>CAWUFW010000717.1:3085000-3733127 GCA_963921515.1 Calotriton arnoldi
GTTGATTGGAGGGCCTACAGGTGACAGGGCTGAAGGGACCAGTGGGCGGGTAGTTGCATAGTAAATTAAGATAAGGGGTAATGTGAACACTGATCTAAATTGCAGTTTAAGCGCCAAGTCTACATGTCTGGACTTTGTAAAGAAACTAGTTTTGAGGCATTAAGGCAAACTGTTTAAGTGCTGTAACCTCATCATGTCATTACTCCATGGTTTGTGAAGGTTATTGTTTGGTTCTAAATAAAAAGATAAAAAAACATGAACAATTTTCACCACAGTCCACCTAGACAGCAAATCCATCAAGGGTAACATGTATCTGCTGCCTCCACCTTTATTATCAATGGGACTCTCAACGTCCAAGGAAACCTCTTTCCACACTACATCCTGAATCTTTCTGCAGACCCAAAGGGCAGTACTGACCTTTGGACTTTTGACACTAAGTCTGAAATCATAACAATCCCTTACCAACTTTCCACCTGAAAATCCATCACTGGCCACCAGTATGTATTCCTCAAACGTTCCTTAGTTTTGCAGATCCCTTGGTGCCCTTCATGGGCTAAATCCAACAAGGGACCCCTCAATTGTATAGGAACCACTAATCTGTTACCTCTCAGAACTAAATCATTGCTCACTGCCAACTCATTTCTTACCTTCTCAAAACCACCCATTTCTCCTCTCGGCTGAGACTAATTCCCCTGCAAAATCTTCCACACCTTCTCCAACACATCATCCTTCTGGATCTCACCTAACCACACTTCTTCAGATATGCAGCCATCAGTGATAACACAGACCCTAGTATCATCATCCTTCCACCAACTCTCTCCAACATCTTCATCAATAGACTTACTCCCAACCAAGCGAGACAAACAGTTCACTGTCTTGTTTTCAACACCAGGAATATTTTCAATTCTGATATCGAAGTCCTGTAAACTCACAAGCCACTTGGTAATGTGGGAGGAGATGCAATCTAGACCTTTTTTGCAAGACACCTCTTGCAGAGGCCTGTTTTCACCACAAACCTAGTTCCCCACAAGAACTGCTTGAACTTCTTTACACTTCAAAAAACTGCCAACCCTCTTTCTTGATGGTCGAGTAATTGACTTCAGCACCTTTAAGGGATCTTGAGCTGAAAGCAATTGTAATGATATTGGGCCCCTGAACCTCCTTGAGCACTGCTCCTAGCCTCTTCCCACTGGCATCAGTGAGAAGACAGCAGGGACGTCCTGGCATACAACTCTTCAAATGCTGAGCTCTACACAAACACTTCTTTACATCAGTGAATTCCTTCTGACACTCAGCCCACTCAACCTGAACTCCTTTCTTCAACACCCCTCTTATGGCAGATATGCGATTAGAAAAGTTCTCCATAATCTGCTGTAAAACTCAGCCATCCTTAAGAAAGCTTGCACCTCCTCCTTCTCTGGTGGGGGCAGCTCTGAGATGGTCTTGACTAACTCCTCTTTGGGTATTATACCTTGGGAAGAAATAACTTGACCAAGGTAGTTGATCTCTGGTAAGCAAAACTTGCATTTTCCTATCTTCAAAGTGATCCCCCATCTCAGAAACTTTGCAACACTTCCTATACCTTGCTCACATGGGGCGTCAGACTGTCACTGAAAATGAGAACATCATCTTGAAAAAACGTGAACCCTGAAGTGTTCCCTAGCATGTCATTCATAAGCCTCTGAAAAATAGATGCTGCAGAGCACAACTCAAAATGCATCCAGTTAAATCTGAAGACCCCAAAAGGGGTATTAAATGTAGTGTAATTCTTGGACTCAGGACTTAAACATACCTGGTGGAAGGCTGATGTAAGGTCTAAAGTAGAAAAGAACTTGGTGCCACCCAGTATACTGACCATTTCCTAATGATATTAGATAACAGAAACCTGTCCTCCACCACCTGTTTGTTGAGTTGCCTCAAATCAATGCATAGCCTAATTTCCCCCAAACTCTTGGTGACCACCATGACAGGAGAAACCCACTCCGAGGCCTCTACCACCTCAATAACACTTTCTGCTCATAAAAGGTAACGCTCCTATTTAACAGCATCTTGCAAATGTATAGGTACAGTCCTCACCTTGCACAAAACTGGGATTGCATCTTTTTTAAGTTGAATGCGATGCACATATTCCTTGACACACCCAATCTGGTCCAGAAACACTTTAGGAAATTCCTTAGAAAAATCAACCATGAAGTCAGAGAGACTGGTCTCATCGATTTTCACTTTCCTAACTTGGACCTGAAGAGTGGTACTGGGATCCAGAGAATTCCTAGTGAGAAGGGGGATTATGTCCCCCTTCTCTGGAACATAAATGTTCCCATGAATAACATTCGCCTGGAATTCAATTTTGGCCACAAAGTGCCCCATAACTAAATGGCATGACATCAGGATCTTCAAGTTTGATCTTCCTTCAAAAATACTGCTCAAAATCAGAATCCGATCTGAGTGACAACTTGGCACCAGAATCCATCATCATGGAGATCTGAGTCCCATTGGCCTCCATTTTCTCTGAAGGTTAATCACAAACCGTATCCAACACATAACTGACATCATTTTCTACTTACAAAACTACAAATCACTCACAAAGTCTAACTCATTAATTTTCTCCTTAACCACTTTTGATCTGCACCACTTAGAATAGTGCCCCCTTTTTGAACAATTCTTGCAGATAACTTTGATTGCAGGACACTCTTTGGAGTTAGCGAAGTTATTCGGGCTACCACATCTGAAGCACACACCCTTGGAGACAGCATTACTAGAAATACCTTTCTTTGGATTTGCGTTCACAACTTGAACTAGAGTTAAGTGATCTTTTTGCTTCTGCAATTCTTTGATGCACTCCATGGAATGCTCTACTTTTTTTGCTATAAGGGCGACATCGGATAATTCCTCTCTGATTTTATCGGAATTGCACTGCAGCATAAACTGATCTCTTATCTGTTCTTCCACCCTGTTGCAAAGTCATCCTGTGCCCTGGGCACCCCCCAACTTTTTGCTGACTGGTACTGGTGGTAACTGACTCTGACTGACCCTGGGCTTTGCCTAACCAGGCCCAGGGCCAGTGCTATGCTGAAAACACTTAGAATACAGTGAAAACACCTACATACACTAGGGTACACTATGGGTTGGGGTACCCCTGTGATTGGCATGACCTACCCTATAAGACCCTAGTACATAATAGGGCAGGGGGATTGAAACTACCTATCAGTCCCTAGTATATAGTAGGGCATGGCAGTTTGGTGGCCAGCAGCCTTTTCTGCACTTGCATGTGTGCACTGCTGAAGCCTGAGGTCAGTTTAAAAGCAGCCCTGGGTTCCATGACTGCTTTTAAAAAGTACATTGTGCCCAAACTCGACTTTGGTGTTCGGGGCACTTAAAAATGGATAACCTATAATGTTTTGGCATATTAGGAACCCCCAGGGTCTCCCCTAGGTGTCCCAGGGGTGGGGGGTCAGGTATTTACAAGGTGGACTCTTATAAAATGAGTTTTTTATGCTCTGGGTTAACTGAAATTTCACATTTCACTCCCCACATTGTGATAAAGTGCTGCCCAAATTCGACTTTGACGCTAGGAGCACTGTGGAGGGAGGATCTGCAATATTTCTACAGATTCAGAACCCCTAAAATCTACCCTAGGTGGTCCATGGGGTGGGGGTCCTGTAGATATAGGCGGAGTACTTATAATATATGTTTCTGTAAGTCCTGGTGCTGGAAAAATGGCCCAAGTCATTTTTCCCATTGCAAATCCCTGCCACATAGGTTAACATGGCAAGAAGTTATTAACTAATAACTCCTGACAGGCGAATGATAGAACTTCCATTCAAAGACTTCCCAGAATGGTAGTGATAAATCCCACAATATGATATTGTTGAATTTCTCCTAAAATATACAGACAAGAAGTTATAAGACTTTCTTGTTTATAGGTCCAGATTCAGCCTTCCAGTGGTCTGTCCTGATTGGTCAGAGTTAAGTGGATTAGCCAGGCTGCCTTGAAGAGGTGATAAAGAGCCCCTGGGGTTAACCAGCTCTGCTGGGAGGGCAGTGTGCTGATACACAGGTATGCCAGAGTAGGGGGAGGAGTCGTAAACCATGGTCTTCAAAGGAAAGGGGAAGGCCTCAGTGTCAGTTACCACTCTACTCTTTTGACCCCAAGCCAGAGCTAGGATTAAGGAAGGTATGAGCAGATGCAAGGGGGAGAGTCTAGGGAAATTAGCCATCCTAGGGGTGTGTTTAGCCAGCTCTTACCTCCCTGCTGGAAAATCAGCCATTATGAATATGGAAGATTTGGTGCACTCTGGGACAAAATAATGCCACACTCTACAGGATGTGGTCATATCCTTGGGGAGTTGCCCTGCTCCCATTGGTCAGGAGTGACCTCCTGCTTGACCCAGAGAACTTGGAATAAGTATCTGAGAGGGGCAGAGTCTCTCAGATCTGCTGCTTGAAACTTAAGGAAGCAAGACGTTGTGCCATGCTGAGAATAATGCCACACTCTACAAGATGTGGTCATATCCTTGGGGAGTTGCCCTGCTCCCATTGGTCAGAAGTGACCTCCTGCTTGACCCAGAGAACTTGGAATAAGTATCTGAGAGGGGCAGAGTCTCTCAGATCTGCTGCTTGAAACTTAAGGAAGCAAGACGTTGTGCCATGCTGAGAAGTTTGATGTGCAATTTCTAAGGCCTGACGTTTGAGGACTGCACCATCTGGAACTACAGCCCTGTGGACTACCTTGCTGTGAAAAAGAGTAAAAAGTGGACTCCCTGCAAGCTACAGGTTAACAGAGCTCACCTGGATCATCACCACCAAGAATCCGCAACCTGGAAAACTACCAGTGGATTTGTAAGGGTTTTGTCCAAGTGGATTGTGGGAACTGAATTTCTGAACTTTTAAGGACCATCTTGGAGCTTCCAGACCCTTGGAGTGAGTTTGAGACACTTTGGGGAACTTCAGGAAGAAGTTCCAGGAGTTTGGAGAACTTTGGAGCAACTTTGGAAAAAAGCTCCATGGGGGACCGACTCAACCTGGTCAGCCAAGCCGCCTGCCTTCAACCGCGAGCCGGCCAAGCCATCCAGGTTCGTCCCGCTGAAAGCTCCGTAGGTCCGACTTCCAGAGTTTGACCGGGAGTAGAAGAAATCCGAGGCCGGCGAACCCTCACCGAATCCGGCCTGGTGAAGAGCATCGAGGGACCCCACGAGAAAAAGCTCCAGAAAAGTTTCTAAGTCCGAAGGTAAAAACTGTGACCAGGACCTACCGCGAGGGGTAGCCGCTCAGGGCTCCATCGCGGTCGGCCTGAAACTTTGACTTTGAGCCGGTCTATCGCGACCAGATATTCCAATATGGTGCTATATGTTTCTAAGTGCTATAAAGTGATAAATCTTTACAAATTCATATCTCCGGTTCCCTACATTGGATTTTTGTTGTTTTGGTGTCATTCTAAAGATAAAAATATTTCCTATTTTTATGAAGTGGTGTTGGATTTTATTATGCATTGTGTCTTAATTATTTACTGAATTGGTGTTTTTAAATGGTTTACATACCTGTCTTTGAAGTTAAGCCTGCCTGCTCGCAGCCAAGCTACCAAGGGTTGAGCATGGGAATAATTTTGTAAGACCTATGCTGAGTCCTATCATGTGTTAGTGGACTTATTGCCAGTGGCAGATATACATTTGCCCCTACTAATAATCCACTTTCCAACACACCCCCATGCCAAAATTGCAGGATGAGGCCATGATAAATTCCTCAACGGATCCATCAGGACCTTGTTTCCTTCTGCCAAAGTTAAATCTCTCTAGTATGATAGAGACCTTGGGCAGGTAATGATCATCCAATTTCTTAACTGCACTCTCAAAATCATTGCCACCATGCCCCCCATCACTGTTCTCCTGCACCACAGACTCTGGAAGATTCTCAAAAACACCCTGCCCTTCTGCACCAAGACAGTGAAGCAACAAGGCAATCTTTTTCTCTGGAGACATGTTTGACCCACACACTTTCAAATAATAAAAACCTTTTTCCATTTAACCCATGGAATTACTGGTTCTCCCAGCGAAGCCAGGAAAAATGGAGGTGAGGAAATATTTTGTATTGCACATATACTACAGTACATACAGTAAGTATCAGTATTTGCCTTAAAATGACACTTGCACAGAACTAGTATCCATGTATACCAAATCAGTCTTATTTTGCAGTACCCTCCTAGTGTTAATATGTGAGTAACTCTAGAAATTATTATTATTAAAAAACGTATAGAGCGTGCAGCTACCCAAAAAGGGTCTCCCGGCGCTGGACACAGCAGCAAGCAGATCCGCCGCAGGCAGATAAACAACTACCCTGTATAGCAGAAGATCAGACATGACAGCTGAAGAGCAATGTCTTCATAATTCATAAGAATTGCTTATAAAAATGACTACTCCGTTGCCCAAATATTCAGCAGCAAAGAAACAGGCACTTAAAAGTACAAATGTATGAATGTATGAAGGAAATTACAGGTCCTCTGCACGGTGGATCAAAGATCACACTGCGGTGTGGAGATACCTCACCAGGGCATCCATACCAGAGCAACGGAAGCATGAAGAAACTGCAAAAATGAAACTCGCCGGAATCTCGCAATAGGAGACAGCCGCAGCTGTTTCACCCTGCCAGCAAGCGCTCCGTGAAAGAAGATGAGCGATGAGATGGCAGATGAGAACGGTGAACGGCCACCACCGATTTGCAAGTCGGAGTGAGGCGTATCAGAATGAGTGTGGCCCTCAATAACAACAGCAAAATGTCAGTCAATCCCAAAGTCCGGACATCTCTATCAGCTTATCAGAATGACGCTAGAGTTACCCTGGTAGCCGGCAAGGCCTTTAGTAGCGCGTAGGAATGACCCAAGAGTTACCCTGGTAACCGGCAACAAACAGACTTGGCAAATGGCAACATTGTGACGCAAACGATGGCGCACAACGGAGAAGTTGAAAATGGCTGAAGCAACGTCATAGCGGTACAGCACTACTGCGCACAAGTGTTAGCTCGGGAGTAGTGATCTCGGAGAGGGAACGAGAGGTCAAACAGTAAGATAAGTCCACCCAATCACATGCCTGAAATAGCTCACAGCAGCGGCTCACTTAGGATAATGCAGGCAATAAATAGTTCCAATAAGCTGTCCTGTAGAGATGCTGTAAATAGTGTTGAAGTTTCTTGTTCTTCCAAGATGACCGTAGTTCCTTAAAAAAGCACCAAAAAGGTTTTAAAAATCACACCACATCCTGGTATCCCATCCTCGTCGCCATATGAGAAGTTAGAGTTGTCCATCATGACCAGGGCATGGCTGAGTATGTGAAATCCAAGTTTAATCCAGGAGAATAAGAAATGCGATCCTCTCCAGTCTCCAGCCTGTTAACAAGTCACCAGTACTTTAAAAGATAACATTCTACATTCTACCAGACAGGCAGGGGTCACAGTAGAAGATTCAAATAACAAGAGGCTAAACATACATACTAAGAGGAAACAATACACAGATATCACCCCTCCCCCTGCAGGTGGGCGAGGACCTGGGGGTCAATATATTTAAATGTTTGGCAAGTGGAGGTGTGGGTGGGGCCCTCTTCCCAGAGCAGATTACATCACTAGGATCCCCATTCCCCAGGGCCCAACATATTAATAAAAGGGGAGGGGGCGCAAGGCCCCCTTCCCCAAGCCATTACCAGGCTTGTGGAACCCTGTCACCCAGAGCCCGAAATAATAATGAAAGGGGAGGGGGCACACGGACCCCCTTCCCAAGGCGAGGCCCCAGGGACCCCATCCTCTTGGGTCAATTAGTAAATAAAAGGGAGGCATAAGGCCCCCCTCTCCGATCCACTTCTGGGCCCATGGGACCCCATCCTCTGGGGTTGGTTTTTAAAAAGGGGAGGTAACATTATAGTTAGGTGACAATTTAAGTGACAACGTAAAGTTTTAAACTAAAAAAAACTAAAATAAAATAAAAAAACACAAAAATTCACCAGTAATAATTATCTCAAGTAACAATAACTCGTACTCTAAGGTAATTATAACTCACACCCTCGCCATGCACTACTAATTACCCTACATATTACATCACTCATGACATGATCTATGACATCATTGATAGCATGACTGCAACATCTGAAATTTCATCATTGATGAAAAGAATATGTATGGCGGGGTGCAAGTTATAGTTATCTTAGGGCAAGAGTTGTAGTTACTTGAGATAACTATAACTGGTGAATTTTAGTGATTTTTTAAAATTTAAAACGTTAAGTTATCACTGAAATTACAACGTTACTTTAACCTTTGGTTTTCTCAGTGTGTGTGTGTGTGTGTGTGTGGATGTGTGTGGATGTGTGTGTGTGTGTGTGTGTGTGTGTGTAAAAAAAAAAAAGCTGAGAACTCTGGGTAGTTCTCAAGTTTAGGTGGAAAGCAGCTCCTGTGTAGAGCACTCTCAACACCAGCGACACTCTAGATCTGCTCACCTCAAATGTCTGCTTTTCTATCAAAGTCTTTAAGCATAGGATTAGCACAGTGCCATCCACGCCGAGATAGAAAGGATGGTATTTAACCAATTCAAAGCTGTAATATTGTGCCTGGAGTGGTAAATGGCTTTTATCATTTTACAGCTCGGCATGGACAGCACTGTGCTACTCCTATGTTTAAAGACTTTGCTGTAGAAATGGCAAAAGACTTTGTCCCTTTCTATCTCGGCGTGGATGGTACTGTGCTAATCCTATGCTTAAAGACTTTGATAGAAAAGCAGACATTTGAGGTGAGCAGATCTACAGTGTCGCTGGTGTTGAGAGTGCTCTATACAGGAGCTGCTTTCCACCTAAACTTGAGAACTACCCAGAGTTCTCTGCTTCTTTTTTTGCATAATTTATTTGTCACTCTATGCCTGAAAGGGTATTCTTTTGACTTATACTGGGTGCTCCCTTGTGTCTGGACAAAGCTATACCTCTCTGAAGAGCTCTAATTAGAGCAAAATACTATGTCATGGGTTGCTTTTACACATTTCAGGTTGGCTTGGATGGTATTTAACCAATTCAAAGCTGTAATATTGTGCCTGGAGTGGTAAATGGCTTTTGTCATTTTACAGCTCGGCATGGACAGCACTGTGCTACTCCTATGCTTAAAGACTTTGCTGTAGAAATGGCAAAGGACTTTGTCCCTTTCTATCTCGGCGTGGATGGCACTGTGCTAATTCTATGCTTAAAGACTTTGATAGAAAAGCAGACATTTGAGGTGAGCAGATCTAGAGTGTCGCTGGTGTTGAGAGTGCTCTATACAGGAGCTGCTTTCCACCTAAACTTGAGAACTACCCAGAGTTCTCTGCTTCTTTTTTTGCATAATTTATTCGTCACTCTATGCCTGAAAGGGTATTCTTTTGACTTATACTGGGTGCTCCCTTGTGTCTGGACAAAGCTATTGTAGTGTAGCTCCTATTTCCCTAATAGGCTCTGCGCATTGGAATAATATATCCTATAGGTTTGACATAGGACTAAGGTCAGTATGTCCCTATCGAGTATATTAAACTTAATTACTTGTGCCAGCTAGCTCAGAGGCCACTAGAAACTCCTTGACAACAAGAAGGGAGTAGTTTCTGGCAGCTGCAAAACATGACCACTGTGTTTCCCTTTAGAATCAGAACGTGTCCCAGAGTCGTGGAAACAATAGATAACTATTTCACTCAGCTCAGTCGTGCATGCTTAGTTTTCTCCAAGTTACACAGAAAGAAATAGCCGGGCGTTTCAATTAGGGGTGGGCGGAATTTGCGGAGTTGCGTTCCGCAAAATTCCACGAAACGGCAAGAAATCTCCGCGAGCACGCGGAATTTCGCGTGCTCGCGGAGATTTTACTGCGCCCGTTTATATCTGTAAGTGCTTCCTGTTGAGGTTTAATTTTTGTGACAGGAGCATCGTAGCATCGTGCCAGAATGAATCCTGCCCTGCATATTTATCCACGAAGATGCCACCGTTTTGTGCACTACCTCTACTCAACTGGAGTACTTTCTACTGGCTAATCAGTAAGTGCTACCTCGTTGGGTAAATGTATAGTGCCTTTCCTACACTGCAGCTGCGTAAAGGACCAGAAGACTTGTCTCCAGTGACCTCGTGTGTCTGTAACTTTGCCACCGCGCCGGAATCACGCTTTCAGGCTTAAATTAAACAATGGAAGGCCCCTGAAGAATTTTCACACATTTTTATGGATTTTGCTTTATTGGGTCTTCATGGACTCTATTTAACTCTGTAATTGCTTTGCTCCTTTGTTCATAGGCTGAAACACAGCATGCGTTTCCTCAAGTCACAATATTAAAGAGTATTTTAGTGTTCTCAGAGTGGAGGGTTTTCTGATTAAGTGAAAAAGTATAAGTCCAAACCATTTATTTAATGGAATTGCGACTTGTGTTAACTATACCAGCAAACCATGTACTCGAATTGTGAACATGGAAGGTTTTCATTCAAATTTGGAGCGTGGATGAAGAACTGAAACATTAGCTGTGCAGATATGTTTTATCAGAAGGGAACGAAACTGCTTTCAGTAAAACGCATTATCTATCTTTAAACTTGTGAATTTTTAACTTCGCCGGGGTCCTTTGAGTAAGCTGTCCATCATAGTGGGGAAAGGCGGGAAGACGTTGCATACCACTAGTGTATGCGGGGCAAACGGGCGGGGCATCCATGCGAGTTCACATGCATCTTGTTTATAAAGGGTCAGAGCACGATCTGAGCAGCAGATGAGGAGAAAGAACCTCCTGGCCACTGGACCTACACGGGATTGCGCTCGAGAAAATCAAGGATGCAAAGACCTCCATCAGGGATTACAGCTAATGTTTGGCGGTAGATCTGGGCAGAAAGCACTCCTGCTTAGCCTCGACCTTGCTCACGAATTTTTTGTGCTGATTAATGCGTTACAGAATTTGAGCTTCAACTCGGGCACCTGCTTTAATTAAATCTGTAAGTCCTTCATGCACCCGAATTCCGTTCCGCCGCGGATCGCGGAAGTTTTGACATTTCCGCGTTCCGCGCGGAACGCGGAAATGCCGAAATTTTGCAAGTTCCGCGAGCGGAACGGAATTTGCCGCCCACCCCTAGTTTCAATAAAGGATTTATTGAACAGTCTTGTTTCTGGTGTAAGTAAAATGTGCTGTTACGATCACAAGACAGTATGCGAGATAAATAATGTACAGGGTGAGCAGTAGAAATAAATAATACTGCGATAGCATTATTTTTTAGTACATATGCTGTTACATAAATAACACAGACTAAAAATGCGAGTACTCATACGATGCGTTGCTAAGCTAGTTCTACCCCAATGTACCTAACCTGACCTAGGTGTAGGAAGAGGGAAGAAGTAGGTGAAGTATTCCTTACTACGGTATACTAAGAGTATGTTAAGTCTAGTATGCCTAGTATGCCAAGAGTCTCTCTAGGTTCTAGTCAGCTCCATACCTGAAGAATGAGAGAGGTAGGAATCTCTTTGCCAGACTCGAACTCCAACACCCCGCAAGGGAAGTTAGATCACTGGAAGCTGGACTCTCTGCGCGCAGGGATGACAGCGTCTTCTCAGTGCATCAGAACGGGAAACGGGCTCCTCTGAAGTCGAGGTCTCCTCTGGTTTACAGGGGCTAGGGAAGGTATATTTATACCTGAGAGCACCTAAGAATGTTAGTATTGACGTGAGTTGGACAGCGAAAGACGTCATGAATGAACCCCCTAAGGAATAATGGTTCATGCATAATATATGAGTCCTTGAAGAAATCAATAGTCCTGGACTAGGGAAACTCCCGCAGCCTAAGGGTCTGTTCTTCATGAACTCGTTGTGACGTTAGGGTGGACGGATGTCAGAGACCATGCCTGTATTTGGAGTGCAAGGTTTAATGCCTAAATAAGGGCTGGGATTTTATGCCTATATAAGGGCAGGGCGAATTGTGCCTATATAAGGACATGATATTGGAAAGCCCGTTTATGGATACCCTAAGAGGAATACAACACTATACCTCTCTGAAGAGCTCTAATTAGAGCGAAACACTGTGTCAGGGGTTGCTTTTACACATTTCAGGTTGGCTTGGATGGTATTTAACCAATTCAAAGCTGTAATATTGTGCCTGGAGTGGTAAATGGCTTTTGTCATTTTACAGCTCGGCATGGACAGCACTGTGCTACTCCTATGCTTAAAGACTTTGCTGTAGAAATGGCAAAAGACTTTGTCCCTTTCTATCTCGGCGTCGATGGCACTGTGCTAATTCTATGCTTAAAGACTTTGATAGAAAAGCAGACATTTGAGGTGAGCAGATCTAGAGTGTCGCTGGTGTTGAGAGTGCTCTATACAGGAGCTGCTTTCCACCTAAACTTGAGAACTACCCAGAGTTCTCTGCTTCTTTTTGCATAATTTATTCGTCACTCTATGCCGGAAAGGGTATTCTTTTGACTTATACTGGGTGCTCCCTTGTGTCTGGACAGAGCTATACCTCTCTGAAGAGCTCTAATTAGAGTGAAACACTGTGTCAGGGGTTGCTTTTACACATTTCAGGTTGGCTTGGATGGTATTTAACCAATTCAAAGCTGTAATATTGTGCCTGGAGTGGTAAATGGATTTTGTCATTTTACAGCTCTGCATGGACAGCACTGTGCTACTCCTATGCTTAAAGACTTTGCTGTAGAAATGGCAAAAGACTTTGTCCCTTTCTATCTCGGCGTGGATGGCACTGTGCTAATCCTATGCTTAAAGACTTTGATAGAAAAGCAGACATTTGAGGTGAGCAGATCTAGAGTGTCGCTGGTGTTGAGAGTGCTCTATACAGGAGCTGCTTTCCACCTAAACTTGAGAACTACCCAGAGTTCTCTGCTTCTTTTTTCGCATAATTTATTCGTCACTCTATGCCTGAAAGGGTATTCTTTTGACTTATACTGGGTGCTCCCTTGTGTCTGGACAAAGCTATACCTCTCTGAAGAGCTCTAATTAGAGCGAAACACTGTGTCAGGGGTTGCTTTTACACATTTCAGGTTGGCTTGGATGGTATTTAACCAATTCAAAGCTGTAATATTGTGCCTGGAGTGGTAAATGGCTTTTGTCATTTTACAGCTCAGCATGGACAGCACTGTGCTACTCCTATGCTTAAAGACTTTGCTGTAGAAATGGCAAAAGACTTTGTCCCTTTCTATCTCGGCGTGGATGGCACTGTGCTAATCCTATGCTTAAAGACTTTGATAGAAAAGCAGACATTTGAGGTGAGTAGATCTAGAGTGTCGCTGGTGTTGAGAGTGCTCTATACAGGAGCTGCTTTCCACCTAAACTTGAGAACTACCCAGAGTTCTTTGCTTCTTTTTTTGCATAATTTATTCATCACTCTATGCCTGAAAGGGTATTCTTTTGATATATATATATATATATATATATATATTACCTACTGGCAGTTGCCAGTAGGTAGTTATAGTTAGGACCAAACTTTCCATAGGATAAGCATTTTTTGTTTTACCAATAACTTTGACCCAACTTGAAAAATCTTCACGGAATTTCCACAAAACTTCACCTTTTTGGTTCAGCTGCTGTGTTGAAATTTTCAAGGTGATCCGTCAAGCAGGGGGCGAGAAAAAAGGGGTGTTCCAAAATGCGTTTTCTCTATGTTATGTCTATGGGGATTTTTCATTTTTTGAACACGACTACAGCCCGAACCGCTGAACGGAATTACACCAAATTTGTCAGAAAGCTAGATATTGGTCCAGAAAGCATACTTTTTGTGATTTGGTGTAAATCCGTTCAGTAGTTTTTGAGATATCTAAGTTTAAAAACATAGATATCTGGGTTAGATATCTTGGGATGCGAGTCCTTGCAGTGGAATGGCAGATCGTACTAATATTTGATTGGCTGCCAACACTTAAACCAGAAAGTGTTGGCAGCCATCTTGGGACTCGGCTTGAAACCGAGTCCCACAAAAAAAGTTTTAAAAAAAGAAAAGGGGGCATGGTAGGAATACCCTGATCCCCCAGATATGGTGGGCGGGGGACAAGGCCGGGGATTAAAAGTTTTTTTTATAGTTGAGTATTGCCGTGAATTCGCGGGTGGACCAGCGGCAAAATAATTTTTTTTTAAAAAAAAGACGTCTGGGCTCCCGCGCATCTTTTTATTAAGCCCCTGGGTGGGCCAAATCCCGGGGACAGTGTTTATAGTAATGCGGGGGTGCCAATGCGGCATCCCCGCGCCCTAGGGTCCCCCACCTCTCTGGGGCAAACATATGTAAACTGATGAGGGGTGCCCGCACGGCTCCCTGCAGCCCCGGGGACTGCCACCTCCCCGGGTCTTTGTGTAATAAAGAAAGCGGTGGGGCTTGCGCCCCCCCGCAGCCCCTGGAACTGTCACATCTCCGAGGCAATTAACAATGAAATGCGGGGGGCCCGTGAGGGGCTAAATGAAACAAAGGAGGGGGACAGTGTGGCCCTCTTGTGGAGCCAAAGATGTCCCTGGGGACCACCACTTCACAGGGCCAGCAACTGCTATGTCCCGAGGTGCCCACGTCTGGGACATATCTATTTGCTATGGCTTGGCGGTAGCAAAACCGCCCCCGCCAAGCTTTAGTAAACTCTGCTCCGCTTCTAGCAACTGAAAGCAGAAAAAATGCTCTTGCTTACTAGAAGCGGAGCAGGATTGCTTTTGGACAGAGCGAGCTGCATGTTCAGCAGCTCTCTCTGTCCAAAAGCAATGTCGGCTCCCGCAGTACGCTGGGAGCCAAGCAAGGACAGTGGGGGCCTTGAGGCTCCTCCCATGGTCCCAGTGGTGAGTGGGTGCCCTGAAGGCACCCACTTTAAATAGTCAGGCCCGGGCGGATGTGGTCCCCGGGGCTCAATTCTGCCTGGGGAGGCCATGCATCCCTGCTCCACATCTGCAAATGGGTGGGCTGGGGAATGGGGTGCCCGGGGTCAAAATTGGCCTGGTGAGTGGGGGCTGCGTGGCCCCTCTCCCCTTTTTTAAAATAAAAAAAAGGAGAGAAGTAGCAGGCCTCAAGGAATGGGGTACAAAATCGGCCCAGGAGGGGTGCCACTCGGCCCCCCTACCTTAAATTTAAAAAAACAAAGGCCGGACCCCGGGGGATGGGTCCCCCTCTCCCATTAAAAAAAGGCCAGCCCAGGGGGATGGGGTCCCAGACCCAAATTGGCCCAGGGAAGGGGAACTACGCGGCCCCCCCTCCTGTAAAAAAAATTTTTAAATGCGGGACCGGCAAGTCACCGGAGGACCCACTCCCTTTCTCCCCTGCTCTGAAAACTCACCTCCTGGCACACTGCTGATTGGGGATGAAGTCCTCTTGGATGCTGAAGGGCCTTGGTGGCCAGGAACCCCTTCTGTTACCTCCAGTAAGTCCCAGACAGGGGAATTGCTGAGAGGTCTTTGAAGGCCCCGCTCCTTCTCTCTACCACTCTGCTAATGTGACTCCTGGCGCACTACTGGTTGGGGAATGAATTCCACTTTACTCCAGAAGGCATCAGGACTAAAGTGGACTTCTTCCCCCAACCAGTAGTGGGCCATGAGGTGCGTTTGCAGAGTGGTAGAGAAAGGGGGTATGGCCTCTGACAACCTCTTAGCAATCCAGCAGTGGGACTTACTGGAGGTAACATGAGGGGTAGTTGGTCCCCAAGGGCCCTCAGGAGTAAAGTGGACTTTATCGCCCAACCAGTAATGCGCCAGGAGGCGCGTTTGCAGAGTGATGGAAAAAGGGGGCATGGCCTCTGAAGGCCTCTCAGCAATCCCACTGTGTGGTACTTACTAGAGGTAATAGCAGGGTTTGTTGCCCTCGAAGGACCCTCTACAGCCATGGTGACTTCTTTTCCTAACCAGTAGTGCGCTAGGAGGCCAGTTTGCAGAGTGGTGAAGAAAGGAGGCATGGCCTCTAAAGACCTCTCAGCCATTTAGAAAGTATACAGTGGGAATCGGAATTCCAGATGATAGTTATGGACATATCCAGTCTGTACACTTGTATTGCACACTGCAATGGTTTGGTAGCCGTGAAACATTTCTTGAACAATCGTCCATTGAAATTTGTCGAACATAACACCATGCTGTTAGAACTTACAGAGTTCTGTCTGAACAATAATATCTTACTTTATCGGGAACAGTATTACAAACAGGTATCAGGCACAGCCATGGGCACCTGCTTCGCCCCCAGCTATGCGAACTTGTTTGTTAGCTGGTGGGAGAAGCAGGTGGCCTGGTCCCATGCCAACAGCACATGGACAACAAGGGTTGTAGCCTGGTACAGGTATATTGACGATATCTTCCTTATATGGAGGGGGTCCTCGGAGTCAGCTAAGACATACATAGAGGTCCTCAATAACAATGAGGTTAATCTAAAATTTACCGGAGAGGTGAGTTCGACCTTGGTGAACTTCCTGGACCTAGTGGTTTTTGTGTCAGAGAATAAACTATGTACTAGACTCTATAGAAAACCTACAGCGGGCATTTCTATTTTACACGCCTCCAGCAACCATCCACGTAGACTCATCAATAGTACACCTTATGGGGAATTACTGAGAATAAAGAGAAATAACACCAGAGAGGGAGATTTTCAGAAAGCGGCCCAGGAGAGCATAAATAGGTTTAGAGTACGAGGATATGATAAACAGACATTGCAAAATGCCCTACATAAAGTAAACTCTCTGTCTAGAGTAGAATTGTTGCAGGATAAACCTGTAGACAAAAAAGACGTAGGAAGTTCAGAATGGTTACAACCTTTTCTGAAAATGCTGATGACCTGAGAAGTATCCTACGCAAGCACTGGCGCACCTTGAGAACGGATCCGATCATAGGCACTGATGTACCATCTAAGCCTATGTTAACTTTCAAAAAAGCAAGGTCATTGTAAGACAACTTGACAAGTAGTCACTTTGCCGATACAAACGAAAACTGGTTTTGGGAAAGAATTACAAGGATTCTTTCCCTGCGGCAAGTGCAAGGCCTGTCTCAGCAGCATGAAAATCCAGTCTTACACTGTACCTGGGTTGAAGAAATCTAAACTGATTAAGAGGTTCCTGACGTGCAGTACACCGTACACGGTATATTGTCTGATTTGCCCATGTGGCCTAAGATACATTGGAAGTACAATTCATCCAGTGAAGATACGTATCTTGGAGCACATGAGAGCAATCAAGAACAGAGACGTGACCTAGCCAGTAGCCAGGCACTTCAGTGCCAAGCATGATAGTAACAGGGATCTCCTTAAGTTCTTTTGCTTAGATCATGTACCTGCAAATCCCAGGGGGGGAGACAGGATTATAAGTTTAAGAAGACTCGAATCAAGATACATTATTGATCTTCAAACAAAGGCCCCCAATGGCATGAATATCAATGAAGAATTAGCTATCCATCTGGGAGAAGGCTGATATAGGTAGAACAACACAAGCCAGACAAAAGGCATGAGTGGAATGGTTGCAATGTCTTCTAATGTATTTATTATTGTTTCTTCATTCTGTTTCTCTTCTTTTCTTCTTTTTAACAATCAAGAGAGTGTCCATTTGGAATGAGACTCTTAGCCCAATTAAATTGCTGGATTGTTTTAAGGGGACTTAGATTGTCTTGTCACATCACAATATATACTTGCTGCACTAAATGAGGATACGAGGCGAATAACTAGATTGATTTAAGTTAGTAATGAATTGCATGAAGGACGACAGAGTTTGCCCATATAGGGTGGGATAAATATAAGTATGGGCGGAATGGTACTTAGGCTGGTTATGGTCTGGCAAATGACATTGCCATATGCAAATGATATTGCAGTTTGACCATCAAACAATTGGAGAATATCGAAATAATGGTTGCCCATTCAGGGCGTGATTTCCAATGTTTACAAAAAAAATATTAAAAAAAATATTTAAAAAATAAAAAAAATGTCAGATTGTGGCTTTTACATCATTCCGAGATGGCGTCAATTCATGTAAAGTTCGTCAATCATGCCAACAGTGATGACTTCATTGTTTAAATACGTTCGTAAAATGAATGACATTGGCCATAAGCCCATCCAGGAAACTATTAACAATGATAATAGGAATGTTAATTTATATGGCGTAACATTGAGTTCTTATAACATGTATTGTACAATGTAATGCACTATGTATGGTCTACATGTCACTCTAATATGGCGATCACGTTTACACTCTGTTGGTCCTTTGTTGATGCCCGGGTCCGCATCAGGATTGATTTAAACATGGCCGTTTCTGGCGTGCCCGATCACGCCAAGGAAGGCGTTAGCCAAAACGCGTCTGTTTTTGCAAGAGTTCACGTAAGAATAAAAACCTTTGAACTCACCCACGAGAGTGCTGGATTTCGTGCGTATGAGGCATAGAGATTGGGAGCAGTAATTTGGAACGCGGGCACACCCCCGCGAACTAAGCACCCGCCCGCGAGTGCACGGGTAAAGGTGATTGAGGAGCGCTGATATATATATATATATATATATATATATATATATATATATATATATATATATGCAGAGAATTCGCCCAATGCTCCGACTATATCCAGAAAGACGACACGGACCCAAAATCCTCGTGCAAGGTGTTTTTATTTCATTTTTACACCCAGCACTCCGCCATGACGCGTTTCAGCCCACAAGAGGCCTTGATCACATGACGCCATGAGGAATTATCCGCATTTTTAAAGTGCTAGCACCACACCATGTGACATTGTGCCAATAGACATAGTAAAAGTACTGCGCTAAAACAAAGCTAATGTGCAAATTTACCAATAAAATATAGCACAATACATTTCCTTGTAATTTAAAAGGAATCAACTCATGATAGAAATTTGTCATGTGAATTTAGAGCCGATACTGGACTATTGATGGTTTTATGTATAACCAGACTTCTAAAGGATATGACACATTAAAACATACTACCCCTGTGGGAAATTTCGACTTTCATAAATGTCGCAAGAAGTTCTTCCCTGCATTCGTGCAAACTGTGCAAATGTTATGCCAATATCCAAACATATACAAATACAGAATATAATAGATTTCAATGCATCTGTGCCAATGATGCAGCACAACGTTTTACAAATGTTAAATGCATCACGTCTTGTCAGAACGAGAGCAGTCATT
Source organism: Calotriton arnoldi (assembly GCA_963921515.1). Classification (NCBI taxonomy): domain Eukaryota; kingdom Metazoa; phylum Chordata; class Amphibia; order Caudata; family Salamandridae; genus Calotriton; species Calotriton arnoldi. Next base: position 3,104,073 of record CAWUFW010000717.1, read on the forward strand.
ACATGAGTAGGTAGTGCAATACAAAAGAATGTGTGCAAATACGCAAATGCTCTTTCATTAGGACTGCATATAGTACAGACAATCTTATATGTTGCCTGCAAGATGTGCCCCTATTTGATTTCCTAATGAATTTGTGCAAAGTTAGCAAATGGTGTGCAAATCTGCAATATAAGTAAATAGCGTACAAAATTACGCCATTAATCCTGCATTGAAATAGCCCTTATTAAAAAATATATGTATATATCTATCTTATATATGATCTACAAGATAAATTATTGCTAACTAATAATACCCCAATGGGTGATGTAAAAAGTTTTGTAAGTTGCTACATGTTGTACTGCTGTTGCTTCCTACAATAAAATCAATAATACAGTAACATATTTGTAAACAATCGTTACTGCACTTGTGCAAAATACGCCATTTTTTGTGCAAATACGCAAATGATAAAAATCTAAAATATCCCATATATGAACAATCCAACCAACTATTACTTGGCAACTTAGTTTAGTCGGCCCCAAACTAATATGTATATCACATAGCTTTGTATATATGCGCCCCTTAATACTTAAGTCTAATTTGCTTCAACTAGAATAATCGTGCAAAAAGTGCTATTTAAAAAAAGTGTTAAAAAGAAAAACTTTCTGTTTCATATATATTTACAATGGAGGACAGGCGTGGAAAATGTTCTCAAATCGTACAACCAGCAATATCCAAAATTCTCAAAGGCAAGTGTAAAAATCCTCACTGGAGTTGAGCCCATTGGGCGTCTTAGTATCCAACTCCAGGATAAACCTTGTTTCCAACTTCCTGAGTAAAGCTTCACGGTCACCACCCCGTCTGAGTGGCGGAACATTGTCCACCACAAAGTAACTAAAGTGGTCCAGGCAATTGTCATGAATCTCTGAAGTGCCTGGCCACTGGATACGATGTATCACTGTTGTTGATGGCCCGCATGTGCTGGAGTATTCGCTTGTGCACCTGCAACTTAGTGCTCCCAACATATTGCAGGCCACACGAACACTCCAGCACATAAATGGCAAACTCAGTTTTACAGTTTAGCCTTTTTTGAATGATAACAGGGTCATCATGAAAGGGAACCTTATAAGAAGTTCTGCTCTTCCCATATCTGCAAGCTTTACACGTTGGACACTTCGTGAACCCCTTTATCGATTGTAACCAAGTTTTGGGGGTGACAACTTCTGGACTACTCTTTACCAGCATGTCCCTCATGGACCTCGCTTTCCTGAAAGTTATTGTCGGTGACTTAGACAATGAACTACCAATGACTGGATCATTGCGCACCACGGCCCAATTTTTATTGAAGATTTTACGCAAGACTCCATGTTGGCGACTAAAAGTGACAATAAGTCTAGGGGGATCAGTGGTGCATTCGAGTGTACTGTCTACCCTTGATGCCTTGCACAGAGCTGTCGCTCTTGGAATTATCTTGGTCTTGTTGATAGCTCTGTCTATCATCTCAGCTGAGTAGCCCCTAGCCAGGAACCTACTTTTACTGTCTTCTTGAGCCTTGATGCAGTCATCCTCCAAACTGCAGATGCGTCTGATACGCAGCATCTCACCATAAGGGATGCTGCGTATCAGATGCTCAGGATGATGACTAGCAGCATGGAGGACCGTATTGCCGGCAGTTGGTTTACGGTGTAATCTAGTCTCCAATCTTCCTTCATGAATATACACCTCTACATCAAGAAAGTTGACAGCTTCATTACTGATGTGTGTAGTGAACCTCAAATTCAAATCATTCTCATTTATCTGTTCTATGAACATGACAGCCTCTTCCTTACTACCCTTCCAAATGAGAAAAAGATCATCTATATAGCGATACCACAATATCACATTGGTCGCTAATATATCTGCAAATTTGGCGCTGAGGACTTGCTTCTCCCACAGTCCCATGTGCAGACAGGCGTAGCTGGGGGAGAAGCAAGCCCCCATAGCCACCCCTCTCACCTGCTGAAAGACCTGATTTTGGAAGAGAAAAAAATTGTTATTTAAACATATTGAAATCATGTCCAATAACATTTTGTTGTGGTTCAACATACACAATGGTTTAGTCATCAGAAAATGAGCAACAGCTTTGATACCGTCTAAATGATGTATACTTGTATACAATGCGGTAACATCTAGTGTGATCAACCAATAGTCATCTTGCCATACTATCTCATCAATTTTTCTCAAAAAGTCCGCCGTATCCTGTAGATAGGATGGTAAACTTCTGACATGCTCCTGTAAGAAAAAATCCACGTACCGTGATGTATTTTCCATAATGCTGTTTTTGGCCGAGATTATTGGTCGCCCTGGCGGCTTGGTGGAGTTTTTATGTATCTTTGGAATAAGATACATCACAGGAATTACCAGATGATTAATCCTTAAAAACTTGAACTCATCTGCACTTAAAAGTCCAGCACTCTTCCATGCTTCCAACCTAGTATAGTAATCGTTCCAAGCTAGCTTAACAGTTTTCCAGTCACTGCGCCTATAACATTGGCGATCATTTAAATCATGGGTACTCACAAACTTTCTCCCGGGGGCCAAATTTACACTGTGGTTTGTGGCCGAGGGCCGCACCGGTGGGGGCAGGGTCAGTGGGCGAGGGGGCGGGGCTAGAGCAAAAAAAAAACTGTGACCATGAGGTTGAACAAAGGCCCCTGCAGCGGATGCCTTCGTCCACTGAGCCACTAGACCCTGCATACACACATCTCTCTCTCTCTCTCTCTCTCTCTCTCCCTCCCTCTCTCTCTGTCTCCCTCCCTCTATCTCTCTCCCTCTCTGTCTCCCTCTGTCTCACTCACTGTCTGTCTCCCTCTCTCTGTCTCCCTCCATCTCTCTGTCTCCCTCCCTCCCTCTCTCTCTCTCTGTCTCCCTCTCCCTCCCTCCCTCCCTCTCTCTCCCTCCCTCTCCTTCCCTCTCTCTCCCTCTCTCTCCCTCCCTCTGTCTCCCTCTCTCTCCCTCTGTCTCCCTCCCTCTGTCTCCCTCCGTCTGTCTCCCTCTGTCTGTCTCCCTCCCTCTCTCTGTCTCCCTCTCTCTCTCTATCTCCCTCCCTCTCTCTATCTCTCTCCCTCTCTCTCTCTCTCTCTGTCTCCCTCTGTCTCCCTCTCTCTCCCTCTCTCTCCCTCCCTCTCTCTGTCTCCCTCTCTCTGTCTCCCTCTCTCTGTCTCCCTCTCTCTGTCTCCCTCTCTGTCTCCCTCTCTGTCTCCCTCTCTCTGTCTCCCTCTCTGTCTCCCTCTTTCTGTCTCCCTCCCTCTTTCTGTCTGTCTCCCTCTTTCTGTCTCCCTCCCTCTTTCTGTCTTCCTCCCTCTCTCTGTCTCCCTCCCTCTCTCTGTCTCCCTCCCTCTCTCTGTCTCCCTCCCTCTCTCTGTCTCCCTCTCCCTCCCTCCCTCTGTCTCCCTCCGTCTGTCTCCCTCCGTCTGTCTCCCTCCATCTGTCTCCCTCCATCTGTCGCCCTCCTCCCTCTGTCTGTCTCCCTCTGTCTGTCTCCCTCTCTGTCTCCCTCTCTGTCTCCCTCTGTCTGTCTCTCTCCCTCTGTCTCTCTCCCTCTCTCTGTCTCCCTCTCTCTCTCTCCCTCTCTCTCTGTCTCCCTCTCTCTCTGTCTCCCTCTCTCTCTGTCTCCCTCTCTCTCCGTCTCCCTCTGTCTCCCTCTGTCTCCCTCTCCATCTCTCTGCCACTCTGTCTCTGTCTGTCTCTGCCTCTATCTGTCTGTCTGTCCCTGTCCCTGTCTCTATCTGTCTCTGTCTGTCCCTGTCTCTGTCTGTCCCTGTCTGTCCCTGTCTCTGTCTCCCTCCCTCTGTCTCCCTCTCCGTCTCTCTGTCTCTGCCTCTATCTGTCTGCCCCTGTCCCTGTGTCTGCCTCTATCTGTCTCTGTCTGTCCCTGTCTCGGTCTGTCCCTGTCTCTGTCTGTCTCTGCCTCTATCTGTCCCTGCCTCTATCTGTCCCTGCCTCTATCTGTCCCTGCCTCTGTCTCTCTCTCTGTCTCTATCGCTGTCTGTCCCTGTCTGTCTCTGCCTCTGTCTCTGCCTCTGTCTCTGTCTGTCCCTGCCTCTATCTCTCTCTCTGTCTCTATCGCTGTCTGTCTCTGTCTGTCTCTGTCTCTATCTGTCTCTGTCTCTATCTGTCCCTGCCTCTATCTGTCCCTGCCTCTATCTCTCTCTCTGTCTCTATCGCTGTCTGTCTCTGTCTGTCTCTGTCTCGGTCTGTCCTGCCTCTATCTGTCTCTATCTGTCTCTGCCTCTGTCTCTGTCAGTCTGTTCCTGTCTCTGCCTCTATCTGTCTCTGCCTCTATCTCTCGCTCTGTCTCTCTCTCTCTGTCTCTATCACTGTCTGTCTATCTCTGTCTCTATCTCTATCTGTTTCTATCTCTATCTGTCTCGGGCAGTGCACATGTACTGTGTCTACACGTCCCCGTCACCAGCCCCCCCCACTCCCCCCTCTCCCTGTGTAATGTAAAAGCCAGCTCGTTTTCTCCTGGAAAAGACCACTTTCAGCTTCAGCCTCCCCCCACCCCCCCCTCGTGTGTGTCAGCCTGGGCTGAGACAGCTTCCCGGGCACACACAGCCGCACCCCAGTACTTCACAGGTCTTTAAAAGACCATTTACTTGTTAATGGAGGCTTTGTTGAATTTTGCCTCTTCTTAGCCCCTGCATCTCCACTCTGACTATCCTGGAATCGCCCGGCCCCCATAGAGCAGAGTGAGTCCACGCTGCAAACACAGGTACGATGTCTGCAAGGTCCGCTGGCCGGCAAGGAAGGCTTGCCGGGCAGCTGGCGGCCCGCGGGCCGTACTATGAGTACCCGTGATTTAAATGAAGAAGGGCTTCCTCTATATACATTTCGCGTGGCCATAAGACAACATTTCCACCTTTGTCCGACTGGCGGACAATTATGTTGTCATTACATTGCAATTTTTTCATCAATTGCCCATAATTGATGTTTTGTTGGGTGTTTTTACGGCGAGCGTACAGGGTAGAGGTGTATACCTTCTTCAAGTTTGTTGTCACGAGTTCACTATACACATCAATATTATCGTGCAACATGATCGGATTGAAGGTGGATTTCAATTTGAACTGCGTCGTACCTGCCATGTTCAAGTTAGGAAAGTTGTCAGTATCAGGCAGTTCTGTAGCAATACTTTCCCCTTGCAGCTCATACAGATTGCGCATTAGCTCATAATCATTGGCTGTCAAACCAGGTGGACTCGATAGTCCTACAGGAGTCACCACCTTGGTTATCATTGGTTCTTTGTTTTGTAATGCATGGAATTTGCGCAATTTTAATTTTCTTATGAATTTGTAAAAATCAATGCGTGATTGCGCGTAATTAAAATCACTGGCCGGACTGTAGGAAAGCCCCAATGATAAGATTTTTAATTCAGTGTCCGATAAATTCAAATTGGTAAGATTGATGACTGATTGAGTGTCACTCATAAGATTTCTGGTTTCAATGTCTATTTGCGGTTCCATTTCCTTGGTGGCTTTCTGTTGTTTGGTTTTGCCCCGCTGCTTGCACCTTCGGTTTTCTCTTCATTCACGGCGCTTGATGTTTGCCCTTTGTTTTGTTTTGAGCCCTGTGCTCGAGGTCTGAGGGTTTGTCTTCTGTCCTGGCGCAGGTAATCCACCTCCTGCGCCAAGGACAGTTTTGTAAACCCCAATCTTGTGCTCCTCTGCCCATGCTCGCTTTCAGATTCACTGCCCGCCACTGAGCTCAAGTCGGACAGGGAGGTGGATGATTGGGCTGCATCATCAGTTGCTCTGGTCATGACTGTATCTTGTGCTGGCTTACTCAATACTTTCAGAGAGTCAAATTTCTTTGCGAAGGTGAATATCTGCCCATTTTGATAGTCCAATTTGTCTCTCTGAAATTTGAAAGCCTTTCGCTTTTTAATGACCTCTTCCTCTTTATGCAGCCGATTCAGCATTTCATCTGGATACTTTTTTTCATTATCTGATGTTCCCAATTTGCTAATTTCATCATTTAGCTCATCCACTTTGATTTGCAGGGCTGCTCGGTCACTTTCCGCATATTTTACCAGAATCCTCACGAGTTTGCAGGAAGATTTTAGGTTGCATTCCGCCCATTCAGATAGCATAGCGGGGTCCGGATTTTCATAGCTGGGTGCCAGCATAATCCGCAACCCACGCGGAATGCGCCCCACCTCCAAGTAGCGGGAAAGTGATCGATGCTCCCACCACTTGGACTGTTCAGCGCGCATTGTTTTTTCCAGTTTCTTAAAAGATCTCTCAAATCAGGGCTCCCTAATTTGGATGTACTGGGATGTACGCTTGATAATGACTCGATGACCGGAGAGTCATCAAACATCTCACAAGCCGCCTCCTCGCGGCTCCTCAATGCGTCGGCGGACATAGTGCCGTGTAATGGGTGAACGTTAATGCGCCGGTATGGACAGCCAGCGAATGCCGCTGTCAATCCAACGCTCACACTCCTTCACCGGACAATGCGTAGAAACTCATACCTATATATATCTTCACATTTACCAACGCTTTCTTTTCACTCAGCAAGGCATCCACGGCACCGTGAAGAAAGGAAGTCTGGGCAATTACTTCTTTTTCAGTATTTATTTTAAACCACCATTAGTGCAGAGACATGGACGGTCTATGCGTTTCGGCTCTAAGCCTTCAACTGGACCATAGAGTCCGGCTGTCTGGATCGCCATTTTAAAGTGACAGGTGCTCATTACAATCCCTTGTTTATTTTTACCCTTGTGCTTTTTCTAGACCGCTAACCCACTACTTATTATGGTGGCGTTTCATGTCCGCCATTTTCACACTTCACTAACTGTACTGTACATTAGTGATCTTTATGCAAGATTTTTGTACATGATACGGCTAAAAAAGTGCAAATGCATCATTTTCAAACAAAGTGCCAGTGCAGAAAAGTGCATTCAATTATAAACCAGTTGATACAGTTTTGTTGAGAACCAAATATGTAAACATTTTCATAATGAAGGAGGGGAGTTTTGGGATAGCAGCATTGGTACAGGTTTTCATTAATTTCGTAGAACCTGTAAAGGTTATGCAAACAAATCCAACAGTTTTATCCATAAAATCATTGAAAGTTCAACTATAAAAAGTATATATTAAATATACCTTAAAAGTTAAAAACCCCAATGATAAAAATGTATATGTAAAGTACATAAACAATATGACAAAACTAATCGTTCAATTAAAACAATCTGGAGATCAAAGAGGAAAATACCATTTTGGTGGAACTTCTTCTAAAAGGTGTACTAAAAATGTGATCCATCATCATTTGATAAATGTACATATAAGGAGAGAATGATCGTCAGGAGCCAAGTATGTTAGATACATTAACTATATTTTCATGTTTACCAAAATAGGATTCATGAAGTATGGTCCCTATTTAAACATTTTGTTAGTAATACATACATCTCAACTCTCTTTAAGATCTCTATCTCTAGATTTTGAAAAAAAAGGGAAGAAGATAGTTCCATTCCCCTGAGTGTGTCAAATCTCCATATCAATTGTTAAAGTGACAATGTGCATAAATAAATAAGTAACCCTCCATCCCCCTCCTATGTCTTAATTGTTCCACATGATTCTCTGTGATAAAATGGGGTTTCTCATTATAAAATTACTCAGATTGTCCCTTTGTTTTAAGAATGTGGGAGTTCAGTTAAGAGTTTCAGAGCCTATCATTGTAAATTTATATGGAGTTCCGCATCCAGATTGTGGCCGAAAGGATTCTCTGTTCCTATCGCTAAGATGTATCTGGACTCCATTTTTCTTAACTCCATTGTTCTGTCACCACCTCTACTTCCTGAGGACACGATCTTTATGCCAAAGTACCTCAAGTCACGATCGTTGCTAGAGTGGTGTTCAAAGAAGTGTTTCGAAATAGGGTAAGAAAAGTCTTTGTTCTTGATGGCTCTTAAATGTTGAAGTATTCTTAGCTTTAATTTGTTGATCGTACTCCCAACATACTGTTTTTTGCAGGGGCATTCTAGTATGTAGACCACATACTTGGACTCGCATGTTATATGGTCCGTGATCTGTTCTATTTTACCATTTTGTAATATGAACGTCGATGTGTTCCGGCCGTATTCACATGCCCTACCTTTAGGACATCTCCAAAATCCCGGGGTGGTCAACCAAGTTGTTTTTTTGGGGTCCTTGACTTCAAAATGACTGTGTGTCAGTATGTCCCCTAGGGATGCTGTTTTCCTATACGTCATGCTGGGACTTGATGGTAGTTTCTTCTTTAATGTTTCATCCAGCATGAGTATGTTCCAGTTCTTTTTTACAATCTTTTTCAGTTCCTTGTTTTCATTATTGAAATTTACGATCAGTCGTGTTGTTCCCACATCCTCATCTTGTTCTGCCAGGTTTTCCTGTTGAGATGTAAGCAAGGATTATTGTGATTTCTGATTGACCTTTACTCTGGCTGTTCTAATTACCTCCAATGGATACCCTCTCTCCAGAAAACGGGCACTCATCTCGTTGAGTTGTTGTTCTACATCACTTATTTCTGAGCAGTTTCTCTTGACCCGTAACATTTGTCTGTATGGTATACTCCACTTCAGATGTTGAGGGTGCCCACTATTTGCGTGGAGTATACCGTTACAGGCAGTGGGTTTCCGGTGTATTTTGCTGCAGATTTTATTATTCTTGATGAATACTTCCACATCTAGGAATATCACACTATTCCTGCTGATAGTAGATGTGAAAGTTAGATTGAAATTATTCCTGTTCAGTGATTCAATGAAGTTCTCCAATTCATTCTGTTCCCCCTCCCAAATCACGAACAGGTCATCGATGAACCTAGCCCAGATTTTGATATTGGACTTATGATTACCAGCTAGTACATCCTTCTCCCATGCTCCCATGAGTAGGTTCGCGTACGTGGGGGCAAATGATGTACCTATTGCCGTTCCCTGTTTCTGTAAGAAGAGCTCACCATTAAAGAGGAAGATGTTATGGGTAAGGCAGTAGGAAAACATTTCTAAGAGCATTCCTGAGTGCTCAAAGAAGCTTACTGATCTAGTTTTTAGGAACTCTTGTACAGCCGTAATTCCGTCAGAGTGTAAAATTGATGTGTACAAGGAACACACATCTATTGTGGCCATAATGAGTCCATCACCCCATTGGACACTTTGGATCTTTTTGAGGAAGTCTGTGGTGTCTTTTAAATAAGATGGCAATGATGTTACATAGTCCATCAGGAAGGTATCAATGAAGCGTGATGTTTTTTCTAAGAGTGATCCAATCGAGCTCACAATTGGTCTTCCTGGTGGGTTATTGACCGACTTATGTATTTTTGGTAAGAAGTATATGGTTGCAACGATGGGATGGTTTACTTTTAAATACATATACTCCTCAAAGTCGATTAACCCCAACTCATTCCATTGTTGTAGTTTATAGTGGTACTCCTGTGTCCATGTTTTCATTGGATTTTTATCTAGACGCTCATAATGAACTTTATTAGAGATTTGTCTGGTAGCCTCATCTATATAATCCTTGACATCCTGGACAACGATGTTTCCGCCCTTGTCAGAAGCTTTTATTATGATCTGTGGGTCATCTCTCAGTTCTTTTAGGGCTTTGTGTTCCCCTGGCGTTAAGTTCCATTTTCTCTTCTGGATCTTTGTTGATTTTGATCTGGGAGATAGTAGTTTATTAATATCTTCCACCATAAGTTCTTGGAAAATGTCAATTTTGTTTCCCGGTGGGAGTTGGGACAAAATGTGCATTGTACCTTGAGTCCACTGTCTCCCCCCCTCCCAGTGGAGATGCCCATATTCTGACAGAATTGTATGTCATTTTCTTCTTGTTGATTTATTGAAGAGCTCGATGGTTCCAAAGTTTTTTCCAGGCTATTCAATGTTCTCAATGTTGAGATATCTCTGTGGTCTAGCGGGGAGATCTCAATTGTAGATGGAACTTTTGAATTTTGGTCAGGTGTTTTCTCCTCATAATATTTTTTGAGTTTTAATTTGCATATACACACACACACACATATATATATAAAATAATTAATTACAGAGTGGCAGTACTGTAGTTATAGTTAGGGTTATCAGAGATAGGAATTTCTAGGATTTTTTACCATTGATAACTTTATGTCCGTTTAACAAATCTACACGAAACTGTGCAGACCTATTTCTTTTTCTATAATAGAATAGTATGCAAAGTTCCACAGAGGTTTGTCAAGGGTGTGCAAAGAAAAAAGGGGTGTAGCAATGTATTTCCCATAGACTTTGTACTTAAGCATAGTGCGAAAATGGCACATTTTAATGAAAATTGGTTGGATTACACATTATGGTGCACAGATGATCCTTTTGGGTACTACAAGTAAGTAGGGTAAGTATTTTTTAAGTTATAAGGCATTTTAACTTAGTAATATCTTTAGTCGAGGTACTTTCGTGAAATTTTGTTGTATTTCGCCGAGGTACCGCGGTACATTACGATGACAAGTTATTATATGATTGGCTAATGACTGCCTTTGCAAAAGTTAAAGGCAGCCATGCTGTTTTTAGGTACACTTTGGCAGTGTTCTGTGTTTCGTACTTAGATATTGGTAAGTTTTAGGTTTGATATTTTTCCCCTACCTATTACCACTTTAATAAAGGTAGGGAAAAATATTTATAAGTTTCAATATATATATATTTTTTAATGTATGGAATACCGTGGAACTTGCTCTGGAGTACCGCTCTACTTAAAAAAATGTTAAAGAAATATTATGTTTTAAGTTAAAAATACACAGTAATACACTATATGTTACAACTATAGTGTACTACAGTGTATTTTCTATTTTAACATATTTAAATATGCACAAAGTCTACAAAGTACTGCGATAATACCTAAAAACTACTGTGATACTTAAAACATTTTTGGGAAATGCGCAGTGCTCCAAAAACTACTGTAAAAACATATAGAAATGTATAAATACATTTCTCTATCTATTACCACTTTAAGAAAGTAGTAATATGTAGTGGACTACAATAAAACCTACTACTTACCTATATCTAAGACCATAAACCACAACACAGCGAAACTGCGAACGCAGCCAAACTGTGCTAAAAACAACTTGCTGCCTTTTACCTTTGGTGAACGCAGCCATTAGCCTATCACATACCGACTTCTCATCTGAATGACCCACTGTATACTGTGAACTCACCGTGGTATACCATGGCACAATATATAACTACATTTTTTAAAAACATAACTTTAATACTACTTACACTATTCACACATACTACCAAAAATTAACATTTACACCTCTTATTATTCCTGATGCATTACATCTACATCTGTTAACACTTTTACGATACGTTTGTTTCAGTTACCACACTCCATTCTATGTGACTCCTCTTTATGCATCTCCACTCTATCCCACCACACTCTATGCTATTGCACTCTACACCATTTCAGTCTACATCACTCCACTATACACCACTCCACTCGACACTAAAAGCCACTCCACTCCACTGTACACTATTACATGCTACGCCACTCCATTCTATGCCACTCCAGTCTATGCCCTTCTACTCTATGCTAGTCCACTGTAACTATGCCATTGTACACAACGTAATGCCACTCTGCGACACTATATTCTATGCTATTGTACTTTATGCCACTCCACTGTATGCCACTTCAGTGTACACCATTACACTATACGCTATTCCAGTGTATGTCACTCCACTCTGCCACTATACACTACTTCTTTCTATGCCACTCCCCGCCGCTCCATTCTATGCTACAACACTCTACACTATTCCACTGTACGACACTCCATGCTACTCCACTATATGCCACTCCACTCTACGGCTATCCATTGTATACTATTACACTGTACAGTACTCCATTCTACTCCACTCCACTCTGCGCCACTCCATTCTACCTCACTACATTCTGCACTATTGTACAGTATGCCACTACATTGTAACTCACTCCACTGTACGCCGCTCCACTCTATGCCACTTCACTTTATGCTACTCCTTTGTACGCTATTACACTCAACCATACTCCATTCTATGCCACTCCACTTTTCGCCACTCCATTATACACTATTCCATTGTATGTCACTCCACTCTACAACACTCCACGGTACGCTATTCCACTCGAAGCCACTCCACTGTACGCCAAACAACTCTATGCCACTCCACTGTACCCCACTTCATTCTATGCCACTCCACTATACAGTATTCTGCTGTACACTCCACAACACTCAACTCTACACTATTCGACTCTATGCCATGCCACTCTACCCCACTCCACTATAACTCAGTCCACTGTAGGCTATTTCACTGTATGCTACTTCACTGCAACCCCCTCAACTCTACGCCATTACACTGTAGGCCACTGCACTATATGCCACTCCACTGTACACTATTCCAATCTACTCCACTCTAGTGTATGCCACTCCAGTGTATGCCATTCTACTTAGTGCCACTACAAAGTACCCTACTCCACTCAACGCTATTTGTGTATGCTACTCTACTGTACTTTATTCCATTGTATGGCACTCCACTGTATACCACTCCCCTGTACGCCACACCAGTGTACGCCACTCAACTCTGACACTCCCCTGTACTCCACTTTATGCTATTCCACTGTAAGCCACTCTACTGTACACTCCAGTCTATGACACTCCACTGTACATTACTCCACTCTACGCCATTGTATTCTACGCTATTCCATTGTATGCAATTCCACTCTACGCCGCTCCACTCTGTGCTATTTCACTCTACCCTACTCTACTTAAGGCCACTCCACTGTATGCCACTACAGTGTACGTGACTCCACTGTACGATATTCAATTTTACGGCAGTGCACTGTACACCACTCTAATCTGTGCTATCCCACTGTATGCCACTCCACCACTCCACTTTACGCCACTCCACTATACGCTATTCAATTTGCCACTTTACCATTCACTGTGTTCTGAGAAATTGTCATTTCAGGTGTCATAAGTCTTATTATAACTGCTATGGTTTCACATGATATAAGTTATATAATATGGAAGGGTATAACCAGTGCTTGTAGAAACATCCAGTTATAGTTAATGTAGTGTGGTGACTGATGCGAGACGAATGTTTATGAAGGCGAGTGGTGTATAGTAAATTGAGGGCTGAGCACAAATTATAAATGTAAGTTCTATCTAGTGCTGCATGAATTAGAAATTTGAGTTATAACTATAACCTTATAATTTCTCCTGTTTGTATAGTTTAAGTTGGGTTTGTATATAAAGAATAAATAAAGTTTTCCTAACTATAACTTACCTTTAACCATTGTTTTTTCATTTTATATATAAATACACACAAATATAATTTTAGCAAAATCAAAACATCTTGGCTAATGGCAGACCCAAAAAAATCTAAGGTTGGCCGAACAACAGCCGGCCTCAGCAGTGGAAAATGAAAGTTCACTGATGTTTAAACACTCCGAGAAGTCAAACACCAAACCAAATTCCCAACCTCCACATGTTAGTAGTGAATACAAACTGTGATGTGATGTCAAAGCCCACCTCCAGGCCCACAAGCTTCCTCACCATCCATGTGTCTCCCTCTGCACAATAGCTCAGGAATCCCTTTGTTCCACATTTTGGGCATAGGCGGATTCTGGCTATGAATAGATAGTCCACAGTGTTCTACCGGACACTATTTCCGGTACATGCAGAAGACCTTGACAGAGAGGAAGAGCTTGAAATAGATGCACCAAATGTGGTATTTCTTTCCTAAGGCGAAAAATACACGTGGATTTTCAGAGTTCATCTCCAAGTGGAAACTTACTGCATGTGTGTGAAACAAGGGTTGGACTTCACATGAAACAAGCATTGGCAAAGCCAATTGGTATTGTCAATGTTTTTTTCAGTCATGCTGCACAGCAGCATTTCTGCTGTGCAGCATGGCTGAAAGTAAAGATCTTTTTTAAAGAGCTATAACATGCCCAGCGGTGACGGCGTCATAATACTTGTTTTTTTCACTTTCAACCATGCTGCATAACATAACTTAAAACACATTAACAAAGCCAAATAGAGATATGTGGCTTGGTCAAGTGTGTGTGTCTCTGTCATTGCACTTGATGCGGTTTCACACATTGTTGCCACAAGGCTTGGACTAGCATGCATTGCTGTACCTGGATTCTGGGTTCTCGCAGGCCCTTTTCGTTGAGATCAAGGATTCTCATTTTCATTTTACAAGAGCAAGCGGGCTGCTTCTGACACAGGAAGCAGGGGCAGCGGCAGTACTCTCTCCAGAGGTGACCGATTGATCTTAGCAAGCAGGTCAGATCAGACAAACAGCCTCTCTTCTTGTCATCACTGGGGGAAAATCTCAGCCCAATCTCACCAACGCGGATTGGCTTACATCGCCTGGCCTTCAATCATCTCTTCCATGTAAATGGCGGTGCATTCTGTTCACGCTGCAACACCGCACTAAAATGTGAAGTCTGTCGATGAATCACTTTCACACCCAGCCTCGTTCATTATTGCAACCCATGTCATTGACACTATGTGCATCACAAAAACAGACCACATTTTTTTGACAGAAAAACTGTTGCAAGTTTATTAGAATGATGCAGCCACAAGTAGGGTTAACCTAGGGTCGATCCGAGTGCCATGCTCTGTGTTAAAGTCTAACAGCTGATACCTGAGCCCGAATACCAAGCCACAGCAACTGGGAAAATAATGATAACCCTCATAGAAGTAACTGGTGCTCTAAGCCAAATTGCTCCTGGTAAGGCACCAGGGTTAGACAAGATCCCCGGGGATTTGTTCCGTAGCGAACTGACTATTTGGGCTCCATATTTTTGGATTTTATTTAACGCTGTCATGCGAGGCATGGCAATCCCTACTAGTTGGGCCGGGGCTGAAATAATACCAGTTTATAAAAAGGGATCCCCGATGTTACCCACAAATTATAGGCCCATAAGCCTTATTGACATTAGCCAAAAAATCTTTGCACGTGTGTTGTTATACCGCCTGCAGAGCTGGATGGAGGAGCACAAAGTTCTTAGCCCGTTCCAAGCAGGGTTTAGAGAAAAAGTGTCTACATTGGACCAGAACTTCAGGCTACAATTATTACACTGGAAGACCGTGTGTAAAGAGGGTGGCAGCCTCTATTTAATTTTTGTAGACCTGAAATCTGCATTTGATCTGGTCCCAAGAGATCAGTTGTGGGCAGTCCTGCTAGAGATGGGGGTTCCGTTATATTTGTGTCAAATCATGAAGCAGTTACACAAAGGAAATTACGCGCAAATAAGATTTGGCAAGCTCGGGGAACTCACCACACCTATCCCTGTAGATAGAGGAGTACGCCAGGGTTGCGTTCTTGCCCCGACCCTTTTTTGTCTTTTTATAAACGGATTAGTTGATTTTTTAAATACCGAGAAGGATTTAGACGCACCCAAGCTGGCAGCACGCAACATCCCGGCCATGATGTTTGCAGACGATACTTTGCTATTATCAAAATCCCCAATGGGTATACAGAGGGTCCTAAACAAATTTGATGCCTTCTGCAAGGAAAGGGGGCTTGAGATTAATTTGCAAAAAACAAAATTCATGGTATTTAACTCAGCCAAAAGTACCCGACCGAACCCATGTTTAGACGGCAGACCCCTAGAGAGGGTATCTGTCTTTGATTATCTCGGCATTACAATCACTGAAAAAATTGCCTCGGGGGCACAAATTAAAAAAACCAGCCTGAAGTTAGTGCAAACAACAGGGTGTTTGTCCAAGCTGTTCCGAAACTTGAGCCATAAACCGGTGGGCCCAGCAGTAGAAATATATAAGGTTCAAGCTAGAGGTGCTGCTCTATATGGAGCTGAAATATGGGGCCACGGTTGCATCGATAGTCTAATACAAACGGAGAATTCTTTTGTTAGACAATTGTTTGGTCTCCCCCGTAGTACCCCACTCATACCGCTACGATTAGATCTGGGGGTCAGGTCAATTGAGGAAGAAGTTTCTCTGAGACCCCTTTTATTCTGGAGACGTTTGTGGGTTACTCCAGAATTGTTTGAGTACAGAGAAGAACTAAGAGAGGTGATGAGTTTATCCGGGGCGAGGATACTACCATGGCTGACCTATGTCAGGAACACCCTTACACTTATGGGTCTGGGCAATCTGTGGGATAATCCAGAAAGTACATGTCCCACAGTCCCAAGGAAAGAGTTAAAGGTTTGCTATTGGGATTATAAACTGGCCCAGCTTCAGGGGAACCACTCAGTGGAAAAACTTACTGTAGCCTTTATGGAAATCAAAGAGCAGTACATACTAGAGTCGGCACTTAATGACATCAAGCCGGCCGCCGCAAGGAAGCTCTATTTACAATTTAGGCATGGGGTATTGCCACTGCGTGCTTTTACGAATAAATGGGCGGGCCTCCAAACATTGGGTTGCCCGGCCTGCAATAGCGCAGAAGAATCTGAATACCCTGTGTTCTTTTTCTGTACTGGCTATAAGAAAGCAAGAAAACGATGGCTGGTCCACATATGCAGAAATTTGGGAACTAGGGAATGTTCAGAGGCTTTCAGGCTACTGAAATATGATTCTAGTCTCCCCATAGCTTTCTCGGTGGCAGGCTTTTTATTTTCCATGTGGTGTACCCGTAGAGTTTTCCTAAAAACGTCCCCCAAAGATGGTGATTAAATTTGTGTACATCCTTATTTAACTGAAGGAATTTTATATGAATTGTATGTGTATTTTAGCATTATTTTAATAATGTATCATTAATATGGTGTTCATTACTTCGGCGAGCAGGACTATTAAGAAGTAGAATTGACCTCTAAGGGTCTACAACAATGTTTTTAGCTTCCTTTTTGATTGAAGTAAATTGTTAATATACGAACTTTTTATCAATTAAATAAGGCATTGTAAATTCTTTATTATATATTGCACAAGCACTTTAATGTAACCAGTTATGACGCTAATAATCCCCTTATTGACGGATACAAGCACTTTATACACACTCATATATTATCGTTTGAATAGTCGATCTGAGAGATAGAGCAAGAGCGGAAAAATAGCCTGGTATTGTAAATTGAACTTATGCACTGCACACGCAATTAATTGCAGATTGTGATTTCAGGATTGATTGCAATATAGATTTCCGCAGGCCACATAATGTACTTAGTACACAATGCCACATGATGTTTGTATACATTTTTTTTCTTTTCTTTTACTTGTTTTTAATATAAATGAAATGTTAGATCCTGTTTAAATGCTTTTATGGTCATACTGACCGAAATAAAGTTTTTACAACAAGATCAGACAAACAGCTTCTCTTCTTGTCATCACTGGGGCAACATCTCAGCCCAATCTCACCAACACGGATTGGCGTACATCGCCTGGCCTTCAATCATCTCTTCCATGTAAATGGCGGTGCATTCTGTTCACGCTGCAACACCGCACTAAGATGTGAAGTCTGTCGATGAATCACTTTCACACCCAGCCTCGTTCATTATTGCAACCCATGTCATTGACACTATGTGCATCACAAAAACAGACCACATTTTTTTGACAGAAAAACTGTTGCAAGTTTATTAGAATGATGCAGCCACAAGTAGGGTTAACCTAGGGTCGATCCGAGTGCCATGCTCTGTGTTAAAGTCTAACAGCTGATACCTGAGCCCGAATACCAAGCCAGAGCAACTGGGAAAACAATGCTTCCGCAGCAGTACCTTGACATCAGTGCTGCTGTTCACAAGTGGGGTTGTGGCCCTCTGTAATTCTTGAGTTGCTGCACCAGAGACACGGGGCCTAGAGGGGCGATTAAAGGCTAGCCCCCAGTTGTCAGGATACCTACTGTCCTTTAAGGGATGAAGGGGTCGCCGTCGCTTTCTTCTTAGGCCCTCCTATGGCCGGAGGGCATTACATTTGCGGCCCCATCTTCATTCTTGGGGCGTTTTCTTACTTCTTGCATTATGATCGCCTTGTAACGCCACTTGCAACGCTAAAAAACAGAAACATCCCATAATAACTTCTTGGTCTCAGAGCTTGGGGTGTAGGCGGGTTCGCTGCAGCTGAGCAGGAGGAAAGAGCCCCTGTCCCAGACCTCATAGAGGCACCCGGGTGTGACATGCGCACTGTTCTTAGAGGAAGCAGTCCCCACCCCGGCCGGGATTTATCTGTAATGGTCACAGAAGAAGAAGCATTTTGCCGGCGGATAAGATGTGTTTATTCCCTCGTTTGTCCCCTTGTGGGCGGCGTGGCCAGCCGCCTAGCGTTTCCACACCCAGCATCCTTCATTATTGGAACCCATGGCATCGATACTACATGCACCCCAAACGTAGGCACACAGGGGCAGATTTACAAGCCCCTTCCGCCACTGTTGCGTCATTTTTCCCATGTTAAAAGTGGCGCAAGGGGCTTGTAAATCTGCCCCACAGTTTTTTTGGTTGGGAAAAACTGTCGCAAGTTTCCTAATTTCATACAGACGTAGGTTCAGTTTACGGTCGAGTCGAGTGTCCAGTTTTGTGTCTAATAAATAAAATCTAATAGCCGACACCACATGCAGGACGAATGGTTTATTACCCTATGCTGCCATGCCGCTCCTATGGATTTTACTATTTGAATCGCCACCTTAGAGCGCCTTGATTATTTTGTAATATGCAGCACGAGCCGTCTTACAAGCAGTGCTTTAAATGGGCCGGTACTCACCGGTACTGAGTACCGGCACCTCTTAGATTTATCACTTTGAGTACCGGCACTTCTCTACTGCCCTGGAGAGTACCGGTACTCATGAAAAGGTAGGCTCATTGGCTGTGCTGGTGAGCAGGAGTGGAACGTGTCTCTGGCAGCTAATGCGCCGCTTCTGTAGCCCCGATCTGAGCCCCAGCTGAGCTATAATGTCCGGGTGCTCACCATCACGCTGTGCTTGACAGAGCAGGGTCCATTCAGGCCCTGTGCTGTCAATCACATTCACACTATCCTGTGCGTTCCTGCAAGCACAGGAATCATGTCAGTTCCCTGGCAGTGGCAATCAGGCTACGGCCAGTCCGGCCCTGGTGGCAATTAAAAAAGCCATGGTAGGTGAACAGAAAAGATGGCTTTTATCATACCTGAGTCTTTTGTGTGTCTGCTATGTTTGTGTGTATGCCTGTTTTTGTAAGAAAAAAATGAAAGAAAGAGAGAGAGAATCAAAACACTCTCAGGAGGTATTTTAAAGAAAATATGTGGCACTTTGTTTGGACATGTCTGCTCGGCAACAAAGATTCATAAATAACGTATAAGGGAGGGTGAGTGGATGAGTGAGTGAGTGGATGGATGAGTGAGCAAGGGTAGATGTATAGATGGATGGATGAATAGATGGATGGATGGATGAGTGAAAGCATGCATGGGTGAAAGAGGGTGGATGATTGGATAAAATGGCTGATGATGGGTGGATAAGTGAAAGATTGGATGGATGAATGAAAGGTAGGGAGGATGGATGAAAGGGTGGATGATGGATGATTGAAAGGAGGGATTGAGCGAAAGGGTGGATGGAATAAAGAAGTGAAAGGGTTGATGGATGGATGAGCGAAAGGATTGATGGATGAGGGAAAGGGTGGATAAAGAGATGGATGAGTGAAAGGATGAATGGATAGGTTTGGAGATGGATGGATGGATAGGTTTGGATATGAAGGGTGGATAGACAGAATGGTGAAAAACTGAATGATTGATGAAAGACTGAATAGACGATAGAATGTAAAGGATAAATGGTGGACATCAGCAGGTAAATGGTAGGATGAATGGATAGATTGATGGAAGAGACAAGAGATATCTTCTGGGGAGGGTCATGATGAGTTGCTTCATGTGCTTGGTGCCATAAGAGCTGTGGTGTGATGTGGGGGTATTTTCAGTTTCTTCCTACTCGCGTGTTCAAAAATATATAGTATTGTGCCAAACAGCAATTAACAGTATGACATTAAGAAGGTGCAACTATTGCAAAAAAGGAACTGCTAACATATTATTGTATTTCTCTTTCATTTTGTGTAATGAGTTAACCTGCTTTGTTTATATAAACACATTTCTCATGTGTTTTGGTATGTGCTGCAACTAATATAGAAGTTGTTAAGTATCATCATGTCTTGCCCCTAGCCCCGCCCCCTCACTACACCTCTAGCTCATTTTAATGAGTACCTGCACTTATTTTTTCCCATTTAAAGCACTGCTTACAAGTGACACCCACGTGCATTTGTGGGGCAACTCTTTCAGCAGCTGCCTAGCCCTCACCCTTGTGGCCCTGTAATTTGCTGTTTCGCCTGTTAATCTTACCGGGTTCCCCTGCTTGTATTACCCGACCCGACCGCTCCATTTCTATGTATATGCCGACAGCACAGCGCCTTGACTTAAGACAAGTAGGTCCCAGCGAAACTGGCCTCTGCCCCTTCACAGTGTCCACCCTCTGGTCGTGACCTATGTTCTCACCTACCTACCACCTTTCATTTTAATAACACAAATTTGCAAGGGTGCGGTAACAACCTTTGTACCTGACCCCTTGGCTTGATTTGTAACAGACCGTCTCCACGTGGTATCACTTTCGTGTTCTGATGGGCAGCGGTCCCTTAGTGGAGCAGAAACCAAAGGAACGCTGTGAGAGCTGCACCTCTCACTCTTATCTGTGCGAGATATTAGTATGTTACAGTTGCAAACGCCACCTGTGGTAATGTCTACCCACTTGCAGGGGCGTAGTTCCAAGGCGGTGTTTGGGCTGGGACCACCCCCCTCTCCCCCCAATACATGCATTCTTGGCTTGACAGTTGGGTCTGGGGGCTCTGAGTTGGAGTTTATATGCCTTTGTTGGTTATTCTCGTCGTCTTCCCTCGATTAAAAGGTTTTAACTTGTTTTTTTTTTTTCCAGAAAGAGGCCCAGCTAATGTAAATAAGTATTGAACCTGTCCTTCATGGGAACAGTGTATCCCAAACCCTGGTCATCCCTGCACCCTTCAGTATACTGTTTTTTAGTTGGCTAAATTTGCTATTCACACCCCCCTGAATCTCACTGACTAAGATACGCCCCTGCCCACTTGTGGTACTGTTGACGCTGCGTCCCTGGTCAATGCCAGTCAGAGCACCTTGTTGCTCCTAATCTAGGCACTGGCCTTGCAGGACAGACTCTATCTGTGCCACCGGCGTCGCTCGTGCTGATACTGTTGAGATGTTGCATTGATGCCATACTACATCTTCTCAGTGTGTCGATTTTACTCCCTCAGGTGAAGGGGTAACACTAGCTAACTGACATACTATTTTATCTGTCTATGTTTACAGAAGCAACTACAAAAACGCATTAGTAGTTCTTCAATAAGCTGAGACAGCTGTTGCTTCAAAGCACCTGCAGGTCACGAGACTCTATCTCCAGTAGAATATGTGTGTACCGGATAATATGTTTATATCTAGTTTATTTGTATAAACACGCGCTAGGTCATTTACTTAATAATGGTTGTGACTGGAGCACTCTCTTTTGCTGCTATTGCACTTTGGGAAACTGCAACGCAAAATGATGAGGCCCGCTGAAGAAGGTGATGAGGGGCCCTGAGTTTCCCATATGTCACAGATATACATTAGCCTTGGGCTCTATGGGGGCCCCTGAAGCGGGCCCTCTGCTCTGCAGGGGCCTGTGCTACACCCCTGCCCTGGGACCTTCTAGGGTCCAGCTTCCGAAAAGATGCACTGTGACCTCGGCTGTAGTGGCTAACCACTTCCACTAGGAAAATCTTGTGCTTGTGTACTTGGGACTTACACAGTCTATGCGAGCTGTGCAAAGCTACGGTGACCGTCACATATGGCCCTGCTATGATGGGTACCTATAAACTTCAATGTTAGTCCACTATCCACAGGTGGGACACTATCTTGTGTGACCTCAGATATGTGACTTTATCTACGTTTCATTATGCGCTGAAGCACTTGGACCTACCACCTTAGCCAGAGCACATGTAATTCTGTGCCTCCTCATGTCAGGCTAAGCCCCATTACTCGCAGCCTATTTGGTGCACAGCTATGTTGACAATGCCCCTTCACCTGTCATCAAATGCCATATTTGATTTTTCTTTTTTTGACCATTCAAGACAGTTTTACAAGCTATCCGCTTCCCTGTGGTTGCATCTTGTTGCTGTCCTACGTGAGAGACAAGCATACCGGCTATGCCTGTTTTGCTATTTACTGCATACCTGCAGATGTCCACAGATTAGCCTAGGCATTTGTTTTTAGGTCTCGGCTCTAGACGACACGCATGCGCTGTCTCGAAAAGATACCTGTTGTATGTACTTTGTGCGCTTCAGCCCGCCCATTGGCTTGCCATTTGCTGGCTCCCTCGTTGCTCCATTATTTGTTCTGTCTGTTTGCTCATGGCATGCATACGTCATGCCTCTTCCCGTCTTTAGCCCTCGCAGAGAGCAGGGATAAAGTACTACTATTGATACACAGCGAGCATTTTAGGAAATAAATGTTTTCTGAACTATTTTTTTATTTGTCTTGGAGCACTCCATACAGTGCTCGTGTTTTCAGTTCATTCGCTTCGTCCGTGATTTATCCAAGATCACAGGATGTTGTGCCAACAATGAAAGAGTAATGTACGTGAGCCCCAGTTACTTTACACATGGACATATTAATTTTTGTAGGAACAGGGTGATAGAGTGATTTGCTCAAGATCACAGGATGTTGTACCGATGCCGAAACTGGAATAATTGCACTGACGCTCATAAAACCGTACCCGAAGCTGAGTTGTGGCCCCCTGCCTGGTGTTAAACCAATCATAGTGATCGAACAGCAGTGGCACGCACTCCAACCTGAGGCAGTGTTTGCCTCCTCACTGCAGCAGTTCATACCACTAGCAGCTTATAATGGGGAAGAACAGAGTTTCTGATAGTCTCACATTTATAGGACTATTGTTTACATAATTATCAACTTCTTGGATTTCGAAATACCGACCAGCATACTGTGGGGACAGCAGCACTTAAAGTGGATATTAAGAGTAATATTACAGCGCTTTACGTGAGTGCCAGTTACTTTACACAAGTACACGTCTGTTTTTGTAGGAATAGGGAGATTAAGTGATTTGCGCAAGATCACAGGATGTTGCGCCAATGCTGAAAGCGCACTTTAAATTAGCACCAATTACATTACACAAGGACACATTTGCTTTTGTAGGAACAGGGAGATTAAGTGATTTGCCTAAGATCACAGGATGTTGTGCTGATATCAATGTTTGAATAATTTTACTGAGGCTAATAAAACCAGCAGTGGCAGGCACTCTAGCCGGAGGCAGTGTTTGTCTTCTCACTGCGGCAGATCATACCACTTGCAGTGTGCAATGGGGAAGGGCAGACTTTCCGATAGAGCCTTTTTTAGGTCTCGCCTAGTGACGCAGCGCATGCACTGCTCGCCTTGGCGAGATCTATTGTCGTCGGTTTTGTGTTCGGAAGGGGGACAGGAGCTGTGCGATGTGCGATGTGCACGTGTACGGCTCCGTCGGCTCCAGATCATCTCGGACAGGAGATGTGCACGCGCCTGGACGGGAAACAGCTTTCTGGTAGCGGGCTGTAACATCTCATGCCGCATTTCAGCAGAGCTTTTCCTTCTTGACTTTGGTTAAAACTTTAGAAGTCCTTAACCAGCAGGTTAAATTAGATGGCCACACACCTATGTTTATTTTATTGTAAAAATGCAACTTTATTTTATTGACATGCTTTTTTTAAATATACAGTCTGAACGGACAAAACGACAGTGCCTTTCGACAGTCAATGAATGGCCTGCCGTAGTTTGTGCATGGCTTTCGTTTGGTTACTCACGGACAGAGGCTTGGAAAAAAGTCAGCTGTACCTGCTGAATAATGCCCGGGACAGCAATCAATACCTGCAACTAATGGGTGCTCGCTGAGCGCCTGGAAAGGTTAGATCAAAGGCGGCCTCGACCTGGAAGCGCTTGGCTTTGCTATTGAAAACAGAAAGAGGTTGCCATGCTCAAGGGCGGATAAATAAAATGGAGACAATGTATCATTTTTCTTCCTCAGTAAAATATTGATGCAGTATTGCTGTCAGACCCTGTTTGGCAGCCTGCACAGCGCCTCTTGAATTATGCTGCTTTATGTTCCTGGATGTGAAGGGAATCGTTTTTCATCGTGTTCACAAATAATATCCGAGCTGGAACTGGCATATTGGATTCGGGCATAATACACAAATAAATGGTTTCTAAAAATGGAAAGCTTAACACTTAGCAAGTTTTCCGCAAATAAAAGCATACCTTGGTGGAGGATAAAATAATGTTTTTTTAATTTTTTATTTTCTTACTCTGCCCTTCCTTCCCAAACTCAAGGTTGACATGATAATTGTTATTGGCTTTAATTCGAATGTATTACAACGGCAGATGATAAAGTGCATTTCTTTTGATGATGACATACAATGTCTGTAAATGTAATTATATAGAACCGTAAATAGACATGCTGCACTTGTTTCCAAGTATTCCCAATTTTTGCATATATGTTCACAAGAAGGCCGGAGTAGTCCAAATTCCAATGTCTACAGTTCTCCTACGCGGCTTTTCTAAGGTGCATGAACAGTTTTACATGAGTGTTATGCTTTTGAGATAATTGGTCAGTAAACAATTGGTGCCCAAGATAATTCATCCTTTATAAAGAACGCCATACAACTGCTAGTGAAAACTTGGGTCTGTACATTGATCAATCCTTAATATATTCTTACTTGTTGGCTATGTTATGCTTTTGCCCGCAGCGGTTTCCATTCTTTTCTTTAATCGGGCGCTTATGATGTTTTCAAACGTTGGTTGTTGGAGACGGGTGCCTGCTCGCATTTCTGTTTGAAAAGTCCCAGAAGCCTCTGAGCTCAACTGATCTGCAGAGGCTGCAGTGGCAGATTGCTAGAAACATGGCATGCGTGTTCTTCAAAGAAACACAGTGTACATGTGCCAGGCTGTGGTGGTATTTGGTTGATGGATGCCAAGGTACTGGGTTCACAATTTGCTTTTATGCTCCATTGTTGCTCCTTTAATACAACTTCAGTTCTCAGCCACTCTGCAGCTGTGCCTCCGCCCTCCCCAGGTTCTCACACACGTGCGTTTCCTGGAAATTACACCATCAGGGATGCTTGGGCGGAAGTGGTGTTTCCTGCAAATTGGTTAGTTTATGATGGGGGGCAGGGATGGTGTTGTGTGTGACATTTCCTACTCTGCCGCATTCGGTTGTAGAGTAATTCAGACAATTCACATATAAAACTAACGGATCAAGTCCACCTGGCTCCCCTCCTATTCTTTGACCCCTTTATACTAGTTGTCACTGTAAGCCCGGCTGTCCTTCGGTGCCCATGCTAGTTTCTCATCCACCGCACTTTACTCCTCTTCGCTGTCCATGCCCTGCACGAGTGCTGTACCATTGTGTCCTCTTCCGTGTCCCAAACCGACTCTCGGCATGTAATATGCTCTGCTCCGTCGAGTGGTCTCATGTTGCACCTAGGTTCTACTTTTTTCCCCACTCTTGTGCTCTGTTCCACCGCCTTCATTGTCTAGCCCACTCCTTTCCACTGTCCTGGCATCAGTGGTCCTAACCATTCTACAGCCCTGCTGTCCTACTGTGTTCCCCTATATTTGATGCCATGCAGTTCTTTCATTTTCTGCTCCCCATTAAGTGACCGACCCATTAACACTGTCCTGCGTGCGCTCCCCTGTTGTCCAGACATGCCTTTCAGAACTGTGCTGACCAGCTTTCCTTCAGGGTCCCCTCTCTTCTTGCATTGTTTCATCCTTTGTTTACCCATCCCATTCTCCTGTGCTATTTGCTGTGCTCCCATTCTCGCCCATCAGCCTGCCCTGCCCTTGTTCAGTGGGGCAGTACTCAGTTCGCACCCACAGCTCTTCCTTTCAGTATCCTGTTCCCAGCGCGGCCTTTCCCCAGTCCCATTCACTGTCTATAACCCATAGCCCAACCCCATCCACTTTCGTTTTTAGGTCTTGCCTAGGCAGTGCTTGCGCTGTGTCTGCGAAACATGCTGTATTCAGGATATGGGCTTTAAAAGCTCTGCCTATTTTCTAGGGCCACCCCTGTTACGTGTGGTGTTACTCAAAGCTTGTGAGCACTATTTCTTTCTTTAAAGTGGAGCACTGGAAACCAGTGTGTGTGGTTTACAGAGCTCTGTTGTAAACAGGGCTGTAAATCTTGCTCTTATCTTGCCGCATTTGTTGTGCATTCAAAGACTAAGGTCTGTTTTGGTTGTAGCTGCCTACTCTTCCTTCCTGCTTTTGAAACGCACGGCCTGGCGTCAGGGTCCCTGCCTTCCTATGGCTGCTGCCGCCTCTGCCTCAGGGCGCAACAAGCATTTGCAAAGCAATAGGTCTCACAGTTGTAAGAGTTTGAGCTATTTGCATTGTAAATAACAATGCCTTTTATTCATATGTTTCGAAAACCTGCAAGCGGTGCGTAAACACGCACTTTGTACATTGTCATTGCTTACGAGAAGCAAGGCTGGCAGTAACTGCACCTCTTTTACTGCCAGCCTTGCTTCTCATAAGCAAGAACTTATAAGTACAAGTGGGTGTTTACGCACCCCTGCAGGTTTTCAAAACACATAAATAAAAGGCATTGTCATTTACAATGCCAATAGCTCAAACTCTTGCAAATGCGAGACCTATTGCATTGCAAATGCTTGTTCTGTCTATGCAGACAGTACCTGCTAAAGTAGCAAGTGTTAATACCAGATACATAGGACTATTGTTTACATAATTATCAACTTCTTGGACTCCGAAATACTGACCAGATTACTGTGGGGACAGCAGCACATGGTGTGGACATTAAGAGTAATGAAGTTCTCTGGCTCCTACTGAAATCAGATTAACAGTTCGCCCCTTCCGAGCTCAAACAAAGTGGCGTTTTAGAGAAAAGTTGTTTAACTGTGGCCAAATGGCCCCAAACTGTACACTCTTGTGTGGGCAAGAGCAGAACCCCTTTGCGTAATGGCAGCAGTGACACACCTCTGCTTGGCCCTCTTCCTGACTACATATCTCCTGCCCACTGATGCATTTATTCTCGTAATTGCTTGCCGAGTGTAAATATGTGCAAATGATAAATGTATGCTGTGTCTTGTTATCGTCACCCCTTAAAGCCCATCAATGTTCTGTTGACTTGGTGCTATGCACACCGTTTCTTGCCCTAATGTCACAGCTGCGAAATAAATTTAAACAATGGCACCCTGTTTTTAGGCCTTGCTCTAGATGGTACGCATGCATGCGCTGTCTCGAAAAGAGACCTGTTGTATGTACTTTGTGGGTTTCAACCTGCCCTTAGGCTTGCCATTTGCTGGCTCCCTTGTCGCTCCCCATTTGCCCATGACATGCATGCATCATGCCTCTTCCTGTGTTTAGCCCTCCCCGAGAGCAGGGACCAAGTACTACTATTCATACACCGCGGCCATTTTAGGAAGTGTTTTCGGGGCTACTTTTTTAATTAGTCTTGGAGGACTCCATACAGTGCTCGTGTTTTCAGTTCACACGCTCCGTCCTCCGTCTGTTTTTTAAATATTTTCAATTCAATTTTATATAGAGCAAACACCACCGAGTGTATTATTAGAACGCTTTATATGAGCACCAGTTACTTTACACAAGGACACATTTGTTTTAGCAGGAATAGGGATATGAAGTAATTTACCCAAGATCACAGTATGTTGTGACGATGTCGAAAGAGCGCTTTACGTGAGCGCCAGTTACTTTACACAAGGACACATTCATTTTTGTAGGAACAGGGAGAGTAAGTGATTTGCCCAAGATCACAGGATGTTGTGCCAACACCGAAACTCAAACATGGTTTTCTAGCTTCAAATTTGGCAGCTCTGGCCTAATGTCACATTCTCTCCTCCTATCCTGAACCTTCGACTGCAAACGTTTAAAAACTTTGACTTTGAACAAGTACCGCTCAGTGCCTTGCCATTATGTGCTGTATTAATATCAAAGTTTCAACATGTTGAAGAAATACACTCATTGAGTATTTTCTAAACCCTATCATATTTTACGTGATGTGTGTTGCATTATCTACATTGCAAACACTTTCAGAGCTTTGTGCGGGCCATATGCTCGCCCTTCTCTAATCATGGTAGCTACAGCTCCCGCTGTTTGGAGCCCATAGCTCTGCAGTAACTGGTCTTAGCCGGGCCAATAGAAGGCGCGGTCAGTTTCTCTGAGTTTGTCAGTCTGTTTTTCCACTGGGAACGGCAGTGCAAGCATGATCTGGAGTGATTAACCTTGGGATCTGAACTCAGGAGCCGGGAGTAGGGTTTCGGTAGAAATCATGAATTGCGACACAGAGCATTATTATGAATGAATTTGAGGAATTCTTTTCCCTCTGGATATATTAACCATCAGCGAAGGCGCTGGTTGGCCTGCCTATTACATGGGCTGATGGCATTTGATACAACCCTGATTTATTTATTTATTTATTTACTTCCGAAATCAACTGGATTACGTGCTATATCAAGTGTTGACACTGAGCTGGTTAATCCAACCCACCACCTTCCCTAGATGGGCTGCTCTAAGGGTTGCCAAGCAACGCCAGCGCCTGTCCTTGTGAAACTTGACATGCTGTAAAGTTTTGGGCTTTGTTTGAGCTCTTGTAAAGAATTTCGGTAGCTTCAAAGCACCTAAATAAATGAGCCATTCCCGTCATTTTGTTTAAACCTGCAATTAGCCATTTTTCCCCCTTATTGTCTGATTGTCAGCCAACTGTGGTGACGCACTTTCAGTTTTGTTTTAATAATCTACCGCATGAGCTACTGTTCGTGAAACCCATTTCAACCTTTCCTCTGTTCAAACATGTGCCTCTTCCCTATTGTGCCTTTTTTGGCCATGGGCTGCAGGCGAGGGCATGCAATCAATGAAAGCATTCCATAATTTGGTCCAGCATTCCCTGTAAAGCCAAGCTCACAATCACAACACTGGCTGTGAGGGTTCTACAGCAGCAAGTGGCACTGTGCCTCCCCTCGACCAGAAAGAAAACCTTATGCCTTTCAGAACAAAACGTTACATCAGTCTCCACCGGTACAGATCAGCATTCTCCCCGTTTAAAGAGCAGTATCACAAAAGATTGGGCAGGAAGGTGCCATCCTTGTGCAGCACACCATTCTACAACTGGTCTCGCTATTCTGTAAAACGATATTTAAGTGTGTATTGGAAGTTTAGAAAATGCTCTACTAAAAAAAAAAAAAATACAACAGCAAGGAATTCCAGTAACAAGTGTACAAGATTTGGACACCGATGGTCAATTTTATGTAATTTATAGTCTTTTTAAATGTTTTTCAACTATACATAATTACACTCTACTCAATACCACATAAATACACTCCACATAAATCCACTCTATGCCACATAGCATCAATCCACATAAATACACTCCACACCATGCCACATAATTCCCCTCAACATAATTTCTCTCATCACACAATTCAACTGTACACATTTCAATTCCACACCACATAATTCCACAACAAACCACATACATCCAATCCATATTACAGAATTCTACATCCTGCCACAAAATTCAACAACACACCACATAATTCTACTCCACTCCATGCCATGCCACAACACACAATACCACTCCACATAATTACACGCCATGACACAAAATACCTGTAGGAAAGTGCCCTTTTTGACATGGTCACCCCCACTTTTTGCCTGGTATTTGATGTGATTCCGACTGAAAGTGCATTGAGTTCCTGCTAATCAGGTCCCCAGTGCCAGATCTCTTTCCCAAAACTGTACAATTGTTTCCCCAATTCACAATACCTTTAGCATTCCCTGTAAGTCCCTAGTAAAAGGTACCCCTGGTACCTAGCGCAAGGAGGCTAAAGAGGCTGTAGCACGATTTGTGCCACCCTAAAGGACTCCTTTATTGTACACTGCCACTGCAGGCTGCGTGTCTTGGTACAGACAAAAGTGAAAACACAACATGGCACACATCCCTGTGTGCCATACCCACAGACACTGCATGCAGTATAGGTAAGTCATCCCTACGGCAGGCCTTACAGCCCTGTGTGCCATACCCACAGACACTGCATGCAGTATAGGTAAGTCATCCCTACGGCAGGCCTTACAGCCCTAAGGCAGAGTGCACTATACTACACGTGAGGACACATCTGCACTGTGCTAGTCAGCTCTATTGCTGGCAGTACAAGTGAACAGGGAAGCCATTTTTGAGTACATGTGCTGGACACTGGTGAAAACGAGTTCCCCAGCTACACGATGGCTTCACTGAAAATAGGGATATTTAGTATCAAGCATCTCGTATTAATGAACCCCCACTGCTGCCAGTATTGGATTTATTGATACATACACCCAGAGCGCACATTATAGGTGCCCCCTGAAAATCTACCAGCACCTGGTGTGCTGACTGACTGATTTTCACCAGGCTACCACCAGAGACAAGTTTTTAACACCCAAGGTGAGGGCCTTTGCTCTCGGGAGGCAGGAATCAAGCCTGCTCGGGCTGGGGGTGCTTACACCCCCTCCCACAGGATGAACTGCGGATTAGCATTCCACGGAAGGAAAGCTACAAAGAGCCCACTGCTTTGGTATGCCAATCTAGCTTCACTCACAAGGGAGGAAGTAGACCCCCTGTGTCCAGAACCCTTTGGCACCTGGACAGGCCGGAAAATTAATTAGTCTGATAGGCGTTTCCACCCTCAGGCTAGTACCACCCCTAAGGTGGGCTTCCTGAAGTGGAGGCGACTTTTCAGAGTTAGCCATTTTGGTGATGGCAAACTTAGGAACTCTGAGACAGGGTTATGACCACTTCCCACAGGAAGTGATCATATAGGGGACGAGTAACCCCAAGGGTAGGTAGCCCATTGGCTACTACCCTACACTCCCCTAACGCCCCTAAATTTAGTATTAAGTGGAGTCCCTGGCACCCAAAAATCAGATCCTGATGACCTACGAAGAAGAAGGGCATGGAAGAGCCACAAAGCAAAAGACTGATGAAGAGCAACTGACCTGGCACCAGCCCTGCCAGCCTGTCTGCTGTTCACTGTCAAACCTGCAGCAAAGATGTCTTGTCCTGCAGCAGTTGTGCCTCCAAAGCCTGGGGGGACGGCCTGCCTTCAATAAAGACTCATGAACTCCAGTGGAGCAGCAGGACTGCTCCCCTGCATCCTCCAGGCACCCAAGAAGAACTGTGGAACCGTCAAAACCCAACGCCGCCAAGCACCACTGCACCCGAGCCCCCCAGCCCGTGTCGAAAGGGCCAAAGGTGTCGGCGTGGTCCCCAAGCCCTCCGGAGACAAAGTCCACCTTGGTTTTGTCCTTGTGAACTCTCTGACACCGCCTGCAGCCTCTGCTCGTAAGCCCCCCTCGACCGCTAGTGCTTCCGGACAAAGAAGCCTGACATTTTGAAGACCCTCTGCACCCAGCTGCCCCGGCCCTCGGAGAAGAGGACCACCAGTGTCCCCATGTTTCCGAGCATCGCAAGACTTGAGCCCTTCGCTTGGTTCAACCGACTGGACTCCCATTCAAGACCTGCAGCCTCTTTTCACGAAGACTGATCCCCATAGACTAACATTGGGCACCTGACGCTGTATTGCACCCATGCACCCGGCCACCCTAGTGCTGCTGGAGGTGAGAGCTGGTGCTGCCTTGGACCTGACCCAATTCTTACCTTAAGTCCCGGAGATTGGTCTTGTAAGTCGCTGTACTGTACCTGAATGCCGTACTTGTTTTCCTCCCAAAGGACAACGTTGCAGTTTCTGAAAAATGTACTAAGTGTTGACTTTTTAAAACGTAAAGTATTTCTCTTGCAAAACGTACTTGCCTGATCATATTGATTCTGGTACCTAAACATCTATAAGGTACCAGAAAGTTGGTGTGGATTTCCTTATTGAGTTGTGTGCATCATTTATTGACAATTGTGTGTATTTGCAGATGCTTAACAAACCTCTCTGATTAGCCTAAGGGTGCTCGACCACACTATCCCCTAGAAGAGCACCTTGGGATTGCTAGAGCAAGCCCCTGTCCACTCATAAGGAAACCCCTGGACACTTTGTCCGATACACCTCATTTTGGTATATCCTATAAAGTGCCAGCTTCCTACAATACTACTCCGCATAATTCCAGTACACTCAATACCACATAATTACTATCCACAAATTTGCACTGCACACCATACCACATAATTGCACTACACATAACTTCATTCAACACCACACAATTCCATGCCAGAGAATTCCACAACAAAAAATTCCAACCCAACTTACATAATTCCACCCCACAACACATACATTTCCTCCACTCCATAACACATGGCTTAAAGACATTGTCATTGACAACGCCATTAGATCTCGGATTGCCGAGAACTATTGGTTTTGCCAATGCTGGTTTTTGGAGACACTAGTTAATGGCTGAAATCCCTTTTCCAGACTAGCCACTCTGGGTTGTTGCTGCCTCTGAAAAGTATAGGGTCAGCATGATGCCCTTACTAGGGTCAGTGACAACAGACCAGCACAGTGCAACTTGCTGAGCAGTGGGCACCGACAAGGGCAGAGGCAGAGCCACACATGCCATTTCCCTGCAAGTGCAACCACGCTTGCCTTAACCACGCATATGCATTAACCACGCATATGTGTGGGTAAGGCAGTGTGCGGTCTAGATGTCCAGAACAGGAAGCGTCGGGACAGAAAGCTCGATGCAGACAGGTAAGAGGGGCTGGGGCTGGGTTTGGCGTGTTTGGAATAGTTTATGGGGTGGGGGTTGTTTTTACAGTTCAGGGGGGTCGCAGTTGTTTATAGGGCAGTGGGCCGGGTTTAAGGGCTCAGGGCAAGAGGGGTCGGTGTAGTTTTAGGTTTTAGGGATTGGGTAGTTTTTAGGGCTCAGGGGGGTTGAGTTGTTAATAGGGCCGGGGCCAGGGCTTTAGGGCTCATGTACTTTTAGGGGTGGGGGTAGTTTTTAGGGCTCCGGGGGGGTTCAGGTTATTATAGGGCAGGGGCCAGGGTTTTAGGGCTCGGTGGAGTCGTGTTGTTTTTGGCTTTATGGGTTTGGGGTCGTTTGTAGGGCTTGGGGAGGGGGGTCGGTTGTTTATTGGGCAGCGGCCAGGGTTTTAGGGCTCAGGGTGGAGGGGCTAGGGTGTAATCTTTACCACACATCCCCTTAACAATCATGCGGTTACCACGAAATTGCGTGGTAAAAGTATGCATGGTAAAGGAATGTGTTGTTCAGACACATTGGTTGTTAGGGCTGCATTGTAGAGACACGCATGGTTTAGCCATGCATGCCTCTGTCATACAACCCTCTGACACTATTGAAAAGCATCAAACAGTTGACTGCCATAATATCCGCTGTGTAAACATTCTGCGGTTGCATGCCCACAGGCACATAAACTTAAGGAGACTAATGGGGGCTTTCATTTGGAGACCATTCGCCAATAATTGTTTTGTGGACTGCAGTGTGGGCCTGGGCTAAATATGCTTCATCGACGAACAATCAACACACACCAGCATTGCTGTGATGGTGTGTCTGTTCACTTATTTAAAAAAGGGGAGAGAACCCTTATACTAAGAATAGGGACTGGGTAATCAACACAAAAAAACACAAGGGTCCCTATTCACTCTATACACTAGTTTGGATCATGGGCATTACACAATGATGTGACTAATAATCACAATGTACACATCAAAAAGGACAGTAGCACATAAAAAATGAATAACAAGCTGAATGGGACATATGAGATTTATTCCATAAAAAACACAAATAAAATTAAAAACATTTCATAATATAATACAATATTGCACTAATATACATCACAAGAAAACAGAAAGGTCGACGCTGCGTTTCGGTGAGTTGATAATAAATCACCTTCTTCAGGACAGTTTTCTATATAATAAAAACAGGCAATTAATCGCAGTCTCATATAGTTTATCACCATAACACTTGAACCTACAGTACTACATATTAAGATTTGTGCAACTGACTCTAAAACAACATAATACGTGTCCTAATCAATTTATAAAATCATTGAGTATCACCACTACATAAATAAAAATTGAACATAGCCCCTAGAGGCAATATTATATGTGATCTACAAATGATATAATTTCACCTAAAAATTTAGTCACTACCCATGATCCATGTTACTATAAACAAATTTAAAATATATAACAATTCAAACCTACCTAGGTAGGGAAGTGCTCAAATTCAAAATTCACTGGGCACTTATAGAAGCAACGTGCTCAAGTTGAAACCGGGGTTTGAAAATATCCCGCCTCGTATTCAAGAGGTTACTATTACCCTCCTAAAATAAGAGAAAAGAGTAAGGGGACAGAACAATGTTCTCAATGGTATTTCCAAAGACATAAATCCCTATATTGGCAATCATACACGTACCTTAATAAAAAGCCAATAAATATTTCTGTGTTCGTTGATGCCACCAAAATATGTTTATTTAAAAGATTTTATTATTTTCTAGAGAAAAAACAAGAAAAAGAAGTTACAGAGAGAATGTCTCAATCAAAACATCGAAAAACGATAGTTGCCAAAGGTACTGTTGGGCTTACTTAAAAATGAACTAATCCAGATATACCAATAATGGATGAGCCGTAATTGAGGATCACAATATTTAGCACTCTCCCGCAGGTTTCATTTCTAAGGACCAAAAGACAATTTTTAAAAAAATTTAAAAAGGAGAGGAAAGAAGTGACTGAAAAAAACGTCACTCTATGTTGCAGTTGTGAGTGCATCTAGTAAATTAAAATGCTACTAGAATTTTACCTGATCTGGTTGCTGTAATATTCATGCAGCCATCTAAAAATAAACCTATAATAAAAATGCACCGGATCACTTATTTATATTGTACACGGTACATATAATACCATCAATCCATTATTTAGGCACAAAACGTGATTATTTCTCATATATCCTATAGGGCTGTTTAACAAAAAGGGGCTTATATTAGTTCCAAGGTTGGAAATTGGAGCATATATATTCATAAGAGCATCCAAAAATATCTCTTATGTTCCTGTTATTAAAAAATAAAAGATAAAACTCCTTCGTTCTCAAGTCAGCGAGCATCTATCATAAGCTTGAGCTTCATATATTTCATAATACTCTATGGTCCCAATGTGTTTATATCACTACATAAACAAAACGATCAAAATAATACACTGGGGCCATTCTATCGTATCGCTATTCTAATATGCGAACTTGAAGGCTAAAAGGAGGCCAGTATTTTATCAAACTCCTAACTATTATATCTACCTGTATACTATATATAGCAGCCAAACGCGAAACAATCGCGCTTACCTATTAAAAATATTGCGGCCTCCCTGCATCAACGAACAGCTTCCGGGTCAGGGTACACCTTTGTGTCCGACCCGGAACTGCTTTATATCTCTTTCAGAGGTGACACGTGACTAATTAACAAACTAATTAGCAGATATCCTATGTTCACTCGTTTTTGTATCATATATCAAACGAGAATCTATATCCTAATGAAATTATGAGTTCAGTACGACAGAGGCTAATTGAAAATATATGAAAAAATCTTGTCTTACAAAACAAACCGGAATAGTATGCCCGAAAAAGAATCGGCCATTTTGAGAGATGTAAACACTTCATCCTAAAAGGTAAGAAATGATACCCTACCAAATGTGTAGGACCCAGCAGTTGTTCTGCAAATAGCAAAAAACTACTGTAACATTGTTAAGACACAGTCTTTGCTAAAATGCCGACCCTGATAATGTTGTCGATCTTGAAAAATATATCTATATTTTGGAGCGTAAAAGTATGACAAAAAACAACCCATACATAGCCGAAAATAGATCGGCCATTTTGGAAGGGAGTCCACTAAAGCCAAAATGGCAAATGCCCTCCTTATCTATCCAGCATATAACACTCAAAACTGCTATTATATCAGATAAACAAAGTTCTAACACCACAACAGGCTAACATGATGCTGTTGATCTTGAAAAGATGTCTAAATATATTCTTAATAATTAACCATTAATACTTATATAAAAGCGTATCAGCTCAATTCCAGGTAAAGAAAGAAACCATCAAGCTAAAGGGATATGAATATTCATTAGATGAGCCTCTCCCAGTCTTCCTTACTATTTAAACCTTTTCTGAAGGTGTTAAAGCGGGACATATAAAATTGTTCCCTTTTTTCCTTTTCAAGGTCGAGTCACCACCTCGATTATTCATCTGTATGATTTCAATGCCACACCATATAAGATCTTCAACTTTATGGTGTTTCTCAAGCCAATGTTCTACCAGAGGGGCAGTTCTTCTCATTGTTCTTATGGCAGACTTATGTTCATTAATTCTTAACCTTATCTCTCTTGATGTTTCACCTATGTAACCCAAATGACATGGGCACATAATAAAATATATCAAGTTTTTGGTCCTACAATTCACAAAGTTTTTAAATTTATGGGTAGTGCCATTATGGCATATAGTGGGTCCTTTCATAATGTTAGTACAGTTATTACACCCACTACATGCAAATGTGCCCGTCGGTAGAGGGGCATTTGGTAAACAGGGTTGCTTATTCCCACTCGTTTCTCTATACGTATGTACCAAGCAATTCCTGATAGTGCGATTGCGCCTGAAAGAGAACATTGGTTTAGGTAAATTCTCTTTTTTTCGGTTTTTAAAAGATGCCAATTTCTGTTTACAATGTTTTTAATTTTGTTACTAATTGTACTATAATTAGTGACAAAAATTAAAGGTAACTTTTCTGGGACCGATTTGTTGGAGTTGTTCTCAAAAAAGAATCCCTATTAAAATATTTGGCTCTTTTGTATGCTCGTTTCACTAATTTTTTTGGGTAGCCTCTATTGAGAAATTTAGTAGTTAGTTTGTCAGCATGTTTATCATAATCCTTGTTACTTGTACAATTACGTTTTAGACGTAAAAATTGTCCAAACGGAATATTATCCTTTTGGGTAGCAGGGTGGTTACTGTTATAGTGAAGCATTGTATTTCGATCGGTGGGTTTAGTAAATAATTCCACATTTAGATGTCCTTCCACATTTTTAATCTGAATATCCAGAAATTCACAGGAATTTCTATTAACAGTGGAGGTAAATTTCAGATTATCATCTCCAAGATTTAGCCACTCTATAAAATCTACCAGGATCTCTCTGGTCCCCGTCCAAATAAAAAACACATCGTCGATGTATCTGGACCAATGAGAAATATTCTCAAAAAATGGAGCAGAAACATTGAAGATGTGTTTCTCCTCAAATTGAGCAACATACAGACAGGCCAGACTGGGAGCACAGGTTGCTCCCATGCTAGTCCCCTTGATCTGTTTATAAAAATCTTTTTCAAACAGGAAGATGTTGTTTTTTAATATAATGGTCACGCATTCTACAATGAAGGTCGCGTGGGCAGACAGATCATCCTCTCCATTACTAAGGAGATTTTCAATCATCTGTATAGTACTGTCCTGAGGAATATTCGTATACAGTGCCTCTATGTCTAAAGTCACGAGACACTGTATCACAGGATTATATTCCAAATTTTCAATTTTCTGGATCATAGAAGTTGTATCTTTAATATATGCTCTTTGTTGTACTACCAGAGGCTGCAGGAAAATATCCACATACTTACTCAATGGTTCAGTAAGTGAATTAATACTGGAAACAATAGGTCTCATAGGTGGATTGGCTATA
Organism: Calotriton arnoldi; assembly: GCA_963921515.1. Lineage (NCBI taxonomy): Eukaryota > Metazoa > Chordata > Amphibia > Caudata > Salamandridae > Calotriton > Calotriton arnoldi. The sequence continues at coordinate 3,141,692 of CAWUFW010000717.1, forward strand.
TTTTTATGCACTTTAGGGAGACCGTATAGTGCAGGGATGATAGGGTTAACATTATGCAGGAAATTATACTCATCACTGCAAATAATGTCATCTTCCTTAGCAAAACTCAGTAGGTTATTAACTGTAAGAGTAAGAGCGAGCCACTCATCTTTATTAGAAATCTGATAGTGTTGGTTGTTGTTAAGGAGTATGTACATTCTATCATTATAATCATCAGTATCCATCACAACAATACTACCGCCTTTATCGGCCGGTTTGATGGTAAGATTGTGGCATTGTTCCAAAGACTTAAGAGCTAGTCGTTCTCTGGGGGTGAGATTATTATTGATCCAAATTTTCTTGTTAAGTAGGTCGTCTATACTTTTTTCCACCACTCGTTCAAATACCTCTATGTCTTTATTAAGAAGATGTATTTGAGGTGTCCAAGTTGATTTAGGTTTTAACCCTGATTTATTGTCCGTAGGTGGTCTAACATTACCTTCAAAAAAGGCATTAAGTCTTATTTTCCTGAAAAAGCTCTGTAAATCTCTCTCTAGATTGTATCTATCAACTGGTGAGGCTATTGCATAACCCAACCCTTTTTCCAACACATTCTCTTCATCCCGTGTTAAAATCCTACATGAGAGATTTATGATTGGGGCCTTGTCGTCTAGTCCCATTTCTTCTGGCTTCTTGTCTGGGGACGTTGTTGAAACTGATTTTGTCCATGGAAATTTCCTCTCCCCTGCCCCTTCCCCTTGTTGGTACATAGCTCTTTTGTCGTTGTTCTAAAAAAGACAATGTTTCTCTGCTTGAGCTAGGTAGGGGTCCCTCTCTTTATTACTATGATTTTCTTGTTGGATATCATTATCCGAATCCGAACTTGTATAGGAAGTGTCAAAAAACCGCACATTCTTTCTAGGATAATTTCTTGTCGGTTGTTGCCATGTTCTCCTAAATGTACCCTCTTCTCTGGGTCTATCATAAAAATCTTTTTGAAGGTATGGATAGACATTTTCCAATTTGTAATTGGAAATGTCTTTCCTTAATTTATTGGATTTTTTGTTCACCAAATAATCCCTATAACCAGAGATATCACCCTGAATTTCATCCAACTTTTTTTAGCTTCTTCCAAAGCGGTATTCTCGTTTATTTTGAGCTCCATTTGTTCGATTTCAGTTCTTTCAATAATTAAAACTTCATGGGCTGTTTCTATTATTAATAACATCCAATCACGACTGCATCTGTTAGCAATGAATGTCCAATTTTCAATGAATTTCTGATTTTTAATAAAAACACCAGGTTCATTATTGACCTGCAAGCCCTTAGGTATAATTCCCTTCTTGCAGTATTCTATAAGAAAATCTGCATGTAGTTCAGTTCTTATTATTTTCTTTTTGAGATTCCATAATGTTTTCCATTGTTCCTCGTCACTGTTATCTAATCTAACAGTGGATATGTTTTTGGAAGTACCATTGATAATCTTCTTAAATTGATCTTCCGAAAAACCGTACGTTTTTAATCCTTCCATATATATCACAATTTCAAGGAGGGTAATAGTAACCTCTTGAATACGAGGCGGGATATTTTCAAACCCCGGTTTCAACTTGAGCACGTTGCTTCTATAAGTGCCCAGTGAATTTTGAATTTGAGCACTTCCCTACCTAGGTAGGTTTGAATTGTTATATATTTTAAATTTGTTTATAGTAACATGGATCATGGGTAGTGACTAAATTTTTAGGTGAAATTATATCATTTGTAGATCACATATAATATTGCCTCTAGGGGCTATGTTCAATTTTTATTTATGTAGTGGTGATACTCAATGATTTTATAAATTGATTAGGACACGTATTATGTTGTTTTAGAGTCAGTTGCACAAATCTTAATATGTAGTACTGTAGGTTCAAGTGTTATGGTGATAAACTATATGAGACTGCGATTAATTGCCTGTTTTTATTATATAGAAAACTGTCCTGAAGAAGGTGATTTATTATCAACTCACCGAAATGCAGCGTCGACCTTTCTGTTTTCTTGTGATGTATATTAGTGCAATATTGTATTATATTATGAAATGTTTTTAATTTTATTTGTGTTTTTTATGGAATAAATCTCATATGTCCCATTCAGCTTGTTATTCATTTTTTATGTGCTACTGTCCTTTTTGATGTGTACATTGTGATTATTAGTCACATCATTGTGTAATACCCATGATCCAAACTAGTGTATAGAGTGAATAGGGACCCTTGTGTTTTTTCTGTTCACTTATTTACTTATCTTTGCTGCTAGTCCCTCTTGTTCTACTTCCCAAGTCAGGTTTAGCAATCCCTTTAATGCCTCTTTGTGAACTCTCTATGAAAACAGGTTTTCAGTCACGTGATATATAACTAAGTGCCCATCTTCGTAGGACGCAGTGGTGTGGCGCAAGAAGGGTGGGGGGGGGGGGGCAAGTCTTCTGCGTGCCCAGCCTTCAGTGGGGCCCCACTCAGCCCTAGGCCAATGGGTATCGGTGAGATATGTCAGATTCAGGGTCCCCTCTCCACATTCTGCAGGGGGGTCTATCATTTTGTGTTGAGTCACTAGGGGGAGGGGAGAGGGGCGTTAAGACTCTGGCCCTATGGATTCAACACGTGGAAACCTAGCCACAAATGATGCCCTCTGTCATAATGTGCTGTGCTGGGACCGACTGAATTCCTTTTGACAGGAATCATGGCTGTAAGCTGCGTAGATGAACCAAGAACATGCCATCTGAACACTGCATTAGCACTACATTAATTGTTACAAAGAAGCTGCATTCTGAAATCTTTCACTGCATGGCCTTGCCTCAATGAGTGGTAGCCACTCTAAAATGGCCTACCGCTAGTGGTGTTCAACTGCTAAAAAGGCGCCACTCTTGCCCTGAGAATAACAGGGGTAAATGGGACATCCTTTATAGATCCTGCTGAAAATTGAGCCCAAGACTGAACAATGATCATGGCAGGTGAGGGGGGGAGGGGGACGGGACAAGTGCTCACTCTTTCTCTATTGAGACACATGGTAGCATGCTACATGCAACAAAAATCACATGCACACAGGTCACATACAAAAATGAAACAGCCCTGCCTGACACACACATGCTCTAAGAGCCACCACAGTAAACATTGTATATACCACAGATTACGCATGCATACCACATGTCACAAGGATAACAAGCAGCCCAGATCCCTCACACCTAGCCAGTAGCGCTGGAAGAATTTTCAGAGTGGGGGTGCTGCCATCAATGTTACATCACCAAGGCCATAGGGATTGTGAAAATTCCAAGCGTCACACAAAGAACAAGTGTAGCAAAGGACTTCAGCAGGACATTGGTAAGAGGTAGTACATAGCTATTGGTGCGTTTGGGAGAACACTGTTGCAAATATATTACTAAAGTGTGGTAGCAAAGTGTCATTTGTAGACAGCACATTTTCCATTTAATTAGTGGCCACTAAAGTTGCTCAGAGACAGTTTTTTGGTGAAAAAAGCACACAAATAATAATGTGTGGAAATCCGGTTCCAGGAAATAAGTATGTGTTGATTTATTTTGATCCTATTAAAATCTGTGTTTCCATCATGCTTTAGTACTCACAAACCTTCTGTCGGGGGCCAAAATTACAGTGTGGTTTGTGGCCGAGGGCCGCACCGGTAGGGGTAGGGTCAGTGGGTGGCGGGGTCAGTGGGGGGGGCGGGGCTAGAGTAAAAAAAATCAAACATGTTTCAAAACATTAGACAATGCGACAATGCTGTATTTCAAAAGCAGATGTAACTACAAAGATGCACATTTTGATAATACATTTTTATTAGCAGACAATAGCAATATTAAGAGGCATTGCATAGCTTCATACACACTTTGACCCCAATTCCATCACACTCTCTCTCTCTCTGTCAGTCAGTCTCTCTCTCTCTGTCAGTCAGTCTCTCTCTCTCTCTGTCAGTCAGTCTTTACCCTCTCAGTCGGTCAGCCAGTCTCTCTCTCTCAGTCGGTCAGTCAGTCTCTCTCTCTCTCAGTCAGCCTCAGTCTCTCTCTCTCTCTGTCTCTCTCTCTGTCAGTCTCTCTCTCTCTGTCAGTCAGTCAGTCTCTCTCTGTCAGTCAGTCAGTCTCTCTCTCTCAGTCTCTCTCACTCTCTCTCTGTTTGTGTCTCTCTGTCAGTCTCTCTCTCTCTGTCAGTCTCTCTCTCCCTCAGTCAGTCAGTCTCTCTCCCTCTCTCTGTCATTCAGTCAGTCTCTCTCAGTCAGTCTCTCTCAGTCAGTCTCTCTCAGTCAGTCAGTCTCTCTCAGTCAGTCACTCTCTCCCTCAGTTAGTCAGTCTCTCTATCTCTCTCTGTCATTCAGTCAGTCTCTCTGTCAGTCAGTCAGTCTCTCTCTGTCAGTCTCTCTCTGTCAGTCAGTCAGTCTCTCTCTCTCTGTCAGTCTTCACCCAGTCGGTCAGCCAGTCTCTCTCTCTCACAGCCAGTCAGTCTCTCTCTCTCTCTCTCTCTCAGTCTCTCTCTCTCTGTCATTCAGTTAGTCTCTCTGTCAGTCAGTATCTCTCTCTCAGTCAGTCTCTCTCTGTCAGTTTTCACCCTCTCAGTCGGTCTCTCTCTCTCAGTCAGTCTCTCTCTCTGTCAGTCAGTCTCTCTCTCTGTCAGTCAGTCTCTCTCTTTGTCAGTCAGTCTCTCTCTTTGTCAGTCAGTCTCTCTGTCAGTCAGTCAGTCTCTCTGTCAGTCAGTCTCTCTGTCAGTCAGTCTCTCTCTCAGTCAGTCAGTCTCTCTCTCTCTCTCTGTCAGTCTTCACCCTCTCAGTTGGTCAGTCAGTCTCTCTCTCTCTCTCTCTCTCTCAGTCGGTCAATCAGTCTCTCTCAGTCAGTCTCTCAGTCTCTCTCTCTCTGTCAGTCTCTCTCTGTCAGCCAGTCAGTCTCTCTCCGTCAGTCAGTCTCTCTCAGTCAGCCAGCCAGTCTCTCTCAGACAGCCAGCCAGTCTCTCTCAGTCAGCCAGCCAGTCTCTCTCAGTCAGTCAGTCTCTCTTTCTGTCAGTCTCTCTCTCTCTCTTTCTGTCAGTCAGTCTCTCTCTCTCAGTCTCTCTCTCTCTCTCTCTCTCTCAGCCAGTCTCTCTCTAAGTCAGTCTCTCTCTCAGTCAGTCAGTCTCTCAGTCAGTCAGTATCTCAGTCAGTCTCTCTCTCTCTCTACTCTCTCTCTCCACTCTATCTCTCCACTCTCCACTCTTTCTCCACTCTCTGCACTCTCTCTCTCTCCCCACTCTCTCTCCACTCTCTCTCTCCACTCTCCACTCTCTCCACTCTCTCTCTCTCCTCTCTCTCTCCACTCTCCACTCTCTCTTCACTCTCTCTCCACTCTCTCTCTCTCCAGTCTCTCCACTCTCTCTCTCCACTGTCTCTCTCTCTCTACTCTCTCTCTCCACTCTCTCTGCCTCCTCTCTCTCTCCACTCTCTCTGCCTCCTCTCTCTCCACTCTCTCTCTCTCTCTCACTCCACTCTCTCTCTCCCCTCTCTCTCTCTACCTCCACTTTCTCTCTCTCGCTGGGGGGCCATGGTACATTACCTGCAAGGTCCGCGGGCCGCCAAGGAAGGCATGCCGGGCCGCTGGCGGCCCGCGGGCCGTACTATGAGTACAACGGCTTTAGAATGACAAAAAATGTGCTTAGTTTTTGCTTTCTAAATTGCTGATATAGTCTGAAACATTTGTACAGTTCATTTAGAGGTATTTAAATGTTATGTGTTAGAAAAACTGACTTCTACTGTCTCCCTGCAAGATAGCCACACAGTTCACTTTACAAAATCATCTCGCTTCGCAGTTAGAGAATGTAAACACCAATCTCCTTGTGAAAAGAATAATCAGCTATTTGCTAGAAGTTTGACATTTGACCTCTGTCTTTGAAGTACAGCAAATGTTACCAGATGAAAAACACAATATAAAGACTTCATTATTGCACATTCACTTTCTGAACTCCAGCATGATTATTTTGGGGGTGGCCCAGCACCTGCAGGACCCCTACTGTGAGCGCCTATGCACCTAGCGCATAACACGGTACATGAATATACCTAAGCCACTATCTTGAAACACACAATGCCCCACCTGCGATTGTGCAGACCATGTGTAGCCGACTAGGCAGACACGCACATAACCAACCACTCTGATACATTTTGAATTAGCATCCGCTGCATAGAAAAAAGTATACCCATGCCCTTGCTGTCACCCAATTAGTACACACACTCTGGGCACCGCAGCTCATGCTTTCTGGCATCAGAAAGGGCCATAAGGCTGTGGGATTTAAAAGGCTTGCACACAGTGCTTAATTTGTAATAAAATATATGCCAGGGCCATCGTTAGGAGGCCACTACAGCTTCAACCACCGATTGCCCCTGCCAGCGCTGCAAACGACAATACCTAAGCAACTATTAACCATAACACTCCTACAAATGTGATAATTTCAGACTATTCCAGGCCCCCAAAGCTATAAGAATGGCTTGGGTGGCGGAAAGTAATAGTTTTAAAGGTATATTGAATTAAAAAACAGCTGTTGTTCTACCCATCTCCAAATTACACAGACAGCGCCACCATGTGGCAGACTGTCATAAGTGCGGTGTTCACAATTAAGTGCCCGTGCCGAGCACCGGAAACCACCGGCTTTAATTAAGCACTGCTGGTTCAGTTCCTTTCAACATGCAGTCATGACCCAGTCCTAGGAAACCAACTGCAGACCTCACACGTTGTCCAACTAGTGCTGAATACAAACCTACCACACTCAGGTAATAAAATGATGGATAGAGAACTCCCCAGAAAATTACAAGGCTCTGCCTAGCAGAGCAACATTGTAAACAATCAGTAGTTCAGCTTCAGGAGTTCCAGAGGCACGGAATCAGCACTCGCAAACAGAGTAGATCACCTCACCACCCTTGACAAAAGCTAGCAAACAGGTTTGATCCTCCAGGATTTCTCAGTGTTCTGGGACATGGTCGATCACACCATCCTGTTGAGCACTTTTTTTAAAGCGACTTTATCATATTTTTACATGATGTTTGTTGCATGATTTAGACGCAGAATATTTTCATGTCGTGACTCTTGCATGGGCGTTTAGAGTCAAGCACGACCCTTGGCTCAGTTCTGGCTCGACTACCCTGTTAATATGTTGACTCACCCACTTCACTCACAATCGATCCAACTGACACTGCCAGGCCAAAACCCACTAATTATTACAACTACCTTGAAGATAGGTCCCTGCAAGAAATGTCTTCTAGGCCACCAGCAAGAACGAAAATCCTAGACGCCTGAGAATAGAGTTCTGAAAAGAGAGAGGATGTTTTCTACAGTCATGCAAAGGGTCTTCCGACCCTGCAGTGCGGACAAGGGCCTTCTGGGACTGCACTGAGATGACATGTCATTGACGAATAGGCCATGTTACAACGCATGCGATACATCGCATGCCATTACAACGCGGTCGTTACATCGACCGCGTTGTTACATCGCATACCATTAGAACGCAAGTCATTACAACGACTTGCTGTAGGGGGTGCTGGATGTTGTAATAGTATAATTTACTATTCCAACTCCAGTTTGTGCAACAGTAGGGAAGGTGTTGGATTTTAAATCCAACACCTTCTGCCCCCTACAGCAAGTCGTTGTAACGACTTGCATTGTAATAGTTTGCGATGTAACAATGCGGTCGTTGTAACGACCCCGTTGTAATGGCATGCGATGTATCGCATGCGATGTAAACAATGTTTCCCGTCATGGACTGGTGGGAGGCCTTTAAGGAATGCAGGCAGGAAAAATGCGCGTCAGGGCTAGCCTGCAAGGAGCATAATGGTTTTATAGACTTACAGTGTGAAGAGGGGCCTACCTTGGCCTATATTCGGAAATTGGAATTATGCAATAATTCCAATGAATTGTTTTCCGAATATTTATAGATTTGAGGCATTTGCCACATAATCCATCATCTGCTGCGTAATCTGTATATTTAAAATATATATATATTTGTTTCTAGCTCAAATGATTCTAAAGTTAGGAAAAACGCAAGGACGTGTTGCCGCGCAGTGGAAGGCCATTTATTTGCAAAGGTTGACTGATCACCTTTCTGTTGCTTATCACTATATTTGGGTGCTAAACTGGTACTAATGAGGTGGAACAAATCCTCAAACAGTGTTAATAAGTGTAAAAGTGACACAATAACAAAATAATACTATGACAAAATGGGCCGCAGACGCAGTACACCGCTTAGTTTGAATTTTCTTGCCGCATTATTTACTCAACCCTGCTGCATCCTCTGGCACCCTCTGTCGCATAATTCCAGTGGCCCTGCCTATAGTTCTGGGAGCTTTTGTAAGCTTATGGGAAGCAAGTGTTTTTTGTATCTCGAATGAAGTACACAGTCTTCCATGCCGGTAAGAAGAGGGATGTGTTACAGCCTGCAGTGAGGACAGAACGTGTTTCAACATGAAGTAGGGGGAGAGGGCAGTGCTTTGAATTGAAATATAGAAGTGTAGGTACTCACTATTTAGAGTACATGTTTTCTCCTGAGAAGTGCCGGTACTCCACCGTTAAATGTATTGCAGCAGTGCTGAGAAGTCCAGGTACTCTCCTCCTCAACTTAATTAAGTGCAGGTACCCTGTACTGGACAGTACCTGCCCATTTAAAGCACTGGGAGAGAAGATATTCCACAGCCCAGGAGTATTTATGGACATGCATCTGTTAGCATCAGAAAGGGGTGTCGGCCTGCACTGACAAGAGTGGCTGTCTTCGCTTTAGGTCTGCTCTTATGAGAGAGAACTGGGGTATCCCGCCCCCTACAGATAGATGAACAGTCTGTGGTGAACAGCGGTCCTCTGAGCATTCGGCCAGCAATAATTCCCAGGAGGACTGAGCGTCGCAGACTGCACGCAAAGGGTAAACAACTTACGCACGAGACGCGCCGATGACGCAGAACGTTTCGCTCATGAGGAAGCACATTAATCCTGATCTCAACAAGAGGACCCCTGCTGTATTTCTTGGTAATTTAAAAGTAGGGAACATGGGCGTAGCCAGGAGGACGAGAGGCTAATGTATAGAATGGGTGACCAGACGTCCTGGATTTCCCCTGACAGTCCCCAGGGGTGTAGCTTGGTCAGTAAGATTGGTGGGGGGTGAGCTTCAGATTTTCCGACAATCAGGCTGGCATATAATGTTAAAATACATCATAGGACAAGCAGGGTGCATGAGAGGGGCCTAAGGGGCAGTGGAAAGGGAGAGGTATGCGGATTGGTAGGAATACTAAGAGAGAAAACAATATTTTGTGAAATATTCAATATTCTGAAGACTTTTAAAACAGACAGGGAGTGTGTGTGCATTTATTTCTGTGTGTATGTAGAAATTCCTGGGGAAATCGGGCTGACATCTCACAATACCCGACTGCAAGTAGCTGTACCCAACTATTTCTCAGAAAATACATTTATAGAGGGGGTGTAACACCCCAAACACCTTCCCTGAAGCTATGCCCAACAGTCCCGGTTTTAAGAGGTCTGACTGTCTTGGTGTTCCGACCCTTTTCTTAATTTTAGGTAAATGTCACTTTTTGGGACAAAGGTCAGGTCATTCTTTAAAGCAGATACGCGCTATATTCACAGGTGCCTCTGAAGACTTAAATGTTTTAACTTAAGTAATATATCTGTTTCTGTCAGGCAGCACAGGAGGGGAACGGCTGCCTGCTTCCAGCAGAGACAGAGTTGGGAGGAGTGCAGGGGGAGCTATGGGTTAAGGGGTCCTACCATAGATATATATACACACACACACACACACACAGTTACAAGCCTAGTGCGTGTGTGTACATTATATATATCTATATATACATATATATTTTTATATAAACAAACACACATTTACAAGCTTTTTGAGTGTGTGTTTGTGTATTATAAAGCTATGAAAAAACGGGAAAGGCTAGATATAAAAGTTAGACTAAAGGCTTTAGTCCTACTGTTATGTCTGACCTGTCCCGGTTTTTGCTTCTCAAAATCTGGTCACCCTAGCCTAAGCTGGGTCTGTGTGCTGCTGCTCATGGGCTGGGTTTAGAGCAGGGGTTTCCAACCTTATCTGTAGTATGAGCAACTTAGGTTCAATGAAAATCATCCTAATTATTAGAGTTTTAATACTGACCATAGCAGACAAGTTTACATTAGTGCCGACCATGTGCAATATTACCCGCAAAGTGAGTGCATCAGGTATGGTTCCCAGCAGCAATGTAAAGGAGCATTTGCAATGCAATAGGTCTCGCATTTATGAGAGTTTGAGCTATTGGCATTGTAAATGACAATGCCAATAGCTTAAACTCTCGCAAAAGCGAGACCTATTGCATTGCAAATGCAATTTTTGGAAGGCGCCCCATGGCACGCTTTTACATTAATGTCGGCCATGCCCCTTTCTTTAGACGAGTCGCGTCTCAAGAAAGGGGCGCGGCCACCATTAAAGTGAAAGCGCCACATGGGGCGCTTTTACCAAAAAAAAGGCATCTGTTTGTCAAGTTGACAAACAAATGCTTTTTTTTGTAAAAGTGCTCCATGCCACGGTTTCACTTTCATAGCGGTCGCGCACCTTTCTTTAGGTGCGGCTCATCTAAAGAAAGGGGCATGGCCGACATTAAAGTGAAAGCGCCGTATGGGGCACATTTACAAAAAAAATATTTGCAATGCAATAGGTCACGAGACCTATTTCATTACAAAGAAGCGGCTACGATTATCCCGGGCTGCTTTGAAAGTGAAAGCGCGCATGGCATGCTGAATGTTGCAGGAAAGCACGTCGTGCATGCAGTATCAGAAACTCATTAAAGAAAATAGTGCTTACAGACTAAATAAACATACCGTGTAACAACTGAAGTAAAAGGGTCAGTCCTCATGGGAGGTTACAAATGAAGACAAGGCGGTTCTAAGAAGGGACTAACAAGCCCATTAATGAATCAGAAGCCAGCATTTACGAAGGACAATGACACACGCCAATGAAAAATATGGGCGGAGATTGGGCAGGACTTCAAGTACATACACGAATACAGCATGCCTCGCAGAGCAGCGCATGCGCTGCCCAGGCTCGACCTAAAAATGCTTTGTCAATGAGGAATACCTATACATGGATAATTCAAAGCAGCCATAGCTGCAATGCCCCTGGCAGCAAGTTATTTTTAATAATACATCTCCCAAAACATCAGCTCATGAGTTCTGAAAATGCACACATTTCTGTCTCAAATACACTCTTTTTGATTTTGGTATACATGTATTAATTAAACCAAGGAAAAGCATCTAATTTAGTTGGCTATGTTGAACACAGGAGAGCTACATATGAGTAGCTGGAGAGCTAGCAGTAGCTTCCGAGCTACTCATTGGAGAAGCCTGGTTTAGAGAATAGGCTACGGTTTGGAAATGGACGGGTTTGGGGTTGGAAAGGCTATGTTTGGGAGAGAAAGCTTGGACTTGGTAGATGCGGTTGGGGAGGTGGCAGAGTGGTTGGACATATCAGTGGAAAGTCGTTATAGTCCCTGGCACACAATATAGCGCCATCATCTCCAGGACCACCAGAATTACAAGGTGCAGGTGTGTGTCTGAGAATGTGACTGTATACTAGCATGTGCATATCTGTCAGGTGGTGCCACGTCACGCGTGACGCCATCGGTTTATCGGTATTTCTAGTTTATTGCCCTGGACTGCACCCTCATGGAAGCACTTTCTGCAATTCAAAATTACTACTTTTCAAACCTTCCTAAAAATACTTAGGGAGTTTATAACTTTCTCCAAATGTTCTAGGACTGGAGTTAGTATAGTAAATTTTACCTTACAGTGTTCACCACTCTAACTGCTGCCCAGAGGGTGTAGTTCAGGGGAAGAAACACGAGCAAACCGGTTTATCTGGCCCTTACGACATCACATCAATTATATCCTGGGGCTTGTAGTTTTGCTTCTAACTTTGTAAGTATTGTCACAAAAAAAAGTGGGCAAAGTGCTGTTGGCTCACAAACCAGGACTGGGGGCGCCTGGCATCCATGAATTTGTGTTGAGACTGAATCACACACATACCAAGTTTAACTCATCTGGCTGGAGTCTCCACCATATAAATGTTGCCTTCCTCTCTCCAGGAACTACAGATGTCTTTGAATACATTAAATGTTGCTTAAAAAGAAGTCTTCACATCATTGCAAACGTTTTGCTCCACACATTTTCTTTTTCTACTGTAATAGATAATAATATATGCAGCTTCTACAGTTTGCTACAAATCTATCTACTTCAACTACCAGAGACATCACTTCTGTTACTTTCAGTATCACATCGAGAGAAAATCCATTCAAGGTACAATTTGTCGCAGGAAATAGTTTAATAACTCCCGACTCTATTTGCTAAGGAAAAACCCTCCAGTCCTAATGTCAAATTGTGCAATTATAGGTGTTTCAGTAACAGTCTGAGTCTGAGATTGTTCTTTAAAAAATAATTAAATTTTTTAGAGCGATACATGCCACCGGAAACCTCACTAGAACGCTTGAGCAACAAAGGCAGCAGGGATGAAGCGCTGAAGATGATTACGTGGGAAAATTGAAGAGATGGGTTTTACAATTTGTCTCATAACGCTCGTGCAGGGCCGGCTTTAGGCAGTGCGACCGGCACACTTGGTGCTGAGCAGGGGGTTGGGGGTGGAGGAGGAGGTGCTGTGTTTAGAAATAACATGGATTTGAAAAGCACCTGCTGCAGAGTTACTTTTGTGTCAAGCAGCTTTCAGGCAACAGTAACAATGTCAAGATAACTCTGATGATTAATGGGGGGGCGTGGACAAGCAGGCGGCGATGGCGGACATGACCTGCTGAGGCTCCGCGCTCGGGCATGAAACTCGCCCGTTACACCGCGTTGTAACTTGCCGAAAATCGGTACACTAATGCATGAATGTGAGTGGCGTCTGGCACAGGAGGCTGAGCCCTGATCTGCTGCGGGATTCCAGGGGAGAAATGACTTTGTTTGGGGTTGGCCTCAGGGACAAGATGGCGACTGTCCGCCCCCGGAGCTCACATCCGACCGGCTGAGCCCGCGGCTGGCCGCAAGACTCTTACAGCATGATCCACAGGGCAGAGCGTTCATCCTGGAGAGGAGGACACACTTCAGGCAAGCACTGGCGGAGATTGACGAGTTGCCCGCGGGGGGAAGCTTAGAACCGGACCGGCGACCGGGAGCTGCCTTCTATTCCCGCCGGCACGACACTGACACTGTCGGGGGCCCAGACCTGCACTGACTGACATCGTAGCAGCGGGGAGCGAACCGCCACCCCCTACCTGAGGTCGGTTGGCAAGGGGCTCTCCTATCTTCAAGATCCTACAACGATTCCTGGTGCCAATCGTCTTTCGGGGATGCCTGACTTCAACATGGCACCCGTCGGACTTCGAGAATGACGCGGGTCGAGAAAAGCTCTGTGGCCCCAAATCAGTGCGCCTTTGTTCATCGCAGGGAGGTAGGCTGCCGCACCCTGTGACGACCGATGCCATTAGAGGGAGGCCAGTGCACCATCAACCGTGCCGGACTGAGGACTTTGCTCTGAGGTATGCCTGGCCTTAACATGGCGGCCATGGCGGCTTGTGCACCCATGACAGACTCGCGTCCTTGAGGCTTCCTCCCCCCAGCACCAATTAGCGCACACCCGGGATCCCCCAGATAATACCTAATCCGGGGAGAACTGAGGGGGTGAGAGTACCGAGAGGAGGAAGGAGGTGTGACACGGCCAGCCCTGTTCACTCTGGACTTTGCCTACTTGGAAGTGGCACGGCACGACTCATGGGAGAGGCCTTGAGCAGGAGCCCGCAGCAGCCCGGATCACTACATGACACACGTGGCGAGCGACGGTAGGTGGGAGCGCGAGGAGCGCGGGCGCCTTTAGGGGTGCCCGCCGAGAGTGTGCCCAGTGAGCCTGCGGAAGCGGCCCGATTAGATCGGGTGCGGTTTGCAGGTGATCTGTGTGCCCAGCTCCTGGTCGCTGGTGCTTTCCCCCCCCTCCGCTCAGCCGTCCCCGCCTCTGCCAACGCTTTGCCTCAGAAGGGTGGCCGGGCTGTGAGTAGAAGAACAAACGCTGGAGCAGTCTGTAAGAGCCTTCGCTCTCTCCTCTCGACGTTGCCCCCTTGCCCTCCCCCCAGCGCATTTCTGCAAGTAGCAGCCGTCCACGGGGGACTGCCCGGATCGTTGACGATACGCCCCGGAGCGTGGTGTTGTTGCCGAGCTCGATTCCGACACACGAGACGCCCGGCGTACAGGACTTCCTCGCAAACACCATAATGGGGAAACAGAGGGCCCTGTCGAGTGCGACGATGCCGGAGACCGCGCCGGAAAACCTCCCGAGTACCCGCTCCTCGTCTAAGGTGGCAGCACCATCACCGGATCAATCCCTGTCGGACAAACTGGATCAAGTACTGGCGGCCATTGAGCACTCCCGGGTGTCCATGGAGAAAAGGCTGGGCACCCTGGGGACTGATATTAGCCTCCTTCGTGATGATCACCGCAAACTGGCTGACAAAGTCGCGGACGGAGAAAGGGTAATGGCCACTGTGCAGCCCACAGTCAAGGCGCATCAAGAGACTTTACAAACCCTCCTAGGCCGTATGACTACCAAGGAGGAGCGAGTTGATGATCTGGAAGGGCGCTCAAGGCATTGCAACATTCGCGTGCTGGGGCTCCCGGAAGGTATCGAAGGCACTAACCCGGTGGGGTATATGGAAACGTGGACGAAGTCCTTCACTCCGAGTACGGATCGCACTGCATTTTTCTCCATCGAAAGAGCTCATTGGGTCCCAGCACGCAGGCCCCCGCCTGGTGCCCCGCCCCGGCCTATGCTTGAGAAATTCCTACATTTTCGGGACCGTGATGCAGTACTCAGGGCAGCCCGGCAGTTTAGCCCCATCCATGTAGAAAACAAGCAGATCATGCTATTTCTGGATTACCCCCGAGCTGTACAGCGGCAAAGATCATCTTTCCTGGAGGTAAAGTGTCATCTGCGAGCAGAAAACATACAATACTCCCTGTTGTTCCCGGCACGACTCAAAATTATCCACAATGGCTCCACCATCTTCTTTGAGGACGCTGAGGAGGCCCATGATTGGGCGGATCAGAATTGCGCACAGCGTTCTGCTGAAGAGGCCATGAGCGCTCGAAGACTGAAGGCGCCGCGTTCCAAGAGACGTCGCTTGCGACAGCAACGTAGCGGGAAGGACACTACCGCGCAATCCCATGCCATGGCATCACCCGACCTGGAACAAATCATACAGGAGCGACGGAAAGCCTTACAAGCCGTGGCGGAACTCCAGTCTTCTTCCCCCGTGGAGGACATGGATCAGGCCCCTCATCTCTTTTCCTCAGATGGTGATGATGACAGCGAGGAGACGCAGTCCAGGGTGGACTCCATTACTCCGCCCCTGGTTACCCACCAGACCGCCGACACCATGATCTGACCTGGACACTAGTTGACTATAGGAGTATGACTTCCTTGCCAGCAGAACTATGGTACAACTCACGGTAGGAGTGTTCATGCATAGCGTCTACAGCACCTACACGGATCTCTTACAGGCCAGTTGACGCGCAATAATTACACTAATGCCCTAACGGAGAACAACCTCGCAGACATGTAACGCCACATCCATATAAGTTTTTCAAGCTCTCTTCTTACATGAGAGTAAGTTTGGATGTACCCCCAACGGTAGGTCCCCAGTATTGGGGCTGTTCCCCTACCCCAGTTATTCCCCCCCGTGTTCTTACACCTTCTCACACTGTGTCACTAACTCCACATCCTCAAAAGGCCGCGGCAACAATTAATCGACGTGGGCGCTTGGGGAGGACGGGATGGGCCTCGACACGGGGCTGGCAGCTACAGTCCCTCTTCCCTCCCAAACCCTTCTAGCTCCCAATGGCACACCAAGGCACCATTACTATACTCACGCTTAACGTGCGCGGTATGCACACTGCACGCAAGCGATACCCAGTCTATGCTTTCATAAAGCGCCAGAAGGCGCAGATCGCGCTATTACAGGAGACTCACTTGACCGCGGGGGAAGTGACGAAGCTGCACAAGCGCTGGCGCGGTGTCCTGTGTGCTACCACATACTCAGCCTACACGCGGGGGACTCTTATTTGGATCCGCCCAGGGATTCCATTCCAG
Source organism: Calotriton arnoldi (assembly GCA_963921515.1). Taxonomy (NCBI): domain Eukaryota; kingdom Metazoa; phylum Chordata; class Amphibia; order Caudata; family Salamandridae; genus Calotriton; species Calotriton arnoldi. Next base: position 3,157,816 of record CAWUFW010000717.1, read on the forward strand.
GAGCAGTCTAGAACGATTGACCCAGACGGGCGTTACGCCCATTTGCAGGGGCTTCTAGATGGCCAGCCGGTGGTCTTGGGGAGCATCTATGCGCCTAATGTAGACCAGAGTAAATTTTGGGACGCGTTTTCCCTACCATTTAGCTCTTATACTCAAGCGCTTTGGATCCTGGGAGGGGATTATAATTGTGTGCAAAACACGTCACTGGACAGGTCTTACCCGCCACACCCCCGCATCCCCGGTAGTAGTGCAAGCCAAGCGCTTCGCAGCGTGGGCAGCCTATTGGTCATTGACGGATGCCTGGCGCTCAAAATATCCAACCGCACGGCTCTACTCATTTCATTCCATACCACACGATCTCAAGGTTCGGCTTGACAGCTTCCTGTGTTCCCCCCCCATCCTCCCCACCATCTTAGAGGCTGATTATCTGGGAAGGGTCTTGTCCGATCATGACGCCCACGCTATTGCTCTTGCATGGTGCCCGCCCCGGCCGCCAGTGCCTACTTGGCGATTACCCAGGGACTTCCTGGAGGACCCGATCTTCCGGCAGGCACAGGCAGAGCACATACAGCACTATTTCCGAGAGAACACGCGCACAGCCACCACCCAAGCCACAGAATGGAACGCATTTAAAATGGTCATTAGGGGCACCTGCATTTAACACATCACTGGGGCACGCCATGTCCTGGAGCGCCGCATACATGAAACAGAGCATGCGCTGGCCACACTAACACACGCAGCTGACACCAATGCAGCCACTCCTGCCCAAAAGGAGGAAGCTAAAACCGCATATACTGAAGCATTAGCTGATCTCCGCCGCTATAATTTTAGGGCATACGCAGCGCGGGTACACAGAGAAGGTGATAGAGCGGGCGCTTTGCTGGCGTGGTTAGTGAAGCACAACACGACCCTCCCACCGATCACAACGATCCGCACTGAGGGGGTGTTAGAAACGGGTAGCGTGGTGCAGAGCGGGCGGGCCAAACTCTGGAGGAAATGTGTAAAGCATCTGCACAGCACACACTCACGACACACCAGGCACCAATCCTGGAGTATAACCACCTTAGGCCTGAATCTTTGCAGGTGCATTAGGCATAGAACATATGATGCAGTACATCCGCATAAGTCCAGGAATGTCAGGGCGTGCAGCTGCCACCTGCAGCTAAAGAAAAACAATGCCCTCAAGTTGCAGCTGCCCGCTACTGCGACGCTGCTGTGTCCCCCAGCCGAGTACTGGCACCACTGGGCACGGGGGAGCCCAACTCCAGGGCTCCTGGAAAAACAATGCCCCTCAACGTTGCAGCTGCCCACTGTTATACGGGGCAGCTGTAAAGTCAGCGCGGGCACACCTGTGCCCTCAGAGCAACACCGGGGGGAGGTGGGCACCGACAATGTGCCCCGACACCACCCCCCACCAAGTTAAGGTCGAGACCCCACTCACCAGCAGGACTCTTCTCAGGCTGCTCCGGGGCTCCGTCACTTCTCTCCGGTCTCTCCTGACATGCAGCCGACTCCCCTTGCAGCCGCTGGACTCCAGAAGGCGGGGTGGGCTCCCGCCTGGATGTCGACGTTGCAGGCACCTCTCCTCACTTCACCCGGGCCCCCCTCCTGGGACCCGGGACTTCTATGCGAGGCTCGCGGGGCTCTCCCTCCACCACGGGAAGCCCCCACCCACGGAGCGACGACTCCATCGACTTTTGGGCCGTTTGCCAGCGCGGGGTGGGCTCCCGCCTGGCTTTCTTGCAGATACGGGGCTCTCTTCACCCGGGCCACCCCTCGTGGGGCCCGGGACTTCTGGTGTGACTTGTGGAGGCGGGGTAGGCTCCCGTCCTCCTATCCACTCCCACTTCCTGGCTCCGGCCAGCAGTGGCTTCCGTCGTGAGGCCCCCGCCCACCTCCAGGCGGGCTTCAAAGCTTCGTCGCGTCGGCGGCTCGGGCCGCAGCGGTGATTTTAGGCAGTTTTGAAGTGCGGGGTGGGCTCCCGCCACGTAACGATAACGCGTGGTAGGCACCCGCTCAAGACAGCATTCACGCGGGGTAGGCACCCGCTAAGGACGACAATACGGGGTAGGCTCCCGTTATGTGGAAGGATAAAGCGGGGTGGGCACCCGCTCTTCGTTGGAACGCGGGGCTCTCCCTGACACACGGGAGCCCTGCCGAGATTATGGCTTCTCCTCCCGGGGACACAAACACGGGGTAGGCTCCCGCTGATTTGGAGGTATAAGGCGAGGTGGACTCTCGCTGATTTCGGGCGCGCAGGGGGGAATCCCACGCGCCGGAGATTCCCTCACAACACAGCGCTGCAGGGGACAGACCCTCCTCACCTCCGGCCAATGAAGACAAAGCGCTCACGAGGCGCTAGATCCCACCAGGGGCTTCAGGGCTACGAAGCAGCGCTCCTCTTCTCTTTGGACAGGGGCCATATAGCGCTTCTCGTAGCACAGCGCTGCAAGGGTCAGCTCCTCACCTCCTGGGCAGTAAGATAAAGCGCTCTTCTTCTCCAGGCGCTAGCCAGCAGGCAAGGCACAGTTGTGGCGGTCACGAGGCGCTAGAGCAGGAGAGCAGGCAGGCAATGCTGGGCAAGTTCAGCAGGCAGGGGGCACTCATCAAGACAGGACAGCAGTTCCGGGGAACGGTCATCCCCCATCCAGTGGCACTCCTCCTAGCACCGCAGTCTTTACTCCAGCAAAGGGCTCTCACTAGCCCGGTGGACAGCAGAGGGGTACAGTTGAGCACAGGGGCCAGCACACAGGCCCATGCAGCGAAACCTCCTGGCAGAGTGTCCCCTCGCAATCAAGTCCATGCACAGTCTGAGCACATGGCATCCCAGCTCCGTTATTTATACACCCCTCACCCCATGTGCAGACAGGAATGGCGTCCATTTTAAAAGTAACATTTTACAAAGGTGCATTTCTACAATGGTGGAAATAAAGGTGCGTACACCATTGCACAGCATTTATTATTTTCCCCTCACACCACACATGGCATATACATTTGCTACCATGGGGGAGATGTCCCCTAAAGGGGGGGGTTCCTAATATAAGCCTATGTAAGGCAGAAAGCACACACACTTGGCACTGCTAACCAGCGCTAAAGTGTCCAACGTCCTACAACCACTCATTCCACAACAGCAAAAAGGCTAGGGGGAAGGCGAAAAAGTTCGGGATGACCCTGCAAGCAGGGCCAGGTCCAACACAACCCCCTCCCAGCCAAAAGCCAGGGTAGACCAATCAATGCCTTGATGGGCTTCCCTACTTAGGGCGAGAAAACATGGACGCGGGCCCGCAACTGCAGGGCCACCCGCAGGTTCTCCGCCATTCTGGAACCCGCTGGTTCCCTCTGTCAACACTCCCTGGACCAACTAAACCACCCCACTGGCACTCTCTACTCGGTTGCGGCCAGGACCGGCCCCTAGGCCATCCAGATGTCTCTGGCCCTTGCTGTCTCACCAAGTGGGGGGCAGTAGCCCCAGGCCCATAGTACCCGTTGGCCACTCTACTTCTCCGCCGTGCAGTTCCAAACTGCCACTGGTCCTCCCACCTGGGGTCCGCACCCTCAGGCTGACCAGCAGTCAGGGGCGAGGCTCTCCTCCCCCTACCTCTCCTTCTGGGGTTCCGCACTCTCCTTCTATGCGGGGCACCCTCAGACCACCACTCTCTCCCTCGTCCAGGGCCGTGGCCCTGCAACCGATCCCCCAACCCAGGGTCTAAACCCTTAGGTTAAACCGGTGCCAGAGGCGAGTCCTCCCTCCCTCTGCACCCCCTCCCAGAGTTCTGCACCCTCCCAACTGGAGTAATACCCCTGGAAGACAACTCCGGGGGGACACTGCTTACAGGCGTCCCTCCCGCCAGGTCAGGCAATACCTGAACCGGGCCTCCCAACCCAGGATCGAAGCCCTGTGGTTGAGCCGGTGCCAGAGGCAAGTCCTTCCTCCCTCTGCACCCCCTTCCAGAGTTCCGCACCCTCCCACCTGGAGAAGTACCCCTGGAAGTCAAACCGGTAGGGACCCTGATTACAGGTGTCCCACCCTCCAGGTCAGGCAGTCCCTGAACCTGGCATCCCAGCCCAGGATCTAAACCCTGCGACTGAGCAGACCCCAGAACCCCTGGAGCTCTGATTACAGATGCGCCTGACACTAGGGGATCCCCCTCAGTGGACGGCCCATCAGGACAGCCTAGGCTCCCAACCTGGGGCTCCCTTATGGAACACTCCAGGCCCTGAGACTGCGGTTGGGGCACCACAGGACACCTCCCCATCTTACTCCTTCTTGTAGATAGGACGTGAGGCCCTACACCCCTCTCACTACCCTGGGACCTAGCTGGGCTATTCCGCACCTCTCCCACCTCACTGGGTTGGAAGATCCGTGCACCATTCCCTTCCGGGTCACTCCCCAATGCCCTCTCAGACTCTCTGGCACTCACCCAAAGGTCTGCCTCCCGTGCAAGCTCCCTGGGGACGGAGATCCTTGGGAAGCAATTTCTGAGCATGTGCTCCCTGATAATCACCTGAAACAGTCCTTCCCAATCATTCATCGCGCTACACAGTATCCAATCCTCCAGTGCAGTCCAACACACCTCCACAAACTCCTTCCAGGACTGGTGAGCCAGTTTTCCACTGCCCTTGAACTCCAACCTGTCCCCCTCTTCCTGGGAATCAGGCACTGTCTTCCGGGCTCTGGGAGTTGGACTCCCTACACTGGATTCACTCTCGCTGCCACCACTGGATCCCACACTCACTGGTGAATCCAGACTCCTGAAACCACTCTCAGGGGACAACCTACCCTCCTGAGCTAGTCTCTCTCTAGCGGAGGACCTCCCTGCCTCCGCCATCCTTTCCTGTGCTAGGACCCTTTCGGTCTCTAGCATTTTCTCTTGCACCCTCAGCTGCGCTAACTCCTTGGCGTGCTCTAACCTGAGCCTCTCCAAAGCCAGCTGGTGCTCCCTTTCTTCCCTCCTATCCACCCACTCTTCTGGGGACAGGGAAAGGGGTGAGACAGTGCCCCCGGGGCTGGACCCAGCATGGGACTCCCTGTCTATGGGGTCCTCCCTACTTACTGGTGTCCCTGCCCTGTCATCTTCTTCCTCCTCAGTGTCACCACCCTCCAGGGTTATGGACTGGGCACCCTCACTCTCAGAGTCCTCCTCACACTCGAGGTCCTCCTCTGGGTCTCCACCTATTCCACCATTTAGATATGCGGAGGGGTAATCTGACAGGTCCCCACAGCGCTCTAAAGGCTCCCCCCTTTTTAGGGCCTCATAGAGGTACAATTTCCTGCGGATGTTGCCTACTGTGGGTATCCCTCTCTCTCTGCAGAGGTCCATCACCTCCTGCTCAGTGTACTCCACAAGGTCATCCTCATTGTAGGTTAACCCCATCCTAGCGAGATACACCCGGGATACACCCCCCTCCAGTGCAACAGGGGAACACAATTCAAAAACAACACTTTCAGGAGGAAAGCACAATCAGAAAAAATAATCCCCGAAACCTGCGATTATTTTAAATGCTCAGTTTGCAGTGCAACCCGTTGTCGCTGTGGTACTGCGCAAACACAAGTCCTATCCCACCGCTGAGCACCAATGTTAGAAACGGGTAGCGTGGTGCAGAGCGGGCGGGCCAAACTCCGGAGGAAATGTGTAAAGCATCTGCGCAGCACACACTCACGACACACCAGGCACCAATCCTGGAGTATAACCACCTTAGGCCTGAATCTTTGCAGGTGCATTAGGCATAGAACATATGATGCAGTACATCCGCATAAGTCCAGGAATGTCAGGGCGTGCAGCTGCCACCTGCAGCTAAAGAAAAACAATGCCCTCAAGTTGCAGCTGCCCGCTACTGCGATGCTGCTGTGTCCCCCAGCTGAGTACTGGCACCACTGGGCACGGGGGAGCCCAACTCCAGGGCTCCTGGAAAGACAATGCCCCTCAACGTTGCAGCTGCCCACTGTTATACGGGGCAGCTGTAAAGTCAGCGCGGGCACACCGGTGCCCTCAGAGCAACACCGGGGGGAGGTGGGCACCGACAATGTGCCCTGACACCACCCCCCCACCAAGTTAAGGTCGAGACCCCACTCACCAGCAGGACTCTTCTCGGGCTGCTCCGGGGCTCCGTCACCTCTCTCCGGTCTCTCCTGACATGCAGCCGACTCCCCTTGCAGCCGCTGGACTCCAGAAGGTGGGGTGGGCTCTCGCCTGGATGTCGACGTTGCCGGCACCTCTCCTCACTTCACCCGGGCCCCCCTCCTGGGACCCGGGACTTCTATGCGAGGCTCGCGGGGCTCTCCCTCCACCACGGGAAGCCCCCACCCACGGAGCGATGACTCCGTCGACTTTTGGGCCGTTTGCCAGCGCGGGGTGGGCTCCCGCCTGGCTTTCTTGCAGACACGGGGCTCTCTTCACCCGGGCCACCCCTCGTGGGGCCCGGGACTTCTGGTGCGACTTGTGGAGGCGGGGTAGGCTCCCGTCCTCCTATCCGCTCCCACTTCCTGGCTCCGGCCGGCAGTGGCTTCCGTCGTGCGGCCCCCGCCCACCTCCAGGCGGGCTTCAAATCTTCGTCGTGTCGGCGGCTCGGGCCGCAGCGGTGATTTTAGGCAGTTTTGAAGTGCGGGGTGGGCTCCCGCCACGAAACGATAATGCGTGGTAGGCACCCGCTCAAGACAGCATTCACGCGGGGTAGGCACCCGCTAAGGACGACAATACGGGGTAGGCTCCCGTTATGTGGAAGGATAAAGCGGGCATGGCATATACATTTCCTACCATGGGGGAGATGTCCCCTAAAGGGGGGCGTTCCTAATATAAGCCTATGTAAGGCAGAAAGCACACACACTTGGCACTGCTAACCAGCGCTAAAGTGTCCAACGTCCTACAACCACTCATTCCACAACAGCAAAAAGGCTAGGGGGAAATCGAAACAGTTTGGGATGTCCCTGCAAGCAGGGCCAGGTCCAACAGGGGGATACCCTAATACATATGCAGGCTTCTAGCCTACATGCATTCCGGTGGCATTACACACATTTATATGCAGTCCCTCCCCCAGTGGACGAGGAGCGCCTCGCTCGCTTCCTGACCAAATACCCTTTGTCCCGCATTGCGCGCAGTGACAGAGCAGACCTAGATGAGCCCATAGCCGCAGCTGAGCTTAAACAGGCGCTCCAAGCGTTAGCTATGTGTAAGGCTCCGGGGCTAGACGGTCTTCCGTTGGAATTTTACCGGACATTTGCAACACAGCTAGTTCCACAATTGGTAGCGCAATTTCAGGCGGCGGTAGATGTAGGCCAGCTGCCACAATCCATGTGTGAATCGGTTATAGACTCCCTCCTCAAGCTGGACAGAGACCCGCAACAAATGGGCTCCTATCGGCCCATCGCCCTCCTACCGGCTGACTACAACATTTTTGGGAACATAATAGCAGACAGATACGCCACAGTCCTCCCGAAACTGATCCATCCGGATCAGTGTGGGTTTGTTCCGGGTTGGAACACCTCCTACAACATCCGGCGTCTGTTTCACGTTCAGGACCAGATCCGAGACCGCTTTCCTCGCGCGGCGTGCCTGGTCCTGGACCTGCAAAAGGCCTTTAATACTCTTTTATGGCCTTACCTCTTTCGGGTTCTGCATCGGATGGGAGTGGGACCCCGCCTCCTTGCCTACACAAAGCTCATCTACTCTACACCGACCTCTAGAGTGAGGCTTAGGCCCCTTATATCGCCGTCATTTCCTGTACTCAGGGGCACACGCCAGGGCAGCCCGCTCTCTCCATTGCTCTTCGCCATGGCGATGGAGCCGCTGGCAGTCCACCTTCGCAGGGAGAGCAGACGCTGGGGTGTCCCCATCGCGGACACCACTCATGCGGTTTCGCTATATGCGGATGATGTGCTAATTTATATCTGCGATGTTGTGTCAGATCTCACCCCCATCATTCACCTACTACAAGAATTTGAAGTAGTGGCGGGTCTTAAAGTGAATTGGTCTAAATCAACAGTGTATCCTCTTGTTGATGCTCTCCCTCCTCATCCGTTACGATTAGGTGGCATCAATGTCTCATGGAGCCCTCAAGCAGTACGGTACTTGGGTGTTCGGTTATACCACACACCGCAAGACCTTTATGAAGGGAACTATCGCAGGGTAATGGCTGGTATCAGGGCTTCCATCCATTTTTGGAAAGATCTTCCCCTTGCCGTCATTGGCAAAATCGCAGTGGCCAAAATGATATTGGTTCCGCGCCTGCTCTACTATTTCACTAACCTTCCGGTGGTCCCTCCGCGCGCCTTCTTCCGTGAACTAGACGCCCTCCTTGGCACTCTTATCTGGGGCTCGGGCCGTAGGAGAATTGCCCTTGCTAAGCTCCAGTTGCCCCTGACTCAGGGGGGGCTGGGCGCCCCCTCCTTTGAGGCCTATTTTCTAGCAGCCCAGCTTCAGTGGGTTTCGAGATGGACAGCGGGCCGCGCGCTGGGCGAAACAGTCACAACCACTGGGCCCACTCCAACCCCAAACATACTTCGCATGATCCTACCTGGGGCAGAGCCATTACGTGACCGGCCCCTTCAGATGACGGTGGCACAAGCCTGTCTGACACGAATACATCGACTGAATCGCGAGGCGCCCATGTACTCTCCCGTCCTGCCGCAGGTGGGGTTCCCTAGAGGCCGGACACATTACACTGCGCGGATGCTTCGCGATTGGACAGCGCACGAAGTTACGGAGGTAGGCAGTCTCTATTCGAATGGAGAACTGCAGACATTCGCGGAATTGGCAGCGGACTTGGAGATTCCCAGGGGACAATTTCTATTGCATCGGCAATTGCTAGCAGACTGTCGTATCATGTGGCACACAATAGACACTGAGCCCCCCATACACCCGGTGATACACACATTGCTACAGATGGGCCCGGGGCGGCACCTGGTCACTTGGATCTACAAAGCGGTGCAGGCTCTGAAACCAATCACCCTCACACCCCTTCGGGAAAAATGGGAAGCTGAATTCCAGAGGCCCCTACATGACAGGGAATGGGACCGGGCATTAGAATTCCCCCAAAAAGTGTCCCGTAACTATCGTTTTAAAAGCATACAACTTCACATACTACATCGCGCCTATTTGACACCCGAGTAGCTCCAACAGTATTACCCAGATACGCCCTTTACGTGCCCCAGATGCCCCATGTCCGCTGCATCTTTTCTTCACATGTTCTGGGACTGCCCAGCGCTCCGCGCTTATTGGACCAGAGTCCACTCCACCCTTCTCACAGTCACGGGACTCACTGACATTCACACATGGGAGGCCTGCGCACTAGGCATGCACAAGCGCCGTAAGTCGATGAAATTAGAGACGCAATTCACGTCTTTGGCGCTGTTGTTAGCTAAACGATGCATAGCAATGCACTGGAGGGCGCCGGGGGGGCCCCCCGATAGCGGTCAACAAATGGGGTGCCGCAGAGGAGGAGGTGCTACGTTCTGAAGAGCTTAAAGGTACCCGCAAACATCCCATATCTATGGCATGGGCTATCATATTACACTCCTTTAAACAGGAGGCGGCGGAGGAGTCACCGCCCCAGAGCACTGGTTCCCCCGCAGTACATGCACACAGTGGTATCCACAGCAGTCCCCCCATAGAATAGGCACTTAATGGGCCGGGGACAGTGGCCTGGGGCATACGATTCCTATACCACTCCCGATCTGAGGTCCTTGCTCCCTTTCACAGCACCGCGCATTCAGCAGCTCAACCCGGACGTGTTCACCCGCTGGCCCTGATTATACGATACCATTCTGGACACAGTGTACCCCTGTTCTATTCCCGAGTTTGAAGAGTTCTGATCGTTATCTGCAAGTATAACAACAATTCACCCACAGGGCAGGCGTTGAGAATTCACGTCCAGTCTTCAGTACCGACCACAGACCATCTCTCATGGACACATGCTTTATTCCCATGTACCTCTTCACTTCAGCGGGGCTACTTACTGGACTGACAGATGGGATACGCACTATGACATGGCTATGACTGACACCATGATCTGTAACCAGCATGATGTTTATTACCTATGATATCCAATACATATGTACTGTATTATACAATGAAATGCAAATAAAAACGATTTAAAAAAACAAAAAACTCTAATGATTAATGTTCCTGCTGGAGAGAGATCCAAGTTTTGTCTAGTGGCAGGTTTGACTCATCATAAAGTAGCACAGAGGGTTAATATGCCTGCTGCAAGGAACATGTACCATGCAGATCACAAAACTGTATTTTATGTGCATAGCTCAGTGGGTTACTGCTTTTGTCAGAAAGATCCTTTTGTTACTTGCTGTTCATAAGGTACAATCCTATTAAAGCACAGAGACCTTGTTATAATTGTCGCCAACGAGCTGCATGCCAACTGGATGGCATAGGTTAGAAGGTTATATTTTTCCCCCAGTCTTTCATTATCTTAATGGAGAGGATGTGGTCTGACGGCTAGAGCTGCCGACTTTGGTGCTGGAAACCAAGGTTCGAGCATCGTGGTCGCGTCCACATCCTGTGATTCTGGGCAAATCACTTAATCTCCCCTTGCCTACCAAAAAAAAATAAAAAATAGAATGTGTCCTTGTGTAACGTAACCGGTGCTCATGTAAAGCGCTCCAATACCTTCGGGTCGAGTTCGTGCTATATAAATCTGCAAAAATAAAAAAAACTCCTAAAAAAGGTTTGTTTGGGTAGAAATGCATTCTTATTAGTAAAGCCAACGTTAACCACTGTGGTGCAGTTTAAATCTTGAGTTTGTTCTTCTTCAGACCAAACACTGTAAAATATACTGCCTACTAGTGTGGATAACATGTGACTCTTACACCTTGTAATCATCATTGTCGTATGTAACGTTTCCTATGGGCTGGTGTGTGATATAAAGTGCTCTGACGCCCTACACTTGTATGAGTAGCACTATAAAACAAATGAAATGCATGTGAGAGAGGGGCAATGGAGAGATGAGGGACACTGTTGGAGGGTGGTAGTGAGGGAATTCATGGAGAATGAGGTCATTGGGGGGGGGTCGGGGGAGCCATAAAAGATCATTGCACCCATCACCGCCAGCGCTAAAGCCGGCCCTGCACTCATGTGTAGGTGCAAGTTAGTGAGCATGTGCTTATTTGACAGTTGAAGTTTCTGAGAATTTACGATTTCCTGTTCTTTAGAGCATCTGTATGTATGTGTGTGTTGCTCTGAGCTTGGGTTGGTGTTCGTGACAGCCTGTGTGCCTCTCAAAGAGGAGGGTAGGTGAATCCCCCCGCTTCTTTTTAGGTCTCGCCTACGCAGCGCGCATGTGCTGCTTAGGAGGGCCTTCAGCCGTCGCTCATCACTTTTTCAAGCACTGCACTCGTGCTTGTGGCGGCATCCACCTTGCGGGAGCGAGCAGCGGCGCGCCACAAGCACAAGTGCAGTGCTTGAAAAGTGAAGACTCTGCGCGCGCACGCACGCACCACTCCCGGGCTTGTTGACTTTAGCGTCTGGGTGTATGCTACATGTAGAGTTTTTACTATGATTAGCATTTTTACAAAGAAAAGATTTTTTGTTACCTGCAGGTGAAGTTTAGTTATTTGTAATTAGGTGGAACTATATGCTTAGCATTTTTACAAAGAAAAGATTTTTTGTTACCTGCAGGTGAAGTTTAGTTATTTGTGATTAGGTGGAACTAAACATTGGCACAAAAATTTTCTCATACGCACACTTTTCGCTTTTCTGTAACAAGGTGCGTAAGCTTTTGGAAAAACTTGCACTAGTATAGCCTTATTTAAACTTTAATTTCACTGTGCCTTCATTGACATGAAGTTTAGCGCAGCGGCCACAAGCTCCGGCTTATTTACAGGATCGTGTGTCTGTTTTCACACTGTTTTAAACACAGTGTATATTTTTGGAAAAACTTGCTTTAGTATAGCCTTATTTAAACTTTAATTTCACCGTGCCTTCATTGACATGAAGCTTAGCGCAGCGGCCACAAGCTCCGGCTTATTTACAGGATCGTGTGTCTGTTTTCACACTGTTTTAAACACAGTATATGCGTGCAGCTGGCAGGTTAACAAGTCTTGTTAACATTGCCACAGAATTTTAATAACGCGCAAAATTCTCGCTTTTTGTTACAAGGTGCGTAAGCTTTTTAAAGAGCTTTTACTCATGCAGCATTATTTAAACTTTTATTTTCTGCCATGCCTTTATTATGAAGTTTAGCGCAGCAGCTACAGCAGCTAACTTCATAGCACAAGGCTCACGGTTCGATTCCTGGGGCCCGCAGCAGGTCATCTCAGCACTATCTCATTATAAGCTATAGCTTGGCTAATCTTTCCTACAGCCCCTAGCGCTCATATTAACTACAATGTTTTTGTTTTTTTCCATTCTTTTCAAACTTTTATTTTCCATCAGTAATTACATTTTCCCCAGTCCATTTTATATCCTTCCTGTATTATTTGTTGATCCCATCTTACTTCTATCTTTCACATTCTTTCATTTCTTACTGTTGCGTTCATCGTGTAGTCTTCAACCTCACTTTACAATATATAGCTGGATTAACAGCGGCTTCAAAACATAGCTAAAACCAATGCCAAAGGGTCAAAAAAGTACAGCCTGTGGCATGGCCTATACCGCACTGATGCCATCAGGGTGTGGGTCAGGGGTGCTGTAAGGAGGACATAGGGGGAATCAGAGCATGTACATGGCATGGACAGTGAGTCGTGTAGTTATTTTGAGGTTCAAATCATATTCTTCCTATGCCTTAGTCCTCTAAATTGCCATTATGTGATAGAGGTGGGTGAGCCACAAAAGGCTCGAGTCAAGCTCGAACCAGATGTCTAGCTGTGGCTCAGCTCGAGGTGCTCTTGGTACCTCACGCTCAAAACAAACCCAGCCTTCATGTAGCTTCTGTCTGCACCAGGATCACTTTAGCATTCTCTAGATTCCAGTCCATAGAAATTCTTCCACGAGCACCCTTAGACAATAATATTTTTTTCAAATCTTGTATTTTCAGTGATATGACCCTGATTTTATATTGAAAACAGAGCTTTGTACTATGCCACTTTCTGCTGAAAGGCAATATTTCTCTCCATGTGTTCCCATACCTGGCTTGTCACGCAGTTTGGTGCTTACTTTCCCTCCATGTTAAAGAACATTAGATGTTTCAGCACCCAGGCTAATGTGCTGCATAGCTAAATACATATAAGGTCCCAAAGGCGAGACTAATTACATTGCAAATGCTTGTTTTTTTAGTCTGTGTGCCTCACTCTGTTTTTTGGTATTCTTGCCTCTAAATGTAAGAACTTCTCTCCTGCATTTCCTTTAGGGTTTTAATTTTGTTAACCATTTTGGCTAGAGACAATCCAAAGGTTTTAGCTGCACACATTCAAAAGTATGCAAATTATTTTACCCAAAATCCTTCATTTGACAAAAGCACGATGCAAGTCAAATACATGAATGAAAGCAGTATTTGGCAATATCCTGTTTGCTCTATAGGCAAGCAAGCCTCTATTCGGACAGAAATGTAGACCAGCGACTAGGATGGCAGCTGTTAACAGTGTTGTTATTGGGTACATCACTTGACCACATTGTGTAATCTAGAGCAAAAAACGATACTGTGTAATCTAGAGCAAATAACTAATTCTCTTAACCTAATTTTTCAATTTTCAACATAGGAAGAGGTTAGAAATGAGTAAAGTAGCTGTATTAAGCATATGTAATAAAATAATGGCTTTTATGTTGGTTTCTGCCCCTAGGCATTCATGCCTAACTTAAAAAGTGTCTTTTCTTGACCATAAACCAAATGACAGAATGAAATGGACATTAGGGTACATGTAGAGTGATACGACACACTTAAAGACAAACTTTTTAAAAGAAAGCACAAGACATTTGGAAGCTTTCTTGATGAATACCACAAGGAAAAAAGATCCTGTTTTTCAAGCGCATTAAATAAAATGTCCCAGTTGGGTAAATATAAATGGCTGTGTAAGAAGAAAATGTAATTTTGATAAACTGCTGCCCTTGTCTAACGGAATGGAGAAGAGGCATCCGCTGTTCAGAGTAAACATTTGGAAAAAAACATTGCCTCTCTCTCACCTGACTGCAAGTCCTTTTACCCGTCACCTGCAATGATCATTGAGTTACCACTTTTCGCTTTTTATGCATGCTCATGTCTGCCTTCCATCAATATAGTAAGTTATGATTAGATCTGTGGTCACTTCTTTTGTTTGCTCTTTATCAAGAGTCACTCAACTGACAACTAAATGTTTAGAAAAAAATCGCTTTCGAGAAACAGGCTCCCAGGAACACAGCAGCCATGGTGCCTCTTCTGCTGTATCACCTCTTGAGGTGCTGACTTGCGTCCTTTCACTGCTCACTGTTAGGGTACTACATTTATTTTTAGGTCGAGCCTGGGCAGCGCTGCTCTGCGAGGCATGCTGTCTTCAGGTATGGACTTGAATCTCCGTTCATATTTTTCATTGGCTTGTGTCATTGTCCTTTGGAAACTGTGGCTTTTCATTGCTCAATAGGCTTAGTAGTCCCTCCTTAGTACCGCCTTGTCTCATTTTGTAACCTCCCATGAGGACACCCCCTGTTACATGTATTGTTACTCTGTAAGCTCTAATTACAGCCTCCGAGCACTATTTGCTTGCTAGTTGCAGGGAGGACACGCTCTCCCCCCTTTTTTATTTTCACAGCATGGCACGCCACGCTCATACAGTGGCGGCCGTGCCTTTAGTTTATTTGCAAAAGAAACAATTGATGGACGAAATTCTTTATGCATTTAGTTTATTTGCAGCACCTAAAGCCGCTGCATGTTTTTTTTTTGTTTTTTTACAATTTATTAACTTTTATTTTTAAAACTGCTCCATGCCGCACTTTTACTTTAATGGCGGCCACGCCCCTTTCCTTAGTCTAAGAAAAGGGGCGCGGCCGCCATTAAAGTGAAAGCGCGGCATAGGCGCTTTTACAAACAAGCATTTGCAATGCAATAGGTCTCGCAATTACAAGAGTTTTGTAAATGCAAGACCTATTGCATTGCAAATGCTTTTTAGTTCAGCACATCCTGAAAATGTATGTGCTTTCCAGATTTTCCCCTTGTGGGGTTCTGTTCCTCCACCACTGCGCTCCGTGTTGCTCTCTCTCGCACATATCTAAAGGGCTGACAAGTAGCCTGTGACATTACCCACTGCAAGTCCTTGGTGGGCCAAAGATAAAATGAACAAGACATCTGACAGTTTGGCTTGCAGCAGGTTTGTCTGGAGAGTGCTGCACTAAGCCACAAACTTATCTCAGTGACCGGCGTACATCCATTTCGTGGAATGGCACCTGGCTGCCAAGATCACATCAACGACTTCAGGAGGAATATCAAACGAAGTTAACTACCGCAGCTCAATCTCCAAGTTTGAAGGTGCAGGAGAGTTAGTGGCGGAACGACATGCAGGACTCCCATGCTCTCTGAGAGAGAGTCTTCTGGAGAACTCTAACACTCAAACATTCAAAAGTATGGACACTGCTTGTTCTTTTTGGTGGTGAATAGATCGAACCAGTGTACTCCTTATTGTTAAAAGATGCCCTGCGGCACGTCTGGGGGTAGCTGCCATTCCTAATCCACTAGGTGATGCCAGCTTAGTTTGTCCGCCCTGGCATTCAAAGATAACACCGGGTGGTTCAGAACCAGGGAAATGCCCTGACAACCCAACCAGTTCCAGAGGCGCAGTATCCACATCATAAGATACAGGACCCCACAATCTTGCTTATTGCAGTACCACATAGTGGTGGTGTTGCCTGTGAGAACTTGTGCCAGCTGATTAATGGTTGGCAAGAAGGCCTTCAATGTGACTGATTGACAGCAAAGCAACTGCCACAGGTATGCGAGTGAGTAGCAAGATGCAAATTCCACTTCAGTGAATTGGTCTAGAACGCAAATCCATTCTGTCCCAGCTGAGCATAAAGATAACCGTAAGTGCAGCCCCACTATCACTAGAGAGAGCTTTTAAGACGGCCAACAAATCGACTGGCCAGAAGACACTACTCCTTCACTCATTCTAATGACGCGGACGATGAAGACCCTACTCATCTGCTCCTGATACTTTCCTTCCAAGAAGAGTCTACCCCATGGCCGGGGATAGAGTTACTGTCCAGGTCCTTTGGAAGCCTTCTCTCTTAATGATTATTAAGAAACTATTTTCTACTATTAGAAAAAAAACAACCCAGTTCCATTAGGAATTGCAGAGTGTGTTTGATGCGAGTCAGCTGTTGCAGGTAATGGTGCCAAGTGAAGTGAAAGATTGATTGGTAAAAAAGTCAGGCTGGCCGAGTCAGGACCCTGGAAATGACGGGGTGTTGTTTAAGGCAAAGGATGCATTGTTGAATGCAGTTGCAGATGTGTGCCCAGTGAAAAAAGGTTGGACTAAGATTTCGAATTCCAAACAACATAAGGGTGAGTCGCCACAACATTATCTAGATAGGCTTAAGGATGTGTTTGAAAGATGCTCAGCATTGCCCATCTGACAGAGGTGGCTCAGGATGGTGTAGGTCCTTCAGATGTTGCTTTTGTGCAGGGAGTATTACTAAATGTGAGGAGTCAGTTAATAACAATATATATTAGATGGTAAACTAAGAAGTCAGCAGAATTAGTGACTGGTGCGAACGATTGTTTGGCTTCACAGGAAATAAAGAAAGAGAATGTTGAATCCAAATTAATGTCTTTGAAACTGCGGAACATGCAGCAAAATGTGAAAGGTAGAGTGTGGGGAGCCCCTCAAAGGGGGAACAGATGGAGGAGGAAAGTGGAGGGTAGGGGAGAGAGAGAGCGGGAGAGGCAACTAAAGGCTAGAGGAGAGGCCCAGGCAACCGGAAGATCATGTTTTGCTTGTGGTCAATTGGGACATTCGAAAAGGGACTACCCAAATGCTGTCTCAAATGTGCCAGGTCTTGGTGAGCCGACTGAATTTATACAAGCTATTCAGAATTCTTATCCTGACTTTTAGGACAGCCCAAGAGGTTCTGACTGTGCTAAG
Organism: Calotriton arnoldi; assembly: GCA_963921515.1. Taxonomy (NCBI): domain Eukaryota; kingdom Metazoa; phylum Chordata; class Amphibia; order Caudata; family Salamandridae; genus Calotriton; species Calotriton arnoldi. Next base: position 3,174,806 of record CAWUFW010000717.1, read on the forward strand.
AATATTCTAATTCCTATAGATCAGACACGTCCCTATGTTGATTGCCTGCTCAGTGGTAAATGTGCCACTAGCCTAATCAACACTGATGCTAACCACTCTGCCCTGAAAACCTCTGAGTTTTCCTCATTACCACTTTCAGCCTTATCCATAGTTGAAGTCAGTATTTCTGACCAAGTTTTTTCCCATCACATCTCCGACCCCTTCTCTGTATCCCTCGGGCCCATCACCGATAAACATGCCTACTTATTCTAGCTTACCTCACCAGCTAATTTGTTGGGGATGGACATTTATTAAAGCTGAATTGCACAGTGTACTGCACCCCTTAAGATGTCTACCTCAATAGTCCCCAGCCCTGTGAGAACAAAGTGCTTGCTCTGCTCTGTGAGAATACAAATTGTCAACCTGCTGTTAATAACAATGAGCTGTCTATTGATTTAACTGATTTGCTTTCCCGGTACCTTCCACATTATGGTCCACAGGGGCCAATGATGTAGGATTTTTAACCTCAATGGAAGCTGCCTCGAATACCTCAGTGTCCCCTCAAACCTGAGGCAGAGGCAGTGATTCTACCTATAAAAGCTGATCTAACCAAGGAAAGGTTATAGTAGCTATTGTCAGTAGATGTAGTAGCCCACTTTTGCCTATCAAGAAGATGGGAAAGACCAAAGTTCACAGATTTGTGCAGGACCTGTGCGCCATCAATAAGGGGCACCCTCACACTTAGAACCGAGCACCCTGCCTTCAGGATTGAAAGGCCTGCCTAGGGGTGTCTTATAGGTTTTAAGTGCAGTGACCTCAGATATAAGGAAACTTAAATCTGTTGTAAGCGGTGCTAGCACCAGCTTACTCAGGCTGCAATGGCTGGCCTGTATTCACAATTTGAGTGGTCTCTCACGGATGGCAAAATACATGCTTCAGCCCATGGGAGACCCCTGGTGTACCTATGTCCTGGGTACCTTAGTACCATATACTAGGGACTTACAAGGGCACCTCAATAGCCAATCTGGAGTGTACCTAAGTACTCACCATGTCCAATTTAAGGAGGAAACACAGAGAGTGGGTTCCTGATTAGCAGGCTCCCAGTCAGACTAGTCAGTAAAATTTAATGACACCAGCAAAAAGTGGGGGTAACCATGAAAAGCAGATCCTACTTTCCTACACAACCCCCCTCCCCCCAAACATAAGAAGATGAGACTAACCTTGCCCAGTTGCGTCTTCATTTTACTAAGTGGCAATATCTGGAGAGGTCATCTGCGTTGGCATGGTTACTCCCAGGCCTATGTTCCACTGAAAAGTCCATCCCCTGTAGAGAAATGGACCACCTCAAAAGTGTGGGGTTTTCACCCTTCATTTGTTTAAGCCATAAGAGGGGCTTATGGTCTGTCTGAACAAGGAAGTGAGTACCAAACAGGTATGTTCACAACTTCTTCAAGGCCCGGACCACAGTAAAATCCTCCCTCTCTATAGCTGACCAACGTTTCAACCTGGGGGTCAACCCTCTGCTTATAAAAGCTACTGGTTGGTCCTGGCCCTCTGCATTTAGTTGTGACAAAACAGCTCGTACCCCTATCTCAGATGAATCTGTCTGGACAATGAAGGTTTTGGAATAGTCAGGACTTTTCAGAATGGTAGCAGTGCACATAGCCTGCTTCAGGTTATCAAATGCCTTTTGAAAGCTAACTGACTACTGAACTTTCTTAGGCATTCTCTTGGAGGTGAGATCGTTAAGGGGAATCACAATGGACCCATATCCCTTAACAGACCTCCTGTAGTACCCAGTCAGGCCCAAGAAAGCTCTGACCTGAGTCTGGGTAGTGGGAGCAACCCAGTCCATGATGGTCTGGATTTTGCTCTCCAATGGCTGAACTTGGCCTCCACCTACCAGGTGACCCAAGTATACAACCTTGCACCTGTGTTGCGGGGATTCTGCACATATACAGAGCTATGCACAGGAAAATAGGACCTCGGTGTATAGTGGTGTACCAACCATGCACCTTAGTACCCACAATCCCAATCCGACTAGCTTTAGCGTCTCATTCGTTCTCCGTACTACAGCGAAGCTACCAATTATTAGACATCCCAGAACACGGACTCTCTCAGGAATCGCGGGAGCAAGAACACTCTTTCATTACTCACTCATACTTGTCCACAACGTGCGTAATAAGAGACACAGTATAGTTTAAAATGTTTATTTAAACTATCGTGCTCTAAGATAAAGTACACGTGCCAGTACTATCAGCATAATGCATAACGATAAAATAATAAGCATGGTTACAATTTCATAGAATACAAACGGCAACAGCATTTTATAAAGACAGTGGATATAGGGCTAAATTGCCTTACCACCCTCCCCGTGCTAGTAACTAGTTTATTATAAAAATAGAAGACCTCTGGGCTTTGTCAGGCGGACCCCCATACCTCAATATCTAGATGCAAGGTTTACATCATCAGACAAGCACAGCTCTTCTCCCTGGAAAGGTTTTTCTCCAAGTGCCACCAACAGGGAGATCACAATATTAAAAGCACACAAATTTCTCCAATGCAGCTGTATTTCGTGTTATGTCTAAGTGTGAGGGGCTGACCAGATCAGCAATAACAAGGAACTTTGTTATTCGACCTTGTACATGGTGTGCAGACGAAACCCACAGGGAACATGAGAAAAGGTGAAAGGCAAAAAGGCAGACAGTTCTAATATAGCCGGGCACAAGCAGAGTCTGGAAAAACAAAGTCACAGAGTAACGTGTGCAAAAAAGGCATCATGGCAGCCAGGCCTAAGCTAACTTAGCAATGTAGACAATGAGGCCACAATCCACACTACACCCTCCCCTGGTCAGTCCATAGGCCAAGACATAGGACGAAGCTAGAGTTCAAATAGATGGAGCAGAATGTTAACGTCTATTTATGAAAAGTCCCCATGAAGGACAGTGAATGGAAAAAAAGATCAGGATAAAAAAAAAAATCCAGATAGGTCTAGAAATTAGGGCAGTACAAAACAATAAAAAAAATCCAGAAATGCAGTTCGTTGAAAGTGAAGGCCCCTAATCCAATAGAGTGTATGCGCAGAAAACTGCCACACCTTCCAAGAGGACATCATTGGTGTCGTCTGAAAAAAGAGATGCCATCCAGTTCAACAAATGAAAACTGCATTCATGTTCCTCATAATAGGGAGCAGTGATCAGCATTGTGGGACAACTTGCTTGATACTCAATATAACTTCGCTGTAGGAGATTCTGAGCAGCCGCCCAGATATCCCATTGCGCCAAAACCCCAAGTGCAGCCGCACGCGCCATCAATCCAGTGCCGGAACATTCCCGTTCATGGGCCACTAAGTGGCCCATCAACTGGCCAAAATCCGGGTCCGACTGAGACGTATTGGAGAGGCAAACATCCAAGGACCAAGAGAAAGGACATCGTAAGCAAGACATCACAGGTTGCACGCAAGTGAAATACGCAAAGCGAAAAGAAAGTCTATAGGACACGCTGAGTGTCGCCTATGGTAGGATGCCGAAACTGATGAGCATGCGTTCACGGAGCATCCGGAGTCGACCTTGGTCGAGTAGGCCCCCAGGAAGTGCAGCCATTGCGCAGCAAACAAATTAAAAGTAATATTCCAGCAGCTAAGGCTAGGAGCAATGGGAAGCCGCCAAAGACGCTGGAAAAAATAGAATGAATAAAAGCCGGAATTACACCAAATATAGTTTGAAAGGAGGTTAAAAGGCCAGAGCCCACAACTTTAAAAAAGTGCACAAGACCTTCGGTATTAGAAGCATTGAATACGCGGTGAATCAGTTCACCGAAATGTTGTGGGAGGTTCGTGTTCAAAAGAGCCTGTATCTCACTGTGGGTACTAGCCACCTGGAGGACGAAGGTCTCCTGTGCGGAAGTGAGCATGACCTCCTGGTTTAATAATAGCGCCTTTATTCTGCTCAATTTATTGAAATCCGCCTTCAAAGTGGGTATGGAAGGCCAAATGGAACTATCTATCATTTCGTGCGGGGGTGGAAAAAGCACATTTTTGCAGCACACAACACGGTGTGAAACTGTTACAATGTAGGGGATGCCTGCCTGCATTCCACAGCAGTCTTGATTATTCAGAAGCAACAGGTGCTGGAATGCCTTTCAAAACACAAGCAAGATTCGGAGCAGAAACATTACAAGCCCCGTGTAATTTAATGTTTTTACAAATTAGGGAATGACCCACTGTAGAATCGCAAGACTCTCCTGTGAGAAAGAGCTCCTTTCCGTCCCGAAGGCATCTGTACATGAAAGGCAGGGACCAAAGTTCATGCAAGAAGGCACTTCCTAAGGGCTGAAAACGGCCAACAGGATAACGTTTCATGCATGAACTGAACTCAAACACAGAAAAAGGCAAAGCGATAACCCCGTGAACTAGCCACACTGCAGAGTCAGTCTCCGCCTCAGAGAATGGTAATGGCTCTATCTTTTCGATATGTAAGCGAGTGTATGTTGCATCTTTCATGGACATGAATTGCTGTTTTTCAGTTAAATTAAATGGCAAGAACAAGGCAGACGTGTTTAAAAAATGCCATGGAACTTTGCCCATTTTCAATGTTTGCAACGTCCACGCAAACTGCATTACTGAACGCAATTGATTCTGACCATGATATAACACAGACACATCATCTTGTACAATATCAAAACAGATGAAACAATATTCTCTAATGTGTAAATGTGGGAAGACAGGGTATTAATACTATTGTCAACAACAGCGAGCACTTTTTCTAGGTTTGCCTGATCGATTTCCCGTAAACGGGAAGCAGCTTCAATTTGCGAAAGCTTCCAGAGTTCATTGTAAGTCTCATAAATAAATCTTTTAGGTCTTAGACCTCGAGGCCCTAGAACAAAATCGGGCAGATCAATGTTGCCTGATAGGAGGGATAAATGTTGTTTTACAGAATCTAATGAAGAGTGCTGCAACCACAGTTTACACAATTTACCAACAGAATATGTTGTAACAGTACGAGAGTCAGAAAACCTTGGATCTGGCCTATCCTGTTTGTAACCAGGAGCAGAGTCATGAAAACGTAGTTGGCAGGCATTTGATGCTATGGGCCAAGCCAACCAGGGTGACTGAACAATCGTAGAAATGTTAAAGGAATTATTTTGAAACAAAGCTTGCAAATTTGCAAGGGAAATATTGAAATGCAAGCTCTCGTTGGGATTTGAAGACAATACGGGAATGGAGGGTGCATTCAATTGTTTGGAAGTAGCCAAACCCCAACAAGTTGTTTGATAGATCGTACTATTTAAAAATAAAATTTTGGGCCGGGATTAGGCAAGCACAGTGTAAGGCTTCCGTACCGCGTACCTGCCATGCTTTCGTGCACCAGATAGACTTTAAGTCGATGGTGTCCTTCCAGTGCTCATAACCACCCACGGCTAATGCGTCCAGAAAGGAACCGGAATATAGCAATTTGGTGTGTGTCACCATGACCTTTTGATGCGACGAAATGTTCAATTTAAAATAATAGGACCCAGGGTTTGATCTATCAAAGTCTGTAAAGTAAGTAAATTTACTTTTAAGTGTGTGGGAGCTACCAGGTAGAGGGGTCGGACAATGTTCCCATTGGGTGTAATTAAAAGTACCCCGAAGTGTACTTGGTTTGTGGAGAAAGTGGTTGCCCCAATGCTGGTAACAATATAAATCAGCATAATTTGGATAATTTAAGTACAGATCTTCAGCATTAAAAGCAGCATAATATTTCAAATCAGAGAATAACGATTCAACGGCATGCACATCCCAATCATCAGAATGAATATTCCTGTTTACCACATCACCCATGGAAACACGAAGGACATTCGGTACATTAATAATCTCGGTTGGTCCATGAATTTGGAAATTTACAGCATCCCATACGATGCCATCAGCGACTGGGAAGGCGGAAATGTTCACAAATGTGTGGTCACGCTTCATGATGTGAGATGAAGAATGCGGAGCCAAAGTTCCAGCGATAGAGTTCACCGCAGAGCGTTCTGGTAAATAGTGACCATTGATGAGCAAGAAAAAAACTGTCACAAAGCCAATGGACATGAACAGGAAAATCAGGAATAGTACCAGCCAGATGTATGTCCATGGTGGGACCAAAAAATTGTCTCTGAACCAGGATATAAAAATAATGAAGCTGGACGGGATAAGTGATGAGGTGGAAGCCGAATCAAAGGAAAAACAGGTTGGGCTCAGTGGTGTTGTAGGTAAATGAGCCACCGACTCGTTGGTGGGGTATGCATACTCGGTCTCCTCGTTGCAGGAGGAAGCTGGGAAGTTGAGCAGGCGATCAGGCAAAGCGACCATCTCAACGGCAACATCAGTGTCCGTGTAGGCTGGAGGGCCACAAACAGGAGTCCTTGAAATTGCTGGAGATGATACCGCAGGTATCACGCTATTCAGGATCGGCCAGATGTTGTAGCTTGACATTGTCCACTGAGATGTATCTGTTTTCTTTGCGACCAGGTAGCGGTGGTAAGATGACGGTACGAGTACCCTTCAAGCCAAGAACTGGAACCGGTGCACGATAAGAGGGGCCAAACTCTTTTTTGTTCTCCACCTTCTCCCGGACCAGATCTCCAACCTTCGGAAGCCAGCCGGCAACCGGAATCTGCAGCACAGCGTCAGTGGCTGAAGGCAAGTGTTCGTTTGCAAGTTTGTCACGGGTCTCTTGTAAGTCCTGCAACATAGTAGAATGATTATCTACGTCAAAGATTGCGGCATTCGCCGCCAGGTCTAGACCATCAAGGTCTGGCACAAACATTTGTATGCCAAAGAGCATTTCGTATGGGGTCCGCCCACCCAGAGATCTTCTAGGGAGATTATTAAGTGCACGTTACACGCCATACAAGTGGGCAAGCCAGTTCCTGCCAGTACCTAAGACTCTAGCTGTCAAGGATTGCTTTAAGTTACGGTTCATTCGCTCCACAATTGAGTTGCCCTCGGGCCTATACGGAGATGAAAATTTCACCAGCACCCTCATAGACCGCATTGCGTCTTTGTACGCCTCAGAGGCGAACGCTGGACCTTGGTCAGAATGGAGGGTGCCACAGGCAAAAATTCTCACAAAGACACGCAAATCCCTTATGACATTTAGAGCGTCAGCACTTCGTTGTGGCAAAACCCAGATGAAACGTGTGCACGAATCTACTGCAACTAAGATGTATTTATATGCAGTGTCAGAAAAAAATGGACCGCAGTGATCCAGGTAAACACACCCAAAAGGTTTGTTAGAAATGCAGAGCTGTGTTTGTGGTGGTCGTGTAACCGTTGAAGGCTTAATTTGCTGACAAACGTCACAAGAAAGCACATAAGTACGGGTCTGTTTATATAAACCATGCCACCAGTAACGCTGCTGCAAGATGGAAACAGTCGCAGACACGCCAGCATGGGCAGAAGCCAAGCCTTCGTGTGCGGGCTTTATCAAGGAAGTTCTGCGGTCCGCGTTGGGAATCAGCCGATCACCAACGTCTGGAATTCTTACGAAAGGAACCTGTTCGGGACTTAAGAGATAAGAGTACTTGGAAGGGAAGCCCTGTGGGTAATTAGCATCTTCCTTTGTTGCAGCAATAGCTGCCAAAATCTCATTATCTATTTTTGTCATGGATCTTGTAACTGCTGCTACTGAGCACGTGGCTACTGCTGATTTGGCAGCTTCATCTGCCAAACTGTTACCGACAGCGTGTGCGCCCACACGCTGGTGGCCAAGATTGTGAATCACCTGTGTGAGAGGCAGACGTTGTTTAAGATCTGTCCACACAAAAGAAAAGGGGAGGAGGAAAAGATATGTCCTGTATCGACCTCCTCAAGAAGTATACACACACACACAGAGATTCAGGACCTATACTGATCAAAAGGAATTCTAGCTGAATGGGGGATACCCGAGTGTATAAAAACTGCCCTCACACACAGCAAGCTGTGTCATGCTTCATCATAGGGCTGCTAACATACCCTGCGCTAGCCAACGCTGGGGTGGAGCAATAGGGAGGGGGTGGACAAAACAACATAGAATGAACACCTCAAGGAGGGGGATCAGAAAGTGAGGGAAAAGAAAAAGTGCAGAGAAAGTGTGATTAAAAACAGGTAAGAGCACTCCTACTCATAACTTTATTACTGGACACTCTCACCTGGATTAAAAAGTGGGTCTATCCGTCAGACCTGTGGATGGTGGTAATGTGGCCAATGATGGGTCACTTACCCCTCCATTCTGCTATATATGTCGACATGTTTCAGCCGTATAAGGATTTAATAAATCTATACACCGGCTTTCATCAGGACAATCCTCAAAAAGATCCCTATTATACTAACCCGAACACCCAAAGTATGGAGACCGGGTCAGGCAAAAAAGCAATCATTCATTGTGTTGATGAAATCCGTGTGGAACCGAGTTTACTGTGGAGCCCAGCTTGAACAGGCGTCAGAGTAAGGACAACTCCCTCTAGTCACACTTTCGTCAAGGTGAGTTGTTGCCCGACCAGTCGTCACTCTCGGCACTATTTTTGTCATGGATCTTGTAACTGCTGCTACTGAGCACGTGGCTACTGCTGATTTGGCAGCTTCATCTGCCAAACTGTTACCGACAGCGTGTGCGCCCACACGCTGGTGGCCAAGAGTGTGAATCACCTGTGTGAGAGGCAGACGTTGTTTAAGATCTGCCACTGGAACCCAAAGCATTTTATGCTTAATTGTGCTGCCTTTAGCATCTCTATAGTCGTTTTGAGACCAAAAGAATAAGTTGTCATTGAAGGATTGAACACAGTAGTAAGAATCGCATACAATAAGTGTCGTCACGTCTGGATTCGCGAACTCAAGTGCGAGCACCAAAGCACGCAGCTCGGCCAATTGTGCAGTACTGTCTCCTAGTGCCTGCGTGCGCACCACACTCGATTTGAACTCACCGTTCACCATAGTCCCTGCAACAATAGCACATGCTGCGGAATAAGCATGCTTAGAACCCGAGGCCGGTTGCGCCGAACCATCGGTGTAAATGATACATTTGTACTCCTCAAGCGGCAGCAAAGACAGAGGAGGAGGATGAACAAATTCATACTGCAAGAACTCCTGTGTCTGAAGAGAGGAATCAAAAATAAAAGTGACATCCGGGGACGTCAGAGATGTAGCCCATTGTATCCAACGGGGGTGCAAAGCCTTTGAGTTTGGTACACTTGCCTTTGTCACTGCCTCAAGGGCAGGATATGGTGTTACCACCAAAATGCGTTTTCCCTGTGCCAGAGCGCGTTCCTTTAGAATCGCCATTTGCACTGCAGTCAAAACTTTCTCCACAGTGGAAAAGCGCAACTCCGCTGAAGTGTAAAGATGCGACTTGTATGCAATAGGTACTGTGTCACCTTCGTTAAACGTTAAGTACGTGAAACCCACTGCCCCTGGCACAATTCTAATCACCAGGTTCGTGTGGTTATCACGAGTCAACAAGAACTTAGATTCAAGTAGATCAGACTGCAAAGAGTGCAGTATAGAGGAATGTTCAGGAAGCCAGCATGACTTCGAAAAGGTAGGTTGTATCAAGGCGTAAAGAGGCTTGATGCGCTGGGCATATTCGGGAATGTAAGAACGCCCGAAGTTTAAAAAACCCAGTAATGATTGAAGTTTCTTCAGGGTCGTTCGAGGGCGCAAAAGTGCGCACTTCTCCAAGAAATGGGGAGCTAAGCCCCTACCTTCATTGTTGAGCTCATAGCCCAAAAACAAAACAGTGAATTCTGCGATGTGTGATTTGGCAAAATTAAATTTGTATCCTAAGACCGCAAATTCAAGAATAATGCGGTCCACACGGGAAAGATGCGGCCATAATTCGTCGTCTGTCAGATAGATATCGTCGACGTACGAATACGCATCTGGGTCTATGCTGTCCAACAAAGAGACAACACGGGCGGCGAAGACTCCCAGGCTGTTCTTGTAGCCCATGGGCAAACGTCAAAATTTAAATTGTTTTCCACCGGAAGTGAAAGCGCTCCATTGGCTGCACTACGGGGACAAATTGTGTGTGTAAAATCCATTGGAAAGGTCAAGTGTCGTTTTATATTTTTTGCGAACAAGACTGTCTACGAGCGCAGAACTGTGGGTATTTTGTACCGCAAAGATCCGACAATGAGAGTTCAAATGTCGGTAATCCAAAACTAAACGGTACGACCCATCGGGTTTAGAAACCGCAAAAAGGGGATTATTCATTGGTAATACGCATGTTTCAATTACTCCTTGATATTCTAACTGTGCCAGAATGTCTGAAACGGGACCTTTAGCTTCCCACCGGAGGGGATATTGGGGTTGGGGCTGTGGCAGAGACCGCAAGGGGATGTCATGGGGGGGGAGAATCCTCATCCCAGCCCACGTGGTTACGGTATAGCGCCGGAGCCAGGGCCCCAGCCCATTCAGCCGCTAACGCCTCCGCTTTGTCCTTGAGGACATGATGCGAAAAGCTCAGAAGGATTACCTCCTCCCCTCTCGGTGCAGCAAGTACGAATGGGGGCGGCCAATCTGCTTCTGCCAACAAAATGTCGTAAGAAGAGGTCAGATTTTCCCAAGAAATCCCTTTAATAACACGCTCAATGTCACCTTCAATTTGAATGACAATATTAAATAGTCTGTCAGGGGGTGCCACTCGGGTGTCAGCTGTCTCGACAGTAATGAAAGTATCAGTTGCTGTCGCCTCCACATGAGGACGTAGTGCCTCCTGCACTATGGTAACTTCCGCGGCGCTGTCTAGCAGCGTCACTGCCCACGTCCAATTCAGGAGTCTCGTTCTCACTGTCTGTGGCATACCTTGCTGTTAATGCTGCAACTTTTTTCTTCTGAAACTGTGGGCGAGAACGTGGAAATTCTTCTGGTTTCCCTCGGCCTGGTTGTCGAGGTTGGTCTCGTCCCTGTGGGGCCTCACGACCCCTGCCTCTATCCTGGCGATCTCCTCCACCAGTCTGGGAGGTCGATGGTGCCTGTGAAGAACGAGGAAAACGCGGGTCAGGGACTTGAAATCTATCTGGAGATTTAATTCTCGCTCTGTCGCCCAAATCATAAGTGCGTTCAGAAGATACGGAAACCGGGGATGCAGCACGCGACCCTGGTTTTGATTGTTGCTTACCCTGTTTTTTCAACTTCCAGTTCTTTTTAGAAAAGAACGGTTTCTCTTCTTTCTCAGACTGAGTTTTTTGTTGTGGTTGTGATTGAGTTTGCGTTTTAGCAAAAGGCTTAACCCCCAAACTATTGCGGCCAATGGTTTTATAAGCCTGTGCAATAATTTTCGGTAATTCGCGTGGCTTGTCCGGCTCCGGGACCAAAGCCAAAGCATTAGCTATTTGAAAGTTAACTGCATCGCCCTTGACGTTCGCAAGGATTAGATCAGCCACCATATCGAATACTCCCACCAGTCTCATCCCCAATTCCACAGCCGCTTCAGGGCCATGTTCATCCTGCACCCGTTTAATTACAGAGGGGAGAACCGTCATGGAAGGAGTGCCGAAACACTTCGCATACACTGCTGCGAATACCTTGCCCCAGTTGTTGCATTCTGTCAACTCGGGAATTAAGTCTTTCAGCAAACTAATCGTCAAAATCCTGTGTTTGTCCACAGGAGAAGTATTCAGAAAAACAGCCTCCAGCTGGTCAAATTTTTCTGCAAGCCAATAAGGCAAATCATCCTTATTCTGTGGGCGCTTGCCCATCACCGAATTAACCATGACGGGACTTATGGTTACACCGCCCGGTCCAGCTGGATGCGCCGCAACTCCAGGAGGGGCCCCCTGGACGTTGCCAGTAACATATTGTACCAAAGCTCTGTGCACGCGGATTAAAGACACATGCAACGCGCGCAGTTCATCAACCGCAAGCGTCAAATAACACGGATGTGGGGTATACCTGGCCAAGACTGGCCAAGTGGCCCCCTCTATTGATAAGGGGGCTAAACGAACCGGGGTGACCGGATGTGGGAGGGCGCCATTAAACCAAATACGGTGTTGCCATGCCGTAAGTGGTACTTCAAGAGCCTGATAAGGCCGATAAGCATTGGGTAGGGCAGTGGGAGCGTAAACATGAAACAAATTGTCAGCTCCTTCCACTGCCGGAAAAGTGACCCAAGAGTAAAACACCTCAAAGTGGTGAGCCGGATCAGCCTGCACCACAAAGATGAGAGCGACACCCGCGTCGGGCACTCCATAAGCCAGTAAATGTGCCCGGAGCGCAGCGTGGCTATGTGCTGGAATATTTACATTCGCGGCCATTAAGACCAGGAATGATCAACAACCTAGTGTGTGGCAGCGCAATATAGGGTTAACATAAAAGAAAACACCTTTTAATAACTTCAAGCTTGAAAGAACCTATAAAAACATCAATATAGGAGGTATCACCCTCACATACGTTTCTGGAAGCGTAAGCGAAGGTTATTGTGGACAAGCACAAGCACTACTCAAGCGTCTCGCAGATAAGAAGCCCCACGTTGGCGCGCCATGTTGCGGGGATTCTGCACATATACAGAGCTATGCACAGGAAAATAGGACCTCGGTATATACTGGTGTACCAACCATGCACCTTAGTACCCACAATCCCAATCCGACTAGCTTTAGCATCTCATTCGTTCTCAGTACTACAGCGAAGCTACCAATGATTAGACATCCCAGAACACGGACTCTCTAAGGAATCGCGGGAGCAAGAACACTCTTTCATTACTCACTCATACTTGTCCACAACGTGCGTAATAAGAGACACAGTATAGTTTAAAATGTTTATTTAAACTATCGTGCTCTAAGATAAAGTACACGTGCCAGTACTATCAGCATAATGCATAACGATAAAATAATAAGCATGGTTACAATTTCATAGAATACAAACGGCAACAGCATTTTATAAAGACAGTGGATATAGGGCTAAATTGCCTTACCACCCTCCCCGTGCTAGTAACTAGTTTATTATAAAAATAGAAGACCTCTGGGCTTTGTCAGGTGGACCCCCATACCTCAATATCTAGATGCAAGGTTTACATCATCAGACAAGCACAGCTCTTCTCCCTGGAAAGGTTTTTCTCCAAGTGCCACCAACAGGGAGATCACAATATTAAAAGCACACAAATTTCTCCAATGCAGCTGTATTTCGTGTTATGTCTAAGTGCGAGGGGCTGACCAGATCAGCAATAACAAGGGACTTTGTTTTTCGACCTTGTACATGGTGTGCAGACAAAACCCACAGGGAACATGAGAAAAGGTGAAAGGCAAAAAGGCAGACAGTTCTAATATAGCCGGGCACAAGCAGAGTCTGGAAAAACAAAGTCACAGAGTAACGTGTGCAAAAAAGGCATCATGGCAGCCAGGCCTAAGCTAACTTAGCAATGTAGACAATGAGGCCACAATCCACACTTCACCTGGTGGCCTTGGTAGTGAGGCCTGATTTCTTCAGGGCCTCCAGAACATTCCTGAGGTGAACCAGGTGATCCTCCCAGGTGGAGCTAAAGACAGCAATATCATCTAGATATGCTGCACTATAGGCTTCCAGACCTGTTAAGACTTTATTCACCAACCTCTGTAATGTGGCAGGTTCATTTTTCAGACTAAACGGCATCATAATAAATTGATAATGCCAACTGGGGGTTGAAAAAGCTGTTTTTGGCTTGGCATCCTCAGCTGGTCTGATTTGCCAGTAGCCAGCAGTCAGGTCAAATGTACTCAGATATTTGGCTGAGGCCAAAGTATCTATAAGCTCATCTGCCCTAGGAATAGGATGGGCATAGGTCCTAGTGACTGCATTGATGCCTCTGTAGTCCACACAAAACCTCATCTCTCTTTTTCCACCCTTGGTGTGAGGTTTTGGTACAAGGACTACTGGACTAGCCCAGGGGCTATCTGAAGGCTCAATGACCCCCAATTCCAGCATCTTTTGGACCTCTGTCCTGATGCAATCTCTGACATGGTCAGGCTGCCTGTAAATCTTGTTGTTCACTGGCAGATTGTCACCTGTGTCCACTTCATGGGTACACCAGGTGGTCTGACTGGGTGTCAGAGAAAACATTTGCTTGTACTGATTGAGGACCTTCCTGCAATCAGCTTGCTGCTGGTCAGAGAGGCTGCCTGCCAAGGCTACTCCATCAACTGACCCATCAACAGGGTCCTGAGAAAGGAGATCAGGGAGAGGGTCACTCTCTTCCTTCTGTCCCTCATCAGTTGCCATGAGCAAGCTTGTGTCAGCCCTGTCCATAATAGGTTTTAGGCGGTTATCATGAAGTACCCTGTGGGGACTTCTTGGAGTGCCAAGGTCCCCCAAGTAGGTGACCTCACCTTTCTTTTCAAGGATTGTGTGGGGGCCACTTCATTTATCTTGGAGAGCTACTGCAGCCACAGGCTCCAACACCCACACTTTTTGGCCTGACTGGTAAACAGTCAGGACAGCCTTCTAGTCATGCCAGGCTTTCTGGAGCTCTTGGCTGGCCTCAAGGTTTTTACTTGCATTCTTCATGTACTCAGCCATACGTGAACGCAGGCCAAGAACATAGTCCACAATATTCGGTTTAGGAGGTTTGAGAGGTTGCTCCCATCGCCCCATAACCAGAGACAATGGACTCCTAACTGGATGTCCAAACAGAAGTTCAAATGGGTGGTAGCCAACCCCCTTCTGAGGAACCTCTCTGTAGTCAAAGAGAAGGCAGGGTAGTAAGACATCCCATTTTTGCCTGAGCTTTTCTGAGAGCCCCATGATCATACCCTTTAGGGTCTTGTTGAACCTTTCAACAAGCCCATTGCACTGTGGATGGTAGGGTGTGGTAAATTTATAGTTTACTCCACATTCTTTCCACATGGCAGTTATGTAACTAGAAATGAAGTTGATACCTCTGTCTGTTAAGACCTCCTTAGCGAAGCCCACTCTGGAAAAGATTCCCAGGAGGGCCTTGGCCACTACAGGAGCTGTAGTGGTTCTAATGGGAATTGCTTCTGGATACCTAGTGGCATGGTCCACCACCACAAGGATACAGAATAAAATTTGTAAATAGCACAGAATACACAGTGGTCTCCAGGGAGAGACCAAACCATATACTAAAATAGTGGAATGCAAACCATGACTTAAGTCAAGAATGGACCCAGAAGACGTAGAATAGCCGGGGACCCAAGGAACCACCCAAGGTGAGTTTCTAGGAACCCAACGGAGGTCGTGTGCAGAGTGGGAACAGCGTACTCAATATTAGTCAATGGGTAAGTCGCGGTTGCAATGTTAAAGAAGAAGGACCCTTCCCAGCGGACCCTGAGGAAACCCAGTGGAAGATGGAAGGTTGGTGAGTCACCCCACTTGTGGATACCCCAGGAACCAGGATACCTACACCAGGGAAGCCGGGTGCATAGGTGAGAAGTGACGTTGGAAAACGCCATAGACCACAGTGGAGGATTTCAGGAAGATGCCACTGGCGAAGAAGGGGAAAGTGTCCGGTGGAACCCAAAGGTGGAATCAAGGTGAGAAGTACCTGCAAGCAGAGGGGACAGAGTCAATGCCACTCAGGAGTGACCAGGAGGCACGGAAGACGAATGTCCACCAATGTCGGAGATGCAGGATAGTTGACCTTTAAGTTGCAGCTGTATGGACCAGGCAACGCAGAGGAGGACCAGGAGCCGTGCACGAGCTGTCCCATGTCGGATGTCAGGAGCCAAGGGGTCAGTGTCCGGCAGCGGCACCAACAAGCTTTGGCAACTGCAACTAACGTAGTTGAAGAAAAAGGTGCAGTGTCGGGACCAGCAAGGTCCAAGTGACTCACAACAGGCAGGTATGTCAGAGCAGGCCCCAAGCAAACAGTGGAGCCCACTGAAGCCAAAGAAGACCCTCGAGAGGACCCACGGGCTGAAGGCACGGGAGTCGCAAGAGGACCTCGAGCAGCCCACTAAAGGATGAAGGCCCACGGTGCAAAGGATGCGATGCAGGCGAAGATCTTGGCTGCAGGAGATGCTTGAGGTTGGAGCTTCTTGGAGCCCGAAGATCTCTGGAGGAGAGAGTCAACAAGCCTTGGCAACGACATGTTGACACAGTGCACAGGGGTTATGTTCCAGCGGTTCCGACGAGGGATACTGGCCTCAAACTCAGTGAGCAGACAGAGCAGACCTACAGGGAGTTGCAGAATCACCACCTGTGTTGCTGAGCCTTTCAGAGTCTAGGATCAGCAGACCTTTCAGCTGTGTTGCGGTGCCTGCAGATGCAGGGGAGTGACTCCTTCACTCCAAGGGAGATTCCTTCGGGTGTCTTGGATGTCCACAGGTCCTGTGAAGAACCTGTATGGAGCACAGACGTTGCAGCAGACTTGCAGGATGACGAGACCAGGAGCAGCAGGAGTCTTCCCAGTTGCAGTCTTGGTTCCCAACGCGAAGTCCAGCGAGGTCCCAGACGGTTGAAGTTGAAGTGGTATGTGATCTGAATCTGGTCCCATGACAAATCTAAGGTACCACCCACAGGTAAGTCCTTAAGTACCCTAAGGAAAGGGTTGGAACGATTCAGGGGTCCCTCCCAGAGAAGGGGCTGGACAGTGGGGAGGATACTCCCATGTGCTTTGTCCAGTTTCGCGCCAAAGCAGGAGCCAACGACTCCATGAACTGGTTTGAACTGGAGAATGCAAGGAGGGCACCAAATGTGCCCTTCAAGCAGTCTTAGTGGCGCTGGCAAGCGCCCCCACCCTGTCCCAATACACTAAGTCCTGTCTGGGAGGTGGTCACACCTCCCTGTGACAGGATAGCTATTGTCCTGCCTTCCTCTGCTCAAGCCTGGCTCAGCAGCAGGAGGGCAGAATCATGTCTCTGGTCGGCAGCAGCCATAGTTTACTGTCCAGGTCTAGAAACTGGTACCGGGAGCACTGAGGGCCTCCCGGAGGAGCTTTACAGTGCATGGAATCCGGAGTATGATTCGTGATTTCAACATGATTGATACCAAACACAACAGGGTTCGTTACAGCCATTTTAGAGGTGGTCATTGCATAATGACGCATGGCCACTCTATGTATCGTAATGGCTGATGCACTTACAACCCGGGAAAATGGACTCAGAAGGTTGTAGGGGTGTCCTGATCATGCAGGGGCACCCTCACTCTTAGAACCGAGCACCCAGCCTTCAGGATTGAAAGGCCTACCTTAGGGGTGTCTTATAGGTTTTACGTGCAGTGACCTCAGATATAGGGAAACCTATATCTGTCGTACGTGGTGCTAGCACCAGCTTACACAGGCTGCAATGGCAGGCCTGTAGTCACAATTTGAGTGGTCTCTCATGGGTGGCATAATACATGCTTCAGCCCATGGGAGACCCCTGGTGTACCTATGCCCTGGGTACCTTAGTACCATATACTAGGGACTTGCAAGGTTACCCCAATAGCCAACCCGGAGTGTACCTAAGTACTCACCATGTCCACTTTAGGGAGGAAACACAGAGACTGAGGTCCTGATTAGCAGGCTCCCAGTCAGACTAGTCAGTAAAACATAATGACACCAGCAAAAAGTGGGGGTAACCATGAAAAGCAGATCCTACTTTCCTACAATCGCCATCTAGTGGCCGCTCTTGTAAAGCTGAAGCGCAGAAAAACAGAACGCAAAATATCAGGATGACAGCGCTGCGTTGTGGCAAAATTACTGGACCATACGACTGAGAAAGCATTTGTCTTACAAATCAAAAACAGGTTCCAACTCCTGGCACACACAGAAGGTCAGTTTGAGCCAGCTACAGACGCAGTCATCAAGAAATAAGAACAAGTTTCTTCAGTACATGTGAAGAGCACAGAAACATACCTGGGGACCAAGACAACAAAGAGGAAAAACTGGATAAGACGAGACACATGGCAAGCTATTGTAGACAGGCGGGCAGCAAAACAGAAAGTCATTGAGGCCAAATCTGAAAGGCTCCAGGAAAAGTACGAGCAACAGTAAATAGACGCAAACAAAGCAGTCAAAGTAATGACAAGAGCAGACAAGCAGGCGTACATGATAGCCTTGCCAGCCAAGCAGAGGAGGCAGCCATTAGTGGAGAGAGAGGGAAGGTCTTCAAAATCACAAAGATAGTCAGTGGTAAATCTTGTGCACCATACAACACCCCTATCATAGACAAGTGAGGCAGACTACTCACAACAGAGAAAGCAGGAAGCTCACTGGGCTGAGCACTTCAAAGAGGTTTTGAGCCGACCAGTACCAGCAAATGAAGTGGACATCCAAGAAGCAGAGACAGACATGGATGTGAACAGCGCTCCAACAAAGAAGGAAGAAATCATCATTGCCATCCATTTTCTCAAGGATGGAAAAGCTCTTGGCGAAGACAACCTAAATTCAGAAATGTTCAAGGCAGACTCTGAAACATCGGCCAAGATATTCCCACCACTGTTTACATCGATTTGGGAGGGAAAGAAAGTACCATATAATTGGAAAGAAGGCATCATCATCAAAATTCCAAAGAAAGGAGCATTAATCAACACTAGCAACTGGTGTGGATTCAGCCTTCTGTCAGTACTAAGTAAAATCCTGGTAAAAAACATGACACAGTACATTTCTGATGCCGTGGACAAGCAGTAAAGAAAAGAACAGGCTGGGTTCCGCTTGGGCAGAGGGTGTGTTGATCAGAACCCTACTCAATGCAACATCATAGAGCAGTACAACTATGCTTCAGCTTTGTTGATTTTGAGAAAGCCTTTGACAGTATCCAACATGACAGCCTCTGGGGTACACTGAGAGCCTATGGCAGACCACAGCAGATCGTTCTCCTCATCAAGAGCTTTTATGATAATTTTACCTTCATGCTGGGAGATAGTGAGTATAGCTTTGAAGTCAAGACCAGCATGGGACAGGGATGCATGATGTAAGCATTGCTCTTCAACCTAGTTATTGACTGAGTGATGTGACACACAACTGAAGATCAAGCCAGATGCATTAGGTGTGCCTAATTCTATACACTGGAGGACCTTGACTATGCAAATGACCTAGTCTTGCTCTCTCACAAACCAGCACATGCAGGAAAAGATGTCTCACCTCAACATCTATGCACAGCTAGTGGGCCTGAAGATCAACACAAAGAAATCAAAAGTCATGCCACTCAACATCCCAAACCCTTCACTAATCATGGTTGATGGAAAGGACCTAGATAAGACTGAAGAGTTCACCTGCCTAGGCAATACTTTCAGACATGATGGAAGGGCAGGCAGTGATATCAAGAGCAAACTGACCAAGGCCAGGAATGTCTTCAGGATGCTGAACAATGTGTAGAGGTCATCTCTGTACAGCAACAACACCAAGCTGAGGCTTTACCAGAGCTGCGTTCTATCCACACTCTTGTATGGATCAGAATACTGGTGGATCACAAAAAATAATATCACCAAACTGTCACCCTTCTACACCAGTAACCTGAGAAGAATCTAGCACATTTTGGGCTGTAAATCATCTCCAACCAGGAACTGCTCAATAGATGCAAGCAAGAGCACATAGACACCATTATTATGAGAAAAAGATGGAGATGGATAGGACACACCATCAGAAGAGAACAAGACTCTATCACAAGAACAGCTCTCCAATGGATTTCAGAAGGCAAACGGAAAAGAGGCAGGCCAAAGAATGCCTTGAGGCAAACTGGAAACATAAATGAAGAACCTGAACCACAGCTGTGGCAACTTACAGAAACCTGCTCAAGACAGGCAGAAGTGGAGGGCCTTCGTGGCAGCCCTACATGCCAGTCGGTATAACAGGGAGTAAGTAAGTCATCCAGTTAATGTGTCTGCTGCAAAGTACTGCATCTAACATGCTCACCACATACCCAAATCATAAAAAGATGGCCTATTTACCTGAAAGCTCTGAGGGGGACAGAAGAGGTAGAAAAAGGGAGAGCAAGAGGACAGGACTGGGGAATGAAGAAGATGTTTTTTCATGCTATTATCTCATCGTAGGAACTATTGACAAAAAAGCACATTGTCGATAGAAGATGGTTGGGATGTGGTAATGTTTTTTTTCTTTTGATCAGGAAGGAACACAATTTTTCATTAGATCACCCTAAGGTTATCATAAACATTGCCTGGGCCAAGCACAATTGCATGTGGTCTCCCACACCTTCCAGAACATATATACAATATGCCCTGATTCGCAAACGGGGTCACTCTTATTTTTGTGGCCAGGGCTATTTCCTGTCCCAGTCCAACCCAGTACACAGGACAGTTTTGGACGGAAATTCACATTTTATATATTTTTTTTTGTGTTTTATATTGTGTGTGCAAATGAGCATCAGAGCGCTTTACAGAGAAGAAACAGTCAATATGGTATAATCAACAAATGTAATAGTAGAAAAAACATATTGGACGTAGGTGCATGTTACTGCTAAATCAACTGTTTATAAAGGTGACAGGGCCTTCCATTCTGTAGTGGTTTATAATCGGGGAAGAGAATATTGTGGCTCATATAGCTATAGTTGTGGTGTTGTACTGCAGGTTTAGTTATGACTGCATACCTACTCCACCAGTACATTAAACACTCCCATCTCTCCTTGACTCTGGCCATGGCACAGGGCATTGTGCCTCATGCATTTGTCCACAGTTAGAAGGGGGTCTAAGACTGAATCATGGTAATATTTCCAACCAGACACACGCTCCAACTGTATAGGCATAATGAGGGGTCAAAGCATACCTAGGAGGATATTTGGTGCTTTGTCATCCTAGTGTACTGACAGATAATGACTGCTGACAATAATCTTTTGAGGATTTATTATATGCAAATGTATGCTACCTCTGCTGCTTAAAGGGTCGATACAAGGGGCTGGGTGGTTCAGAACATGGCCGTAAGGCTGGGTACAGGCTTGCAGAAGCTTGATCATGTCTCCGAAGTAACACAGGATTTGCACTGTCTGCCCATCCCCAAGGATCCATCTCACGTTGGACCCATCATGCCTTTTGGGCAGTGGGTCTAATGTGCATTAGTTCTAGGCTTTCTTCCTACATTCCATCATGCCAAAGATGCTTCTGATGACTACGTTTCCTCAAGGAGGTAGAACTTAGCAATTCTTCCCTAGATTTAAAGTAAAACAAGCTTCCACTTTCAGTTGGGTTGATCACTCACACTGCCTTCCGTAGGCCTCTTAAGGTTGTAGTTTTAGCTTATAAGGATATCTGTTGGTCCTAACGCTAAGACTCGTTGGGGGAGCGAATGAACAAATGTGCACTGATACCGATCTTCACTCACTCGCTGTATGCTGGACACCCTATGTTAAAAGCTGACCTTATGGATTTTGTAAGAAGCTATGTATGCAGCCACTCACAGTATATTAGTACAAAGGTTGCCTTTTGCTACAGAGCCACAGTATATTATCTAAAAGGAGTTAGTGGTGGGACTGCCATCCTCTAAACAAACACAGTTCTGGGATAGTGGTTGGCACCTGTGCTAAAATCACACATTTTGATCATACAATGTGTATCTGCAGGAGTCCATTGGCTCCTTAATTTGTCTGTCACATCCTTCAGTTTTATTACCTGTTTAAAGAGATTATTTCTCATAGGCTATCATATATTCCTGTCACGTCTATCTTTTCCATCAGCCATTATGTTTTTCCACCATTTATCTTCAGTACAATTGCATAAGTAAATTGAGTTATGAAGCAGTATGTACCTTGTTATCGCATGAAAGTGTTTCTAATCAGTTCCTTGTCTGTGTATGTGGCTTAATGAATACTCATAATGTATCCACAGAGGTGTCGCTGTTATCTGCATGTTGCCCTTTTCTACTGTCCTGCGTCAGATACTCCTTGTCACGTTTTGTTAAAATAGATTCAGCAACATTTGTTTAAAAACAAAAAAAAAAGTTGGGTTTGATTACCATCGAAGATTCTGATCATTAAAAGAAGAGCTTATGTACAGTTTGAATCACATGCTGCACTATTATAAAAACAATTACGGACACTTGGCTTACAAGATGCGCGTGCCAGCCCATTGCACAACTCATTCACTTTTCCATCTACTCTTGTTAAATTGTTGACGATACTCGTCATTACCACAAGGGTAAAGATTAGATGACGCAAGATCAGATGATGTTAAATCGATTTTAGATTATGGTTGACTTTCCAAACAGCTTATCTATATATTTCATTGCATTTATGGACTGCTGAAGCCTACCAGCTACGAAGAGTACAGTGACAAGCAATAAAAGTGGTATATAAAAGAAGTTAGTGGTATCTCCAAAGGGGGGCCAGATGGGGTCCGAGCCCCAGCTCTATGTGTCCAGTGCCCCCCCCCCACTTTGGGCCACCCCACCATAGTATCTGAATATGCAAAAAGGCAACACAGAACATAAATAGACATAGTACCTTGCCACACATATTTGTCTAACTACCTTTTGCTGCAAAGCAGTGTTTGTTTGAGGCAATACATGAGCCTACATGTTTCTTTAAAATGTTTAAATCTGACTTTCCAAGTTTGTCTTTTGTATCTGTATATACATATTTAGCTATAGATATATACACAGCCATAGAAACTCAGATTTAATCATTGTAAGCAAATATTTTAAAAGTGTGTGTGTGTATATATATATATATATATATATATATATATATATATATATATATACCGCTCCACTGCACCATAAAGCGGATCACTCTCGGATGGGTGCTTTAAATCGCGGTGGTGCCCCGACGATAAATATTTGCTCCAAACATTATTGTTGCCCTGTGAATAAACATCGGCAAACTGCCCCCGCGAGTGCTGTTCTCTTTCGTTGAAGCAACGAAGGAGTTTGGAGCAAATATATATATATATATATATATATATATATATATATTCACTGAAAAAAACCACAGGTTTCAGGGACGTTACAGTAAGGAATTTCTAAGGTTTTTAAATGCTAATTGCTAACTATAACGTCCCTGAAACCTGTTTTTTTTAGTGAATATATATACATATATAAAAAGATTTTTAAAATATATTTTAATGTTTTATATATATGGACTATTTACTGTATATATATATATATATATATCAAGGTAGCATCTTGAAGCCCATTTTTATATTTAAAAAAAAACTATTTACTGTATATATATATATATATATATATGCTGCCCAACTCCTTCGTCCATACAAGAGTACAGCGGTGCACTCGCGAAGTCGTTTTTAAGATTTTAATGTTACAAAACCACCATAGCTGACAAACGCGTTTGTCAGCTATGGTGGTTTTGTAACATTAAAATCTTAAAAACGACTTCGTGAGTGCCGCGTACCTTGTATGGACGAAGGAGTTGGGCAGCAGTATCAGCGGTTCGTCACCGCTTTGCGGTAGCACCCACCCAGGAGTGAGCGGCGGTTGGTTGACGAGATTGTGGTTGGAATATATATATATATATATGTATATATATATATATATGAACAACCAGTCCTGCTCCCATAGAAGAAGGCACGTACACAAGGCTGCTGGAATATGGCACCTTTATTTTCCTGGGTCTCCCTCGACCCCGAGCTCAAGGAGACGCGTTTTGGCTTCGCAGAAGCCTTTGTCAATCCGATATATATATATATATATATATATATATATATATATATATATATATATATATACAGTAAATAGTTTTTTTACTGTATATATATATATATTCACCTTTTTAGTGAATATATATACATATATAAAAAGATTTTTAAAATATATTTTAATGTTTTATATATATGGACTATTTACTGTATATATATATATATATATATATATATATTCCAACCATTTCCGACTTTCACTCGAAATCGGACACCGACACTAGGACTTAGCTTGCCATTCAGTTTCGGTTTATTTTTCTTTCAGCTTTGACGACGTTTCGGCACACTTGCCTTGTTCACATAGGCAATCACATAAAATACAATCTTATTTAACAGAGGAATTCTACTCACATGATGTCTTCTACAATGAATATAGAAGAAAGACTTTGCCTTGACTTATAGGAGAATACAACAATCTAAACCCACTTCAAACTAATACGTTAAAAGGTTTTAAAACATAGTTATAAATTGCCATCACACCACTTGATATTCATCTAACACTCCATGAAGAAAATTACACTTATTAAATTGATTAAATTCTCAATTTGATACCATAAAACTCCTTCATTATCCATACTAAACTGCATTAAGGAAACACCCTAAACAACGAAGTTTAAATCACGACTTACCTGAACAACGAAGTCAGAACAACGAGGAATCCCGAACAACGAAGTCCTAAACCACGACTCTTCATTTCAACGAATTCCTAAACCACGACACTCCTAAACCACGACTCGGACTGCTGTCCCCACTTAGGGAGGCAAAACTATGCTTGGCATCTCTCTGGAAAACGTGGCACTTTTTAATTAACGTGGCACTCTTCGTTTTAATTAGGGAGGCAAAACTATGCTTGGCATCTCTCTGTTAAACGTTTTTACGTCATTCTTCTCCGCCCCCACCCCTCTTTGACCCTTGGAAACGGCAGTTCTGCCAGCTGGCTGGCAACCAACGAGGCTTGCTAAGGCCTGACATTGCGTTCGGTTTGTGTGGCAGTTACTCCTCTCCGCCCCCTACCCCTTTCCTTGCTGGCGGACTCTAAGGAGCGTGGGGAAGCAGCCAGCTTTCATCCTGCTTGGTGGCATGTCGAGGGAACAGCATTTTTGGGAATGCTCTCAGGATTTCGATATATTAGTCTTTATTATAATTTACTGTGTTAGGCCCGTAGATGGCACTGTTGGTTGGTTATTCAAAGATGCGATCTTGATCTGTGCAAAATGCGACTGGTTGTCACATTTGAAGTGGTGACAAAATGGAGAATGGCCGTTTTTTAAATGTTTTAATTAAGTATAATCATTTTACAAATGAAAAAATGATCAACAATCCATTTTGAAAAAAAAATATTTTCGGAAAGAACTTGCTTTTTACTTAAGTTTAAAATAGTGCATTTTGTGTTAATTTAATTTAGCTAGCATTCTAGTCAAAATCGAAAAAAAAGATGATTGATTTATATTTTATGGATTTTTAGCGTACATTAGTGTCATTTTGTAAGTTCGTCAGTATATGTAAAAAACGATTTTTAAGATTGAAAATTTAAAGATTAAATACAGAAAAATGTTTAAATAAAAGACGTTTAATATAATTACATTTTTGTACCGTGTTTCAAACATGCGTTTAAGAGAACGTAGTGGTAGATTCGAGTAATATGGAAATTGATTATTTTTCGTGGTTTAGCAAGTCGTTGTAAAGAACGTAGTGGTTTAGCTTTGGTAGTGGTTTAGCCTTCGTGGTTAAGGCATTCGTTGTAAAAGTGGTAGTGGTTTAGTCATACATCCCTGCATTAAACTTCATGCATAAGTGCAACAATCTTATCATATTGGTGTTATCAATCTTATTATTCACTATGAATTCACATTATTATTGTTGTAAACATGATCATCCCAAAAAAGTTGTATCACAAAAATTTAAGTTGTATCACAATTTTTTTTTAATATATAACAGAAAGCATACGGGACCAGTGCCCTTAATCGGAGTCCAATTTCATCTCATCAATTCCACATTAGTAACTTAGAACTTGCGTCATAAGTTATCTTGATTTCTGCCAATAAACCAAAATACATTCATTTTTAGTACATATTTTGTAACAATCATTGAATTATTAAAAATATAGTTTTATAAAAAGAAAGTTAATTTGTGCAATTAATTAAAATTCATTTCAATCTCTTGCAAGATCTTACAATAGGGCTATCTACTTTATATCCTAATAAAAATCCATAAAAAGTTCTAAAAATTTATGATGTTATCATTATGTGCAAATATCGCAATTTAAGAGAAATAAAGTGCAAGTGCTTCACAGTATTATTAGCTCAATGTGCAACATATTGCAAAATAAAGTGCAAGTGCCTTACAATACCCATACACATTACTGACTCTTATTATTTAATACATCTGCCCTATATTCTTCTAAACTAATTCATATTGGCAAATCCAACATATATGTCTTTTAGAGATAGACTCTACAATCTGTTAATAACTAATAGTGTAACGCAAAGTCTTTATCCTTCCTCTATTTTTTTAAATCAAGATTTCGTTTAAAAACTTTGAAATTGAATACCAAGTTATACCAAATGTACATGTAAATCTTCTTCAGCGTTTAATCCATAAGGATTTTTGGTGTTAAATAGGAGTATATATTTTGACTCTAGTTGGCGTAATTTTCTCTCTCTGTCACCACCTCTCACATTTTTATAAACTTGGTCTATAGCAAAATAGACAAGTTCATTGGTGTTGCCTTTATGCACCTCATTAATGTGACGTGCTACCACATCATTTTTATCATTGTTCTTAATTGCCCTTAAATGCTGTAAAATACGAACATGAACCATATGTATCGTACTACCAATATACATTTTCGGACATGAACATCTCAGTATATAGACAACAAATTCACTTCTACATGTCAATGGACTTCTGATTTTCAGGGACTACTTAATAAAGGCGATGTAACCTGTTGTTCATTTTTGCCAAATCTACATGCCTTACACTTATAGCATTTATGGAAGCCAGGATTGATTTTTAACCATCCACCTCCTTTCTTGACTTCCGGGTTAGTCTTAAATAGGTCATCTCTCATGGATTTAGCCTTATTAAATGTCACCATTGGTCTTCGTGACACTATCCCGTGCAATATCGGATCTTGCTTCACTAGGTACCAATGTCTATTCAGGCTATCTCTCACTTTAGCCTGGTAGGCATTGTAACCCGTGATCATCCTGATCGGATCCTGGGTGTTCTTCTTTTTTCTCTGGCCTTATTTAAGTCTGGTTTCAACAATACATTTCTTTCTATAGTATCAACCTTTTTTTAGCCTGGTTTAGTGTCTCATACTTGTATCCTCTTTGTAAAAACCTCTTATTTAGAGCATTTTGAGCTTCATTCAAAGCGCTAGGATCACTGCAGTTCCTTTTCATTCTTAAACTTTCCGCATACGGAATGCTCATTTTTAATCTTGGGGGATGAAAGCTGGCTGCATGCAAAATCATATTGCCTGCAGTCGGCTTCCTGTATGTGCGTGTTTGAATCACTCCTTGCGCAATATATACTTCAAGGTCCAAATATGTCACACTTGTCTTACTAATATGTTCAGTAAATTTGAGGTTGAGATTATTTATGTTAATGCTGTCAATAAACATCTGAGCTGACTCCTCTGAACCATTCCACAGAATGAAAAGATCATCAATAAATCTGATCCATCTAATTATGTGATCCTTCCATTCCCTGACATATTCAGTTCTAAGCACCTGCTCCTCCCACCAGCCCATATGCAAATTAGCATAGTTGGGGGCGAAGCAGGTGCCCATCGCTGTTCCCTGCAATTGTCTGTAGGTATCCCCTCCAAACATAAAGTGATTGTTGTTTAGACATAATCTACACATCTCAATCAACATATTAGTATGTTGATATAAATTAATTGGTCTCATATTCAAAAAATGTCTGACTGCATGTAGTCCATCTCCATGGGCAATACTTGTGTATAGACTAACAACATCTAATGTAATCAATAGGTACGTGTCTTCCCACTTTACATTTGTGATTTTATTTAAAAAGTCTCTTGAGTCCTGAATGTAGGCTGGTAGCGTTTTTACATGACTTTGCAAAAATGAATCCAGGTACCTTGAAGTTGGTTCAAATAAACTGCCAATGGCAGAAATAATCGGCCGTCCTGGAGGTTTCTCTTTGTGTTTATGGATCTTTGGGATTAAATACAGTGTGGGTAATGTAGGATTTTCTACCTATAAAAAGGAATATTCAGTTTGACTAATTAGACCTAGCCTCGCCATCTTGCTAGATCCTTCCAATATTTGTGTTTAATCTCAGATAGGCTACTCTGTGGGACCTTCAGATAACACTCTTTATCTTGTAGCTGCATCATGGCCTCACAATTATATGCTTCCAAAGGCCATAGGACAAGGTTCCCACCTTTGTCCGCCTGTCTCACCACTATGTCCTGTCTGCTTTTTATTTTAGTAATCACAGCCTGATATTCCTTTTCAAACTTTGTTTCATTCTTTAGAAATTCCTTACTAGAGGTAGTAGATAACCGTTTCAAATCATTTATCACAAGATCGTTTTGGCTTCGCAGAAGCCTTTGTCAATCCGATATATATATATATATATATACAGTAAATAGTTTTTTTACTGTATATATATATATATATATATTCACTGGAAAAAAACACAGGTTTCAGGGACGTTACAGTAAGGAATTTCTAAGGTTTTTAAATGCTAATTGCTAACTATAACGTCCCTGAAACCTGTTTTTAGTGAATATATATACATATATAAAAAGATTTTTAAAGTATATTTTAATGTTTTATATATATGGACTATTTACTGTATATATATATATATATATATATATATATATATATATATATATATACAGTAAATAGTTTTTTTAAAATATAAAAATGGGCTTCAAGATGCTACCTTGCCATGATCCAGGGGAATGATTGGATGAGTGCATGGGTAGTGCCTGAGGAGTGATTGGATGAGTGCATGGGAGGTGCCTGGGTGACGGGATAAGTGCGTGGGTAGAACCTGAGAGAATGCAGGAGTGTATGCATGGTGCCTGAGTGAATGGTTGAGTGCAAGGATAGTGCATGAGTGATTGGATGAGTGCATGAGTAGTACCTAAGTGAATGACTGAGTATAAGAGTGATGCCTGAGTGATTGGATGAGTGCATGGGTAATACCTAAGTGAATGCATGAGTGCTAGGATACTGACTGAGTGATTGGATGAGTGCATCAGTAATGCCTGGGTGATTGGATTAGTGCAAGGGTAGTGCCTGGGTCATTGGATGAGTGCATAGGTAGTACCTGGGTGATTGAATGAGTGCATGGGTAGTGCTTGAGTGAATGGATGAGCTCAAGGGTAGTGCCTGGCTCATTGGATGAGTGCATGGGTACTGCCTGGGTGATTGGATGAATGCATGGGTAGTGCCTGAGTAAATGAATGAGTGCAAGGCTAATGCCTGGGTGATTGGTTGAGTGCATGGGTAGCACCTGAGTGAATGGTTGACTGTAATAGTAGTGCCTGGGTGATTGGATGACTGCACGACTAGTGCGTGTGTGACTGCATCAGTGCATGCATAGTGCCTGGGTGATTGAATGAGTGCATGGGTAGTGCCTGGGTGAATGGATTAGTGCAAGGGTAGTGCCTGGCTCATTGGATGAGAGCATGGGTAGTGTCTGGGTGATTGGATGAATGCATGGGTCGTGCCTGAGTGAACGGATGAGTGCAAGGCTAGTGCCAGGGTGATTGGATGAGTGCATGGGTAGTGCCTGAGTGAATGGTTGAGTGTAATAGTAGAGCCTGTATGATTGGATGAGTGCATGACTTGTGCGTGTGTGATTGCATGAGTGCATTCGTAGTGTCTGTTTGATTGGATGAGTGCATGGGTAGTGCCTGAGAGAATGGAAGTGTGTATGTGTAGTGTCTGAAAGAATGGATGAGTGCAAGGATAGTGTTTAAATGATTGGATGAGTGCATGGGTTGTGCCTCAGTGAATACATGAGTGCAAAGGTAGTACCTGGGTGATTGAATGAGTGCATGAGTCTTGCTTGAGTGAACAGATGAGTCCAAGGGTAGTGCCTGGGTCATTGCAGAAGTGCATTGGTGGTGCCTGAGAGAATGGATGCGTGCATGGGTAGTACCTCAGTGAATGGTTGAGTGCAAGCATAGTGCCTGAGTGATTGGATGAGTGCATGCGTAGTGCCTCAGTGAATGCATGAGTGCAAAGGTAGTGCCTGGGTGATTTTATGAGTGCATGGGTAGTGCGTGAGTGACTGGATGAGTGCATGCGTAGTGCCTGGGTGATTGGATGAGTGCAAACATAGTGCCTGAGAGAATGCATAAGTTTATGGTTAGTACCTGAGTGAATGTTTGAGTTGAAGAGTAGTGCTTCAGTGATTGGATGAGTGCAAGGGTAGTGTCTGGGTGATTGAATGAATGCATGCGTTGTGCTTGGGTGATTGGATGAGTGCATACGTAGTGCAAGAGAGAATGCATGAGTTCATGGGTAGTGCCTGAGTAATTAGATGAGTGCATGGGTAGTGTGGTTTAGTGATTGGATGAGTGCATAGGTAGTGCCTGGTTGACTGGATGAGTGCATGGGTATTGCCTGAGAGAATGGATGAATGCATGGGTAGTGCCTCGGTGATAGAATGAGACCATGCGTCGTGCCTAAGTGAATGGTTTAGTGCAAGGATAGTGCTTGACTGATTGGATGAATGCATGGGTAGTGCCTGGGGGACTAGATGAGTGCAAGAGTAGTGTCTGCGTCATTGGATAAGTACTGGGTAGTACGTGAGAGAATGCAGGAGTGTATGCATAGTGCCTGAGTGAAAGGATGCGTGCAAGGAGAGTACCTGGGTTATTGGATGAGTGCATGGGTAGTGCCTGAATGATTGGATGAGTGCATGGTTAGTGCCTGAGTGATTGGATGAGTGCATGGGAAGTGCCCGGATGACTGGATAAGTGCATGGGTAGTACCTGAGAGAATGCAGGAGTGTATGCATAGTGCCTGAGTGAATGGTTGAGTGCAAGGGTAGTGCGTGAGTGATTGGATGAGTGCATGGGTAGTACCTAATGAATGACTGAGTGCAAGAGTAGTGCCTGAGTGATTGGATGAGTGTAATAGTAGAGCCTTTTCTCTGGCAGCTTCACTATTCACCGACTGCTCAGAATGTTGGGCCTAGCCAACTATAAAACAGCAACCCTTCCCATGTCACTGTTGTAAGTCTCACCATGTTTCCGAAGGCTTCGGTGCGTGTGTCTGTGCCTTTTCCTAGTGACATGATACATAAAAAGAAACCTAGAAATAGTAGAATACTTGAGTTTCAGACCGCATGCTCTCTAAGTTTCTGTAGAAGAAGGTGTATGTATTCCTTTCTGCTTATAATAGAGGGCACATGGGTATTCAACAGTCTATTTGAGGGGTTCTGTGACAACCTACATAGGTAAGACATGTCTCCCTTTGTGACCAAATGATGGAGCGGAACTGAGAAGATTTGTGCACCTGTATGAGAAGCTACCAGTTTTTTAAGCTAGGATCTTCAGACGCACAGCACGTGTCAGAATACATGTACAAGTAGACACATACCTGAGTCATGAGAGCACGCAGACTTTTAAACTTGACCGAGTGCACTTCTCATTGCAAGCAGACACCTAAATTTATACGGCCTACTTCAAGTGTACCTTTCCAGAGACTCATACGAAGTAGCCTAATCCCTAATCTCTCTGCCAACATGTCTTAAACCTCACTTTTCTCTGGCAGCTTCACTATTCACCGAGTGCTCAGAATGTTGGGCCTAGCCAAATATAAAACAGCAACCCTTCCCATGTCACTGTTGTAAGTCTCACCATGTTTCTGAAGACGCACCCACTCACACCATTGTAGAACCTTTTATACACCCACTGCCGCTCCCACACAACCATTCACAAACCCATTCATAAAGCCATACCAGTACTTACACACCCACTCACTGATTCATTGATCTATACACATATCCACTCGCTCACCCATACTGCCACTCATAGACCCCCTCACTCACTAATACAGCCATTGACATATCCACTCTTACACACATACAGGCGCTGACACACTGAGTGAGTCACCCATAAAACTACTCACACACCTAGACACTCACCCATACAGTCAATCATACAGCCACTTACTCACCCAAACAGTTACACACCCACCCACTTACTTACTCATAGAATTAGGAACACATACTCACTCAGCTATACAGTCACTGACAGAAGCATGCTCTCATCTATATAGCTTCTCACATTGACTCACTCACGCATGCAGTCACTCATAAACCACGTCACTCATGTATACTGCCTTTCACATACTCAGTTACTCACCCATACTGACACATGCACTCAATCACCGACACAGCCATACAGACACTCAATCACTCATTCAACTTTTCACACACGTAACAGTACCCCATACAGCCACTGACTCACCCACTCACTGATCCAGACAGGCAGTCACACACCTCCTTACCCACACACACAGACACCCATAGATGTAGTCAAACAACCAATCAATCATCCATATAGCCATTCACGTACCCACTAACACACCCGTACACCCACTTAGACATTAACTGACAGACAGATACACACATTCATACAACCAGTCACTCACCCATACATTCACTGAGACACCTAATCGCTCACTTATACAGTCAGTCACGCACACACTGAGTCATCCATACAGTCACTCATAAACCCACTAATCCACTAATATACCTTGGTATATTTAACACTCATAAACTTTTAAAAAACACTCACAGTCACTGGAACCAGTTCTCAGGAATTCCGCTGCATAGGACTTACAGGAGGTACCAGGAGGACTTATTGGCCCCCAAGGTCCCTCAGGTGTAAAGTGGACTTCACCCCCCAACCAGTAGTGTGCCACAAGGCACGTTTGCAAAGTAGTGGAGAAAGGGGGACGTGGCCTCTGAAAACCTCTTAGCAATCCCACTGTGTGGGACTTACTCGAGGTTCCAGGAGGGGTAGTTGGCCCCCAAGGACATCCTTGGGGGCAAAAAAAACCCCTCCTATTACCTCCAGTAAGTCCCACACAGCAGGATTGCTGAGTTCTGATACCAGGCCATGCCCCCTTTGTCCACCATTCTGCAAACGCGCCTCCAGGTGCACTCTTGGCTAGGGATGAAGTCAACTTCGCTGCTGGGGGTCCTTAGGGGATAACTAGTCTACCTGTTACCTCCAGTAAGCTCCACACAGTGGGATTGCTGAGAGGTGCTCGCAGGCCATGCCCCCTTTCTCCACCACTCTGCAAACGCACCTCCTGCCATGCTCTTGGTTGGGGGATGAAGTCCCCTTGCCTCTTGAGGGTCACTGGGGGCCAACTAGCCCTCCTGTTACCTCAAGTAAGCCCCACACAGCTGGATTGCTGAGAGGTAGTCAGAGGCCACGCCCCCTTTTTACACCACTCTGCAAACGAGCCTACTGGCGCACTGCTGCTTGGGGGATGAAGTCCACTTTAGTCCTGAGGTCCTCAGGACACAAGGGGACGTCATCGCCCCACTAGCAGTGCGCCAAGAGGTGCGTTTGCAGGGTGGTGTAAAAAGGGGCGTGGCCTCCAACCATCTCTCAGCAATCCCACTGTGTGGGGATTACTGGAGGTACCTGGTGGGCTAGTTGGCAAAAGCACAAGCTCTGCATCTGCAGCCCTTGAAGCCCTGCATAGAGGACTTTGTGGGACCCTGAGATCCGTGGATAGGGTCCCCCCCACTCACCTGGGGTCCGAGGACTCGACCAGACTTTCCCTCGAGGACCGCACAGCATTAGGAGCATCATTGAGCATCTTTAAGCCTGCATCTCTCAGCATCAGGACCACTCTAGAAGTCAGTAAAACATGAAATCCAGAATTTCATGAAATGTCTTTTAATCTTGAAGAGTTAAAAGTTGACAGGGTAAGAGAAGGCTTGATGGGAGAATAAGACAAGAACGTTGCAAATAGGTAATAGATCATTGAAAGATGGAACTTGATCTTGGTGGTATGCGGGTACTTCACCAATGTAAACAAATATGTGCTAGAGTTGTAGACCTTGTGGTAGAGTTGCAAAAGTACTTTACTTGCAATAAGATGATGCAATGTATTTAAAAGAGATTTCCTTTGAACTAAATAATTTTATCTCCCAAAATTATCCTGTACAAGAATTACGAATAATAAAAAGATATAGCAAATATTGGATTTAAAATATTAATTACTTGGTGGTCGAGTTCTTAGCATTGTGCCGAATACTGCTTGGACCAGTTCCAATGGTAAAATGGAGAAGTGGTCCTGGGAGCAGACCTTCAGAGGATATATATATATCCTCTGAAAGTTCTGTATATGTATAAGTATATATGTATGTCTATATATATACATGTCTATATATATATATATGTCTATATATATATATATATATATATATATATATATACTACCTACTGCCAGTCGGTAGTTATAGTTAGAACCTCGTTACCATTGAAAAAGCATTTCTTGTTTTGCTAATAACTTTGGCACCGGTTGACGAATCTTCACGAAATTTTCAAAACTAATGGTTCACTCAGGTCAGCTCCTGTCTTAAAAGTTTCGGGGTGGTTCGTCAAGCGGGGGCCGAGAAAAAGGAGGGCTCCCAAAACGTGTTTTCTCCATGTTAATTTCCGTAACCACCTCCCCGGGGCTATGTCAGTGTTGGGAGGGGGCCACGCGGCCCCCCTCCTGGAGCCCTCGATGGCCCTGGGGCCTGCCACCCCCCAGGGCCAGCTCCTGCAATGTCCCGGGGTGCCCACCTCCGGGACATTGCCGTTTGCTATGGCAGGGCGGGAGCACGGCTCCCGCCCTGTCATTGCAAACACTGCTTTGGTTGTTGGAAGCGAGAGCAAGAAACCTGCTCTCGCTTCCATGAAGCAAAGCAGAATTGCTTTGGACAAGGGGAGCTGCATGTCAGCAGCTCCCCTTGCCCAAAAGCAATGCTGCCTCCCGCAGGAGGTGGGGAGCCGGCTGGGACCAGGGGGGCATTGGGGCTCCCCCCACGGTCCCCAACATAGGGCCAGGCCACTCGGATGGGGCCCCCGGGTCCAGAAGTGGCCTGGAGGTAGGCCACTCGCCCTCTCACTTTAATTAAATTTAAAAGCGGAAGGCCGGCCCCGGGGGATGGGGTCCCCAAGGCCATATTTGGCCTGAGGAGGGGGGCCACACGGCCCCCCTCCAAAAATAATAATTGGAAAAAAAAGGCTGGCCAGGCCCCGGGGGATGGGGTCCCCAGGGCCATAATTAGCCTCTGGAGGGGGGCCATGTGGCCTCCCCTTCCAATTTTTTTTTTAAAAACAAGAAGGCTGGCCAGGCTCCAGGGGATGGGGTCCCCGGGGCTAAAAGTGGCCCAGGGAAGGGGGGGCCACGCAGCCCCCCTCCCATAAAATAATTTTTTTTTTTTTAAATGGCAACTCTCGCCAGAGGCCCCGCCCCCTCCCTGCATGACTCTGCAGACGCACCTCCTGGCGTGCTCTGCGTTGGTGGATTAAGTCCCCGTTGCTAGGGACGGTCCCTGGGGGTGAACTAGGCCACCAGGAACCTCCAGTAAGCCACACACAGTGGGATTGCTGAGAGGTGGTCCGGGGCCACGCCCCTTTTTACACCACTATGCAAACGTGCCTTTTGGCGCACTGCTGGTGCGACAATGAGGTCCTCTTGAGGACCTCAAGACACAAGTGGACTTCATCCCCCGAGCAGCAGTGCGCCAGGAGGCGCGTTTGCAAAGTGGTGTAAAAAGGGGGCGTGGCCTCGGACTACTGTCAGCCATTCAGCTGTGTGGGGCTTAGTGGAGGTACTTGGTGGGCTAGTTGGCCCCCAGGGACCCTCAGGAGGCAAGGGGACTTCATCCCCCAACCAAGAGCGCACCAGGAGGCGCGTTTGCAGAGTGGTGGGGAAAGGGGGCGTGGCCTGCTATAACAACTTAGCAATGCTGCTGTGTGGGACTTACTGGAGGTCATAGGAGGGGTAGTTGGCCCCCAAGGTTGCCCTTGGGGGCCAACTACCCTTCCTGTTACCTCCACTAAGTCCCACACAGTGGGATGGCTAAGAGGTCTTCGGAGGCCACACACCCCCTTTCTCCACCACTCTGCAAAAGCGCCTCCTGGCACAGTACTGGTTGAGGGATAAAGTCCACTTTACTCCTGAGGGACTTTGGGGGCCAAGAAGCCCTCCTGGTACCTCCTGTAAGTCCTATGCAGCGGAATTCCTGAGCGCTGGTTGGAGGCCCAGTGCCCTTTCTCCACCAGTCTGCAAACTTGACTACCAGTTAAAGAAGCATTTGTAATTTGATAGGTCTCACATTTGCAAGAGTTAGAGCTATTGGCGTTGTAAATGTAAAAGTTTTTTTACTAATGTTTTTTGGAGTGGAGTGGATGTACGTTGTGTGTAGTGGAATTATGTGGTATGTTGTGTGGTGAAATTATATGGAAAGAAAGTATGTGGTATTTAGTGTATAGGAATTATGTAGAGTGGGATTATGTGTTATGGAGAGTAATTATGTGGTATGGTAGTCTGTGTTGTGGAGTGGTAACCTCAGGTTTAGTCTTCCTTGTTTCCATAGAAGCTAAACTATGAACTCTATAAAACAAAAAAAAGAAGGAATCACCGAGGAGCACTTCTGGACCTAGTCAGAGGTATGAGCGGAGCCACTGGAATTATGCGACTGTTTGGCTGCACCAACTTTCGCACAATTATACATTTACCGGATTAGCCACATAATCCATCATCTGCTGCCTAATCTGCAGATTTGAACAAAAAAAGCCTTGTTTCAGGCTCAAGCGGCTCAAACGTTACCAAAAATGCAGCGACTAGTGTTCCAGCGTGGTGGAAGGTCCTTTGTAAACCTAGATTGGTCACCTGTTACTTATTGTTAAATGTGGGTGTTAAATTGGTAGTAATAATGTGCAAGCCACTCTTGCTTCTTTCTGCGCCTCTCTTGCCTCTTTCTGCACCCCTATTGCCTCTTTCTGTACCTCTGTTGCTTCTTTCTGCACTTCTCTTCCTTCTTTCTGCACCCCTTGTGCCTCTTTCAGCACCTCTTGTTGCTTCTTTTCTATACGTCTCTTCGTTCTTTCTGCACTGCTCCTGCCTCTTTCTGCACCTCTGTCGCTTCTTTCTGCACTTCTCTTGCTTCTTTCTGCACCTCTGTTGCTTCTTTCTGCACCCCTCTTCCCTCTTTCTGCACTTCTCATGCTTCTTTCTGCACCTCTGTTGCTTCTTTCTGCACCTCTGTTACTTCTTTCTGCACCACTTGTGCTTCTTTCTGCACCCTTCTTCCCTTTTTCTGCACCTCACTTGCCTCTTTCTGCACTTCTCTTGCTTCCTTCTACACCTCTGTTGCTTCTTTCAGCAATTCTCTTGCCTCTTTCTGCTCTTCTCTTGCTTGTTTCTGCACCTCTCTTGTGTCTTTCTGCACCTCAGTTGCCTCTTTCTGCACCTCACTTGCTTCTTTCAGCACCCCTCTTGCCTCTTTCTGCACCTCGCTTCCCTCATTCTGTACCTCTTTTACCTCTTTCTGCACCTCTTTTGCTTCTTTCTGTACCTCTGTTGCCTCTTTCTGTACCTCTATTGCTTCTTTCTGCCCTTCTCTTGCCTCGTTTTTCACCCTTTGTGCCTCTTTCAGCACCTCTGTTGCTTCTTTGTGCACTTCTCTTCCTTCTTTCTGCACCCGTCCTGCCTCTTTCTGCACCCCTCTTCCCTCTTTCTGCACTTCTCTTGCTTCTTTCTGCACCTCTGTTGCTTCTTTCTGCACCACTTGTGCTTCTTTCTGCACCCTTCTTCCCTCTTTCTGCACCTCTCTTGCCTCTTTCTTCACCTCTCTTGCTTGTTTCTGCACCCTTCTTCCCATTTTTGCAACCCTCTTGCCTCTTTCTGCAGTTCTCTTGTCATTTTCCGCACCTCTCTTGCCTCTTTCTGCACCTCACTTGCCTCTTTCTGCACTTCTCTTGCTTCTTTCTATACCTCTGTTGCTTCTTTCAGCAATTCTCTTGCCTCTTTCTGTACTTTTCTTGCTTGTTTCTGCACCTCTCTTGCGTCTTTCTGCACCTCTGTTGCCTCTTTCTGCACCTCACTTGCTTCTTCCTGTACCCCTCTTGCCTCTTTCTGCACCCCTCTTTCCTCTTTCTGCACCTCTCTTGCCTCTTTCTGCACCCCTGTTCCCTCTTTCTGCACATTTCCTGCCTGTTTCTGCACCTCTTTTGCCTCTTTCTGTACCTCTGTTGCTTCTTTCTGCACTTCTCTTGCCTCTTTCTGCACCCTTCGTGCCTCTTTCAGCACCTCTGTTGCTTCTTTCTGCACTTCTCTTCCTTCTTTCTGCACCCCTCCTGCCTCTTTCTGTACCCCTCTTGCCTCTTTGTGCACCTCTCCTACCTCTTTCTGCACCCCTCTTGCCTCTTTCTGCACATCTCTTGCCTCTTTCTGCACCTCTCTTGCCTCTTTCTGCACCTCTCTTGCTTCTTTCTGCACTTCTCTTGCTTCTTTCTGCTCCCCTCTTGCCTCTTTCTGCACCTCTCTTGGCTCTTTCTGCACCTCTCTTGCCTCTTTCTGCACCTCTGTTGCCTCTTTCTGCATCCCTCTTGCCTCTTTCTGTACCTCTCTTCCCTCTTTCTGTACACCTGTTGCCTCTTTCTGCACCCTCTTGCCTCTTTCTGCACCCCTCTTTGCCTGTTTCCTGCACCTCTCTTGCTTCTTTCTGCACTTTTCTCTCCTCTTTCTGCACCCCTCTTGCCTCTTTCTGCACCTCTCTTGCTTCTTTCTGCACTTCTCTTGCTTCTTTCTGCACCCCTCGTGCCTCTTTCTGCACCCTTCTTGCCTCTTTTCCACACCGTCTCTTGGTTCTTTCTGCACTACTCTGGCCTCTTTCTGCACCTCTGTTGCTTCTTTCTGCACTTCTCTTGCTTCTTTCTGCACCTCTGTTGCTTCTTTCTGCATCACTTGTGCTTCTTTCTGCACCCTTCTTCCCTCTTTCTGCACCTCTCTTGCTTCTTTCTGCACTTCTCTTGCCTCTTTCTGCACCCTTTGCACCTCTTTCTGCACCTCTGTTGCTTCTTTCTACACTTCTCTTCCTTCTTTCTGCACCTCCTTGCCTCTTTCTGCACCCCTCTTGCCTCTTTCTGCACCTCTCCTTCCTCTTTCTGCACCCCTCTTGCCTCTTTCTGCACCTCTCTTCCCTCTTTCTGCACTTCTCTTGCCTTCTTTCTGCACCTCTGTTGCTTCTTTCTGCACCTCTGTTGCTTCTTTCTGCACCTTTCTTCACCCCTCTTCGTTCTTTCTGCACTTCTCTTGCTTCTTTCTGCACCCCTCCTGCCATTTTCTGTACCCCTCTTGCCTCTTTCTGCACCTCTCCTACCTCTTTCTGCACCCCTATTCCCTCTTTCTGCACTTCTCTTGCTTCTTTCTGCACCTCTGTTGCTTCTTTCTGCACCACTCGTGCTTCTTTCTGCACCCTTCTTCCCTCTTTCTGCACCTCTCTTGCCTCTTTCTGCACCTCTCTTGCTTCTTTCTGCACCTCTGCTTCCTTCTATTCTGCATCCCTCTTGCCTCTTTCTGAAGTTCTCTTGTCATTTTCCGCACCTTTCTTGCCTCTTTCTGTACCTCACTTGCCTCTTTCTGCACTTCTCTTGCTTCTTTCTGCACCTCTGTTGCTTCTTTCTGCAATTCTCTTGCCTCTTTCTGCACTTCTCTTGCTTGTTTCTGCACCTCTCTTGTGTCTTTCTGCACCTCTGTTGCCTCTTTCTGTACCTCACTTGCTTCTTTCTGCACCCCTCTTGCCTCTTTCTGCACCCCTCTTTCCTTTCTGCACTTCTCTTGCCTCTTTCTGCACCTCTGTTGCCTCTTTCTGCACCTTTCTTGCCTGTTTCTGCACCTCTCTTGCCTCTTTCTGTACCTCTCTTGCTTCTTTCTGCACCTCTCTTGCCTCTTTCTGCACCCTTCTTCGCCTCTTTCAGCACCTCTGTTGCTTCTTTCTGCACTTCTCTTTGCTTCTTTCTGCACCCCTCCTGCCTCTTTCTGCACCTCTCTTGCCTCTTTCTGCACATCTGTTGCTTCTTTCTGCACTCCTCTTGCCTCTTTCTGCACCCCTCTTCCCTCTTTCTGCACTTCTCTTGCTTCTTTCTGCACCTCTGTTGCTTCTTTCTGCACCACTCGTGCTTCTTTCTGCACCCTTCTTCCCTCTTTCTGCACCCTCTTGCCTCTTTCTGCACCTCTGTTGCTTGTTTCTGCATCCTTCTTGCCTCTTTCTGCATCCCTCTTGCCTCTTTCTGCAGTTCTCTTGTCATTTTCTGCACCTCTCTTGCCTCTTTCTGCACCTCACTTGCCTCTTTCTGCACTTCTCTTGCTTCTTTCTGCACCTCTGTTGCTTCTTTCAGCAACTCTCTTGCCTCTTTCTGTACCTATTCTTGCCTCTTTCTGCACCTCTCTTGCCTCTTTCTGCACCTCTGTTGCCTCTTTCTGCACCTCACTTGCTTCTTCCTGCACCCCTCTTGCCTCTTTCTGCACCCCTCTCTCCTCTTTATGCACCTCTTTTGCCTCTTTCTGCACCTTTCCTGCCTTTTTCTGCACCTCTCTTGCCTCTTTCTGTATCTCTGTTGCTTCTTTCTGCACTTCTCTTGCCTCTTTCTGCACACTTCTTGCCTCTTTCTGCACCTCTGTTGCTTCTTTCTGCACCTCTCTTCCTTCTTTCTGCACCACTCTTGCCTCTTTCTGTACCCCTCTTGCCTCTTTGTGCACCTCTCTTACCTCTTTCTGCACCCCTCTTGCCTCTTTCTGCACCTCTCTTCCCTCTTTCTGTACCTCTCTTACCTCTTTCTGCACCTCTTTTGCTTCTTTCTGCACTTTTCTTGCCTCTTTCTGCACCCCTCTTGCCTCTTTCTGCACCTCTGTTGGTTCATTTCTGCACTTCTCTTGCTTCTGTTCTGCACCTCTGTTGTATCTTTCTGCATCCCTCTTGCCTCTTTCTGTACCCTTCTTCCCTCTTTCTGCACACTCTGTTACCTCTTTCTGCACCTCTCTTGCCTGTTTCTGCACCTCTCTTGCCTCTTTCTGCACCTCTTTTGCTTCTTTCTGCACTTCTCTCTCCTCTTTCTGCACCCCTCTTGCCTCTTTCAGCACCTCTGTTGCTTCTTTCTGCACTTCTCTTCCTTATTTCTTCACCCCTCTTGCCTCTTTCTGCATCCTTCTTCCCTTTTCCTACACGTCTCTTGGTTCTTTCTGCACTACTCTGGCCTCTTTCTGCACCTCTGTTGCTTCTTACTGCACTTCTCTTGCCTCTTTCTGCACCTCTGTTGCTTCTTTCTGCACCCCTCTTGCCTCTTTCTGCACCCCTCTTCCCTCTTTCTGCACTTCTCTTGCTTCTTTCTGCACCTCTGTTGCTTCTTTCTGCATCACTTGTGCTTCTTTCTGCACCCTTCTTCCCTCTTTCTGCACCTCTCTTGCTTCTTTCTGCACCTCTCATGCCTCTTTCTGTACCTCTCTTGCTTCTTTCTGCACTTCTCTTGCCTCTTTCTGCACCCTTCGCACCTCTTTCAGCACCTCTGTTGCTTCTTTCTACACTTCTCTTCCTTCTTTCTGCATGCCTCCTGCCTCTTTCTGTACCCCTCTTGCCTCTTTGTGCACCTCTCCTACCTCTTTCTGTACCCCTCTTGCCTCTTTCTGCACTTCTCTTCCTTCTTTCTGCACCTCTGTTGCTTCTTTCTGCACCGCTTGTGCTTCTTTCTGCACCTTTCTTCACCCCTCTTTGTTCTTTCTGCACTTCTCTTGCTACTTTCTGCACCCCTCCTGCCATCTTTCTGCACCCCTCTTG
Source organism: Calotriton arnoldi (assembly GCA_963921515.1). NCBI lineage: Eukaryota > Metazoa > Chordata > Amphibia > Caudata > Salamandridae > Calotriton > Calotriton arnoldi. The sequence goes on from CAWUFW010000717.1 coordinate 3,216,150, forward strand.
CCATCTTTCTGCACCCCTCTTCCCTCTTTCTGCACTTCTCTTGCTTCTTTCTGCACCTCTGTTGCTTCTTTCTGCATCACTCGTGCTTCTTTCTGCACCCTTCTTCCCTCTTTCTGCACCTCACTTGCCTCTTTCTACACCTCTGTTGCTTCTTTCAGCAATTCTCTTGCCTCTTTCTGTACTTCTCTCGATAGCTTCTGCACCTCTCTTCCGTCTTTCTACACCTCTGTTGCTTCTTCCAGCAATTCTCTTGCCTCTTTCTGTACTTTTCTTGCTTGTTTCTGCACCTCTCTTGCGTCTTTCTGCACCTCTGTTGCCTCTTTCTGCACCTCACTTGCTTCTTCCTGCACCCCTCTTGCCTCTTTCTGCACCCTTCTTTCCTCTTTCTGCACCTCTCTTGCCTCTTTCTGCACCTTTCCTGCCTTTTTCTGCACCTTTTTTGCCTCTTTCTGTATCTCTGTTGCTTCTTTCTGCACTTCTCTTGCCTCTTTCAGCACACTTCGTGCCTCTTTCAGCACCTCTGTTGCTTCTTTCTGCACTTCTCTTCCTTCTTTCTGCACCACTCCTGCCTTTTTCTGTACCCCTCTTGCCTCTTTGTGCACCTCTCCTACCTCTTTCTGCACCCCTCTTGCCTCTTTCTGCACCTCTCTTCCCTCTTTCTGTACCTCTCTTACCTCTTTCTGCACCTCTTTTGCTTCTTTCTGCACTTTTCTTGCCTCTTTCTGTACCCCTCTTGCCTCTTTCTGCACCTCTGTTGGTTCATTCTGCACTGCTCTTGCTTCTGTTTGCACCTCTGTTGTAACTTTCTGCATCCCTCTTGCCTCTTTCTGTACCCCTCTTCCCTCTTTCTACACACCTGTTCCCTCTTTCTGCACCCTTTTGCCTGTTTCTGCACCCCTTTTGCCTCTTTCTGCACCTCTTTTGCTTCTTTCTGCACTTTTCTCTCCTCTTTCTGCACCCCTCTTGCCTCTTTCAGCACCTCTGTTGCTTCTTTCTGCACTTCTCTTCCTTATTTCTTCACCCCTCTTGCCTCTTTCTGCACCCTTCTTCCCTTTTCCTACACGTCTCTTGGTTCTTTCTGCACTACTCTGGCCTCTTTCTGCACCTCTGTTGCTTCTATCTGCACTTCTCTTGCCTCTTTCTGCACCTCTGTTGCTTCTTTCTGCACCCCTCTTGCCTCTTTCTGCACCCCTCTTCCCTCTTTCTGCACTTCTCTTGCTTCTTTCTGCACCTCTGTTGCTTATTTCTGCATCACTTGTGCTTCTTTCTGCACCCTTCTGCCCTCTTTCTGCACCTCTCTTGCTTCTTTCTGCACCTCTCTTGCCTCTTTCTGTACCTCTCTTGCTTCTTTCTGCACTTCTCTTGCCTCTTTCTGCACCCTTCGCACCTCTTTCAGCACCTCTGTTGCTTCTTTCTACACTTCTCTTCCTTCTTTCTGCACGCCTCCTGCCTCTTTCTGTACCCCTCTTGCCTCTTTGTGCACCTCTCCTACCTCTTTCTGTACCTCTCTTGCCTCTTTCTGCACTTCTCTTCCTTCTTTCTGCACCTCTGTTGCTTCTTTCTGCACCGCTTGTGCTTCTTTCTGCACCTTTCTTCACCCCTCTTCGTTCTTTCTGCACTTCTCTTGCTTCTTTCTGCACCCCTCCTGCCATTTTCTGCACCCCTCTTGCCACTTTCTGCACCCCTCTTCCCTCTTTCTGCACTTCTCTTGCTTCTTTCTGCACCTCTGTTGCTTCTTTCTGCATCACTCGTGCTTCTTTCTGCACCCTTCTTCCCTCTTTCTGCACCTCACTTGCCTCTTTCTACACCTCTGTTGCTTCTTTCAGCAATTCTCTTGCCTCTTTCTGTACTTCTCTCGATAGCTTCTGCACCTCTCTTGCGTCTTTCTGCACCTCTGTTGCCTCTTTCTGCACCTCACTTGCTTCTTTCTGCACCCCTCTTGCCTCTTTATGCACCACTCCTCTTTCTGCACCTCTCTTGCCTCTTTCTGCACCCCTCTTCCCTCTTTCTGCACCTTTCCTGCCTGTTTTTGCACCTCTATTGCCTCTTTCTGTACCTCTGTTGCTTCTTTCTGCACTTCTCTTGACTCTTTCTGCACCCTTCGCACCTCTTTCAGCACCTCTGTTGCTTCTTTTTGCACTTCTCTTCCTTCTTTCTGCACCCCTCCTGCCTCTTTCTGTACCCCTCTTGCCTCTTTGTGCACCTCTCCTACCTCTTTCTGCACTTTTCTTGCTTCTTTCTGCACCTCTGTTGCTTCTTTCTGCACCACTCGTGCTTCTTTCTGCACCCTTCTTCCATCTTTGTGCACCTCTTGCCTCTTTCTGCACCTCTGTTGCTTGTTTCTGCATCCTTCTTCCCTTTTTTGCATCCCTCTTGCCTCTTTCTGCAGTTCTCTTGTCATTTTCCGCACCTCTCTTGCCTCTTTCTGCACTTCTCTTGCTTCTTTCTACACCTCTGTTGCTTCCTCCAGCAATTCTCTTGCCTCCTCCTGTACTTTTCTTGCTTGTTTCTGCACCTCTCTTGTGTCTTTCTGCACCTCTGTTGCCTCTTTCTGCACCTCACTTGCTTCTTCCTGCACCCCTCTTGCCTCTTTCTGCACCCCTCTTTCCTCTTTCTGCACCTCTCTTGCCTCTTTCTGCACCTCTCTTCCCTCTTTCTGCACCTCTGTTGCCTCTTTCTGCACCTCACTTGCTTCTTCCTGCACCCCTCTTGCCTCTTTCTGCACCCCTCTTTCCTCTTTCTGCACCTCTCTTGCCTCTTTCTGCACCCCTGTTCCCTCTTTCTGCACCTTTCCTGCCTTTTTCTGCACCTTTTTTTGCCTCTTTCTGTATCTCTGTTGCTTCTTTCTGCACTTCTCTTGCCTCTTTCTGCACCCTTCGTGCCTCTTTCAGCACCTCTGTTGCTTCTTTCTGCACTTCTCTTCCTTCTTTGTGCACCACTCCTGCCTCTTTCTGTACCCCTCTTGCCTCTTTGTGCACCTCTCCTACCTCTTTCTGCACCCCTCTTGCCTCTTTCTGCACCTCTCTTCTCTCTTTCTGTACCTCTCTTGCCTCTTTCTACACCTCTTTTGCTTCTTTCTGCACTTTTCTTGCCTCTTTCTGTACCCCTCTTGCCTCTTTCTGCACCTCTGTTGGTTCTTTCCGCACTGCTCTTGCTTCTTTTTGCACCTCTGTTGCAAATTTCTGCATCCCTCTTGCCTCTTTCTGTACCCCTCTTCCCTCTTTCTACACACCTGTTCCCTCTTTCTGCACCCTTTTGCATGTTTCTGCACCCCTTTTGCCTCTTTCTGCACCTCTTTTGCTTCTTTCTGCACTTTTCTCTCCTCTTTCTGCACCCCTCTTGCCTCTTTCAGCACCTCTGTTGCCTCTTTCTGCACTTCTCTTCCTTCTTTCTTCACCCCTCGTGCCTCTTTCTTCACCCTTCTTCCCTTTTCCTACATGTCTCTTGGTTCTTTCTGCACTACTCTGGCCTCTTTCTGCACCTCTGTTACTTCTTTCTGCACTTCTCTTGCTTCTTTCTGCACCTCTGTTGCTTCTTTCTGCACCCTTCTTGCCTCTTTCTGCATCCCTCTTCCCTCTTTCTGCATCCCTCTTCCCTCTTTCTGCACTTCTCTTGCTTCTTTCTGCACCTCTGTTGCTTCTTTCTGCAACACTTGTGCTTCTTTCTGCACCCTTCTTCCCTCTTTCTGCACCTCTCTTGCTTCTTTCTGCACCTCTCTTGCCTCTTTCTGTACCTCTCTTGCTTCTTTCTGCACTTCTCTTGCCTCTTTCTGCACCCTTCGCACCTCTTTCAGCACCTCTGTTGCTTCTTTCTACACTTCTCTTCCTTCTTTCTGCACGCCTCCTGCCTCTTTCTGTACCCCTCTTGCCTCTTTGTGCACCTCTCCTACCTCTTTCTGCACCCCTCTTGCCTCTTTCTGCACCCCTCTTCCCTCTTTCTGCACTTCTCTTCCTTCTTTCTGCACCTCTGTTGCTTCTTTCTGCACCACTTGTGCTTCTTTCTGCACCTTTCTTCCCTCTTTTTGCACCCCTCTTCCCTCTTTCTGCACTTCTCTTGCTTCTTTCTGCACCCCTCCTGCCATTTTCTGTACCCCTCTTGCCTCTTTCTGCACCTCTCCTACCTCTTTCTGCACCCCTCTTGCCTCTTTCTGCACCCCTCTTCCCTCTTTCTGCACTTCTCTTGCTTCTTTCTGCACCTCTGTTGCTTCTTTCTGCACCACTCGTGCTTTTATCTGCACCCTTCTTCCCTCTTTCTGCACCTCTCTTGCCTCTTTCTGCACCTCTCTTGCTTGTTTCTGCACCCTTCTTCCTTTATTTGCATCCCTCTTGCCTCTTTCTGTAGTTCTCTTGTCATTTTCCGCACCTTTCTTGCCTTTTCTGTACCTCACTTGCCTCTTTCTGCACTTCTCTTGCTTCTTTCTACAGCTCTGTTGCTTCTTTCAGCAATTCTCTTGCTTCGTTCTGAACTTCTCTTGCTTGTTTCTGCACCTCTCTAGCGTCTTTCTGCACCTCACTTGCTTCTTTCTGCACCCCTCTTGCCTCTTTCTGCACCCCTCTTTCCTTTCTGCACCTCTCTTGCCTCTTTCTGCACCCCTGTTCCCTCTTTCTGCACCTTTCCTGCCTGTTTCTGCACTCTCTTGCCTCTTTCTGTACCTCTGTTGCTTCTTTCTGCACTTCTCTTCCTTCTTTCTGCACCTCTCCTGTCTCTTTCTGTACCTCTCTCGCCTCTTTCTGCACATCTCCTATCTCTTTCTGCACTTCTCTTGCTTCTTTCTGCACCTCTGTTGCTTCTTTCTGCACCACTCGTGCTTCTTTCTGTACCCTTCTTCCCTCTTTCTGCACCTCTCTTGCCTCTTTCTGCACCTCTCTTGCTTGTTTCTGCACCCTTCTTCCTTTATTTGCATCCCTCCTGCCTCTTTCTGCAGTTCTCTTGTCATTTTCCGCACCTCTGTTGCTTCTTTCTGCACTCCTCTTGCCTCTTTCTGCACCCCTCTTCCCTCTTTCTGCACTTCTCTTGCTTCTTTCTGCACCTCTGTTGCTTCTTTCTGCACCACTCGTGCTTCTTTCTGCACCCTTCTTCCCTCTTTCTGCACCTCTCTTGCCTCTTTCTGCACCTCTCTTGCCTGTTTCTGCACCCTTCTTCCTTTATTTGCATCCCACCTGCCTCTTTCTGCAGTTCTCTTGTCATTTTCCGTACCTCTCTTGCCCCTTTCTGCACCTCACTTGCCTCTTTCTGCACTTCTCTTGCTTCTTTCTACCCCTCTGTTGCTTCTTCCAGCAATTCTCTTGCCTCTTTCTGTACTATTCTTGCTTGTTTCTGTACCTCTCTTGCGTCTTTCTGCACCTCTGTTGCCTCTTTCTGCACCTCACTTGCTTCTTCCTGCACCCCTCTTGCCTCTTTCTGCACCCTTCTTTCCTCTTTCTGCACCTCTCTTGCCTCTTTCTGCACCTTTCCTGCCTTTTTCTGCACCTTTTTTGCCTCTTTCTGTATCTCTGTTGCTTCTTTCTGCACTTCTCTTGCCTCTTTCAGCACACTTCATGCCTCTTTCAGCACCTCTGTTGCTTCTTTCTGCACTTCTCTTCCTTCTTTCTGCACCACTCCTGCCTCTTTCTGTACCCCTCTTGCCTCTTTGTGCACCTCTCCTACCTCTTTCTGCACCCCTCTTGCCTCTTTCTGCACCTCTCTTCCCTCTTTCTGTACCTCTCTTACATCTTTCTGCACCTCTTTTGCTTCTTTCTGCACTTTTCTTGCCTCTTTCTGTACCCCTCTTGCCTCTTTCTGCACCTCTGTTTGTTCATTCTGCACTGCTCTTGCTTCTGTTTGCACCTCTGTTGCAAATTTCTGCATCCCTCTTGCCTCTTTCTGTACCCCTCTTCCCTCTTTCTACACACCTGTTCCCTCTTTCTGCACCCTTTTGCCTGTTTCTGCACCCCTTTTGCCTCTTTCTGCACCTCTTTTGCTTCTTTCTGCACTTTTCTCTCCTCTTTCTGCACCCCTCTTGCCTCTTTCAGCACCTCTGTTGCTTCTTTCTGCACTTCTCTTCCTTCTTTCTTCACCCCTCTTGCCTCTTTCTGCACCCTTCTTCCCTTTTCCTACACGTCTCTTGGTTCTTTCTGCACTACTCTGGCCTCTTTCTGCACCTCTGTTGCTTCTATCTGCACTTCTCTTGCCTCTTTCTGCACCTCTGTTGCTTCTTTCTGCACCCCTCTTGCCTCTTTCTGCACCCCTCTTCCCTCTTTCTGCACTTCTCTTGCTTCGTTCTGCACCTCTGTTGATTATTTCTGCATCACTTGTGCTTCTTTCTGCACCTCTCTTGCCTCTTTCTGTACCTCTCTTGCTTCTTTCTGCACTTCTCTTGCCTCTTTCTGCACCCTTCGCACCTCTTTCAGCACCTCTCTTGCTTCTTTCTACACTTCTCTTCCTTCTTTCTGCACGCCTCCTGCCTCTTTCTGTACCCCTCTTGCCTCTTTGTGCACCTCTCCTACCTCTTTCTGTACCCCTCTTGCCTCTTTCTGCACCCCTCTTCCCTCTTTCTGCACTTCTCTTCCTTCTTTCTGCACCTCTGTTGCTTCTTTCTGCACCGCTTGTGCTTCTTTCTGCACCTTTCTTCACCCCTCTTCGTTCTTTCTGCACTTCTCTTGCTTCTTTCTGCACCCCTCCTGCCATTTTCTGCACCCCTCTTGCCACTTTCTGCACCACTCTTGCCACTTTCTACACCCCTCTTCCCTCTTTCTGCACTTCTCTTGCTTCTTTCTGCACCTCTGTTGCTTCTTTCTGCATCACTTGTGCTTCTTTCTGCACCCTTCTTCCCTCTTTCTGCACCTCACTTGCCTCTTTCTACACCTCTGTTGCTTCTTTCAGCAATTCTCTTGCCTCTTTCTGTACTTCTCTCGATAGCTTCTGCACCTCTCTTGCGTCTTTCTGCACCTCTGTTGCCTCTTTCTGCACCTCACTTGCTTCTTTCTGCACCCCTCTTGCCTCTTTATGCACCACTCCTCTTTCTGCACCTCTCTTGCCTCTTTCTGCACCCCTCTTCCCTCTTTCTGCACCTTTCCTGCCTGTTTTTGCACCTCTATTGCCTCTTTCTGTACCTCTGTTGCTTCTTTCTGCACTTCTCTTCACTCTTTCTGCACCCTTCGCACCTCTTTCAGCACCTCTGTTGCTTCTTTTTGCACTTCTCTTCCTTCTTTCTGCACCCCTCCTGCCTCTTTCTGTACCCCTCTTGCCTCTTTCTGCACCCCTCTTCCCTCTTTCTGCACTTTTCTTGCTTCTTTCTGCACCTCTGTTGCTTCTTTCTGCACCACTCGTGCTTCTTTCTGCACCCTTCTTCCATCTTTGTGCACCTCTTGCCTCTTTCTGCACCTCTGTTGCTTGTTTCTGCATCCTTCTTCCCTTTTTTGCATCCCTCTTGCCTCTTTCTGCAGTTCTCTTGTCATTTTCCGCACCTCTCTTGCCTCTTTCTGCACCTCACTTGCCTCTTTCTGCACTTCTCTTGCTTCCTTCTACACCTCTGTTGCTTCCTCCAGCAATTCTCTTGCCTCTTTCTGTACTTTTCTTGCTTGTTTCTGCACCTCTCTTGCGTCTTTCTGCACCTCTGTTGCCTCTTTCTGCACCTCACTTGCTTCTTCCTGCACCCCTCTTGCCTCTTTCTGCACCCCTCTTTCCTCTTTCTGCACCTCTCTTGCCTCTTTCTGCACCTCTCTTCCCTCTTTCTGCACCTCTGTTGCCTCTTTCTGCACCTCACTTGCTTCTTCCTGCACCCCTCTTGCCTCTTTCTGCACCCCTCTTTCCTCTTTCTGCACCTCTCTTGCCTCTTTCTGCACCCCTGTTCCCTCTTTCTGCACCTTTCCTGCCTTTTTCTGCACCTTTTTTTGCCTCTTTCTGTATCTCTGTTGCTTCTTTCTGCACTTCTCTTGCCTCTTTCTGCACCCTTCGTGCCTCTTTCAGCACCTCTGTTGCTTCTTTCTGCACTTCTCTTCCTTCTTTCTGCACCACTCCTGCCTCTTTCTGTACCCCTCTTGCCTCTTTGTTCACCTCTCCTACCTCTTTCTGCACCCCTCTTGCCTCTTTCTGCACCTCTCTTCTCTCTTTCTGTACCTCTCTTGCCTCTTTCTGCACCTCTTTTGCTTCTTTCTGCACTTTTCTTGCCTCTTTCTGTACCCCTCTTGCCTCTTTCTGCACCTCTGTTGGTTCTTTCCGCACTGCTCTTGCTTCTTTTTGCACCTCTGTTGCAAATTTCTGCATCCCTCTTGCCTCTTTCTGTACCCCTCTTCCCTCTTTCTACACACCTGTTCCCTCTTTCTGCACCCTTTTGCCTGTTTCTGCACCCCTTTTGCCTGTTTCTGCACCTCTTTTGCTTCTTTCTGCACTTTTCTCTCCTCTTTCTGCACCCCTCTTGCCTCTTTCAGCACCTCTGTTGCTTCTTTCTGCATTTCTCTTCCTTCTTTCTTCACCCCTCGTGCCTCTTTCTGCACCCTTCTTCCCTTTTCCTACACGTCTCTTGGTTCTTTCTGCACTACTCTGGCCTCTTTCTGCACCTCTGTTGCTTCTTTCTGCACTTCTCTTGCTTCTTTCTGCACCTCTGTTGCTTCTTTCTGCACCCTTCTTGCCTCTTTCTGCATCCCTCTTCCCTCTTTCTGCACTTCTCTTGCTTCTTTCTGCACCACTGTTGCTTCTTTCTGCATCACTTGTGCTTCTTTCTGCACCCTTCTTCCCTCTTTCTGCACCTCTCTTGCTTCTTTCTGCACCTCTCTTGCCTCTTTCTGTACCTCTCTTGCTTCTTTCTGCACTTCTCTTGCCTCTTTCTGCACCCTTCGCACCTCTTTCAGCACCTCTGTTGCTTCTTTCTACACTTCTCTTCCTTCTTTCTGCACGCCTCCTGCCTCTTTCTGTACCCCTCTTGCCTCTTTGTGCACCTCTCCTACCTCTTTCTGCACCCCTCTTGCCTCTTTCTGCACCCCTCTTCCCTCTTTCTGCACTTCTCTTCCTTCTTTCTGCACCTCTGATGCTTCTTTCTGCACCGCTTGTGCTTCTTTCTGCACCTTTCTTCCCTCTTTTTGCACCCTCTTCCCTCTTTCTGCACTTCTCTTGCTTCTTTCTGCACCCCTCCTGCCATTTTCTGTACCTCTCTTGCCTCTTTCTGCACCTCTCCTACCTCTTTCTGCACCCCTCTTGCCTCTTTCTGCACCCCTCTTCCCTCTTTCTGCACTTCTCTTGCTTCTTTCTGCACCTCTGTTGCTTCTTTCTGCACCACTCGTGCTTTTATCTGCACCCTTCTTCCCTCTTTCTGCACCTCTCTTGCCTCTTTCTGCACCTCTCTTGCTTGTTTCTGCACCCTTCTTCCTTTATTTGCATCCCTCTTGCCTCTTTCTGTAGTTCTCTTGTCATTTTCCGCACCTTTCTTGCCTTTTCTGTACCTCACTTGCCTCTTTCTGCACTTCTCTTGCTTCTTTCTACAGCTCTGTTGCTTCTTTCAGCAATTCTCTTGCTTCGTTCTGAACTTCTCTTGCTTGTTTCTGCACCTCTCTAGCGTCTTTCTGCACCTCACTTGCTTCTTTCTGCACCCCTCTTGCCTCTTTCTGCACCCCTCTTTCCTTTCTGCACCTCTCTTGCCTCTTTCTGCACCCCTGTTCCCTCTTTCTGCACCTTTCCTGCCTGTTTCTGCACCTCTCTTGCCTCTTTCTGTACCTCTGTTGCTTCTTTCTGCACTTCTCTTGCCTATTTCTGCACCCTTAACGCCTCTTTCAGCACCTCTGTTGCTTCTTTCTGCACTTCTCTTTCTTCTTTCTGCACCTCTCCTGTCTCTTTCTGTACCTCTCTCGCCTCTTTCTGCACATCTCCTATCTCTTTCTGCACTCCTCTTGCCTCTTTCTGCACCCCTCTTCCCTCTTTCTGCACTTCTCTTGCTTCTTTCTGCACCTGTTGCTTCTTTCTGCACCACTAGTGCTTCTTTCTGCACCCTTCCTCCCTCTTTCTGCACCTCTCTTGCCTCTTTCTGCACCTCTTTTGCTTGTTTCTGCACCCTTCTTCCCTTATTTGCATCCCTCTTGCCTCTTTCTGCAGTTCTCTTGTCATTTTCCGCACCTCTCTTGCCTCTTTCTGTACCTCAGTTGCCTCTTTCTGCACTTCTCTTGCTTCTTTCTACTCCTCTCTTGTGTCTTTCTGCACCTCTGTTGCCTCTTTCTACACCTCACTTGCTTCTTTCTGCACCCCTCTTGCTTCTCTCTGCACCCCTCTTTCCTCTTTCTGCACCTCTCTTGCCTCTTTCTGCACCCCTGTTCCCTCTTTCTGCACCTTTCCTGCCTGTTTCTGCACCTCTCTTGCCTCTTTCTGTACCTCTGTTGCTTCTTTCTGCACCTCTGTTGCTTCTTTCTGCACTTCTCTTGCCTCTTTCTGCACCCTTCGCACCTCGTTCAGCACCTCTGTTGCTTCTTTCTGCACTTCTCTTCCTTCTTTCTGCACCCGTCGTGCCTCTTTCTGCACCCTTCTTCCCTTTTCCTGCACGTCTCTTGGTTCTTTCTGCACTGCTCTTACCTCTTTCTGCACCCCTCTCGCCTCTTTTTGCACCTATTTTGCTTCTTTCTGCACCTCTCTTGCCTCTTTCTGCACCTCTCTTGCCTCTTTCTACACACACAGGGCTACTTTTAAACTGACCTCAGGCTCAGCAGTGCACACATGCAAGTGCAAAAAAGGGCTGCTGGCCTCTAAACTGCCGTGCCCTATTATGTACTAGGGCTTTACAGGGAAGGTCATGCCAATCACAGGGGTACCCCAACCCATAGTGTACCCTAGTGTATGTAGGTGTTTTCACTGTGGTCTAAGTGTCTTTCAGCATAGCCCTGCCTCCGGGCCTAGTTAGGCAGACGCCAGGGTCAGTCAGAGTGAGTTACCACCAGTACCAGTCAGCAAAAGGTTGGGGGGTGCCCAGGGCACAGGATGACTTTGCAACAAGGCCTCTTTCTGCACCTCTGTTGGTTCTTTCTGCATATCTCTTGCTTCTTTCGGCACCTTTCTGGACTTCTGTTGCCTCTTTCTGTATTTCTCTTGCTTCTTTCTGTGCCTTTCTTCCTCTTTCTGTATATGTCCTACCTCTGTAGGCATAGTTAAAAATTTGCATTTAAAAAACCTTAGAAATTCACTGAAAAAAACATAGGTTTCAGGTACGTTATAGTTAGAAATTAGTATTTAAAAAACCTTTAAAATTCACTGAAAAAAACAGAGGTTTCAGGGACGTTATAGTTAGAAATTAGCATTTTAAAAAACTTTTAAATTCACTGAACAAACCACAGGTTTCAGGGACGTTATGGTTAGTTGGACATTTCACTCGTACCAAACCAGAGAAATTCTGCTGTTATAGTTAGTTGAGCTAACTATAACTCGCGCCTCAGCAATGCACTGCTGATGATGTCACATATTACATCATTCATGACATGGTCAGTGACATCACTGATGACATCTCAAATGACATCACTGATGACATCACTAATTACATCATCCACGTGATAATCTGATGCACCTCCTCACACCCTGATATAACCTTTGATACACCCACTCTAAAATACAGACAACCATTTTCGAAACCATAGACACACCAATACCAGTTACTACATACCCACTCACTGATTCCTAGGTCTACACACACATCCACTAATTCACCCATACAGTCACTCATACATGCAGTCACTCATCAATACAACACTATCATATGCACTCATACACCTATACAGACACTCACACACCGCCACTCATCCATAGAGTTACTCACACACCTAGTCAGTCATGCAAAGAATCAATCACACTCCCATTTACTCACCTATACAGTTATACACACACCACCTCACTTATTCATACAGATACTAACACATACTTACTCTCTTATACAATCACTGATACAAGCACACACTCATCCATACAGCCACTCTCACAATCACTCACTCTCACATATAGTCATTTATATACTCCAACACTCACATATACTGCCTTTCACATATGTAGTTACTCACACATGTACAACTGAGACATCCATTCACTCACCAACACACCCATACACACACTCACCCACCCATACAGCCCTTCACAGATGCACTCTTGAACCCCTACACCCAGTGAATCACCCACTCACACATCTATGCACAGAGTCACACACCCCCACCCACCCACACAGACACTCAGGCACCCATACAGATACTCAGACAACCAATCAATAACCCATATAGACACTCATGTAGCTACTCACCAGCCCATGCAGCTGCTTACACACCAACTGACAGACTGATACAGACATTCACACAGTTTGAGTCACTAACCCATGCATTCAATAAGACACATTTAATCACTCACTTATACAGTCAGTCACGCACCTACTAAATCATCCATTCAGACAATTATACACCCACTCATTCTTCAATACACCTTGGCATATATATATTTAAAACATATTTAAACTTTACAGAGACACACAGTCACTGGATGATGTCATCAGTGATGTCATCAGTGATGTCACCAGTGATGTCATCAGTGATGTCACTGACCATGTCATGAATGATGTAATATGTGACGTCAACAGCAGGGCATTGCGGGGGTGCGAGTTATAGTTAGCTCAACTAACCTTAACGGCCGAATTTCTCTGGTTTGGTACGAGTGAAATGTCCAACTAGCTATAACGTCTCTGAAACCTGTGGTTTTTTCAGTGAATATATATATATATATATATATATGTGTGTGTGTGTATATATATATATATATATATATATATATATATATATATAATTTGAGCCAATCAAACCCTTTGCACCATGTTACAAGAAACTTTAAGCATTGATGAAGGCATCACGACGAAACATGTCTGCAGAAGAATTGCTGTTAATAAATCTTTCAAAACCCGGTCATGGAACACGCGAGCCCCTACCCTCGTGCATCACGGATGCACCCACCCAGAGTTCAGCGGCTACCGGTTGGAGTGTTGTAAATGGATATAATTGCTATACCCCTAGTACCGCCGCTGACAGATCTTTCTGTTGACCAATGAAGGTCTTGAGTTATTCAAACTTAAGGTTGTCTAGCCATTAGACAGACACCTGCGGGCACATTGAGTTTTGACATCCAACGGCTGTGGCGAGGGGCCAACATGATGCACCGAACTTGGTTTCCCCTATTTAGGGGAAATGATGAAACCCATGTGGATCACCATCGCACGGAGGGACTGTAAAAACAAGATGGCCAGCGATGTATGTGAGGTACCGTAACCTACATCTGAGTCAGTCGATCGGGGAGAAGTATCATTTGGGCCCGTATTTAAACTTATGTGACCACAGATGTGATTGCGATATCGAATAGGCATGGCAACCATAAATAACCAGCGAAAGTTTTCCGGTCCTCCCATTGACCACAAACCCACAAATGAGAATGGTGAATATAGGATTTAAGCCAATCAAACACTGTGCACCACGTTACAAGTATCTTTAAGCATTGATGAAGGTATCACGCATCTGCAGAAGAATTGTTGTTAATAAATCTTTCAAAATCCCGTGAGTGCTCCGTACCTTTGTGAAAGAAGTTGTTGTGAAATACGCGAGTCCCAATCCTCACGAATTACAGATGCACCTGTCCTGAGTTCAGGTGTTGCAGGTAGGACTGTTGTAAATGGAAATGGAGATCATTGCTATACTGCTAGAACCGCCACAGACAGATCTTTCCATCGACCAATGAATGTCGTGAGTTATCCAAACTTATCCAAACTTAAGGACGTCTACTTATTAGACTGACGCCTGCGGGCACATTGAGTTTTGACATCCAATGGCTGTGGCGAGGGAACAACGCGGTGCACTGAGACTTGATTCCCCCTATTTAGGGGCAATGAGTCAGTCCATGCAGCACACCATAGCATGGAGGGCTGAAAAACAAGATGGCCAGCGGTGTATGTGAGGTACTGTAACCTACATCTGAGTCAGTCCATCGGGGAGAAGAGTCATTTGGACATTTGGGCCCGTATTTAGACTCATGTGGCCACGGATGTGGTTGCGATATTGGAATGGCATGGCGGCCGTAAGATAGCCAGCGAAACTATTGCAGTCCTTTCATTGGCCACAAACCCACCAATGAGAATGGTGAATATAGGATTTAAGGCAATCAAACACTGTGCACCATGTTACAAGTATCTTTAAGCATTGATGAAGGCATCACGCCGAAATGCGTCTGCAGAAGAATTGCTGTTAATAAATCTTTCAAAATCCAGTGAGTGCTCCGTACCTTTGTGAAAGAAGTTGTGGAATACGCGAGTCCCAACCCTCACGAATCACAGATGCACCTGTCCTGAGTTCGGCTGTTGCAGGTAGGACTGTTGTAAATGGAAATGGAGATCATTGCTATACTGCTAGAACCGCCACAGACAGATCTTTCCATCGACCAATGAAGGTCGTGAGTTTTCCAAATGTGTCCAAACTAAAGCACCTCTAGCCATTAGACTGACGCCTGTGGGCACATCGAGTTTTGACATCCAATGGCTGTGGCGAGGGATCAACATGGTGCACTGAGACTTGATTCCCCCTATTTAGGGGCAATGAGTCAGTCCATACAGGACACCATGGCTTGGAGGGCTGTAAAAACAAGATGGCCAGCGGTGTATGTGAGGTACCATAACCTACATCTGAGTCAGTCCATCGGGGAGAAGTGTCATTTGGACATTTGGTCCCATATTTAGACTCATGTGACCGCGGATGTGGTTGCGATATTGGAATTGCATGGCGGCCGTAAGATAACCAAATTATTGCAGTCCTCACATTGGCCACAAACCCACCAGTGAAAATGGTGAATATAGGATTTAAGCCAATCAAACACTGTGCATCACATTACAAGCAACTTTAAGCATTGATGAAGGCATCATGCTGAAACGCGTTTGCAGAAGAATTGCTGTTAATAAATCTTTCAAAACCCTGTGAGTGCTCCATATCTTTGTGAAAGGAGTTGTTGTGGAACACGTGAGTCCCTACCCTCATGAATCACGAATGCACCCGCCCTGAGTTCAGTGGTTGCAGGTGGGACTGTTGTAAGTGTGTGTGTGTGTTATATATATATATATATATATATATATATATATATATATGTCCACAAAGTGATCCTTACGTTCCGAGTGCGCTCACCAGCGGGTGCTCTGCATAGGGGCCGGATCCTGGCCCAGATTAATTTGTAAAACAAAGGATGCGGCACTCTTGAGCAGACTTTTAGCTTAATTTATTGACAAACGTTCACTCCACCAACGCGTTTCAGCCTACCGCTGCTTTTTTCACGGTCAGTGAGTCTTTCTACAGTTACACTTATATACTACCCATCTCTGCCTCAAAGTGGCATTATGGGAGTTGTAGTGTTCTTTGCATTCAATGTAATCAACTCACTGACCGTGAAAAAGCCGAGGTAGGCTGAAACGCGTTGGTGGAGTGAACGTTTGTCAATAAATTAAGCTAAAAGTCTGCTCAAGAGTGCCGCATCCTTTGTTTTACATATATATATATATATATATATATATATGTATATATGTATATGTGTGTGTGTGTGTGTGTGTGTGTATATACACACATACACACACACATATATATAATGTATATATGGATTATATGGTGAGGTTACTGCCTTGTACTGTTGCATGTACCACAATCAGAATGTGATGTGCTGTTATGTCTTGTACTATGTTTTTCGTAATAAAAACATGTTTAAAAAATGTATACATGTAGATAGATAGATAGATAGATAGATAGATAGATAAATAGATAGATAGATAGATAGATATATAGATGAGTATACGCTCTTTACGGTTGCCCTTTTTAGGTGGCCCTACCAGTTTCATATGTGGCCCAGTGTGCACCCCTAAAAATCCCTTTTAGAGACACTAATAAAAGAAAAGACAGCTCAGCATTCTGGAAAATGACTAAAAGATGTAGGGGAAAGCCTTGTAGAGAAGATCAACTTCAAAAAGACACAAAAGATGAGCAAAGAAGAGGAAGAGCTTGCAGACAGGGAACAGAGATCTTAGGGAAAAGGCTTTAATTCAGGAGGGACCTGGAGGAGGGTGTGGACCCAGCCTGAACTGGAAGCAGGACATAAGGGGCAGGTGGAATTGTAGTGCTGAACAAGAGAAAAGAAGTAAAGAGTGTCCAGACTGTGGACACATTTGAAGACAATGCAGAGGAAACTGAACTGAAGATGTAGGTAGGTGGTGGTGATAGCTCAACGTGGAATATAATTAAAGTGAAAACAAGAGTTATGAGGGCTGGAAATCAGAAGCGGGTGAATTTTGCAACAGGTGTAAAGTTGGAAGTTGCCGGCCTTGGAAATGGCAGAAATATTTGTAGCAAGTGAGAGGCTAGAGTTGAAAATAGTGTCTGTGTTACAAGAGGTATGGTAGCAGAATATTGTGGCCTAAATGCCATCTGAGAAAAACATTGTATCCTAAATATAGTTTACAAACATATCACCCCCATTGGGGTTAATAATAGAAAATATACACCCCATGGAGCAGTATTTGTTACACAATACTTAGGCCACAATATTTATGGTAGACAATATTTTTGTTAAGATGAGATGGGGAAAAGACAAATGAAGGGGACAGGGAAGAATAAGGGAAAGCTGCAAGGGAGATGAAGGTTTTAGTTTTAGCAGGATTCAAGGAAATTCTTGAGAAGACATCCAGGAATTAATGGCCAGAAGACTGGAGAAATGGTACTGTGGATGACAGGTTAAAGAAAAACAAGGATTGGCAAACACATTAGGTGTCACCTATGCAAGAGCTATTGGCTTTGCCAGTATGTTTTAGCCATGTTGTACACCAGCGTGGCTGCTGTTCAGCATGGCTAAAAGTTAGTGGGGTAAAGGAGAGTGACGTGGAGTGGATTGTCATAAAGTGGAGTAGAGTGTTATGGAGTGGCATAGATTAGAGTTGAGTGGATTGGAATGGAGTGGCATGGAGTGGTGTAGAGTGTTGTGGTGTCATGGACAGAGTAGAGTGTCGTACAGTGGAAGGAAGTAGATAGTCAGAGTGGAGTCGAGTGGAGTGGCATAGAGTGTTGTTGAGTGGTGCAGAGTAGAGTGGAGTGGCATGGAGGGTGTTGCTTTGAGTGGAGTAGAGTGTCGTAGAGCCTAGTAGATTGTTGTAGAGTGGAGTAGTGTAGGAGAGTGGAGTGGCATAGAGTGGAGTAGTGTATTGTAAAATAGAGTGGAGTAAAGTGGCATAGATATAGTTGCGTAGAGCATCGCAGAGTAGAGTAGTGTTATAGAGTGGCATAAAGTGGAGTAGACTGTTGTAGGGATGGGTTGAAGTGGATCTCCAGCTGGTCGAAAAACTCAAGGACCATGAAAACCTAGAGATTACCCTGGGGGAGACAGAGGAGGTTATTAGCTCCATGTCAGTAAGGAAGGCACCTGGTCCCAGTGCTTAATTTGTAAAATATTGAGTGCCAGGGCTCTGACCGGGTGGCCACTGCAGCTTGCACCACCCATCGCCCTTGTCATCGCTGCCAAAACAACTAGTAATCATCTCTCTCGCATGTAAATGCGACAGTTCAGATTATTCCAAGTCCCCAAAGCTAAAGGAATGGCTGGGGAGGCAGGTATTTGCAATTTTAATGTATATTGTATTCCTAAACAACCGTTGTTCTGCTCATCTCTAAATTAGATGAGCAGCGCCACCATGTGGTAGACTGTTCCATCTATGGTGTTGACAATTAGCTGCGGGTGCCGAGCACCGGAAACCAATTAAGTGCCGGTGCTTAGCACTGGAAATCCCCGGCTCAAATTAAGCACTGCCTGGTCCTGACCAGTACCAAATGAGCTCTACAAACTTAACCTGGGTGCCTGGGGCTCTTATCTGAACCATCTCTCAAATGCCATTTTGAAGGGCATGCCGGTGCCCGTCTCCTGGCAGTTAGCAGAAATTATTCCAATTTACAAGAAGGTCCAGCACAGTGTTTCTATCAACTACAGATCGATTAGTCTTATCAGCGCCTCCCAGAAGATCTTTTGCAAGCAAATCCTGAATCACATTTTAGAGTGGATAGGGGAGAATAGCGTATTATCAAAGTTCCAGGCAAGGTTCAGGAGTGGAATAAGTACAGTAGATCAGATCTTCTTCTTCAGCGGTCTCTTCTGGAAGACTGTGTTGGTAAACAGGGGACAACTCTTTGTCGCCTTCGTTGACCTACGTGCAGCCTTCGCCCTAGTACCCAGGGCTACGCTCAGGACAGTAATGGATAGGATGGGCATCCTGTCTAATTTATTGGCTTTTCTAGTAAGATTGCATGAGGGGAACTATGCATGTATTAGATGGGGGCATAAGGGGCAGCCCACCCCTCCCATAAGCATCCAGAAGGGAGTCAGGCAGGGATGTGTACTGTCTCCCACCTTGTTCTCCCT
Organism: Calotriton arnoldi; assembly: GCA_963921515.1. Classification (NCBI taxonomy): domain Eukaryota; kingdom Metazoa; phylum Chordata; class Amphibia; order Caudata; family Salamandridae; genus Calotriton; species Calotriton arnoldi. The sequence goes on from CAWUFW010000717.1 coordinate 3,234,549, forward strand.
CTATATAAACGATGTTGTGAGGAGACTGGACAGGAATGGTTGCGATGCTCCTATGGTGGTGGCCAGGAGAGTGCCTGTTCTGCTTTTTAGAGCTGACACTCTCATGATTTCCAAATCGTTACGAGGTTTACAGCAGTTGGTGGATGATTTTAATATTTTCTGTTTGGAGCGGGGACACTAAATAGCGCAAAAACGAAATTCATAGGGCCCGATTCACATAAGTAATCTGAGACTAAATCCTAACTAGACGACTTTCGGTATTCACTAAAGGCATTTAGTAGTAACTTTACTACTCCTAAATGCCTTTTGTGAATACCGAAAGTCGTAAAGTTAGGATTTTGTTTGATTTAGGAGTAGTAAAGTTAGGAATCCTAACTTTACTACTCCTAAATGCCTTTTGTGAATACCGAAAGTCGTAAAGTTAGGATTTTGTCTCAGATTACTTTTGTGAATCGGGCCCATGGACTTTAACCCTGCTGGATCTAAAAAGTTGTTGAATTGTAGCCTCAATAAAGCAAGTATACAATTTTGACTATCTTGGGCTAAGGTTACCTCCCAGCTTAGACTTGTCCTTGCAGGTCCAAAACAGCTGACTGTACATTAATACATTATTCATCATGACTGCTAAAGTTATACAACAAAACATTCTCCAAGAAAGTCGACCCAGCGATTAAGATTTACAGCATCAAGGCTCTGGGGGCAGCCCTTTACGGTGCGGAGATTTGAGGCTACACTGATTGTAGCATCCTTTCTCACTCTGAGAATAAGTTCATTAGGCAGCCATTTGTGCTCTCAAAGAGCACACCGCTGGTGCCATTGCATCTAGATCTGGAACTTATGAACTTTCCTGGAAAGTCGAGCTTCAACTCTTATTGTATTGCCACACGATATGGATCTCATCCGCCTTGGAGGCTTATAGAGATTTTTTCAAAGTTATACTAGCCCTAACAGGCATCCAGTGGATATCTTGGCTCATGCATTTTAGTTCCTTGCTTAGAAAGTCGGGGCTGGGAACCTTCCGGGATGTACCAGAGGCCCCCACATCCAGATGGAATTTCTAGAGTTCAAGCTGTTTCCTAGCTATGAGGATACGATTGACAAGATCACCCCTACTCCAGCTAGTAAACTGTTTTTACAATTGAGATATCAGACCCTACTCATTATGACCTTCTGTGCCAAGTGGGCAGATGCAAACCACCAGAGATCAGAGTGCTCGGCATGAAAGGGGACCCTAGAAGATTTGCCCCACTTTTTATTTTTTTGTCCAGCGTACGATGTTCAGAGGCGAAAACGGCTACTACCCTTGTGCAGATCGCTGAGTGTTAGGAGTTACCTGGTTGGTACCAGGATCCTAAGATCTGATACTTCTAGGTTAGTGGTATTTGCGGTAGCAAGATACTTCCAGGCAGCCTGGATATGGAGGTGAAAGTGTATCCGTGCTAAAAAAGCTAGAACACCATAGGAGAGCCACCAAGTGGGGCTAGGAGGTCTTCAGTTGTGCAAGGGAAGCCATGCTGCAGCCGAGGGGACTGATTATAGTGGATAGGCATGTCAAATTCATTTAATAACTCTTTTGAAGGAATGCCCTAAACAGTAGAATTGTATCTTTCTAACCAAATCCATCATGTATTGTTTATTATTGGTTTTAGGTACTTCTTCTATGTTTTAAATTGTCTCTTATATTGTATTGTATTGCAAAATATTTCATGAATTTTAATCTAATTCTTTTTACCTGAGAGATTAGATATATTGCACTATGCACTTTATTTCTTTGTGATGGCCAGTGGATTGGAGTTTCCTCCTACGGGTATTTTTCAATATGCTGGATGGCATAACAGGTCCATCAGGAGCCATTTTAGGGCGTTCTCTTGAGGTGCTTGCTTTTCTGGCACCGTGTCTTAGTAAGTAGTTATTTTATCGAGGGCACTTCATTGGATCTATCAAACTATTTGTGCTAAAGGTTGCAATTTGAATTTGTATTAGTTCAGTCAATTGCACTGCAGCAAATTGAGTTTTGTAATTTACTGTGTTTTATGAAAGTTTTGTATTTGTTCACATTCATGTGCTTTTATGGTTCTTTGAACTGAAATAAAGTTCTTTGATGATGAGTGTTGTAGAGTGGAGTGGCATAGAGTGGAGTATCATAGAGTGGAGTAGAGTTTAATGGAGTAGAATATCATAGAGGGGCGTAGTGTAGTGTTGTAGAGTGAAGTGGCATAAAGTACAGTGTTTCAGAGTAGATTGGTGTAGAGTGCAGGGGTGTAGAGTGCATTGGTTTTGGGTAAAGTGATGTAGAGTGCATTGGCGTAGAGTAGAGTGGCACAGAGTGCAGTGGTTTAAATTGCTGGCATAGAGTGCAAGGGAGTAGAGTGTAGTGGCGTAGAGTGTTGCAGAGTAGAGTATAGTGGCATAGAGTGCAGTGGTGCAGAGCAGTTGTCATAAAGTGCATTGGTTTTGAGTAAAGTGGTGTTGAGTGCATTGGCGTAGAGTGCAGTAGTTTAGAGTAGGGTGACGTAGAGTGTAGTGGCATAGAGTGAAGTGGCGTAGAGTGGTGCAGGGTAGAGTGCAGTGGCATAGACTAGTTGCGTAGAGAGCAGTGGCATAGAGTGGTGCAGATTAGAGTGCAGTGGCTAAGAGTGGAGTAGAGTGGTGTATAGTGCAGTGGTGTAGAGTGCACTGGCATTGAGTAGATTGTTTCAGAGTAGAGTGGGGTGGTGCAGGGTAGAGTGGCGTTGTGCAATGTAGAGCACAGTGGCATAGAGTAGTGGCGTAGAGTCCATTAGTGTAGAGAGCAGTGTTGCAGAGTAGAGTGGTGTAGAGCAGAGTGGAACGGCCTACACTGGAGTGGCGAAAAATGCAGTGGTGCATAGTAGAGTGGGGTAGAGTGCACTGGCATTGAGTAGAGGGGTGCAGAGCAGAGTAGGAAGACATAGAGTGCAGTGTTATAGAGTGCATGGTGCACAGTAGATTAGAATGGCGTAGAGTGTATTGGTGTTGAGTGCATTGGCGTAGAGTGTACAGAGCTAGAGTGGCATAGAGTAGAGTGGCGCAGTGTAGAGTGGCATAGAGTTTAGTGGCGTGGAGTGCAGTGTTGCATAGTACAGTGTAGTACAGTGTTGTAGACTGCAGTGGTGTAGAGTGGGGTAGAGTAAAGTGATGCAGAGAGCAATGGTGTAGAGTAGAGTGCTGTACAGTGCTGTGGTGTAAAGTAGAGTGTTTCAGTGTAGAGTATAGTGGCGTACTTGGAAGTGGTGCTGAGTAGATTCACACAGAGTGTATTGGTTTTTGAGTAAAGTGGTGTAGAGTGCATTGGTGTGGCGTGCAGAGGCGTAGAGTGCAGCAGCATAGAAAAGAGTTGCGTGTAGTGTAGTGGTGCAGGGTAGATTGCAGTGGCGTAGAGTGGATTGGCATTGAGTGGAATAGAGTGGCATAGAGTGCAGTAGCATAGAGTAGACTGTTTCAGAGTAGAGTGCAGTGGCGTAGAGCGAAGTGGTGCAGATAAGAGTGGCATAGAGTTGAGTGGAGGAGAGTGCAATGTTGCAGAGTAGAGTGACATAGAGTGAAGTGGTGTAGAGTGGAGTCGTGCAGGTAGAGTGCAGTAGCATAGAGTGTAGTGGTGTAGAGTGGATTGGCATAGAGTGGTGCAGAGTAGAGTCCAGTGGCGTTGAGTGACAGAGAGTGCAGTGTTGCAGAGTAGACTGTCGTAGAGTGTAGTGGTGTATAGTGGAGTGGCGTAGAGTGCATTGGCATGGAATGCAGTGGTGTAGAGTAGCGTAGTGTGCACTGGCGTGGAGCACAGTGGCCTAGAGTGGCGTAGAGAGCACTGGCTTAGCGTACAGTAGTGCAGAATAGATTAGAGTGGCTTAGAGTACAATGGGGTAGAATGCAGTGGCATAAAGTGTTGTAGAGTATAGTGGCACAGAGAGCAGTGGTGCAGAGTAGTTGGTGTAGAGCACAGTTGCATAGAGTGCTTTGAGTAAAGTGGTGTAGAGTGCATTGGCGTAGAGTGCAGTGGTGCAGAGAAGAGTGTAGTGGCACAGTGCAGAGTGGAGTGGCGTAAAGTATAGTGGCACCAAGTGCAGTGGCGTAGAGTAGACTTCAGAGTAGAGTAGAGTAGAGTGGTGCACGGTAGAGTACTGTGGCGTATAGTGCAGAGTAGATTAGAGTGGCATAGAGTGGATTGGCATAGTCTGTAGTGGTGTAGAGTAGAGGCATGGAATGAATGAATGACAGGAGTTTATAAAGCGCTCAGCTACTCCAAAAGGAGTGTCCCAGCGCTGCTGAATCACACAATACAGTCATAGAGATGGTTTAACTCCCAAAGAGCCAAGTTTTCAACAGTTTATTAAAATTCGTCAGGTCCGTACAAAGTCTAAGGGGCAGCGGGAGTTTGTTCCACGCCTGTGCCCCCAGGAGGCTGAAGGATTTACTGCCCCTACATGCCAGGCGCACCTTAGGGACACATGCATACGCCGCCAAAGTTGATCTAAGTGCTCTTGTCGGATTGTACCAACCGACACGTCTTCTGAGGTAGCCGGCCCCCTTGCCATGAAGAGCCTTAAAGAAAGTTACTATGGTCTTAAACTTTATCCGCTCCCTCACCAGGAGCCAATGAAGGGCTTTAAGATGAGGTGCCATGTGGGACCTAGGTTTTGGGCGGAGAATAGCCCTGGCTGCAGCGTTCTGCACCACCTGAAGGCGTTGTAGGAGAAAATCCGGCAAGCCCAGGTAGAGGATATTCCCATAGTCTAGTCTGGATGTGATCAGTGCCTGGATCACAATCCTCCTAGAGTCCAACGGGAGAAGCGGAAGGAACTTTCTCACCATCCGAAGTAGTCCAAAACAGGTCCCCACCAAGGCCTGAACTTGGGAATGCATAGAAAGAGCATTATCAATATGGATTCCCAGATTCCTAACTGTGGATTGAGCCATACTGGGGAGGGGGGAGTATTCTTCTGGCCACCATTGACTCCAGTCCTGCACTAGGGGCAGACCGAAGAAAACAATTTTTGACTTGTCAGAGTTGCACTTAAGCTGGTTCTCCTCCAGCCACCCGAAGACCTCTGTGAGGCAAGATCTAATCACGCCCCCATCAAACACATTGCCTCTGTTGCAAGAGAAAATCAGCTGAGTGTCGTCAGTATATGAAATTATCTTTGCACCATAGGTCTCCACCAGTGTTGCTAGGGGGGACATGTACAGGTTAAAGAGCGTTGGGCTGAGGCAGGAGCCCTGAGGTACTCCCACCTGTAAACTGGGCATGGAAGAGGAAAAACCTGTTCTCTGTCCTCCAGGTAGGAAGCTAGCCAGGCTAGAACCCTGCCTCCAAAACCCATTTTTTCCAATCTATTGAGGAGCCTCCTATGTGGCACCGTGTCGAACGCTGCCGACAGGTCCAACAATATGAGGATCGCTCTGCCCCCCTGATTCAGCTTCTCCTTTAGATGTTCTGTCACCTCCAACAGAGCCGTTTCAGTGCTATAATTAGCCCTGAAGCCTGACTGAGTGGGATGCAAAAGATTATGATTTTCAGCAAACTCCATAATTGTTTTGTTTACGTGCTTCTCCAGCACTTTGGAGAAAGCCGGAAGGAGGGAGATAGGCCTGTAATTTGTGGGTATATGAGGGTCAGCGCTTGGTTTCTTTAGGAGGGGCAGGATTTTCACCTGTTTCCAGAGAGGCGGCATAATACCAGCTGCCAAAGAGGAATTCAAAACCTTATTGATTTGCTGATTTATGGTGGGAGCAAGGGCCGGTAATAGCTTCGTGGGGCATGCATCCACTGGTGAACCAGATTTTAGGCTCATCAGATAGAAGAGTGAATCCCCAATTTCAATGGCCACAAAGTGTAATAACTGAGGACCTTGTGGGGGCTCCAAAGATGGAGGGGGCCTAATTGAATCCCCTTTCGTACTCAGCACGGACATGTTATCATTGGATGACCCCGAGAAGGACTGCTGGATTGTCACTATTTTGGCATGAAAGGACTGGGCCACCAGGTTGGTCCAGTCCGCTGACAGTGGGGCTGCTTTACTGCTTGCCTTTGGAGCTGTAAAAGACTTCACGATCCCAAAGATCTCTTTGCTCTTATTTTTTGAAGCCATGATTTTACCCTGCCAGTAGTTCATCTTGGCCTCTCTCACCATTTTATAGTATACTTTTAAGGCTACCCTATAGGTATTCCTATCTTCCAGAAGATAGAGGTTACACCACTTCCTTTCAAGCTTTTTACATTTACTTTTACTACAATCCACTAGGTGGTACAAGGCCTGGGCACTGTCAATCAAACTGCGCACCCTCCTCGCCTCTTGGAATAATACCGCACTTTCATAACCAGTCCATTTAATGAGGCCATTTGGTCAGCTTAGGGACCCTAGTGGCTTTCCAATGCATGGTAATTTCTCACTTCACAAGGATCAGAGCCAGGTCCACAAATCTAGTGGTGATTTTATTCTTGTTTGAGCACGGGAACCCCCCCTAACAAGCAAGCCATAGAAGTACAGGGGATCATTCGCTGGGTGGTCATATTAATAAAATCTACTACCTCCCTCCAAAATGCAATTAGAGTGGGGCAGGTCCACAACATATGAAGCATTTTAGCACCATCCTCTCCATATCTGAGGCAGGACGTCTCAGCCACATGGCAGAGCCAAATGATTTTACCAGGGGTGAAGTAAGCCCTATGCAAACAATAAAAAATGCTTAATTTGAATCTAGCATTTCGAGATATTGTAGTTGTGTTGGCGAGTATCGTGGCCCATTCAACCTCTGAGTGTTGGAGCGTGCGGTCCCTCTCACACTTCTCACATAGCACTACTAACGACGTAATAATATCAGCTCGCACTGCTTGATAGAGGCAAGTAACTGCTTTGATGCAGCCAGTCATATTGCAGAGTGTCTGGCAGCATTTATGAACTGGTGGTTCAGCAGTTTCATTCCTCCGGTGGTCTCCCAGTTTCGCAACCACCGCCCGGTGTAACAAGAATTGACCCCTCGGTATCTCCAAATTTGTTGGCAAGTCTTTGAACAGGAGAAGCTCCCCATCTCTGTAGAGATCTCCTACACGGGTCTCCCTGTATGCAGACCACTCCGCTAGCTCTCCCACGTAGCGATAGACCCAGCATGTAAGGTGGGCAGGTTCATGTTTGCTGTAGGCAATGCAGCCAACAGCGCCGAATAACTTGCAATTTCATGAGACCCTCTCGGAGTGGTTGTTTGGGATTTAGAAGGACCGGAAATAGGGTTTGAAAGCCCGGACCCAAGCAGAGGGCGTCTCCCCCAGGTTCCATCTGAGAATGAATCCATTAGTTGAACCATTGTAGCTGCGCCACTAAACAATAGGTCTCAAGGTCTGACGCCGCTAGTCCCCCCTCTGCTGTCGGGTGCTGCAATTTGGACATTGCCACTCTGCGCCTTCCAGACCCCCAGATTACTTCAATCAACAGTGAACCAAGGTCCTGAAATATCCGCTAGGGAATAGTGATCTGCAACGTGGAAAAGAAATACAGCAACCGGGGGAATGCCACCATTTTTGCCACAGCGATTCTTCCCGCCACTGAGAGCAGTAAGGGTTTCCAGAAGTCTGCGCTAATCTGAAGCACCAATATTACCGTCTAGGGGGTCATGAGGGTCATGGTAAATCTTAACACCAAGGTATTTTAGGCAGGTCCGCTCCCAGTTAAGTCCACGTGGATCTTGAGGTTGGGGCATGTCGGTACAGCGTGGGAATAAATGGGATTTCAATTAATGCACAGGCCTGATTCTCTTCCAAAATGCTCAAGGACTGCTATCGCAACCTGGAAATTCTGCGCTCAAATCACAGAGGAACAAGAGCATATCGTCTGCGTACAGTAATGTTCAGTAGTGGTAACCCTTTCTGCTAGCCTTTGTTGGTCATCTCTCAAGAGCCCCAGGTCCATCACCATTGTATCGATTGTCAATTCAAGTGCTTCTCGAGAGGCAGTGATGGCCTGTAGTATAGTGTCCAATGTTGCAACCTGATGACCCCCAGACAGAGACTCAGTGCTCAAGGCCACCTCCTCCGTGTTAGTTGGATTTGATTTCTGGGAGGGGCAGGACTTGTTCACCTCCTTCTTTTTGGAATATTTACCCATCGCAGCCAACCAAGTCATGTTCTGAGGGGGGAGGGGTGCAGCTGGCGCAGTAGGGGAGCCTCTACACTCCCCTCTGGGGACTCTCAAAGGCCTATGTTGTGGTGCAATCCAATGCGCCCATTTATCTGGAGATTTGTGAACATAGCCTACAGATTTCCATAGTAGTGGCAGCTTTGGATTGACCTGTCAGGCAACCATCACGGTTGTCTCTATATTTTCCTTGTCCTGATGAAGACCCGCATGCGGAGGTTTAAAATTACCCTCATTGCCTAAGTCAGGTCGAAACTTCGACGCCTCCTATTCCAGGGCCTGAACTACACATTATTGGTCATCCTAGAAATTGGATGATGCATTCAAAAATAGCAGCATTATTCTGACAACTGAGAACACTGGGTTACCCACTTTTTATAATCATGGTAACCAGTACTGCTTATATGGAATTATAAAATTGTAATCTATTACTGTTTTCTGTCTGATTTTCCGTTCCTTCACTCACCTCACACATGAGCACTTTTCTTTGCACTTCTTATTAAGAGCAACTGCTTATAGATATCTTTCCATATGGTTTATTGAATATGCTATTTACATAAGTAAAAGAATATATAAAGGATTCCTTTTCCTATGACCTAAGTTGTTTTGTCTCTTTCTCTGGTGTATTATTGAAGAGTATTTACTCTTGTGTGTGAATGACCATACATAAATGTCTCAATGATTAAGTGAATTAACTTCATTTCTCAGTTTCCTCCTTGGTTGTTCCATTGAGGTACGTCAGGACCCATTGTTGTTCTTACCGCAATGCACCCAGGTCCTCTTGACCTCTTCTGGGTTACCCCATTAGCTTATAGGGGTGCAATCCAAGTCGTACATTCGAGCTAACACTCACTGCTCACTTTCCACTGGAGAACCAGGAGGGGCAGCCCAATTATCAGTGCCCTCAATCAACACTCCACGCAGGTCTCAAGCCCAAGCGGTTCCTCAAAGCAGACAGATCCCACGCACAGGGCCACTGTGCGTGGGACCTGCTCTCTCCCCCAGCAGCTCCGCTGTAGTGCCGCTGAACCCAATTCACCTCAGCTGGTAGGTGTTCGAGGCCCTTGTGGTCCAGTGGGAGAGCCTTGCTCTTGTGCTGGTCCCGCTGTGGTCTGTATTGTGTTGTGCCCGTTTTCTGTTTATTTGTTATTGTGCCCGTTTTTCTGTCTTTTTGTTTGTCTGTGTTGTTGTTGTTTGTGCCTCTGTAATTCTTAGTTGTTCTTAGTTTTGACTGTTTGTGTGATTTTCTGCCTGTTCCCTCCCCGCCGCTGCTGCCCCCGCGGCCCCTCCCCCCTGCCTGTTTCCCGCTCCCGCCTCCCAGCTGCTCTTCCCTCAGCCCTTCCCTATTTAATGGCGGCTGCGCGCAGCGGGCATTCCGCTGGTGTGCCAAAGGCAAGCCCGTCTGCACCCATCCACGACGGCGACCAGCACCAGGGACCCTGGTCTTCCGACCTCCCACCGCTTCAACTCTGCTGCCCTCCTCGCACTCAACCACGGAAGGAACAACAACTGCCAACTGTCTACGCCGAACACCACCCACGGCCAGTTCTCCTGCAGACACTGCCGACATTCCTTCACCATCCTCCGCACCCCCACGACCGCCGCACCCAAGCCGGATGCCAGCATCACCGAAGCCCTGAAGTGCATCCTCCTCAACGTGTGCTCCCTACACAGACATGCCGTAGAGATCTCGGACCTCAATGACACCCTCTCGCCAGACGTCGCCTTCTTCACAGAAACGTGGACCAATGCCTCCTCCGCCTCCGACATCACCACCGCCATTCCCGACGGATACAAAATACAAAGGAAGGAGCGCCCCAACCGCCCAGGAGGAGGACTCGCCATCGCACACAAGAGCTCCCTCCGACTCTCCACCTCCACCACGAGCGACTCCCCTGCCACCACCGAACACCTTCACTTCCAGATCTAGACCAGCTCTAGAACCACACTTCGCAGCACCCTCGCCTACAGACACCCCGGACCTCGTGCTTCGTTCACCACGACCATTGCTGATCTCATCGCACCCCACGCCATCGCCTCCATGGACTACATACTCATCGGAGACCTGAACTTCCACCTCGACAACCTCAGCGACCCCAACTCCACCGCCCTTCTGGACAACCTCGCCAACATCGGACTGAAACAGCTCGTCACTACCCCTACCCACAAGGCAGGACACACCCTCGACCCCATCTTCGCAGGTGGGAACAACATCCGCTTCAGCCACACCACGCAGCGCCTCTGGACCGACCACCACTGCGTACACTTCTCTTTCAACACCTCCACTGGTCACAAACCCACTCCACGCCCTCCGCAAAGGAACTGGAGCAAGGTCACAGAGGAGCACCTCAACTCCACCCTCATCAACGACCCCCACCCCCGCCTCAACCGACGCCAACTCTGCAGCCAAGGAACTACACCGCTGGATCACCAACTGCGCAGACAAGCTCGCACCCCTAAGCACCACCGACAGACAACGCCCCCTGAAGGCAACCTGGTTCACCACCAATCTCCAAGAAGCCAGACGCTCCTGCAGACGTCTCAAATAACGATGGAGAAACAGCAAAACCACGGAAGACCTGACCACCTACAAGAACGCCATGACAGAATACCCCCAACGCATAAGATCCACCAAGAAGACCTTCATCCGGAACAAAATTCTCACCAACTCCAGCAACTCAAAGGAACTCTTCAACATCATCCAACAATTCACCAAACCCCCCAGCGACGTCACTCCCTCCTAGGACCTCTGCAACAAGCTCGGCTCCTACTTCCATCTGAAAATCAAGGCCCTCTACGACATCTTCAGCAAGCAGACTCAAGAAACCACCCTTCCCTCTAGCGACGACAGCCACCCCACCATCACCGCCTGGACCCCAGTCACCACCGAAGATACCACCACGACCATGAAGAGCACTCACTCAGGAGCCCCCACAGACCACTGCCCGCCACACATCTTTCACAGAGCCGCTGCCGCCATGGCCACCGAGCTACGACGCACCATCAACGCCTACTTCGAATCCGGCACTTTCCCCAATGACTGGAAACACACAGAAGTCAAGCCTCTCATCAAGAAACCCTCTGCTGACCCGACGGACCTGAAGAACTACCAACCCATCTCTCTCCTTCCCTTCGCAGCCAAAGTCACCAAGAAGATCGTCAACGTCCTGCTGACAAACTTCATCGAAGAGAACGCCATCCTCGACTCCTCCCAATCTAGATTCTGCAGTAACCACCGCACAGAGACTGCCCTCCTCGCCGCCACAGACGACATCCGCATGCTCCTTGACCAAGGCCACACCGCAGCCCTCATCCTACTCGACCTCTCCGCAGCCTTCGACACCGTCTCCCACCACACTCTCTCAGCCAGACTCCACGACGCCGGCATACAGGGGATCGCCCTCGACTGGCTCCGCTCCTTCCTCGCCGGCAGAACCCAAAGGATCAGACTCCCGCCTTTCCTTTTCTGAACCCACAGAGATCAACTGCGGAGTACCCCAGGGATCATTTCTCAGTCCCACGCTCTACAACATCTACATGGCCCCCCTCGCTGCCATCGTCAGACAGCATGGACTCAGCATTGTATCCTATGCCGATGACACCCAGCTCATCCTCTCCCTCACGAAGGACCCCGAAACCACCAGACTCGGCTTCCAAGAAGGAATGAAAGACGTCGCAGCTTACATGCGCAGCAGCAGTCTGAAACTCAACTCAGAGAAGACAGAAGTCCTCGTCCTTGGACCCACCCCCTCAGCTTGGGGCAACTCCTGGTGGCCCACCGCCCTTGGCAACCCCCTCATCCCCACGGACCATGCCCGGAACCTCAGCATCACACTCGACTCCTCCCTCACCATGACCCGACAGATCAACGCAGTCGCCTCCACCTGCTTCAACACCCTCCGCATCCTCCGCAAAACCTTCAAGTGGTTCCCCCCTGCAGCCAGAAAAACCGTCACCCACGCACTCATAACAAGCAGACCAGACTATGGAAACGCCCTCTACGCTGGAATCAATAAATCCCTGCTACGCAAACTCCAGCCATCCAGAACACCGCAGCCAGACTCGTCCTCAGCATTCCACGGCCTGAGCACATCACCCAACACCTGTGAGACCTCCACGGGCTCCCCATCGAGAAGAGAGTAACCTTCAAGCTACTCACCCACGCCTACAAATCCCTCCACAACACCGGACCCAAATACCTCAACGAAAGAGTCTCCTTCCACGTACCCAAAAGGAACCTCCGCTCCGCCCACCTCGCCCTAGCAGAAACCCTGCGCATCTGCAGAACCAGAGCGGGTGGAGGAGCCTTCTCCTACATCGCAGCCAAAACCTGGAATGAGCTCCCAGTCAACATGAGACGCTCCCTTACTCTGCCCACCTTCAGGAAGAGCCTCAAGACCTGGCTTTTCGGCTGAACCGGAGCTGCATCCCCCCCCTCCAGCGCCTTGAGACCCTCACGGGTGAGTAGCGCGCTTCAAACTCCCTGAATGATTGACTTTGCTGAGTTCTCTGCAGGCCCCAGGCAGTCTTATTTCCGTATGCGGCAGTGGTGGTGCTCACACACGCTGCCCTCGCCGCTACAGTCTTTGGCACCCAGCAGTATAACAGACACCTCTGGACAGCTGGGTCCATCATCCGCTATACTGCTCTACAGAGGTTTCGATAATAGGTATTTAGCGGAGCTCCTGCATTAGGAAAGTACTCCTTTTGGTATGGCTACCCCCACTTTTCGCCTGACTCTGATGCTTCTTTGGCTGAGTGTGCGCTGGGTTTCTGCTAACCAGGTCCCCATTGCCTGTGTTCTTTCCCAAAACTGTACCTTTGTTTTCACAATTGGCACACCTCTGGCACACATGTAAGTCCCTTGTAAAAGTTACCAGTGGTACCAAGGACCTTGTGACCGGAGAGGGTCTCTAAGGGCTGCAGCATGTATTGTGCCACCCTAACAGACCCCTCATCAAACACATGCACACTGCCACTGCAGCCTGAGTGTTTTGTTCGAGATGCAAGTGAAGAGTCAACCTGGCACACATCCCTGTTTGCCAAGCCTACCAGCACTAAGACACTTACGAATTCTAATTCCTATTTGTAAAGCTTGAACATATCACCCCTTAAGGGTTTTAAGGTGCTGGGGGCCGTAAGGGAGATTAAGTGAGCTATTGTCCAGAGTAATGTGATGCTGAGCTGCTGCCAGCGATCGAACCGTGAACCCCACACTCCAGAGTTAACCGCTCTGGCCACTGCGCCACACCTCTCCCACTGCAAGAGGCATAGCTAAGACACCCCTACAGCAGGCCTTACAGTCCTAAGGCAGGGTGCAATATAACTCCTGTGAGGGCATAACTGCATGAGCAGATATACATCTATAGTGTCTAAGTCCATTCTTACACATTATAAGTACAAGGTGAAGCCATACTGAGTACATGGACTGTGAGCTTGTCACTACGAGTTCCACAGCTCCATGATGGCTTCACTGAATTCCCAGATGTTTGGTACCAAACATCTCAGATTAATGAACCCACAATGATGCCAGTGCTGGATTCATTAATAAATGCACTCAGAGGGCACCCCCTGAAAACCTACCAAACAAATAGTGTGTGCCTGACTGGTCTGCACCAGCCTGCCACTTCTAGACATGTTTCTGACCCCTGAGGTGGGAGCCTTTTGCTCTCGTCGGTCAAAAACAAAGCCTGCTCTGGGTGGAGGTGCTTCACACCTACACTCAAGCAGAAACAGCATTGAAGGGCGGTGAGCGTCAAAGGCTTCCAGTCCTCTGTTATGCTGGCCAGGGCCTCTCTAGCTAGTGGAGATGCCCGCCCCCCTGACCCAGCCCCACTTTTGGTCGCAAGGTAGTGGGAAAATTAGTAAGCATGAAAGGTGTGTCCCCTCTCAGCCAGGACCACCCCTAAAGCGTTCTGAGCTCAAGTGACGCCCTCCTTTGAAAATCTTTCATGTTGTTTTGGAGGATTGGATTTTAGCCAATAGGGTTAGGGGTATGCCTCCTGCCCAGAGGGAGTGGACATACAAAGGGTGTAGTCCCCCTAAAGGTAAGTAGCCCTTTGGCTACTACCTTCGGACCCCTGTACCGCCCCTAAAACTATTATTTAGGAGCACCTCTGAACCTTAATCCTCAGATTACAGACGACCTATGAAGAAGAGGACAAAGAAGAGCCGATCCCAGCACAAGGAGCTCCAGCGACTGCTGTGGTCCTAGCCCCACCAGCCTGTCTACGAACTTTGCACCACTCGTCCCATAGACCAGCGACCTCCAAAACCCTGAGAGGACTGCTTGCCTTCAACAAAGACTTGTGATCGTCTGTGGACAGTGGACCTGTCCAGAAACCAAGTTTCAAGACCAAGCTCTGCCAGTGGAACCGCGAAGTCGTCCACCTCTGAACCCGATGCCCACAGCCCGAGTCCAAGAGGCCCACTGGTCCAGAAAAGATTCCCCAGTGATCCTAAGCAAGAGTCCCTCATGAGTTGACCCCTGCTGGACTCCACTTCAATGCCTACAGCCTCTGCACTACAACGCCCTAACCGCGATCGCATTGGTAAGCTGACTTCCGACACCAAAGGACACCTCTGCACTCAAAGTCTCTGGGCCTTGGGGAGATCTACCGATGATGTCCCGATGCCCTAGCACATCCCAGCTTACCTGTGCAGCTGTAGGTTCCCATCGATAGGCCTCCTGGCCCGAGCCTGCAGCCTTTTTCCAAGTTCGAGATTCCCTATTGGTTTGCATTGGGCACCGACGCTGTGTTGGCACTCTGCTTCCGGTGGCCCCTGTGCCGCTGAGGGTGTAAGTTTGGTGCTGCCTTGTGGCCTCCCCTGTGCTTACCTTAACCCCCGGGGACTGGGCTCCAAAGCCATGCTACTTACCTGCAAGTTTGTTTGCCCTCTTTCTCCATTAGATAACATTGGCACCAGGTCCCAAGTTTGACCTCTTCACCAGACCGCCCCAGTGCTGCTGGTGGTGCAGTTTTGCTACTTACCTGACCCTTGCCTGGTACTGATTCTTGATCCAAAACCTTAATACTGTAAATCGTTTACTTATCTGCAAATTGCTGATTGTGTTTCCTCCTATAGGATAACATTGTACTGATTTAGAAAATGCACTAAGTGTCCACTGTTGATATTGAAAAACAGTGATATTGCAAAACCTATTTTACGGCAACAAAGTATCTTTGGTTCTATAAAATAAATATACAAAAAGTAATATTTTTACAAACAATTGGTCTTGGATTTAGTCATTGAGTTTGTGTAATCATTTCTTGCCTGTGTGTGTACAACAAATGCTAAACACAGCCCTCTGATAAGCCTAACTGCTCGCCCATAGTACCACAAAAGAGAGCATTAGTATTATCTACTTTAGCCTTCGTAAAGTCTCTGCTGATCCACTGGACTCTGTACACACCATACCTTACTTTGGTGTAGTATATACAGAGCCAGCTTCCTACACTGCAGGCCTGTGCAAATCTCCACATGCTGCACAGATCCTGACGGCGCCGTCTTCGGCAGGGTGCGCCACAAAGGGAAAGGCGCACCCGACCCCAAAGCACAAGTCCTCAATTTTTTCAGTCCCCGACTGGTACCAGACGACAGTTCAGGGCAATCAGGGAGGGCAGGAAAGGGGTACAGGAATCTGACCTTGTAGGTCGTTCCGACGATGAAATCCCACTGGGTGTCTCCACAGCAGAGGTGCCAGGCAGAGAGCACCAGACCAGCAATAACAGGGCAGTTGATCTGCGCCCTGACTCACCGCACTTGCAAGAATCCATCGCTCATGCAGCAGTTGAATGCCTGCTCCGATGCTGCGCCTCTGCAGTTCTCCCATGTACATCACAGGCTGCTTGGTCTTCTGCGGCTCCGTCTACAGCAGAGCTTACCGCCATGGGTGAAGTGTGCGGCAACCTCAGGGCACATCAACTGGGTGCCCTCAGTCGCCAATTGGGATCTCGCCACATCTCTGGGCAGTCAGGGAAGCTGACAAAGTGATATGTGGCTTTCATCTTCGTTCTGCTCTGCCATCTTGAAAATCTGATGCACAGTCCTCTCTGGCAAGTCGGCAGATTAGCACATTGAAGTTCCACAAAAGGCACGGCACTGAGTCGCAAGTGGGCAGAGAGCCTTGGCCACTTGCAAGAATGGAGATAACGTGCAAGATGCCCTTGGATGGTGGAGTTCGGCCTGAAGCACCACAGCTCACGTCCTACTCTGTCTGCGACTAGCCACACCCCCTACAGCAGAGGTCTTCAAACTTTTTGATGATGAGACCCCCTTGTCAAACTTTTTAGGTGTAAGGACCCCCTTCTGACAAAAATTTCTAGAACCTGGTACTCCTCATCATCGACAACTATCGACAACCATAAACGCCCCAATTCCCACAGCAAATAATTTTTACGGGGAGAAATAATATTAAACAGTGTTTAGCAAAGCAAAGGTCAGTGAGTGTGGGGGTCAAAGGTGTAGCTAAAAAACAAAGGGCCTCATTTATGAGGAATTGTCATAGGGCATCGCCGCAAGTCTTCTTACTGCGCTGCCCTATGCCAATGTGAAAGGGCAGGAATGCAGCGCATTTATGAAATACGGTGCATTCCTATCCTTTTCCCTTGCGTTGGCGTACAAATTGCTGCCTAGCACCAAAACAGGCAGGATTGTTTTTGTACAGGAAGGGGTACCTTCCTTCACAAAAACAATCCCGAGAGGCGTTTCTATGTGAGCACATATGGAAAGAGGAAAAAACGAGGAGAAAACATTTCTCCTCGTTACGCCTCCACTGGGTAGGTGTCAGTTTTTGGAGCTGCCCCAAGTTTAAGTGATTTTGTAAATTTTGGCCAGCATCAAAATCCATGGGTGTTGCGTGGGAACCCCATGCAAAGCCCACGGAACACCTTGACGCAGAGTAAGGCAACGCAGTGACTTGCGCTGCTATGTCTTACTCCATATCTATTAGGCCATGCAGGGTGACTTTGAACCGCCTCATAGGTATGGTTGAGACGCTTGCGCCGCTGGAGCGTCAAAAAAAGTGATGCTCTGGCGATGCAAGCCTCTCATAAATAAGTCCCAAAACATTCTGTACGTTTTTTAGGTCTTTCATTATCAGGTATCTACATATAAAATAATGGGCAGCGTAAAGGAAAAATACATTTTAAAAGTTGTTACTGAGTGGGAAATGCACTGTAGTACATTATGAAACCACTATTAGTTAATGCACTGCAGAGGTCTGTGTGTAACCAGAAAGACACAGAATGAAATCTTGGTTGGTGCAGTGGAGAATAGTGATGTGTATTTTTAGTGCTACGAGGTCAAAGCCTGTGACAGAAAGCACTGTGCATATGTAAGTCATTACTTTATACTTGCATTACACACAGTGAAAGATAGAATGCTGCAAAACGTGCAAATAGTTTTACATAAAATGGTGCTTCCAAAATGTAGATATTAGTAATACCAGAGCGAATGTAATGCTATTCTTTTTTTACATAACTGTCCCTTCAACACCTCTTTAGGGGTACTAAGAGCAGTGTAAATGCAGTTAAAATTAAAGGCAAGCACTTCCCTGTCCAGTTAACTCTTCCACTCAAAAAAACAAATCTTTCTCATCACAAAGCTTAGAGTGATTTGATCAATTAAAGCCAGAACCGCTCCAAAGCATCATTTTCACTTGCAGATTAACTGATAAGCACATTTGCATTTCATTCAGGCAAGCAGCTGATAACAATCTAAATTAGCCATCCCAGGACGGCTGTCTTTTTCCAAAAGGAGAACAAAGGAATGGCAAACACTTTGGATTGCAGATACAAGTGAAGCTGGGGAATGCGCAACTCCCTTCCCAGGACTCCACGGCCCCCCTGGGGGTCGTGCCCCACAGATTGAAGACCTCTGCCCTACAGACAACACATCTTTAATTGAAATTACCATTACATTTGCACAGACATACAGTTTTATTGATAAACGTATACAGCGCACAAATGATAATGTGTGGAAATGTCATCACCTAGTGTATTGATTTGTTTTGATGGCATTCAAATATTTGTTTCTTCTACCCTTCAGAATTACCAAAAAATGTGCCTCACTTGGGCTTCTCTAATTCTGAAATATCCGCCCAGTTGATTTACAGACATTTAAATTTTGTTCTGTGCTAGAAATAAAAAACTATATGCAGCCTTCCTCAAGCACACAGCGTGATTGTCATGTAAATCCTCTTAAATTGAAGTCAGAAAAAGAAAAGCAAACACCAAACTCCCTGGAAGAGAGGAAAACCTTGAAAATGTAGGAAGGCCTTGAAAACCTGGATCTTTCCTTGTGATTAACCCCGTCATCTGGTCATCTTGAGGCATACTGTAGGGACTGGCAAGAAGCGCCATGACGTCCGTTAGGCAACTGTTGCGCCACACAAATCTATATCATCAGAGAGCCTGACATTTGACCTCTATCTTTGAATGCACAGCAAAAGTAAAAAGATAAGAACAAGGTTCACAGATCTCGAGCAGTGGTGGACGTTTACAGTAAATGGGGTTTGTGCAAGGGAAGGGACAAACTCGAGCTGGACACCATAAAACAAATAGATTCAGCAAATAGAAAGCAAGCAAATGTGAGTTACAAACCACAAAGCCAATGGTAAACAGTGGGCGGAATGCATTCCCAGGTAAGCTTTCTGAATGTCCCCAAGATGTAGTTAGAAAACCAGACAGCTGAGCTGTCTAGTAGGCCTCAACCTAAACAAGACGCGACAAACTGGGAATCATCACCATGGAGGTGGAAACAAAAGTTAAAGGAAGTGATGATCCTCAAGAGAGGTGATGTGTGGCGTGAGAAGGGGGGGCACGTAACAACCCTGGGGTGCCCCATAACATAGGACTGGCGGAGGGGGAGACTTAGCTTCACTATTGATACAGGAATCCCATAGCAAGATCCACACCCCGCTTTTAATGCACAGGTTTTATTTGTTAGATCCTTTTATGACACATGAGACATAAATCGGTGGAGGGAGGGGGCGGGGGCACTGTCAAGATGTAGAAGAATTCATCCATCAAAGTTTACACTGATAAGCGCCAGCCTACCCCTGGCAAGAGCCATAGTAAAACGCCGAGCTTGGGTGAGCGAGGTCACCATTGGCAGGGCGGACCTCGACGGTTTTGTGTCGAGACCGAGTGTGTGCAAAGAAGTTTATCATCATTTTATTGTTTTGGCAGATATGGTTTCTCACGCACAACATACTGGGTAAATGTTATCGCCACAGAAACACTGACACCGTCTGCATCACGCTACAATGTGGAAAAACACACAGTTACGAGTGACTTTCCTTTGACGCAGGAGAGAAGCTATCTGCAAGGTCAGAATGTAGAGAATGAAAGAGTCGATATCAGCCGAGAGGCTGGTGACCTCTGAGAAGACGCGGCGGCAGTGAGAGGAGAGTGGGCCACTGACTGAGAATGCATGCAGGAAGCGGGGGCGTGGCTACCGCCGGTGCAGCGCGCGCTGGCACCGGGTCCCATTTAACCCTGAAAGCCCTGTATTTTACTACCCCCAACAGCAGCAGCCAATCCTTGCTTGCATCAGGGCCCATGTCATCCATGCTACGCTACTTGCAGATGCGGAGAACCACAGAGAATTCTCCATCACAAGCTCTTTTTGTCTGCAGCTTGAGGAGAAGCTCGGGGGTCAGCTGTCCACAACTGCTTCGCGTTCCTCAATTCTGCTGAATTTAAAATGAAGGTAGACAGTATCTAATGGCAGCAATCCAGGCAATGTGATTGGCTGAGGACATTTTTTTAATGACCCCCAATGTAGATCCACATAATTTCGACAGTACGCATCAGTTTGAAAATAGTACATGGGTCTTTAGGTAGCTCTGTCTGTCCGGTATGTTTATGTTCACTTCTAAGAGGGCCTGTCTGAGTCCTCCTCAGATGGTTTGAATATCTGTGTTTGTGGTAATCAAAAGCCTCTGAGATTGTGTGAGTCACTTGGAAGGGTGAGGCCTCACTGCCAACTGCTTCAAGTTGGAGTTGTTTTTTTGTTTGCATAGAACTTCCAGTGACTTCATGATACAATAGTCCCTTTGAGCAATGCACAAATAGCTTATCACAACAGGTTGCATTGAGAAAGTTGCCGCTCGGGTTGCAAAAGCTGCCGCTTGAGTAGAAAATCTACTCAAGCAGACGAAAGAAGTAGCGCACTCTGGCACATCACGTGGTGCTGTTCGCGTTGATTTTACAGCGTGGGACAAGCTCCTGGTGCTAAAAATCAGCACGAGCAGCGTGGCGGACAGGAATTCTGCTGCTCGTGGAACTCCGTGGATTCTCGCAGAGGTTTTAGGTATCTTCACGGAATTCCGCGGAGTAAAAGTCTGCGAGCTCCTCCCACCCCTATTTTTAATACCTTTGCTCCTGCATCTTTCTGTGTTGAAGGCCCGAACCACCATTCTTGTGTCTGCCCCCATGTACCTACTTGGACACTCTGGGGCTTATTTACAAGCCCCTTGCGCCGCCGGTGCGTCACTTTTAATATGTGAAAAAGTGACGTACCGGTGGCGCAAGGGCCTTGTAAATAAGCCTCTCTGTTGCTGATCCAGAGGTCAGCCTCTTTCCCAAGCTCTTTTGGATCAATGAGGTTGGATTCAATCAAGTGCTGGCGCATCTCTGTAAAACAATGACTCAGAATGTGCTCTCCCATAAACAGATTATACAGCCCATTACAGTCATTTATTTTTCTGCCTTTCACCCACCCCTCTACTGCTTTAATAGACACATCAACAAAATCTTGCCAATACTGCTTTGACTGCTTTTGGGCATCCTTAAATTTCAAGAAATATTTCTCCAGAGAGAGACCAAACTTGTGGAAAAGGGCGGCCTTCATGGGTTGGTACTGAAACTGCTCAGCTGCATAGAGACTCAATAGGACATCCCTCCCCACAGATGGCACGTGCTTCCACAGATTAATCAATACAAAAGTTTTCCCCCTGGACTTACTGTTAAAATTCAAACTTTCCGTATGTGGATGCTTAATTATCAAGAGAAGAACTGTAGATATAACTTCAATGTAAAAAAATTGGGTGCAAGGGGATACCAGAGCTTCTGTTCATAATGTTCTGTTTTGTATGGTAGAGGGTTTCATCCTACAGAGCCTTATGTTTATACATTGCCCATTGGGGGCTTCTTTTTATACTGCAAAGCCCAATAAAGTTTGTTATGGAAAAAAAAAATATGCTTCAACCACAATATTTAGACTCTCATAAATATTTTAATAAAATACAAATAAAATACTAGTGACATTTGCTAATATAGTTTATCATCCATTGGACCATATACATCATCAAAAAACTTTGGTCCAAAAATAACATAGAAAACAACTGTATACTATCAAATACTGAAAGAGCTGACCCAGCATTTCGGTGGCTCCTTTTTTTTAAACTATCGTTTTTATTGTCATTTATATGATTAAGTTCGATATAATCTATACATTTTCATATTCACAGCAGGAACATATTATACCGGGTGGAGACAATCACCTGTTTTTAAGGTAAATTTAGCATTTTAGTAAACAGTAGTCATTTTCTTAACATTTCTTTTCCCTCAAACACCCTTCCCCGGGGCTAATACCGCCCTCCTACCTAACAGCTGTTGCTAATAGGTCCCTGCTGTGTCAAGGTGCACTGTGGGGAGTGGCTGGGTCTGCCATCTGCATTAACAATCGCGCATGTTTATGCCCTAAAAATGCCCGTATGATTACCACAATAAAACTAAAGAAAACAAATTATGGCATCTACAAAACTATCGATACCCAACTGAAACTTATAAGATTACCAGGGGTCTCTCATCTGCAAGTTTGACAGTATACGTGTTTTACTTGATACATGTTGGGTAGCTCAGCATGTGAGCCTAGGGCTCCAGGGGGGGGAGAGACGGGAAGGCAAGAACGCCCGGGCAGGAAGGCGGGGCCCAGCAGTGGGGGGATAAAAGGGGCCATCCAAGTGTCACTATGCCATTGCGTGATTGCCCTCACCCTCTCCACGAGACCTCTCAGTCCCACAGGTGTTCAGCAGCCGTCAGTCCTGCACTAGGTCAGTGTGTGTCTCTCACGCCTCCACTGGTTCTGAAGGGCCCGTCTGTAAGTCTTAGTCAGTTGAGTTACGTGCGTCCCATGCCCCCAGTATTTCTGCCCATGGTTCCGCCAGGGGTCTACGCCTTTTCGTGACCTTGTCTTCCCAGAGTAAGGCCCTCTCCTCTGCCCCAACAGGAGACATCTTTTTCCCAGTCTGCTATTAGGGGGCTCATCGCTGCCCTCCATCTGAGAGCTATTCTCCGTTTAGCTAGGAGGAAAGCTAGGTCCACAAACCTGTGCCCCATTCGTTTAGATTTGGGCCTCGGGAATAGTCCCAGCAGGCACACCTCCGGGGAGCATCTCATAGTGCGGGCCAGAACCCTATTGACTTTATCCACGATCGTGGCCCAATATTGTTGCAGTCCCGGGCATGACCACACCATATGATCAAAATCAGCATCTATTCGCGAGCATCTAGTACAAGTCTGGTCATCCCTCCCATATACTACGTTCAATTTGTGAGGAGTGAGGTAAGTTCTATGTAATAGGTTAAATTGTAGGAGTTTAAAAGCTGCATTCCTCGACACTTTTTTGGGCTTCCCAGGGCCCTCTTCCATTCTTTCTCAGTCAGTTGCCTACTCAGTGTGCCCTCCCATTTCTCCTGTAGTCGGGGCAAAGGATTTGGTGTCATCTCGGTTATTGCTAGGTATAGCCATTTCACCAAATGTCCAGCAGAACCCAAAGTCACCATCGCCTGAAGGACCGCATGAGTGGCAGGCTCTCTTGCATTATCTCCCCATAACTCAGCCAATGCCCCCCTTATCTTGTTATAATTGAAAAACTGTCCTGGTGGGAGGTCATGATATTCCAGAAACTCATCTAGAGGAAGCAGTTCACCATCCCAATAATAGTCTCCTACAGACAGAACCCCTGCTTCCTCCCATCCCTGCAGCTGTCTCTGTGTGAGGGGAGGACCCATACCCATCTGCGGTATTCCCGTTAGTGGTATATTTGGTGCCCTTTTCGTACATCTGTCCCAGCATGCCACTGCCACTGTGAGTAACACGCCCATGTTTTTGATTTTCTGGCGGGGGTTGAGCATCCTGGGGAGCAGTGCCCCTCGTGTGGTATGGGCCGACGGTGACAGCATCTCAAGTCCCCTTCCATCTAGACACGTGGCCAGCCACTGGAGTTGCGCCGCCAAATAATAAGCCTCAAAATCGGGAGCGGCCAGTCCCCCCCCATTAGAGGCAGCCACAGAGTCTGCAGGGATACGCTGTTGCGTCCACCATCCCACACTAGGTCTCTCAACAAAGGGTCCAGGGCCTTGAACCAACTTCTCGGGATAACCACCGGCAGGTTAACAAAGAAGTACAACATCCTCGGTAGTACAACCATCTTGGAAAGTGCCACTCTAGCCATTACTGGCAACTTAAGCGAGCGACAGAAGGACACATTAGCCCGCAATGATCTCAAGGCACTTCCCAAGTTCCCCTCCAACAGATCCTTCAGACGATGGTAGACCTGTACTCCCAGGTACCTAAAGGAGCTCGGTGTCCATTCCAGGTCCAATGGAAGGTCCAATGGCTTGCCGAGGTCGAGCCTCAACGGGAATACACAAGTTTTCTTTTTGTTTACGCGCAGTCCCGAAAGCTCCGCAAACTCCTCCAGTATGCACAACACTGCAGGAATCCCGCGGGATCCATTTCGGAGGTAGATGAGTATATCGTCCGCGTATAGCGAGACTATGTACTCAGTCCCATCAAGCACCAGTCCAAGGCTACCACCCTCCTGCCGAAGCCTCTCCGCCAGCGGCTCCATGGCCAGAGCAAAGAGCAGTGGCGACAAGGGACAACCTTGCCGTGTTCCTCTATAGATGGAGTATGGGGCCGACACTGTGCCACCTGTACGCACTCTAGTCCTGGGATTCTCATATAAAAGGCGGACCCATTTTGACCAGCCATCTCCCAATCCCATCCTTTCCATTACTGCCAGTAGGAAATGCCATTGCAGGGAGTCAAAGGCCTTCTCCAAGTCGACAGCCACCACCACTGCATCAGGGTACTCCCCCAGGTCTCTGTGAAACAGGACATTATATAATCTCCTTAGGTTATTAGACGTTGAAAGTGAGGGGATAAACCCGTTTTGGTCCGTGTGGACCAATCTCTGCATCTGGGGCAGAAGCCTGGTAGCCAGCACCTTGCTTAATATTTTGAATTCAAGTTTTAACATTGACAGTGGTCTAAATTCCGCTATATCCGCTACCTCTTTCTTTGTGTTCGGCAAAGGAATCACCAGCGCCTCTTTTACCGAAGGTGGTAGGTGTTTCTCCCCAAACGCTGCTGCATACATTTGCTCCAGCCTTGGAGCCAAAACATCTGCGAAGGTGCAATAAAATTCAGCCGGGAGGCCATCAGGGCCCAGCGTTTTCCCCTGTGCCATTTCTCTGATGGCTTCTCTAAGTTGCCCCGCTTTTATCGGCTGTGCCAAGGTCTCCCGAGTGTCCTGGTCCAGTTCTTGCAGTCCCAACTCTTCCAGGTACGCAATAGGTCTGTCTCCGTGTATGTCCCCTGGTTTCCCGTATAACTTCTCATAGTACTCCCTAAATGTGTCATTAATACCCCTTGGCGAGCAGATTACTTGTCCGCCAGCACCCTGGATGCCTAGGATTGGGGCTCCCCTGCCTTCCGGCCTGTTCAACCAGGCCAGTAACCTCCCCGCTCTACCCCCCTCCACATGTTGCCGTTCCTGTTATGCTCGGTAATCCAGCGTCCTCAACCTATCCCACGTGGAGTTGTAGAGACTCCTCACTTCTGCTAACCGTCTTTGGGCATCAACCCCTCCTTCAATCTCTCTGTCCAGTGATAAGATTTGGGCCTCCAGAGACTCAAGCTCCCGGGTGATCTCCCTCCTGGCTCCCACCACCTGTCCCATGCATTGCCCCCTAATTACCACCTTAAATGCATCTCATTCTACCAGGAGAGAACTAGCAGTCCCCTGGTTTCCCTCAAAATAGGTAATTATAGCTTCAGAGAGCCGTTGTCTAAAACTATCATCCTCTAATAAATTGGGATCTAATCACCACAGTGGGATAGGGGCCTTCTCAGGGGTAGGTGCGAACCGCAACAGCAAGGGGCTGTGGTCGGAGATAAATCTCCCTAAGTATTCTGCGTTTGTCAGCATCGGGGCCAGTCTATCGGAGCAGAGGTACATATCTAATCTGGTGTGTAGGTCGTACAGGGGGGGAGTAATAGGAATATTCTCTCTTCTGTGTGTTATGTAATCTCCAAACTTCTATCAACTCCCACCCAGTAATCCAGCCCCTCAGTCCCTTGGCCATCGTGGCCGCCGCTGTACTCCTCAAAGGAGGGGTAGATCTGTCCCATCCTGGATCACATACACAGTTAAAATCCCCCCCTAAAATCAAGTCATCCCCTGCCACCCCTGATAATGGTCCAGAAAGTTGCGCAAGGAAAGAGACCTGGTCACGGTTCGGTGCATAAACACTACCCAGTGTCACCTCCCTGCCCTTCAACTTGCCCTTGACAAAGACAAACCTCCCATCCGTGTCAATTATTTTCCGGGAAACTTGAAACGGAACCCCAGGCCTGACCTACACAAGCACACCCCTTGCATACGCTGAATATGTAGTCGCAAATAATTGCCCTCGCCATCTACGCCTGAGCCTAGAAACCTCCACCTCCGTAAGGTGGGTCTCTTGTAGCATCACTACATGGGCTCCCCTGCGCTTTATATAGTTAAGAATACTGTAGCGCTTGGAGGGAGAACCCATACCCCGAATATTCCAGGTCAGGAGCTTAAACTCCTCGGCAAGGCTAAAGTTACCAGTCATCACTCAATGTTATCCCCCCAGAGCCCCCACCACAACATCTACAGCAG
Source organism: Calotriton arnoldi (assembly GCA_963921515.1). Taxonomy (NCBI): domain Eukaryota; kingdom Metazoa; phylum Chordata; class Amphibia; order Caudata; family Salamandridae; genus Calotriton; species Calotriton arnoldi. Next base: position 3,260,636 of record CAWUFW010000717.1, read on the forward strand.
ACCCCGTTATGGAACAACAAACCCAACAACAAAACTCCCCAACCCGTGAGCGGACTGACAACGGTCAGCTGCCCAAACCTGTGATGAAACCTCATTCCAATCAGTACGCCGCCCTCAGTTCCAATGGCGGTGCACTCTGGTGGGGGGTGGAGGGAAAGATCAAGTACTTTCAAATGTGACCTGATGGCTGTCCCGTCCCGTCTGTGGTGCAGGGGCATTCCCCCTTTCCCCCTTCAGTCAACAACATCTCCCTCTCACGCCAGGCGTCTCCATACAGTATTGATTTTCGCTGTCTGTAGATCCCTACCATTACGCAATGTCATCTGCAGTGCGTGGGGTCAGCTTTGGCAGTTCCGCATCATTCCCAGAGTTATCCTCCAAATTGGACGAGTGGTTCACTGATTTGGAAGAAGAGTCTCCAATCCGGTCTTTGCCTCTAGGCGACATCAGCTGTGCCACCGCCTTCAACGCAGCCTCTCGCTCTTGTTGTGCATGGAAGTAGTTGGTCTTTGCAATGCTTTTGGCTTCTTGGGGTGACGGAGGCAGACCCTAGCACCACGCTTCTCCCCCCTTGAGCCCGGCTGGGACCTGGGCAGGGGAGCACCTTTCCCGTATGCCTCCAGCCAAGTCCTGGTATCCTCTGGAGTGTTGCAAAAGTGTGTGGTACCGTCCAGCACGATTTGGAGCCTCGCCGGAAACATTAATGAATATTGCAGACCTGCCTCCTGTAGTGCTTTTTTAACCGCTATTAAGGAGGCTCTCTGGGCCTGCACTTTAGCAGTAAAGTCCGGATACATGGATACTTTGCTATTGTCCATTGTTTAGGGACCGTGAGATCTGGATTGTTGCAAGATGGCATCCCTGTCCTTGTAGTGTAATAGTCTGGCAACCACCGGTCGGGGGGGTCTTCCCGGTGCTGGCGGTCTCCCTGGTACTCTATGTGCCCTCTCCAGAGCAAATAATGTGGATAGTGCACCGGCATCACTTCTATAAGCCATGTTTCGAGGAATGACAGCATGTCTGCCCCTTCCGCTGACTCTGGGATCCCCACTATTCGGACATTGTTACGCCTGTTTCTCCCCTCGACATCTTCTGCCCTCCTTTTGAGTTCCATCACCCTCATTGTGAGGTCCTCCAACCGAGCCGTCCCCTGCTTTTGTTCTGGCGCCCATTCTGTTTGAAAGTTCTCAACCTCTGTGACTCTGTCCACCAGTTTATGGTGCTCTGCCTGCAGGAGACCCAATCCCACTGACACAGCCCCTATATATTGTTGCAATTCCGCCTTAGTGTCAGAGATCGCTGCTAGAATCTTGTCTAAATGGAGATGTAGAGAGAGATCCTTATCAGCTGCTTCCCCGGGGTCTTGGTCACTGTGCTGGGGGGAAGGTTCCCGCGTGTTGGGCACGGTGCCCCCCTGCTTTGTTTTCTGACGCTTCGACTCGCCTGACCCCCGCCCTGGCATCATTCCAGATAGTAGATAGTCCTTTAGGCTGTCAAAGCCAGTGCAGGCCCCGGGGGCCGACTGGTGCCTGGGCGTGTGTCGCCTGCTGCCTCCCCACTCTCTAATACCGTTCCAGTGACCTTGGAATTCTGCGGCAAAATGGAGTCCGACAGGAGGTTTGTTTGTTGTCCCCTTTTGTTGTTGTTATCTGGGCGGGGCACCCGTTCTGGTGCCCCGCGAGCCGCTCGTGCAGGGTAGGCAACGCGGCCAACACAACCAGGTTCGTCACACCTCACCCTGGAGCACCTCTGTCGTGGTATTCTATGGAGCCACCCTGGATCTACACTTGGGTTTTGAAGTCCTCCGTGCCAGCTATGGCCACAGGTCTCCTGCTCCTAAGTAGGCTGTTCCAAGCCTTCGCTTCTTCATCTGCACACCCGTGTCATCCAACCCAGCCACCAAGAGCCCTCTAGGCAATCTCGCTTGTCTGCACCCCAGGGGCACAAGTCACTGTATACTGGGCTATTAGTTCGTTCCCCCAGCTCCAGTGCTGTCCCGCAGCAGCCGCCACCTACCGCTGGGTTAGAAGTGCGTTCTGTGGCCTATAGGCCCTTTCGTCTGCTCCCCCGCCGGTCAGCACAGCGCGGCCTCCGGATGTCTACGCCTGTCCACAGGGGTCTCACCGCCTCCAACACCAGTACTAGGCCTCTTTATGCTGCGTCACAGTGTCGCTGGCTGCCGCCGGTCTCATCTCCCATTCCTCAGGGTGAGCTTCACTTATCACCTCTGTCCGTACTCAGGAGTTGCTGTTGCACGCCTCGGTCCAGTATCCCGGTGTACCCAGCCTTCGTTACCGCTTCGCTCCCGCTTCAGGCCTACTTGAGCGGCTGTCCGCCGCAGGTCTCTGTACCAGGCCGCTCCCAGCCAGCCGGCCCGGGCTGGCGCGCTCTGCTCCTCAGTGCTACTGGCAATCTGGTGCTCCCAACGCTGTCGTCTTTTGCTTCGGCCACCGTCGTCGCTGCCCTTGTTCCCCCTCACCAGCACAGGGGAAGGTCGCCGCACAGCTCCCCGGACTCCCGATCAGGCCTCAGTCTTGCAGCAACTCCGGTTTCGATATCTCCGGGCTCCCCCGGTCTCGTCGCAGCTCTGTTCCTCTGGATCTACAGCTCTTCCGTACTCCGGCTTCAGCTCATTCCGGCATTGGAGACTAGCCTGCCCTTCCGGCTATCGAATACGGGTCAGCAGGGATGCCCCACTCCCAGTTGAGACAGGATTAACACGGGACCATGACGGAGCTTCACAGCTATGCAGCCACCATGATCGTGGTCCAAGCCACGTCCCCTTTCTGTGGCTCCTTGACCTTTATCCCACCTTCTTCAGGACCAATAACTGAATAAGAAATAGGAGATAACATAAAATATATATCTCCATAAAACAGTTGTTTAACAGATTATTTAAACATATAAGGTTGGGCATACACTGTTGTTCTTACTATAATATTTTTATACATACCACTTATTAAAAACAAAAAGACATGATTATCAACATGGTGATATATTTATACATATCAAGCATCAATAGGCATGATTTTTTAAATATATTATTCTTTACCTTGTCTAATTTCATACACATTTAATTAATATGCTTAGGGTATATTGTCACCACGAGTATCAAATAAAAACATCCTGAGGGACATCCTTAATTTCCTTCCTTTATATTTTAACTTGTTATAACAGTGTTCTTACCCATTGATATTCTCCAGGATTTTATATAATGTATATTGAAGGTGCCTTACGTTTATTGTCTTTCACCCATAATAGTACGAAAAGTCTGTTTCTTTCCCAGTAAGATTACAAACTGTAGGAATAAAAGTTAAAAAAAGATATGTTTTATAATGACAATAATAAGCTATTATTAATCCATATATGTCACTCAGGGTTTTACCTAATATTTAATACTTTGCAGCTAAAATTTCATGTGGGTAAACCAACCATGGCAAGTTTACTGTTCCTTTCCTGCCTCGAGCAAGACCGCTGCTATGCTAATGCAGATCTCAGCAGTCAATAAATTGTTTCTTAAAGCAGCTTTTTCAATTACCTGCACAGCGTAAAAATCCATTTTATAACCCAACTTATATTACTTAAAGCCAGTTTTTAATGTGCTCTCTACCCTAGAGGCACCATTAATTTTCCTATGCCTAGCTTATTACTAAAAGTCTCACTTGTCTGTTTGGCATGGTTCACACTGGTCCCTTATCTAACCAATCCACACCCTTACGTATTTAGCCTTCCTATTCTTGTGTTTGTGGTTTCCCATTGGTCCCTTATCTATCTAATCTGTACCCTTATCTTTTAAGCCTGCCTGTTTAGCCTTCCTATTCTTGTGTTTGTGATTTCCCATTAGTCCCTTATCTATCCAATCCATACCCTCGACTTTTTCGCCTACCTCTTTTTATACCTATGGTTATCCATTGGTTCCTTATCTATCCAATCCGTGCCCTTATGTTTTAGGCCTGCCTGTTCTTGTCCTTATACCACCATGTTTAAAAGGGGGCAGCTTCTTATGTCCTACTTATTAAGTGTAGATTCTATACATTATACTAGTTTGTAGATCTTGTTACAGCAATTTAACATCACATTTTCAGGCACAATACTCTACTACACCCCTTGAGGTCAGTAAATTACATACATCTGAAAACTGTATATGCACCCTAAAGATGTGCCCTTCTCCTAAATACAAATGCAAAGAGGTTTGCTCTATTCCTTAATCAGTGTCAATTGCATTTTTTAAATCTAAACCTATGTTATTTCTATATAATAAAGCCAAAAGTGGTATTTGTTTTGTCATATTTAGGAGGGAATTCTGCTAACTGGAGTGTTCCTTTAATATAGAGAAATCATCCATTGTTGTATAACTTTTCTGCCTTCTGCGAGCAGATGCGTAAGCTTTTTGATAGAAAGTCATATATCCTCTCCTTAGAGAATGAATTGATAAATTTGAAGCAGGACCATCAAGATTTGTTAAGCTATATAATTGTTTGGTAATTGGGACTGATTAACCCAAAGAGAAAAGAGCATCTTTGTTCTATCAAGGACTGCAAACTGAACTGAAAGATGTTGCATACATTTACCACCTGCTAAGTGCAGAACTGTTGGTAAATGTATATGGAAAAATCCCACGGATGGTGAATTCCGTGTGGTTTTTTATCAAAAGAAGAAATGGAGAAAAGACACACATTAAAATTGCGATAGTTTTGTGGAAGGCCCAGTCGTTTCATGAAAGACAGAATAGCTAAGAATCAAGTGTTGGTAACATCATACACAGATCATCATACACAGATCATCATACACAGATCATCACACACAGATCATCACACACAGATCATCATACACAGATCATCATACACAGATCATCATACACAGATCATCATCATCATACACAGATCATCACACACAGATCATCACACACAGATCATCACACACAGATCATCATACACAGATCATCACACACAGATCATCACACACAGATCATCATACACAGATCATCATACACAGATCATCACACACAGATCATCACACACAGATCATCATACACAGATCATCATACACAGATCATCATACACAGATCATCACACACAGATCATCACACACAGATCATCACACACAGATCATCACACACAGATCATCACACACAGATCATCACACACAGATCATCACACACAGATCATCATACACAGATATTGTTGAAGGGGTAATTCCTTGACTGTAGAAGGAGGTATTTTGTGAGGTGAAGACAGTAAATCAATTCCAAAATGTGTAATGAATACCATGAATGCCATGTGTAATGAATGTGATTCGGTCTGCTGTAGCCCATACAATAGTTCCAATCAGGTGACTTTTTTCAGGAGGCCAGGAAAGGGTGGTTGCAGGGCTTTTAGGCTCTGTACCTTTAGGAAATGACATGGATATCAAGTTTGCTAAATTTCTACACATTCCATTATTAAAAAGAAGATTCTTGAGCATATTATCTCCATTTTCATTTCATACACATATGATTTCTTTTCTGTATTTTGATTTTAATGATGCCCCTCACTTAGGGTGATTTTGGGCATGCCTTAGTTGACTTTACATAATCCTAGTATTAATTTGGCTGCCAGGGCACATCAATTGGCTTTAGATGGCTGCCAATTCCAGTGAGAGTTGTTCTTTTAAAGTGTGTGCCAGTATGGCTATTTCATCCATTATCGGTTGCGCAATTTCTTTACTATATGTTATGAAGAATTTAGTAATGTTTTTGATAAGAATAAGAATGAAAATCAGATGACCAAAGACACACCATTCATTTTATTTCAAAAGAGGTTGACCTTCAACATAACATATATTACCTGTGGTAGGGTAAATGTTAGGGATTTCTGCTGATAAGGAAGGCTTTGGAGTTGTCCGAAACATGTTCACTTAAAGATTTGGGGATAATTGGCATTCCAAAACATCTTCTCTTTTTTGTTTTTTAGTACATCAGTGGCATCCTCAATAATTTTTGGGGGATAACTTACAAGATTATTTGAAGAATATTCACCATTTCCCACTCACTTTTTAGTGTAACATCTATAAGAGCTCCCAACTTGGTTGGGCTTACTCAGGCAAATACAAGCCTTCAATGCCACCAGGAACGTATGATAAAGCATGCCACTAGCAGTGGGCAAGGGTCCTTTTGTTCAAGGAAGGTGACTCTGTTGGAATACTTGTCACACCAATGATCCTAATTTTGACTTGTGATATCCTGTGATTATGTAAATGCCTGCAAGGGTGTGTTCGCAAACCTATAAGAATCCTTTACCATTCCCATCCCCCCTGTTGGATAGAGTACTAAGGATCCTGCTAAATACCTGGTACATGCGTTACAGCAATTACACTTAAGACATCAGCACTTAGATAGACCTTGGTGTCATAGCCACATACCTCCTAATAGCCCCTTCATGTCCCCTATGTTTTTCAAGAAATTCAGTTGAGTCTTTTATTTTCCTATGGTGCATTCTGCTTTTTAAGATGCACAATTTAATCAGGATCCAGTCAAGGTGGGTGAACTGCTTAGCTGCCTTTCTAAATCAGCATTTTCTAGGGCAATTTCGTTGGTAACCAACTCAGATGCTTGTTTACAGTGTATAGCCTTATAGCCCGCCGTAGCGGGCTATACCGGCTATTAACCGCTTGCCTGCGGCAGGAATTCCAGCCAGGTGCTGGACATTCCAATCGCGGGCGTGGTCATGACGAGCTCAGCTCGTCATGAGCACACGCCCAGCGTGACACATGACGAGCTGAGCTCGTCATGAGCATGGAATGGGTTAAAGGCCCGCTACCGCGTTAAAGGCCCGAGCCAAAGGCGAGGGACTTTAACAAAGTAGCGGGACTTTAATAGCCGGTATAGCCCTGCAACGAAGGGCTATAAGGCTATTAGAACGTTCTGCCACTAGAGTGCAGAATGTTCTCACAAATAAAACAAAGGCGTCTCGAAGCTCGAGGGGATTTAAATCCCCTCGAGCTCCGAGAGGCCTTTGTAAGACATTGGAATGTTGGTCTGCGGGCCTTTACCGGCCCGTAGAAGCAGGGAGAACTCCATTGTCTACAATGGAGCTCCCAACATTCCAATGTTCTAATATGTCTTACGATCAAATTTTAAGAAGATGTAAAAAACGCCCTTAGTTGGAGTACTTCTCTAAAGAGATACTGTGTTATTTTCAGCTGGGAGGAATGGATGTATTGCCTTTGGGGACTCATTTTTGCCACATAACGCTAACTGAGTTAAAAGAACTCAAATTACATTGTTTCAATGTGGTTTGAAAGAGGAAATTAAGGGCAAATTGATTTGATTACAACGTCCTACTTCTTTTTCTGAACCTGTTTGAGCACCTTTGATTGATTGAACAAAGATTACAAGAGACAAAGGGTATGAAATAAGATCCAAATAAAGTATTCAAACTTCCTTAGAGTTCGCTCATCTGAAGGATCTGAGACTTCTGCAGATCCATTGCCTCAAGATGAGTCTAGGCAGGACGGAGGAGAAAGGGTTTCTTGAGTGAGAAAAAGTGCTAATGTATATGTGTTAATGTCTACAATGTGAGGATACTGGGCATATGATTCATCCTGTCCTAAGCTGCCTTTGAGGGATGCTGGAAGTTTTCAATTTTCTCTCCTGAGAAGACATTAGTAATGACATGAGAGCAAGCTGAAGCATGTGAAAACATCAAGCAGCCATTTTACTACACACTGCGCAGAAGCAGAAATTTCCCCCCAAGCAAAGAAAGACGTCACACCATGTGATCTGGTTATGACATGCGCACTGAGTTTTCCCGCGCATAGCGGCCATTTTAGATTACAGACAAGCGTTATTCATTAGTAAAACACATGGGCAAGCTTCCTTCCCTTTCGTGTCGTGAATGCAAAGGTTAGTATAAACAATACAAGTTTAATAAATTAATACTGTGATGAGGATTGAATACAAGCAAGTTTCATTTATGAAACCTTGCTCCATCAATCCCCTCTCTGATGGCGTTTCTGAGCCATCAAAACACTACCCTCAATCAGATGCCAACTTCTAGGAAATTACTTCATTCTCATCTTTACACTTTCCATTTTTACAATCTCCTTTTAATTTCTTGTATAATTCACTTCTCCACTCTTCAAGTTCGATTTCATCTACCTTTCGTTTCTTTCCTCTTCCTGTCACCTTATATGTTCCATTCTTTTTACAGCATTTGCACCATATTGTTATTGCCAAGATTATTATTGCTAAGGGTACTAATATTTGACCTATAAGTCCTTTTCCTATATTAGCAAACCAGGTACCAATTGACGAGATACTATTTGTCAATCTTTCCCATACACTATCAACTTCCAGTGGTTTAAGTTCTTTCTCAAGTTTAGTTATATTCTGTATATATGTTCCAATTTCTGCACTCTTATCAGGAATATAAGTGCAACAATGTTTCGTCTTCAAAATTTACAGACTCCGCCCTCTTTTGCCAATATTATATCAAGAGCAAGTCGATTTTGCATAACCATAGATCTAATCGCAACCATTTCCGCATTAATCATTAGAAAACCTCCAGCAGTATCCGTTGATAAACGATCAACCACTGTAGACAATTTACATATTTTCCTTGAGTTCAGAATTATTCCCACTGAAGGTATCAATGCACCAAATATATCGCCTACAATTTCTGAAAAACTAGCTCTTTTACTACGTATTAATTCGCTATTGTTTTCATTGCTCCCAGTGTTTCTTTTACGTGGTATATCTTTGGAAATACTATTCCAAAATAACAACTTCCATACCATCGTGCAGGAAGCCTAAAGTAAGCCTTATTCCCACACACATAATAGATTCCGGGAAAAACTGAATCTGTTCCTCCTTTGAGTCCCCAACCTCCAAGAATTAAAAAATTGTGTTCACATTCACTGGTACCGATGAAAACATTGTTATAATCCGTCTTTAACCTATGAAGACAAATTTTCCCTGTCTTTATGAAATCCAGAGCCATAGCAGCTTGAGCCTTGCCAGGTGTGTAACTCCCTTCTTTCTCAGCCCAAGGTGGTAAATGAGCCTTATGCTCAGAAGCTTTCTTTTGAAAATCTTGTCTTCTATCTTCTACTAAATTCAAAAATATATTTTCTTCTTCAAGTAAAGAACATGTTAGATTGTGTCTATGTGCATGTGTTATGTCTATTGATTTCGATTGTTAAGAAAAATTCTCCCATAAACTGTGCGTCTTGACTACTAAGCACTGGGTTCATACTCTTGCGAATCAGAACCTCAGAAAATATCACATCTAAGTTTGAATAATAATACTGAAGCCTCCCTGTTCTATAAAATAAACTAGACAAAACACTACATGATATGCCATATGTCAGTGGTAAGTGATGGCATGTTAATCCTTCTGCTACTGATTCAGGTAACTTCATACAGACGTAACAATTACTAACTTCCATTGTGTCTACATATTGAAACAATAACTTTGTGAAAACGTTTAAACTAGTGTCGTTGTCAGCTATTTCATGATGAATTTCTGGTTCATTCTCTGCCATTAGTTCTACTCTATTGCCCTTCATGTTTGCTGTCCTCTCCTTAGTTTCATTATTAATCTTTTTATCCATTATCATAAGGTAAGGAACTGCTACAATCAGGACTAACCATACTATAAGCACCATCACTAGACTACATATGCATAATGCACAGCATCTTCTACAACATTTCTGTTTTGGTCTCCCAGCAACTCTATCGTCAGGCATTTTTCGACAAGGAAGATTGCTCTTCTTATCTTTTCTTCTTTTCTTTAGCTTATTCTTTTGCTTAGTCAGGGTGGTCTTGTTTCTTTTTCGTACGTCAGTTCTGCACTTGTTCCTTCGCCACCACTGTCACTTGACTCTGAGCTTTCAAAATCTTCAAGAATGATATAAGTCCAGTCAGGACCCTTGAATTTGTTATTCACAAGTTTCAGTCTTTTACTTTTTCTTTTCTCTGACTTTTTCTCTTGATCAGTTTGACTTGTTACTTCAGGTACTTGATCTGGATCTTCACTTCTGGTTGTTATGTGGTACTTTACTCTTTTAATGACACTCGGCCAATGATCTCCTTTTCTTGTTTTCTTTGCTTGGCACTGTTTCTTTATCTTTCGTCTTCAGAGATCTCGTTATTTTCACTGCTTAGTACTGCTTCGTTTTCTTCTATTACTGTTTCTTCTGTTTGCTCTTTTTCAGGTCTGATTGGGTTCTCTTCAGCAGCTCCACTATGAGTTTCCAATTTTTGACTTTGTTCTTGATTTAATTCTTCAAGTTCATGTCTTTCGAAATTTTCTTCTTCTTTGTACTCTTCTTGATCTAACTTGTTCTGATCAGGGCTTATTGCACTGTGAACTTCTGCAGCCTGACCGGATTCTTCTAGACCTGTCTGTCCCTGCTCAAAGTTTATCAGATCTTCGTTGCTTTGAGCCCAGTTTCCTTTCCCTATCTGCTCTTGTTCAGGATTTCTTAATGTCTTTTCTTCTTGTTCCTGAACTGCTTCTTCTTCACCTATCTGATCTTCTTCAATTTCTTCCAATTTCGCTTGACTTCTTGTTCTGTGATATACTTCAGGAACTTCTACCACTGGTATCCAATCCTGACTTGTGCTCGGTTGTTCTTCTTCAGCTTCTCTGGAATCTCGAACCTGAGATCCTTCAGCTGGGCAACCTTCAGCTTCTTCAGTGATTGGCGTTGTCTGAGGATTCTCTTCCTCGGGATCTGGTACTCTCTTGGTGTGACTTACATGAATCCAATTAGGAAATCCGGCACACTTCACTGCTGTATTCGTTGTCAGTATGACTTGACACGGTCTGCCCCATCTAGCTGATAGACACGTTTCTCTGGTGTGATTCTTCACTACCACCCAGTCACCAGGATTCAGATCATGTTCTTGCTCGGCCTGCCTGGAAACTGCGTCTTCTCCAACCTGATGAGAGACAGAACGCACTAGGTCAGCCAATCCTTTGCAATAGTCCAGAACCATATCATCAGATATATTCACCAGTTTGTTTGTGGGAACATGTGTTTGTCTCATTGCTCTTCCCATCATTATTTCATGTGGGCTCAATCCTGTGGTTCTGTCAGGTATACTTCTGAGTCCCATTAAAACGAGTGGCAATGCATCTGGCCACTCTAATGATGTTGATGCACACATTTTTCCCAGTCTTGACTTTATAGTGCCATTCAATTGTTCAACCACTCCAGAAGCTTCTGGACGATATGCACAGTGTAGTTTCTGTTTGATTTGAAATGCTTCACAGATTATTTGAATCACTTCACTGTTAAAATGTTTTCCTCTATCTGATTCCAAAGTTACTGGGAAACCAAACCTAGGAATAAGCTCTCGTAGCAACAGTTTTGCAACTGTAATGCTGTCATTTCTCCTAGTAGGGAAAGCCTCCACCCACTTTGAAAACAGACACACTATGACTAGTACATATTTCAGCCCTCTACATGGTGGTAACTGTATGAAATCAAACTGAAGTCTCATAAATGGACCCTCTGCCTTTCCAATTTTTCCAAATCCAATTACTGTCTTCCTCCCCGGATTATGCATCTGGCAAGTTAGACATCTCTGGCAAAGACTCTCTGCAACAGCCCTGAATTTGGGATTGTACCAATTTTGTCTGAACAGCCTAATCATTGCATCTCTCCCTATGTGTGTGTCTCCATGATACATCCTAGCCATTTGTGAGAGTAAACAGTCTGGCATGACTGGTCTGCCATCAGCACTGATCCACACTTCATCATCTCCTCTTTGGGAACAACCCACTTTGATCCACAAATTCTTCTCACTTTCATCAACCTCATCTTGCAATTTCTTGACGTCATTCCAAGTTTCAGGTGGCATATACAGCATAAGTTGGCAGCTGATTCCCATTCTTTCCACCCTCTTATTGACTGACATTCTGGTTTTGGCACAATGTTGGGCCACCAGATCTGAATATCTGTTGCCGACTACCACCCAGTCATCTCCTGACTGGTGTGCAGCACATTTCACCACAGCCAATTCTTTTGGTGATTGTATTGCTTCTAGCAATTCCCTTACAAATTGTCAATTTTTAATGGGGGATCCTGAAGAAGTCATGAAATCCCTCTGCATCCATAGTTGGCCAAAATCATGCACAACCCCGTAACCATATTGGCTATCTGTAAATATGGTTACTTTCTGATTCCTCCCAATTTTGCATGCTTTTATCAACGCAATCAATTCAGCTACTTGTGCAGATTTGACTCCTGGTAAATAAGATGCTTCAACTATTCCAGTTAATTCACATACCGCATAGGCAGCAGTTAGTTTACCGTCTTCATGTCTTTGACATGAACCATCAACAAATAGCTCCCTGTCTGGCTTTTTAAGAGGCTGTTCCTCTATATCTGGGCGTGGTTTTGTGCATAATTCTGTAATTTGAATACAATCATGTTCATCGTCTTCATCATCTTTAATTCTCTCATGATATGGGTCTGGTAGTAAGGTTGCTGGATTTATTATAGTACAGCTTACCATGGTCACATTTTCAGCACCCATTATGATTCTTTCGTATTTAGTCAGCCGACTAGGAGTAAGATGCTGAGTTTGTGTTCTTGTCAACAGAATCACAACCGCATGTGGAACATACAGCTTTACAGGATGTCCCATCACAATTGACTCACTTTGTTCAATGCTCAAACAAGTAGCCGCCACTGCTCTTAAGCATCCTGGCAACGCGGCTGCTACTGGGTCCAATGTAGCAGAAAAATATGCTATAGGACGTCTTTCTAATCCATGTCTCTGAGTTAAGACAGAAAGTGCACAATTTTCTCTCTCATGACAGAACAATGCAAATTCTCTTTTATAATCAGGCATGCCTAAGGCAGGTGCTGAACATAGGGCATTTCTCAATTTTACAAAGGCTTCTACACTTTCATCCTCCCACTCAACAGGGTCCTTTGCTTTCTTTTTGTCATGTTAATTAAGGGCTTAGCTTATATGGAAAATCCTGGTATCCATTGTCGACAGTAACCTACTATTCCTAGGAACATTCTCACTTGTCTTTGTGTTACAGGCATTTGCATTTTCTTTATTAAAGTTACCCTTTCAGCTGTTACTCTTCTTTTTCCCCTCTCAATTTGGTGTCCCAGATACTTAACAGCTGTTGTACAGAATTGCAATTTTTCAGGTGAGACTTTATGTCCTTCTTCTGCCAAAAGATTTAATAATGCTATGGAATCAACAACACAGTCCTCTCTGGTATTCGATGCCACCAATAAGTCATCGATATATTGGACTAAGACTGAGCTTCCTGGCATCACTAGTTTTTCAAGGCACTTTTTCAATATTTGATTGAAAATGGAAGGACTTTCTGTGTACCCCTGAGGAACACGATTCCACACATAAATCTTGTTCTCAAATTTAAATGAGAAAAGATACTGGCTATCTGGATGTAATGGTATTGAAAAGAACGCTTGACACAAATCAATTACTGTGAACCATCCTGCACTCCAAGGGATCTGGTATAGGATTACTGCAGGATTTGGCACTATGGGACAACATGGTTCCACAATCTTATTTATTTTTCTCAGGTCCTGAACAATCCTATATTTTCCACTAGGTTTCTTTAACCCCATTATAGGTGAATTACATGGGCTACTCATTACTTCTTTTAGGATATTTTGTTCTATCATTCGATTTATTTCTTCAATGACTCCTGCTTTTACTTCTGCACTCATTTTGTACTGTCTGGTATTTGGGAAAATTGCACCTTCTTTTACAGTAATTTTAAATGGATCTATTTTAGCCATAAGTCCTACTTCCTTTCCGGTGAAATCCCATACTATGGGGTTTACTGTACCTTTTAATTCTTCTGGCAACTCATCTTTTGTTATTAACGAAAACATCTCGTCTACTTCTGTACCTTGTTTTGCAATCATAATTTTATATACATGATCTTCATCTGGTGTCTGAACTGCCACACCATCCGGTGTGCAGAAAATGGTACAATTCATCTTGCACAACAAATCCCTACCTAATAGGTTTACTGGACTAGAATCACACACTACAAATTGATGCATTTCTCTGAAATTTCCGATTTTAACTTCCATGGGTTCGGTAAGAGGTGTTCTAATCCGCTGATTAGCTACCCCCACTACTTGGATATCTTCACCAGAGAGAGGAAGGTCTGGAATGTCTGCTGTTCTCACAGTAGACCGGGTAGCACCAGTGTCCAAAAGGAAAGTAATATTATTACCTTTCACATTCCCTTCAACATATGGACCTGACTGATCTACCTGTAAGGATGCGCCAAGTATGCACTCCTTCTTCCCCTCTCCTAGGCACCGTCATGGACTGAATTGACAGAAATCGTCCTGCAAAAGAAATTGTGATGTCATATAATCATTCTTACCACTTCCTCCTTGATATCCGATGTCTGTACCATGCTTTGCTCTGCTTACATTACCCTGAATAGGTGCAGGTGGCAACTGACTCTGAGGATTTACACCCTGCTGTGAGTCATTCTGCGTCTGTGGATTGAAATTTTGATTTGGGCTATTATTATTCCGGATCTTTTTACATTCATCCTTCCAATGCCCCAATTTTCCGCATCCATGACAAGGAAATTTCTTTTTAGCTTCTTCTCTACTCATTCGTCCTCTATATTTTCCACCATTCCCAGTATCACCATTCGTTCCAGAATCTTTTCCTTGATTTTCACTTGGATTTTCCAAATTAATTCCCTGTTTCTCAGCCATTTTCACCTGAGCCCACATCACTTTTTCCTGCAATTTCTTGTGTCTATCCTCAATATCGTCTCCACAATATTTTGCATACTTCAAAATCTCATCAATGGGCTTTCCCTGCCAACACAGCATGTGTTGTTTAATCATCTGACAAATCTCTGGCTTCAAACCGTAAACAAATCGATACACAAACTGACTCATGTTCTTGTCTCCAATGTCCTCAAATCCACTATACTGTTTAAATACCTGCAATAGACGCTCATAGTAGGAATGCACCGATTCATTAGCTTCTTGGGTAGTTCGATCTATTTTTACCCAATCTGTTTCTTTCGGGGGTATTTTCCCTTTCAGGTAAGTTATCACCTGCTGATACTTTTTCATCACATCATTTGACGGGGCACCTGTTTTCGGATCTCTAGGATATTCGTCACTTGGCCAATCCACTGTGATTTTGCAATCTGTCCATAAATCGGCAGGTACCACTATGTCAAACAAACCATCCAAATCCTTCAACAATACCTTCGACACCTTCACAAACCTGTCAACCTGCTTGTACCATTCAATTGGTTTTTCTCTCAACTTTGGAAAATCATTCGTAAATGACAAAATATCCTGTCTGCTCCATGGGACATGTACATATCCTCCTCCCGCAACTTCTCGCATTGGATACATTTGATCTGCTTTCCCTGTTTCCTTCATCACATATTCAGATGCTGTTCTACTTGTTCGTGCTTCTTCCTTTTTCTTGGCCCACCTAGTTCTCCATTTATCTAGGTCTCCCCATTTTTGCAAAACTAACATTAATTCTCTTATTTGTAATCTTCTTCCAGAGGCATTCATATTTTCTAAATCTTTGTCTGAAAATTCTGCTCTATAGGGTTTCTGTAGTACCTTTGATCTCCCTATTTCTATTCCCATCTGTAGTGCTAAATTGGATAATTTTTCATGAAATAACCTTACATTTCTGGTGATACTCCTGCACAGAAACAATAATTCTTCTTCATCATAGGTATTTAAGCGTTCTAGTCCTACATTTCCTGCTATTATTTCCTCTAATTCGACTTTCAATTTATGAATGTCCATTATTTTCGGAGGTGTGCACTGTTTAACTGACCCTTGTACCTATTTTTCTAAATCTTCAGGTGTTACTATGGTGGCACTTTTTGTTCCTGATGAAGTTATTAAACTTACATCTTTTGAACATCCAGGTACATCTTTTCTGGGAGTGCTATTTACAGTACCTCGAATAGGCAAGTCCATGAGTGATATTGTGGATTCACAGTCACTAAATTGATCCTCAATTATAACTGGAGCTTCAGGTTTGGAATTATTCACAGGAGTAGGTGCAAGTATCGGTGGAGGACAGCTTCCCTGAGTACCATATAATGGAACTACTGGACCAATTGTTACAGGTATGGTCAACGAATCAGGATGTACTTTTATCTGAGTTATTTTCTGTATTAATTCTGTTCTGGTCTTTTCTAGGGCTTCTTTTTCTTTGTCATGAAGTATTCTACTCGGGGTGAATTCATGCATTACCTGTGGCACTAATGGAGTTTTTGATGGTGCACTTGGGGTGCATCCACTTGTCCCTTCCTGATATGGTGGGGTTCTTAACATTTCCTCCATAAATTCGTCTTCAGACTCCTCATTTCTCATTAAATGTTTTGTCTTTTCTGTGCATTTACTTCCTAATTTCTCCTCTGCTGAGAACAATGGATATAATCCTTCTGTTATCATTGCCCTTCTCCATTGTTTCATCTGACCGTTCCTAGACTCATGTAGGTATCTGGGGAAAAATCCTGGATAACCCCTATTACTCCTAGATCGGTCCCGCTCAAATGCCTCAGTTTCCCATTCCTCTAGAGCTTCGTACTGAGTTAATCTAGGTCTGGGTTCTAAGTCATTCATCCTCAATCTCAAGTTTTGTAGAATTCGCCCATTGAACGTGCCATTCTCGGGAAACGCTAGTATTCCATCATTTTTGGTATATTCTATCCAATTCTCCATCCATACACAAGTTTGATAACCTCTCTCCATCATCATGAATGAAGCGGGCGTTTTAGCTGGTGGAATAATAATTCCTTCTCTAGTTTTGATTGGTTTGTCCTTTTTAAAATAATTCTTGATCTTTTGTAAAAATGACATTTTTCTCCTTTCTCCGTACATCTTGGGTAAGTACCGATGTATAAAATTATATTCTGCAAAGCCTAAATATCTCCTATCCTGACGAATTCCCGTTAAAGTCGGATCGCGTTTTAACATGCAATCCTTATCCACTAAGAATTTTGCTTCTATAATTTTGACCAATCAAATGTCTGCTATCTTTTATTTCCGAACCAATCCTTGCGCGGCCTTTTGGTGACGTTTGTCTGTCAACCCCTCCTTTACAATCTGCTCTTTCACTGTCCCTTGCTGGTTCAACCAATCCCAGCGCGGCACCTGTGACGTCAGTACTACTCCTGACTATCTGACCCCTCCTTTACAAGAGTCGTTCCACACCCGCTGATTCAACCAATCCCAGCGCGGCGTTTGTAGACGTCAGCTCCTCTCCGGCAACTGACCCTCCCTTTACAAAAATTTACGCAAACTTATTTTCTCTACAATTCTTAATTTCAGTAACAACATAAAACATTCGCTATCGTGCCAGTTTCTTCTAAATTCGAAAAAGATAGTTTCTTTCACACTTTAGTAAAACCTTTCCGTTTACTAACATATACTACGAGTAAAACCCTTCCGTTTACTCTTCACACAAGCTCCAGAAGTACCTGTTACTTCTTCAATGTTACCCTTTCTAGGTGATATAACATCAAATTTTCACCAGCGTACTCTTTTGCTATCACTCACACGCATAGAGTCCCTAACAAGTACTGAAAGTCCTGCTTAACTTTTCAGTACTATTTCTGCCTGGCAGATAACCTCACTGCAGTATGGCTTCCACTTACCATCCGCTATTCCTTTTACCCCGGGGTTTCTGGACAACATAAAACAAAACTTTGAATATACGGATGTTAGTTCATAAAAATAAAATTCTCATTACCCAATTAACAAAGAGTAACCATCCTCTGATTACCAGAAAACTGATCCAGCGCGATATTAGCAAACAGCATTCATACATCAGATACTCACTTGGGCCCATACATTCATACTACGCTAATACTTACGCTGGGTTTTATCAGTTGTTACTCTCTATCAAAATCCCTGCTACCAATTACCTTCTGATTGAAGAGTAATGACTTACCAATGAATCCTTTGCTAATTGGGAAATTTAAAATGAGTGACATTCATTATAGTACATAATCCTGAAATAACCACTGAGTCAGGAAGTTTTAAAATGTTTATCTAAAGATTTAGCAGAGTAAATTACAGAAAACACATGGTACTTAATCGAAATACCCAAGATGAAGCATAGAATAATTATTGCTAATAAATGACGGTGTTTAAGGAAAAGGAGAGAATAGAGACAGCAGCGCAACTAAAGGTTGCATTATATTTACCTAAGTGCGAGAACCAAACCCCTTGGCCAAGGAGTTGGAAAGAATAGGACCCAGGAAGGATGAAGAGCAAAGACCTCCTCCAGGATCAGGACAGGACCGGTGACCTCTCTACAACGACGCCTGCGTCGTTCCCCTCTCTGATACTCGGCTTCTCCTCGATTCTCTCCCTTCTAATGGACTCCGCCGCCCCCTCCTCAGGACCTCTTCTGGACAGGGATTCAGTCTGCAATCGATCAGCTTGGCAGTCTGGAGCTAAGAGCGCTAGTCTTCTGTGCGCACTCTGCGGTCTGAGCTAGAAGCTAAACTAATTAGCTAATTCTATATCTATTATACCCCTCTACGCCCATGTACCTCCCCTTAATGTTGCTAAAATATGGGGCCACTACTTCTGATTGGACAGGGACAGGGGGTGGATTGTCGCACCATATCGATTTGGCCTAAATTGTAAAGCCTGTTGTCTTTATATTTCCACCCCTTCAAATTAATACATTCGCTTTATTTCCCACCTGTCTCATGACAAATGTACACCAATTTTCATAGACAATGTATCAATATAAAACAGGAAAGGCAAGAGTACAGCATCTTCGGCCATCGGGTCGCGGCCTTGGACGACGTCCAGATTGACTTCATTTGGCAGGCACACAGGACACATGCGCAGAACCATTTGCCTCTCGAGTTTCAGGTCACCAACCCAGGCCCAAGTTTACGAACTAATAAAAGTGCAAGAAGCAAATATTAAAATCACAGAATAAAATGTTTCACTGTCTGCCCACTTTTTCTACTCTATTCCCATTTAATTATAAATTCTATCCCGCGTTAGTAGCATTAGGAAACGACAATTTAGTCATGACATGAGAGCAAGCTGAAGCATGTGAAAACATCAAGCAGCCATTTTACTACACACTGTGCAGAAGCAGAAATTTCCCCCCAAGCAAAGAAAGACGTCACACCATGTGATCTGGTTATGACATGCGCACTGAGTTTTCCCGCGCATAGCGGCCATTTTAGATTACAGACAAGCATTATTCATTAGTAAAACACATAGGCAAGCTTCCTTCCCTTTCGTGTCGTGAATGCAAAGGTTAGTATTAACAATACAAGTTTAATAAATTAATACTGTGATGAGGATTGAATACAAGCAAGTTTCATTTATGAAACCTTGCTCCATCAGAAGGTTGTCGTGATTAACCGTGTCGAAAGCGGAAGAAAGGTCAAGGAGTATTAGGAGGCAGGAATCATTTTGGTCAAGCATTTTTAAGATGTCATCCATAACGTGCGTGAGAGCCGATTCGGTACTGTGCCCCTCCCGGAAGCCAGATTGACGTTGGTCTAGGAGTTGGAAATTCTCTATGTGAGCACAGAGTTGGGATTGTACGCATTTTCAAGTAGTTTGGCTAATGTGGGGATGTTGGAGATAGGGCGGAAATTATTGAGGTCAGTTTTATCTGCGTTAGGTTTTTTTAGTATAGGTGACAACTGCGCTGCTTTTAGGCAGTCTGGGATTGTGCCTTGTGATAGAGAAGCGTTTACAATCCTTGTCCAGGTGGGGGTGAGTACATTCTTGATTTCTTTGAAGATGGCCGGTGGCAGCGGGTCACTGAAGTGGTTAGGTGGATTGATGTTTTGAAGAATCTTGTTGATGTCTTTTTCACTGAATGGGGTAAAGGTGCCCCATGTCGCATTGTTCTTGGTGTTCAGGCTGATTGGTTTGCGCTTTTCTGAGAGGTCAGGGGGTGGTGCGGACCCGGGAGATGGTAATAACGCCTTCTTAGTAGCGAGTTCAATGGTGATGAGCCTTGATTTCTCGGTGAAGAAAGCACCAAGATCATCGCAAGAAGGTGGGCTACCTCCGGAGTCAGAGTTGTTTGGGCCAACCACTGATTGCTGTTTGACCAACTCAAAAAGTTTCTTGGGGCGGTTTGCAGCTTGATCAAGTTGGTGTCTGAAGTAGTCTGCCTTAGCGCTCTTGATTTGTTTGCTGTAAAAGCTTCTAACATCTCTAAGGAGTTTTAGTTATTCCAAGGAGGGATTGGATCTCCAGGAACGTTCAGCTGCCCTAAGGTTGCAGCGCTCCGTGTTTAAATTGTCGTTGTACCATGGTTTGGATATTTTTGTTGAGGTATTTTTTTGTTGGAGCGGTGCGAAGTCGTCCATGATGTTGGAGATGGTCGAGTTGTAGGAGTCAGTGAGTAACTGAACATCGATCAAGTCTGCTTGGGAGGAGAGGGCAGATTTACTGTGGGCTGCTAGATCAACTGAGATTATTGATCTGAGGTCCCTTTTCCAGATCTTTGATTTCGTTGGTTGAGCCTTCCTCGACGATACCTCCCTGTTTATATAAAACAGGATGCAGTGGTGATCGGACCAATCGCAAGGGGTAATGGTATCCAATGTGATGGTCTGCCCTTTCGAGATAATGAGGTCTAGAGTTTCTCCCTTATTGTGAGTTGGTTGGTCACAGTGCTGAATCAGTTCTTGATCATTCAAAAATGCTTTAAGGCAAGTTACCGCTTGGTCATTGGGGTTAGACCAGTGAAGGTTGAAATCACCAAGGAAGATTTGGGACACCGCTGAGTCGACATTGCTAGAGATGACTTCCATTAGTTGCTCGATGAAGGGGAGATTGTCTCCCGGGGGGTGATAAAAGTGTGAAGTTTGCAAACCGGCAGGTTATTACTTGAGATGCTGAAACAAAGGTATTCACAGGAGGAGGGCGAAGAGGACTCTACGTGAGAAATCGAGAGTGTGTTCCTATGAATACACGCTAGGCCACCCCCCAGCTTCCGAACTCTGTCTAGCCTAATTATGTCGTGAGTAGGAGGTACTAGTAGGTCTAGGAAAGGGGTGGAGGCGGGATTTAGCCAAGTTTCAGTGAGGATGATAATGTCTAAATCATTGTGTTGGATGAGGTCGAAGATGTCAGTGGCGTGTTTATTGGCTGACCTACAATTGAGTAGTACACATTTAAGTCGTGGTGGATTAGTGTGGGAAGGAGACTGGGTGACGTTCACTCTCTTGAGGTTGTCTTTATTGAGGACGCTATAGAAATAATATGGATAGAAAAAAGCCCCTTGCAGAACAACACGAATATGTGAGTCTAATGCTATCTAGATTCCAGCAACATCATTTGTCCATTAAACCAGAGAACTGTGAGTTTTAAAAACAAGAAGTTGAATATCTTGGATTTAGAATGAATGACTCAGGCCTTTTTATAGAGCCGAAGATATTAGCAGTAGAGGCCCGTGGAGGGAGTGCTGCCGGGCGGTGATGTGGGGCGGGGGAGTGTGGGGGTAGTGAACTACGGAATACGGCCGAATAGAGGTAAGTAAACATATAAATAAATAAAACGAATTTCGTTGCACGCGCTGCATCGTCAAATGCGATGCAGCGCGCGCAACGAAATTCGTTTTATTTATTTAAATGTTTACTTACCTCTATTCGGCCGTATTCCGTAGTTTACTACCCCCCACCCTGCCCCTCCTGCGCCCCTTGTCACCGCCCAGCAGCACTCCCACCACGGGCCGCTACTGCATATTAGGTATTCTGAATTGACCTTCTTCCACAAGTGTTAGAGAGGCTCAAGGTTTTCTTGGATTTGCAAACTTTTGTTACACATTTATTTAGAGTTTTGTGGAGATAAGTGGCAACATTCCTTGAATCCTAAAAAAGAGAAAATAAAGAAGGATTTTTGCTCAGGCTATCAAGCTGCAACACCTTCTAGCACTCTAAAAGAGATATATCAAGGAACTTTGGGCCTGATTACGATGGCGGAAGGCCCGCACAGCCTTTCGGTGGCGAACCCTCTACCATCGTACTGCGGTTTTCCGCCCGCCAGATTATCATGGCGGGCGGAAACATGGCGGTTGGAAAGACCGACCGCCACAGTTCCGACAGGCGGTCATTTTCCGACTGCCTGTCGGAGCAGCCACATTGGCCAGCATGGCGGCGGTGCCTGTCAGGCACCGCTGTTGGTATTATGATATCCCTTTTCAGCCGGTTGTTTTGTGGCGGTCAACCCGCCACAAAACGGCAGGCGGAAAACAGATTTGGGGGCGCCGTAGTGGGCCCCCCTTAATCCCTGGGCCAAGGGGAAGAGCACTGGAGGGCATTTCCCTGCACCATGTGGCAGGCACCACATGGTGCCTGCCACGTAGTGCAGGGAAATGTCAACAGTGCATTTTTAACATTGCGGCGGGTGCTGCAGCTAGCAGCACCCGCCGCAATGTTAAATATAGCAGATGTGACCGCCACGGTGGCGGTCGCATCGTAATACCCCCTGTGGGACCGCTGCCTTGTAGGCGGGCGGTCCCACTCCCCAACACGATGGCGGACGGACTGAAGTCCGTCCCCCATCGTAATGACCCCCTTTATTGTGGAAACAGGCATTTCTGAAAGAGCAGTTAGAAAACTTTTATTAAGTAAGAAAATCATGGACAAAAACATCCGGTATTTCATCTGCCTCATGTTCTGTCAGAGAATGAAATTACTCATCGCTTGAAAAATAATTCTTAGCCATGAAGATGGTGTGTACTGAAAGGAGACTTTTTTCATGGATTCTAGCGAATCATTTGTCATCAAACGGATCACTAGAATTTGCAGTGTTTAAGACATTTTCAGGGCAGGAATAGCTGAGATGCTGAATGGGCATTTTTTGTTGAACAGTCAAATGTTAACATCACTTACCTTCCTGCCTCTAGGAAAGTGTTTGCATATGCCTTATCCATCATTATTCACAGTCATTGCTCAATTATGAGCAGCCAGTCATTTCTTCTCAACGTGTTGATGGAATAGTTAATTAATTTCTAGATATAGTGAAGACTGCACAAGAATAGCTGCATCTCAAGGAGTTAGAAGATCTCAATTTAGATCTTTAACTCAACAAAATGAGCTGTATTTTGGTCAACAAAACATCTTTGTTGCCACCAAGGAATTACGAGTGGATATTATGAAGATGTGCCATGACTCAGCTATTTCTGGTTAAAATTGCTTTGAAATTGGGTTTGTGATATGGTGGGTGGCCAATTGTTCATTCTGATGTCTAGGAGTATGTTCTTGCGTGCCCCGTCTTCTGTGCCCAACATAAATCCTCGCATTAAGAATTTTGGTATATATATATATATATATATATATATATATATATATATATATGTATATATATATATATATATATATATATATATATATATGTATATATATATATATATATATATATATATATATATATATATATATATATATATATATATATTAAAGGATCTTCTACAGTCATGCGATGATGGTTATAGTAGACATTTTTTCATAGTTAGCTCATTTTTCTCATTTTTTAAAATTACCAACGGCTGAAGAAATGGCTCAGTGGTTTCCATCTGAAAATTTTCATCTTCAATGAATTGCCTCACTGTATCATCTGTGACATAGGTACACTAATTACCTATCACCTTTTTGGAAGTCTTTGTGTAAGGGACTGAGTGTTAATATTTTCTGGTTATCATCGCAAGTGTAAAGGCCATACAGAGTGGACTAATCAGAGTTTGGAGAAATATTTACAGTGTTACTCTAATGCAAATCAGTGCAATTGGGCTTTTTATTTGTCAGTTGCAGAATTGTTTTGAATAATCCAACTTGGAGTGCTATCACAGTTTTAGCATTTTTCCTTTTAAGAGTTTTTCCATCTTCTCCTTGCATTGATTCTTTGGTTCCTGCAGCTACTGAGTACTTAAGTCATTTACAGAAGCAGAGACAACTTGTTTCATAAAGTTTACATCATTCTAAATTCAAGATGAAGAAATATGCTGATAAATTAAGGTCAATTCTGTTTTCTATATACCTGGAGAGAAGGTTTGGCTGTCTTCTTGTATTCTCCCAGTTCATACTTTGGTAGCTAAATTTCAATCACAATTTTATTGTCCATTTGTGATAACTCATTAAATCAATTGTATGGCTATCCAATTGAATTTGCCTTGTTCCTAAAAAATTCCTTCTGTTTTTCATACATCTCAACTGAAGGCTTACGTTCCTTATTCATATCATCAACTTTCATCTGAACCTCCAATAGTTATTAGAAAGACAATGTGACTATGAGGTTGAATGCATTTTTTATTCCTGGGTGTTTTGAGGCCAGTTTAAATTTTGTTCAACTGGGCGGATTATCATCCTAGTGACTGCTCTTGGGATGATGCTTCTTCTGTCATGCTGCTGTACTAGTTCACTAATTCTTTCAATTACATTCTGATAAACCTGGAGCTCCAGGAGGAGGGCATACTGTTACCTTTGTATCAGGATCTGTGTAGAGGGCGGTACTAAGAGTTAACTTGAGACAGCAATGTATTTTGTTCCTTAATTTTTTGTATTGATCTTCACTGCTTCTTTTTCTGTCCCTGTTTTTTGCTTCAAGCAGGTTGAATCATGTTTACTGCTGGAATCTTCTCTTGGCATAACCTGGCTCTTTTTTCCTTCCTGAAGTCAGGAGGAATTTGGGGCCTGTTGGAAATGTTCCCTTTCAGAACGGTCACCCCGGATTTCTTTTTCCATTCTGCTGAATCCTTTTTTGCTGGCTAAAGAACTCTGTGTACCATAGCCCTGCTAACCAGGGGTAAAGTGTGTGTACTCCTTCTTTCAACATGGTAAAATTGGTATATGCCTGAATGATATATGTTACTCACCTAGTCCATGGTGCCAAGGTGTACCCAGGGCCTGTAAGTTAAATGTCATTAGTGTATTGCTGCACCTATTGTGCCATCCACAACACTGACAATGTAAACATGACTGCAGGCCTGCCACCAGTGACCTGGCTGTGAAGGTTTTGACTGCAAATTTGACCTGTCAAAATACTACCTTTTGATAGGCCTAAACCTTCCTTTTAAATATTTATAAGTCACCCCTAGGTAGGCCTTATTGCCCATAAGACAGGGTGCATGGCATTTTAAAGTAAGACATGTAAAGGTTTAATATTAAACATGTACTTAAACTGACTTGCACCTGAAAGCTATTTTCACCGGAGCGGGGTTGGCTGTTCCCTAGGAAAATACTGGGATGCAATATTAAATACTAATATTGTATCTCAAGAATGGGACTAGTTAGAAGAATAATCAAACAACTTTTGTCAATAGTAATTAACAATCAAATTCAATTGTGAAGTCAGATTTTGTCTACATGTTATGGAAAAGTAACTTTTGGAAAGTTACATTTGCCCTTCCTGAAGTCCCTGGAAACTAGATCTGCATTTTGCTGGTCCACTTCGACCAGCCAGTAATTAGATTTTAAATAGGTGTGAAGTGGCTCCCAGGAGTAAATAGGCTGCCATAAATCTGACAGAATATGAAGTTGGGCTGGGATGATCCTTTTTGACATTAAAGTGTCAAGTCCTACTTGAATGTTACATCCTGCTTGACATGTATGCTGAGGTTTTTCATGTGACACTTGGGGCACAATTCAAAGAGGCCTCTCTTGTCACAGGCAAGTGCTAGCTGACACTTGGGCATGACTCTTCTTTTTCCCACGCAGCCAGTCACTGCCCAATCACAGTGGACCTCTTTTAGACATTACAATGTCACAGCCTGTTTGACAGGTCAGCTGGGTTCACATATAACATTTGGGGTGTACTTCAAAGGGCGAAGGTCGGAGGCCAAAACAGTTCCTGTGTATTCCATATCTGGTTGCTGAAAACTCAGCTTTGTTTACCCAGGCTTCTGTCTCTGAAGTTGTTGTGGGTACAGAGGCTGCCTAAAACTGGATTTTGGTGTTAGATCTGGGAGGACATAGGATTACCATAATGCCACTATACACTCCTCACGCCTACCACCAGCCCTCAAAGCCCAAGTTCCGTGTGGCCAAAGACTTCGGCCACATTCAAAATGCCCAAGGTGGTAAAGTTTTCCCCCTGAACCTTTACCCAATTGATAAGGACATCTCCAGGGGTCATTACCATCAATAGCTTGTGCCAGGCATAAACGTGGCATCTCCGGGCACCCACTTCAGAACCCACCTGGATCTGTGAAAGATCAGAAGAGGACTGAAACTGCGGTCTGAGACCTGGGAGGAGCCTAGAAGACTGGGCCTTCTCTCCCTCTTGTACCCAGGACAAAGACGTGAACTCCAAGGGTCATAAGGCTGATCTACTGTTAAAGGTATAGTGACACAACAAGATACAAGAGGCCTTTTCTTGCAACTGCTTGTCTAAGTGGTGGCAAATAGACCTAGACTGGGCCCTGCTGTGGCCTCTGTCGGACACCTAGTGAGTATCAAAGTGCCTCCCATAAGGTCCTGGGAGTCTTTAGAAGTTTACTCCTGTAGTGGATTGTGACTTAAAGGACTAAAGACAGAAGGCAAAAGCTTTGGCCAGCACGAACCTGACTAGTGTATCCGACCCACACTCCATCACTGTGAGTCACAAATTGCACATAGGTCCTGTTTTATTGCGACCATTGGCTAACATTGACACTTTGTGATTCTTGGTGCTATTTCTACTTTCTAATTTAAAAAAAATCATATATCCGGTTCCCTTATTGGATTTTTGTCATCTTGGTGTCATTCTGTTTATTGCAATTTATTCTGTTATCTAATTCATTTGGGGATTTTTTTTATTGGTTTGCATTTCACATTTGCATTTTGCATATTACTGTTTTAGTACTTCATAAATACTTTTCGCATAGCCTCCAAGTTAAGTTTGTCTCTGCTGTGCCATAGGTACAATGGGGTTAAGCTCAGGTGAATTTAGTGACTTTAAGGGTTCACCCTGAGAAGGATTGTGATTATTACTTGAGGTGGGTATCCACCCCCTCAACTAATAAGCCAATAGTGCCCTGCTAATTTCTTGAGTGTAACTTGCATCTTCAATCAAGATTACCAAAGAAGCTTTTACCCACTTTGTAGGGTTTTCCTCCTTTGATCTTCTATATAAGACACCTTAATCTCTTCATGTATATTATTCTGTTAGGAGTGGCGTCATCGCTATATGGAAAGTCACACTTTCCGTGGACAATCTAGAAGGGTATTCAACAGACCTTTTCCACATTCAGTCCTCAATAATACCGCCAACTGCATGAAAATTGCGAAGAAGGAAAAACGTCCAGGCACAGGCTCTTCGTACACCTTCAAATGGAAAGTGCTCAGCATCTGGTGTTTGGAGAAGCAAATTTACAAAGGAAGTGTCTGGAAAAGATGGTACTATCATACCTTCAATATTTGGCTAAATCTGGCTTATATTTGGCTTCTGTGAACGATCAACTAGCAGTCAGTCATTACAGCTAGCAGAAAATGCCCTTCTCAAACATCGTTGTTTCACCTTACCCAGTGACCCATAACTAAAGGTTTTCCTTAGAAATTGCACCTTTTTCTCCATAATGTTGTTTCAGAGCATCAATGGATATCTCACAATCTTTCCATTTCCGCAGGGACATGACTTCCCACTCCAGGTGTAAAAAGCTATTGGATACACTTGGAAAAAATCAAGATATTAGAACATCTGAACAACCGCTCGTTAATTAAGTTTCTACCTGCACAGACTTAGCTCCTGCAAAGCATTCACTAATCAGATTGAGCATAATGACAGAGAGCAGGGCCCTCATGTTTAGACAAAGAGACTACCCCATAGAGGCCTGATTTATAGGTTGGTTTCGAGGGTAAAGTGCCACAAATGTAGCAGAGTACCCTGTCCATCTGTCAAACTGTTGGGCCTTCCGCTCTGTTTGCCCTATATGCCCCCGCTAGCCACTCCGACAGAAACCTTAAACAGTTTGCCCAACAGAGTAGGGGCCATCAGCATAAGCACATCAGACCTCACACATTTAGTGCAGTCTGATGTTTTATTTTTCTATTCAGGACCACCAGGTAAATGTTAGTGGTCCCGAATAGAAGAAAACTTCTAATGACCCCCCACGCCCCAGCATAAAACTTATAGTGTGTCAGGGGCATTAAACATTTTCTTTCAAAACCAAACTCCCACTTTGGCAGTTTTCTTTTGAAAAATAATAAAAGCTTGGTGAGCAGTCACCTGAAACATGGCGGCCACTCATCAAACTTTCCATGTCATGACAGGGAGCGACAAGGCGGTGGCCTATGTGAAGGCAGAGACCATAGCAGGACCAGCGGGTGCTCTCACAGTGTGGAGGGCGGTAGTCCGTGATGGAATGTCCTCTGCCACTCTGGCAGGTGGCAGGCTGCCCAGCAAACAATAAATCTGACCCTAAGGCGCCTTAGAAACTTCATAAATGGTTGTAGTGGCCCAAGTTAATCTGTATCGCTTTGGACTAAGTGTGTTTATTTGCTTGTCTGAGGCCCAGATTGTGCTGTTTTTTCCAGTCCATAGTTCAGATTGTTAATGGAATTTGTGCTATGTGTTATTTTACAATTATCTAGATAAGCTCTGAGTTAATGTCACACTCTTCGGCACTGCTCTGGAGGTTAATGACTGTGCCTGTTTAAAAAGACGGTAGAGCTGGGAGGGTTTGTTTTTAGATTAAAAAATGTATGGCTCGCCCCTACTCTAGTTAAGTGACTACACATATTAACTGAAATAAAAAGTGTGTATGCCCAAACCCTTGGTACTGGTAAAAGAGACATGATCCAGAGAAACTTAAGTTGTCTGCACTCTAATGGATAAATGCTCTTGCTGCAAGCATTGGAATAAACTTACATAGCGGGGTGGCTTACCTGGCAACTGGCATCGTATAAAGATGTTTCAAGAAGAAAGAGAAGGTTGTATTTGGAAACTAACTTCCATTGGAATAAAAGATGTTGCTTTAAAGTGCTTGGTTATGAAGATGTAATCACCTTCTAAATAAGGGGGACAGGGTTGTGTTAGGGTTTGCTATATATTTATGTCTCAATGAAAGTGATTTGCTATGTGTCAGTTGCAGACCACTGCAGGAGGGGAGGAAGAGAGAGTTAGTGAAGAAAGAGAAGGCAGACTGGCGGGTCTGCGTCAGGAGCGTGATAAACACTGGGAAATGTATGGGGTCCTGTGACACCCAGACAGACTTTCAGGGTCTGAGGCCGTCCTCTCGCCCCACCCCCTCGACCATGAACACACCCCGTTGCACTGAAGGCGATGTGGTGCTCTGTGTTATGCACCTGGCCCAGTGGCGTAGCTAGGCCTTAGGCTGCCCGTGGCGGCCCCTGCGTTTGCCGCCCTCGGCAAAATGATAGAAGAGCGGGGGTGGTAGCGGCCGATTCTTGCGCCCGCAGGTAAGAGCGGGGTAAGGGGGGCCGGCTGCCGCCCGAAAACTCATGCCGCCTGGGGCGTTCCGCCCCCCTCACCCTCCCTAGCTACGCCACTGACCTGGCCTGTGTATCAGGCGGAGGGCCCTCGAATATGGTGGTCTTCTGTGGCATAAGTCAGGGTCCTACTCTTTTTTTGTTAAACACTTTTTATTGGTTTTATACTACGTGATAAACGGTGAACAGCAGCCATCTAACCATCTCTTGTTACAAAAGGACAACATGTAATTAAATTCTGAGTTTTAAGTGACAGTTCTACTTTTGATATACAGCATATATCCTTAATGCTTAATCATGTAAAAAGTTCCACCATGTTCCCTAAACTTTTTTATGCTTTTGTGGGAATCCTCTGGATCTATATATACAGACCCCTCCGCTGTGGAATGCCAGTCCCTACGGGTGGGCGGAATTTGCGGAATTGCGTTCCGCGAAATTCCGCGAAACGGCAAAAAATCTCCGCGTGCACGCGGAATTTCGCGTGCTTGCGGAGATTTTGCTACGCCCCTTTATATCTGTAAGTGCTTCCTGTTGAGGTTTAATTTTTGTGACAGGAGCATCGTGCCAGCCCAGAATGAATCCTGCCCTGCATATTTATCCAAGAAGATGAGTCCGTTTTGTGCAATACCTCTACTCAACTGGAGTACTTTCTACTGGCTAATCAGTAAGTGCTACCTCGTTGGGAAAATGTATAGTGCCTTTCCTACACTACAGATGCAAAGGACCAGAAGAATTGTCTCCAGTGACCTGTGTGTCTAACTTTGCCACTGCGCCGAAAGCGCCGGGGTCCTTTGATTAAGCTGTCCATCATAGTGGGGAAAGGGCGGGAAGACGTTGCATACCGCGAGTGTATGTGGGGCGGGGCTACTAGCCTGTTCTCATGCCTCTTGTTTATAAAGGGTCAGAGCAGGATCTCAGCGGCAGACGAGGAGAAGGAACCTCCTGGTCACAGGAACTACACGAGGATTGCGCTCGAGAAAATCAAGGATGCAAAGACCTCCATCAAGGATTACAGCTAGCTTTTCAGGGTGGCAATGGAGAGAAGGCACATCTGCTTAATCACGCTCACGAATTCTACACGAGGATTGCGCTCGAGAAAATCAAGGATGCAAAGACCTCCATCAAGGATTACAGCTAACTTTTCACGTTGGAAATGGAGAGAAGGCACATCTGCTTAACCACGCTCACGAATTCTGCACACCTACCCTGCATATTTATCCAAGAAGATGCCTCCGTTTTGAGCAATACCTCTACTCAGCTGGAGTACTTTCTACTGGCTAATCAGTAAGTGCTACCTCGTTGGGTAAATGTATAGTGCCTTTCCTACACTACAGCTGCGTAAAGGACCTGAAGAATTTTCCCCAGTGACCTGTGTGTCTGTAACTTTGCCACCGCGCCGAAAGCTCCGGGGTCCTTTGATTAAGCTGTCCATCATAGTGGGGAAAGGGAGGGAAGACGTTGCATACCGCTAGTGTATGTGGGGCGGGGCCAAACGGGCGGGGCTTCTAGGCCCGTTCACATGCCTCTTGTTTATAAAGGGTCAGAGCAGGATCTCACCGGCAGACGAGGAGAAGGAACCTCCTGGTCATGGGAACTACACGAGGATTGCGCTCGAGAAAATCAAGGATGCAAAGACCTCCATCAAGGATTACAGCTAACTTTTCAGGGGTAGAAATGGAGAGAAGGCACATCTGCTTAGCCACAACCTCGCTCACGAATTTTTGGGCTGAATAATACTTTACAGAATTTGAGCTTCAACTCGGGCACCTGCTTTATTTATACCCGAATTCCGTTCCGCCGCGGATCGCGGAAGTTTCGACATTTCCGCGTTCCACGCGGAACGCGGATATGCCGAAATTTCGCAAGTTCCGCGAGCGGAACGGAATTTGCCGCCCAGGGTTCCATACCATGGGTTCACTCCGCAAGTCAGGAAGCCTTCCTCAAGCGCCAATGATGAGCAGTGTCTCTTTTGGCAACTAGTAACTGTTGCCACAGGTAGTCTAGTTGCTCGGGCGCCAACCCAGTCGTCCATAAGGCACAAGATGGCCATTTTGGATTTAGGTTTTATCCTTCTACCTACGATTTTGGGCATAATCATGCAGATGGATTCCCACTATTGCGGTGTAAGACAGCAAACCCCATATCATATGGTAAACGGTTCCCATTTCAGAGCCACACTGAATACAATGTGGGTTCAGGCCAGTTTTCATTCTGCAAAGTTTGGATGGGCTATGATAAATGCAATGAAGATATTCCAATTTAATAAATCTCATTGTCATAGAGACCGCAAGGACTCTAGGGGCCATCCTTGCCTCTACCCAGTCCCCATCGTCTAGATGACCAAGGTCCTGAATCCATCTATCTCGCAGGGAGAGCATGGGGTCTAGGGAGCTCTTCACCAGTGCATGGTATGTTTGTGATTGCCTTTCCCCTTGAGAACAGCCTTTGCCACTTTTGCCTCTAGTGTGTTGTATTCGGGGAGAGCGGACATGTCTTTCATATGTGCTTCTAGGGCATGACGTACCTGCATTTATTTAAAAAAAATCAGATTTGTGGATGTCGTATCAGTCAAATGTGAGAATGAATGAATATGATCACCAGCCCACATGTGGCTCAATTTGGAGATGTCTATATAATCCAGATATCGAAAGTCACCCAGTCTCGCAGAGTCTCCGTGGTCAGCACACCCTCCTATCTTATCCAGTGGAGTGCTTAATGCCAACTTTTTAATGAGTACTAAACAATGAGGTCATAGTGGTGAGGGAAGTTTGTGGTTCCAGAGTGGACCATAAAACAAGTTGAGTGTGTAGTTTTTTTCAAGACTGTCCAATTTAGACAAAACACCTGGAATCAGTCGTTAATGGGAGGTATATGGCTGGCCCAATGTCTGATGTCTGCCACACCCAAGCCATTGTCATCTGGAAATAGGGTGCATTTCTGAAATGTGATGCAGGGAGTTTTCCCCACCCATACGAATCTTGTCATTGCCCATTTGTAGTATTTGAAAGAAGGAGTTTGAAATCTCTTGAGGGAAATTCAGAAGGATGTTTAATAGGTGCGGGAAGGAGATCATTTTGAATAATCCACCCCTATCTGCAATGTTTTGGCAGAGGGGGCACATGTGTTTATATCGTTTTGGATCAGAGAGAGAATGGCACAATATTCAAGTCCCAGGCCTTTTGACGGCTAGTATCTATATACATGCTGAGGTATTTAAAGTCGTCAGTGGTCCATCGTAGTTTAGCAGGCTGTGTAATGTTTTCATGACACTCATAGACCACAACATAAGTGTATTTGGTCCAACTGATCACAAAGCCTGACTCTTCGCCATATATTTTTGTATAATCTGCGTCAGCCTTAGGACAGAGGATTTTGGCTCACTCACATAAATCTAGATATCGTCGGCATATAGGGATAGTCTGTCTTCCCTCAATGTTGCCCATCTAAAGCCTTGGATCTGAGTTTCTCTGGGGATCCACTCAGCTAATGGTTCAATATTGAGGGAAAAGAGGAGGGGTGATAGAGGGTAGCCCGGTCTGGTGCCAAATTCAATCACAAATGGTGGGAGTGGGAGCCACTCACTCTGACCCACACCCATGGCTCCTTGTAGAGCACCTGGACATATCTACAGAAGAAGTAGCCGATATTTATTCAATCCAGTTGACACATCATGAAAGGCCAATGAACCAAACCAAACATTATTCAGTCAATTGATATCAGAGCCCTTTGATCCCCAGTATCTTCTGAGCATGCTAGAGAATTGTGTTGGCATCAGAGGCAGTGTTGCGTACTTCATTGGAGCATGAAACTGTTTTGGTCGTAATGGACCAGGTTACCTATTACTGCCACTAGCATATTAGGAATGACTTTGGCCAACATTTTGGTCTCAAAGTTTATTAAAGAGATGGTGAGATAGGAGCCAAATTCCTGTGGGGGCTTGTCTGGCTTTAGGATGATTGTGATTATTGCACCACGTAGGTCGTGGGGTAAACTTCATCATTTGTATGCTTCTCCATACATTGCAAGGAGTATAGGAGTAAGAAGGGAAGCATATTTTTTAAGGATTCAAGTAGGAAGCCGTTGTGACCAGGAGTCTTCCCTGCAGGGAGTTAGTTCAATGTTTCGCATAATTCATCTTCAGTTAGGGGTGCATCCAGTTGTATTCAGAAGTCTGTGGATAGTCAGGAAATTACCAGATCCTTAACTATTGGTTTTTCACACTCAGCTTATGGGGACTCCCTCGCTACATACAGAGATTTTTAAAAAGTGCAAATTCTTGTACTATTTGGGAGACGACAGTCAGGTGTTGATTTTTTTCGTTAAGGATGCTCGTTACTAGAGGCGTGGCCAGGCAAGATGGAGGACTAGACGTGCCTCGCTGAAGCTCCCGTCAGCGAAATCATTCGGAAGCATCTTGTGTACTCTATAACGCGGAAAGTACAGTGTTCTGACTCTGTGTACCCCGCGCCCCATCTGATGATCTTCTACGGTCCACTGTCCCCATCCTGTAGGTAATTGGAGAGAGGACAGCGAGGGAAGAAGCGCTCCACTGGGGCGGGCGGCCATCTTGGACTGCTCGGAGAGAGGCCTGTAAACGTGATGTTGGCCAGCCCTGAAAGGTCCGAAACCCAGAGGAGGCGTGCGCGGACGAGAAGCTCCCCCCCCTAACACCAGAAACGAGATACTGGGTCCCCCAAACCATGGCAGGAAAATAAGAGCCAGGGCACCCAAGAATAAACCCTGATCGGGCCGGCGCTGGCTCCGCCGCGCTGGTGAGAAGCAGATGAAAGGATACCCGGAAACACCCCGGAGGGAGGTATGACCTGTGGGGGGAGATCTGTGGCCCCAGCTTCCCTGGAGACACGTTGCAACATCCGGTAAGATCGATTCACCGGAGGGTTGCCGCTACGATAGTGGTAGGATCGGTTACCCGATTAAGAAGGGAACGGCAGCCACGATCGCATTGGTGCGGCAGGGCGGATCAGAGGCCGAGATCATAGCCGCACCGACGCCAGCTTCCAGCGGGAGTCTGGCCTGACTGGTTTGCCCCCCACCCCCAGAGAGAAACGTTTTGGATGGGTTGTAGAGAGGCTGTCCTGGCTTGGAAGTGATTTTAGCCACTACGATCTGCAGAGACTGGGAAGCGGAGCCGGGGACGTCCCCGCATTGGGAGAAATTACCCCACGGATTTGCGCTGCGACTGATGGTGTGTTAGCAAAGCAGGCGTGACGATTGCCACCAAACACCAGCACTGGGACTCCTCGAGCTGATCACGACTTGATCGCAGCCCATACGAGACGATAACCTCCCTAAGTTCCGGTAAGAGAGGGCCTTCCTACGCAAGTGGAGGGCTGGGGGGATATGATTACTAGGACATAATTTCAACCCACTGAACCCGTCTAGGGCCGAACCTACCCGGCTGGAGGAAACACTGTGGTCACCCTGGGGTTCCCCGTGGGGAGAGGACAAGGTGCAGCAAAAAGTCCCTGGAGGGTGCGGAAATCCTGAACTGATCGCTGCCCCATCCTGGCCGTTGGCCTGGGCCTCACGGAAGACAAATGAGATGCCCGGATGGATTACAAAAGACCACGGTCTGCCCCAGTAAAAGTATGACCTCAGGGATTTACCGAAGAAGGCAGGAGTGCGATTATATTGTGTAGTCATCAGTAACAAGACTAAGCTTATTGATAACAACGAGGTTGTCGCTGCCCACGATGGTGAAGGAGAAAGGTAACAAGGCAGCACAAGCCAACAAAATCTCCAATTATGCACTTCCATTTGATCATGGGGCACAGACAGTGATCACGGCCATACGTGAGAGAGCAATCCCAGGGACAAATGACCGGGCCCCCCTCCATAGCAGACGTGTTGTCTGCCATACATGCCACAAGAGACGATATGATCAATAAAATCGATGCCGTCGCTATTGATGTAAATCTGCTTCGCTGTGACCTGAGGACAGGCTCTGATCGGGTGACTACAACAGAGCACACGGTGGATTCACTGCAGACAGACCTGGATGCCCTACGTGAGACAGTGATTGATCTTCAGAAAAGAATGGTACGTCTAGATGATCACGCAGAAGATGCGGAGGGAAGATCACATAGGAACAATCTTCGATTCGTTGGATTCAAAGGGCGGAGGGACCGGCTGTGGATTTGTTTCTAGAGGACTGGTTGGCCGCGGTGCTGGCCCCCAAAAAACTCTAAAAGTTTTTTACTGAGGAGCAAGCACATAGGGCATTAGTGCTGCCGCCAAAGCCTGGGGCACCACCGAGAGCGCTCATAGCGCGATTCCTCAATGACAGGGACTCCATCCTGCAGCTCACCCGTAATCGAGGTCTGCTAGTGTACGACGGAAATCAAATATCTATATACCCAGACTACACACAACGAGTACAAGAGCAGCGCCGGTCCTTCCTGGCAGTAAAACGAAGGCTGCGGGATCTCAACTTCAAATACAGCCTCCTATTTCCAGCAAAGCTGAGGGTCGAGAGCAATGGGAAGACTATGTTCTTCTCTTCGGCAGCGGAGGCAAGCGACTGGCTGGACTCCAGGGGGTCCCCCAGGGCCTGCCTGGTCCCCACCACAGTAACACCCCAGAAAACGGGATCGGGTAGGCAATCCGGTTCCAGACGAAGGCGTTCTCCTACACGGGACGGTGGCGGGAACCGGAGCCCTGCACGGATCAGGCTTTGCCCCGATGGAACGTTGCAAGCCACGGACATTGTGCCGGACTCAGGGCGACCTCACCGGAACGTCCCGTGACTGGTAATCCTGATGAAGATACAGACAGTTAGCTATGTTATGAACTAGAGACCCAAGAGCCACGCTGTCTGAAGTAACGCTGCCTGCAAATATGGAACACCTGGTAAGACTGTTCTAATTGAGCGGTGATAGAGGGACACGGTGGTCATATGGACACAGCAACTCTTTGTACAATTTAAGTAAGCTGACGGAGGCTGCCCTCTAAAGGCTGGTTCCTGGGTGAGGGGCTTGAGGCGTGCCTTCGCACCTCTCCGGCTAGCCAGCCACTACTGTAGGGTAGGGAGGGGGGGTGATGTTCTAGGTTTTTTTTTTCCAGGGACATGGGGCGACATCTACATGCCTTCATCTTGTTATGTTGTTTGGGGGAGGGAGATGTGGTATTGCCCTGGGGGAGAGGGGAGTTGGGAATGTTTAGGAATATTTTAAGAAACCCTTCCTTCGCAAATGTCAGTTAGCAGTCATTCCAGCACTCAGTCTATGGTTGAGTAAAATAAGTACCTTATGGCTGCCTCCATGAATACGTTGTTGTCGTGGAATGTCCGGGGTATTGCAGGCTTTGAGAAATGTAGACTCATACTAGCATACTTGAAAAGGTATAGAGTAACTATTGCCTGCCTTCAAGAAACGCACATCTGGGGAGACACTATAGCTTGTATACGGAAAAGGTGGAGAGGACAAATGTATGCTACTTCCTATTCGGGGTTTGCAAGGGGGGTCTTAATTTGGGTAGCACCTGGGGTGCCTTTCCAACATTTGCACCATGTGATTGACACGGAGGGGAGGTTTGTAATATTACATGGTAGATTAGATGGCATCGAAGTGTGCATTATTAATGTATACGCCCCTAATGAGGATAGTGCTTCCTTCTTCCCTGACTTAGTGGAGGAGGCAGCACCCTACCTGGGGGCGCCTGTGCTGCTGGCTGGGGATATAAACTGTGTTATGGATGGGACCTTAGATCGTGATCCCCCGAGAGATCACACTAAACCCAACATGACCACTGCACTGAAAGACATGTTGGAAGGGTTGAACCTTAGAGATGTCTGGCGGGAGCGGCACCCTACTATAAGACAGTTCTCATGTTATACGCCTGCCACTGGAACTTCCAGCCAACTGGATTACTGGCTCCTTTCGGTGGATATTGGATGGACGGTGGGTGGGGTTACGTACTTGACCAGATACCTGTCGGACCATTCTCTGGTTCTGTTAGAAATAGGGGGGAGTGGACCAACTTGACGGATCCCCCATTTGTGGCCATAGTATCTGAGGAGTTAGGCAGATACTTCAAAGAGAATTGGGAGTCGACTGCCTGCCGCGCAACAGAATGGGAGGCCATGAAGGTAGTCTTGAGGGGTGTTTGCAAAACGTCAAACGGAGTCAGATGTCAATTTGAACGAGACGAGGCCACCCGGGAGACCACTTTGGGTAAACTAGAATCAGAGGTCACCTCAAACCCCCAGTAACTAGGGGAGTGGTGCAAAGCCAAAGAGGCCCTTCTGACTGATTTGGGACGATTGGAAAAATACGTCCACACAACTTATAGGCAATGTCTGCATAGAGAGGGCGACAGAACGGGGGCGCTACTAGCTCGACTTGTGCGGCAAGAGGAACCTATGATACCCATCACACAAATTAGTACCGATCAAGGAACACTAGTGTACATACAACAAGCAATCGCTGATGTACTGGCGGACCATTTAGGCGGGGTACATACAGAGCAACCTGACCTCAACCCTGAAACAATCTCTGCATATTTAGAGTTAATTGAATTTCCCCGCCTCGAACCTGATGAAATGGAGGCCCTAAGTGCACCTCTTACTAGGGAGGAGCTGACCAGGGCTATCGATCGGCTGAAAACGGCTAAAAGTCCGGAGCTGACAGATTGCCGGCCGAGTTTTATAAGAAATTCGCCCCATTGCTGACAGATAAACTTCTTGAAGTTTATAATGAGGCACTAGAAAAGGGATTCCTACCACCTTCTATGAAGACGGCAATAGTGGCCATGATCCAGAAGAAAGACAAAGACTCAAACCTGCCTAGCACCCACAGGCCAATCTCCCTACTTAATATCGATATGAAACTGCTTAGGGACGGACCCCGACCACAGTTCAGCGATTCCATCGCTGACTTCGTCAGGACACACGCCATCGCCTCCACGGACTACATCCTCCTCGGGGACCTGAACTTCCACCTCGAGAACAACAAGGACACCAACTCCACCACCCTGATCGACAACCTCGCCACCCTCGGACTCAGACAGCTCGTGACTACACCCACCCACGCCGCCGGCCACACGCTCGACTCCATCTTTTCCGCAAGCCCACACGTCTCCTTCAACCACACCTCCGAACCCCACTGGACTGACCACCACTGCATCCACTTCACCTACAGGAAGCCCACCACGCACCACCGCACCGAACAAATGCCTCGCCGCTGCTGGAGCAGAGTCACGGAAGACCAGCTAACCACAACCCTCGCCCTGAGCCCACCCGCCGAACTCTCCGACCCCGACACCGCCGCCCGCAACCTCAGACAGTGGATCGACGACTGCGCCAACACCCTCGCCCCGCTCAAGAATCCGCCCAACAGCCACACCAGCAAGAAAGCCACCTGGTTCACCGAAGACCTCCAGGCCTCCAAACGAACATGCCGAAAACTGGAGAAGATCTGGCTCCACGAACGGACAGCGGACAGCTACGCCGCCTACAAGAGCGCCACCCGCAGTCACCATCACCTCATCAGATCCGCCAAAAGGGCCTCACTCAAAGACCGCCTAGACAACAACGCACACAACAGCAAAGAGCTCTTCAACATCGTGAAGGAACTCTCCAACCCCAGCTCCAACACCAACGACATCCAGCCGTCGCGAGACCTGTGCGACTCACTGGCCACCTTCTTCCACCGCAAAATCGCCGACATCCACGACAGCTTCAACACCACGACCGCCCCAGCAACCACCGAGACCACTGCCCCCACAACCACCAACCGCCTGCTCTCCTGGACCAACATCAACGACGAGGACACCAGCGAGATCATGAACACCATCCACTCCGGTTCACCGCTAGACCCGTGCCCTCACCACATCTTCAACAAAGCCAGTACAGCCATCGCGCCCCATCTCCGGAAAATAATCAACATCTCCTTCGAGACAGCAACCTTCCCGGAAAGCTGGAAGCACGCCGAGATCACCGCCTTACTCAAGAAACCCAAGGCAGACCCCAAGGACCTCAAGAACTTCCGACCCATCTCTCTGCTCCCGTTCCCCGCGAAGGTCACCGAGAAAATCGTCAACAAACAACTGACCCGCTACCTCGAGGAGAACAACATCCTGGACCCTTCCCAGTCCGGCTTCCGCAGCAACCACAGCACCGAAACCGCCCTCATCGCCGCCACCGATGACATCAGGACCCTGCTAGACAACGGAGAAACAGCAGCCCTCATCCTCCTGGACCTATCAGCCGCCTTCGACACGGTCTGCCACCACACACTACGAACACGCCTTCACGACGCCGGGATCCAAGAGAAGGCCCTGGACTGGACCACATCCTTCCTTTCCGGCAGAACACAAAGCGTCCGCCTCGCCCCCTTCCGATCCAAGTTGAAGTAACCCTGTAAAAGGCACTGAGAAAAGTAAAGGAATAGAAACTTAATTCATAAAGAGAGCAGTAGGAAATATAACGAGGGACATATAGGTCAATGTATGACAAATATTTATTACACAATGAAGGTATTCAGGTGCTCACACAGTAAGTGACAATAAGCGTGACGTGAGAAGTGAGGGTGAACTTAAAATAATGACATCGCATTGACAACAGAAATAGAAGCTCCTTTAAAGATTTTTACAGAGTATAAGGAGTTCATGTTGTAGGGGGTCGAC
Organism: Calotriton arnoldi; assembly: GCA_963921515.1. Classification (NCBI taxonomy): domain Eukaryota; kingdom Metazoa; phylum Chordata; class Amphibia; order Caudata; family Salamandridae; genus Calotriton; species Calotriton arnoldi. The sequence continues at coordinate 3,300,706 of CAWUFW010000717.1, forward strand.
GACGTTTCGAACTCAATTATTCGAGTTCATCTTCAGGACAAAAAGTGTGAGCAACTTGAATTGAGCTGAAGAAGGAATTAATATCCTTGGTAAAGGCGTCTACGTAGCGCTGTTCTTCTTAAGGTGACCGGGATAGCCTGCGAACTAATGCGCGTTATGGTGGGACCCGGTAAGGGGAAAAACAAACTTAGTTTGCTGGAAGCAAATGCTTAAACTCCTTCGCCGCTAAATGGCAATGTGCTGTGCCGGGAATTAATTAAATTGGCCGGTCACAGTTCAGTAAATGGAGGCCTGGGAGAGGAAAGGAGCGTGTCCTGCTCAAAGGAAAATCCGCGCGGATTTTCCTTTGAGCAGGACACGCTCCTTTCTCTCCCAGGCCTCCATTTACTGAACTGTGACCGGCCAATTTAATTAATTCCCCGGCACAGCACATTGCCATTTAGCGGCGAAGGAGTTTAAGCATTTGCTTCCAGCAAACTAAGTTTGTTTTTCCCCTTACCGGGTCCCACCATAACGCGCATTAGTTCGCAGGCTATCCCGGTCACCTTAAGAAGAACAGCGCTACGTAGACGCCTTTACCAAGGATATTAATTCCTTCTTCAGCTCAATTCAAGTTGCTCACACTTTTGTCCTGAAGATGAACTCGAATAATTGAGTTCGAAACGTCGTCGACCTCTACAACATGAACTCCTTATACTCTGTAAAAATCTTTAAAGGAGCTTCTATTTCTGTTGTCAATGCGATGTCATTATTTTAAGTTCACCCTCACTTCTCACGTCACGCTTATTGTCACTTACTGTGTGAGCACCTGAATACCTTCATTGTGTAATAAATATTTGTCATACATTGACCTATATGTCCCTCGTTATATTTCCTACTGCTCTCCTTTATGAATTAAGTTTCTATTCCTTTACTTTTCTCAGTGCCTTTTACAGGGTTACTTCCCCTTGGACCCTTTAGGCCACTCTAGAACCATTGTTCCTTTAAACTACATTACCCCAGGTTCATACATTGGGGCACCCTTGTCTTCCTAAATACACCCTTCCGATCCAAGGCCACCAAGATCATCTGCGGCGTACCCCAAGGCTCCTCCCTCAGCCCAACGCTGTTCAACATCTACATGGCACCCCTCGCCCACGTCGCCCGACAGCACAACCTCAACATCATCTCCTACGCCGACGACACCCAGCTGATCCTCTCCCTCACCAAAGACCCTCACACCGCCAAAGCCCACCTCCACGAAGGAATGAAGGCCGTCGCCGAATGGATGAGGACCAGCCGCCTGAAGCTGAACTCGGACAAGACGGAGGTCCTCATCCTTGGTTCCAACCCTTCAGCCTGGGACGACTCCTGGTGGCCAACATCACTGGGAACAGCCCCGCCACCCACCGACCACGTACGCAACCTAGGGGTCATCCTCGACCCCACCCTCTCCATGACTAAGCAGGTCAACGCCGTTTCCTCATCCTGCTTCAACATCCTCCGAATGCTCCGCAGGATCTTCAAGTGGATCCCCACCGAAACAAGAAAAACAGTCACCCAGGCCCTCGTCACCAGCAGGCTGGACTACGGAAACGCCCTCTACGCAGGAACGACGGCTAAGCTCCTGAGACGGCTGCAACGCATCCAGAACGCCTCTGCACGTCTTATCCTCGACATCCCCCGATGCAGCCACATCACACCCCACCTGAGAGACCTGCACTGGCTCCCTGTCAACAAGAGGATAACCTTCAAGCTCCTCACCCATGCACACAAAGCACTCCACAACTCCGGACCAGCCTACCTCAACAGACGACTCAGCTTCTACACCCCCACCCGCCAGCTCCGCTCGACCAGCCTCGCCCTGGCCACAGTCCCCCGCATCCGGAAAACGACCGCCAGCGGCAGATCCTTCTCCCACCTCGCCGCCAAGACCTGGAACACCCTCCCCACCAACCTCCGACAGACCTAAGACCTACTGGCCTTCAGAAGACTCCTCAAGACCTGGCTCTTCGATCAGTAGCAGCACCACCCCTCTCTTCCCCCAGTGCCTTGAGACCCCCGTCGGGTATGTAGTGCGCTTTATAAGTGACATGATTGATTGATTGATAGGGGGATACTTGCGGATCGGCTCCTACCCATGATGCCCCGTCTTGTCCATACAGATCAGGCGGGGTTCATATCAAAAAGGAGCAGGTCCTATAACCTTCGCCGATTGGCACATGTATGGCATGCTCCGCTGACGCGTGACACCGACTGTGCCGCGGTATTACTGGACATCAAACAAGCGTTTGATTCAGTGGAATGGTCCTATGTATGGCAAGTGCTGCGTCGATTTGGATTGGGAGAACAGTATTTAAAATGGGTGCGGTTGTTGTCTACAGATCCCTCTGCCAGAGTGCGGGTGGGAAAAACGGTATTGAGACAATTCTCTCTTCAACGAGGCACTCACCAGAGTTGCCCGCTCTCACCCTTATTATTTGTAATGGCCATGGAGCCTCTGGCAGCTCGATTAAGGGCCATTATGGATCCGTGGGGCATCCGACTGGGGGAGACCAACCATGTAGTCCCCCTGTACACTGATGATGTACTGGTTTATCTGACAAGCCGGAGAATTCCATTCCTGTACTCATGGTAGAGCTACACAATTTTGGAGAAGTCTCCGGACCGCGTCTCAGTCCCGGGAAATCTAAGGTGGTTCCTACCAGCAGATTGTCTGAGATCCCTGAAGGGGAGTGGCCACGGATCCAACTACCATGGGCAGAAGAGGGAGCACGATACTTGGGTATTCGCCTGGCAAATAAAGAAATAGACTATCTTAACCTTAACATCGGACGGGTGGTGGAAGGACTGCAAGGGTCAATTTGGTTGTGGACAGAGTTGCCATTATCTCTTATGGGGCGTATAGCAATAGTCAAAATGATTGTTCAGCCCGGTGCCTATACGCTTTGCACCATTCTTTATATATTATTCCGCGATCTTACTTTCACACAGTGGACAGTCTGTTGATAGACCTGTTATGGGGAAAGAAGCGTAAAAGGGAGCGGTTGACAACGCTGCAAAGGACGTGGGAAAAGGGTGGACTAGAAGTGCCCGCCTAGAGTTTTACTACATGGCCTCGCAGCTCCAGCACGCAGTTCACTGGCTGGATACTGAGGGAAACTGGGAAAAAAGTTTATTGGCGGGTACACACGACGGACACACCCTGACAACGCTGCTGATGATGGGAGGGGAATCCCTAAAAAGAACCCATACATTGTACGCCATGTGGCTTCTGTGTGGGAGAGCGTAGTGAGAAGAGTAGTGCAGCACGCCCGGTATGCACCAGATATGCCCCTTTGGGAGCTACGCCCAATTGCAAGTATTGCAGACTCCATGTTGATCCGCCGCTGGAAAGATGGAGGCTGTCACACACTAGGAGACCTCTATACGGATGGAGGGTTCCTGACTAGAGAAGAAGCACAGGAGACTTTTGACCTTGGGCCTGGCCAATTCCTTCAATACGAGAACATTTCTAGTGTTGCACGGGAGCTTTGGCCGAGCTTCCCGGAGGAACCCCCCACTACCACTATCTTAAAAGTCATGCTATACATGGCGGGGGGAGGGAGATTGATTTCTCATCTCTATAGGGCACTTAGAGATGATTTGCCAGAAGAGACTCTCAAAATCCAGCAGAGGTGGGATAGGCTACTGGATGAACCTCTCACACAGAATGAGTGGAAAAGGAGTACAGAAGGTCAGCACAAATACACGATTTAAGCTTCTCCAATATAATTTAGAACATCAAGTATATCTCACTCCACACACTATCAGCAAAATCTACCCATCCCGCGCGGATGGATGCCCTAGATGTAAACAGCAAGGAGCTGACTTTCTTCAGATGATATTGTCAAGCAGATCGCTACGCTCCTTTTGGAAAAAAGTATTTAAAGAACTGTGGGAGGTTACTGGATGGAATATTACTAGCGACATCAAACAGGCATTGTTGGGGGTTTTACCTGCACCTAAGGGGAAAAAACTTACCAGGAAACTAGTTCATCTCGGACTGATGCTAGCCAGAAGACGAGTTGTTATTGCATGGATGAATCCCAGACCATCCAAACACACAGACTGGAGGCGGGATATATGCGAGTGGGCAACAGTAGAGTTGGTGAGAAAGAAATTACTCCGAAAGGATGCTAAGGCCGAGGAGGACAATTTAGCATGGTCCTCCATGTTGATAGCTATGCAGGGAAATCAAACACCTGCATCTCAAGATACCATAGCACTGACCTCCAGCAGCAATGAGTAAATATGGAAGGGAAACTAGAACATGAGTAGGCATCCATATACTGATAACTTATACAACAGGGGAAAATGAACCTGTATATTGAAAAGAGCTGGAATGAGGGAAGTGATAGGGGGAGGGAAGGGAGGAAGAGGGAGAGGTGGTTAATTTTAAAGCTGTTGGATATGTTATTGATAAAAGACATGTAAGAGCCATGAAAAAGTGAATGGACCTCTTATCGATGTCATTTAAAAAAAATGGATGTAAAGTGGTTATTAAAAACTGTCAATAAAATATATTTAAAAATTATTTTTTTTTAAAAAGGATGCTCGGTACTTGGCGGTAGCAAGCCAATAGAGAAGCTTACCAACCTTGTCTTAGTGTTTGTAAATACTATAATGCAGTGCTGTCACAGCTAGAATCGCAGTATCCAGAAGTTTCTGATAGAGCAAGAGTCTGTGCTGCTTGAGACTGAGAGTGAAGTCCTCCCTGGTAGGGAGGTCCGGGCGGGGTCTGTCCGGGGGGGGTCTGTCATTTCACATTCTAACTTCCTAATGGTCTCTTCTAAGTCACAGATTTCTCTGTGTCTGTGATTTTGGCTTCTGTCTGGTAAGAAATTATCCTTCTGTGAAGAACCATTTTAAGTGCTTCCCAGAGTGTAGTCGCGGATGTGACAGTACCCACATAAAATTAAAGTAGTCTACTTTCTGCTGTTTATGATAGATCCCGAAGTCTCCATCACAGAGTCACCAGGCATTCATTCATTCTCCCCAATACGTCCCCTGCCTGTCAGGTCCCTTAAGAGGGCTAGTAATAGAGCATGGTCAGTGAGGTCAAGTAGTAGTGTATCTAGCGATGTAAAACATTTAATGTAGGAGTTGGGGTGAGGATGTAGTCAATGCTGGGATAAAATCTGTGCATATTTGAGTGGCACATGAAGTTTCTGGCATGTAGGTGCATCACCCGCCAGACATCAGCGATCTGTATCATGTGGAGAGGACCCAGAATCTACAAGTAGCTGTGCTCCCTACTGCATCTGTCATAGGGTCCATAACCAGGTTGAAGTCTCCTCCTAGTACTGTTGTCCCTAAGAGGAATTTTAATAAGAGGGTGGTGAATGCTTGACTATCAGTCAAAGGGAGTGGTGCGTAAACGAGACAAGTGCCCAACTTGTATCTCCTAGGTTCCCTTCAACTGCATTGTATCTGCCTAGTTTGTCAGTATTGCTGTGCCTCTGGAATTGTGCATTGGTAATCCTGGGTATAGCCACTGAGGGACAGAAAGGAACATTTAGTGCCCAGTAAGTGTGTCTCTTGTAAAAGCGCAATTGAAGGTGAATGCAGCTTAATGTACAAAAAAATAGCTCCTCTTTTGAGTTTGTAGGTTAGGAAGGTAACATTCCAGGAGAGAAGACTAAAGGTAGCCGATTGTGGTGTCATGAGATTGTGTTGATGTTGGGAGTTTGCTGGCCGCGTCATGGCACCTTTTTTTAAATATCTTTTAGTAATGCTGCACAACAGCCACGCTGTTCTACAACATGGCTACAAAACATTACCAAAGCCAATAGTTCTCTTGTAGGTGAGACCTATTGGGTTTTCCAATGCTTGTTTTGGAAATGCACTCTCATACTGTTTGCGTGTGAACAGGGAAAGCTGTTTGCTATGAAAAAACACAATTCTGTTGACTTTGTCATGTATATTTAGGTCGAGCATGCGACAGTGCATGCAGTTGCTTGCAAGACATTATTGTCTACAATAAAGGTCTGGGAGCCTGTCCAATGCTAATGATTTGTTGGCTTGAGTGTTGCTCTTCTTTGCTGCCTCCACATTAGCTAGTGCAGGCCAAGTTCCTTTCTGTGCAGCATGGATCAAGCACAAATTGTTTAACTTAATTAGTGCCTGTCCGCTGCTCGTGGATTGAGGTACCATTTCTTCTTTCCCCTCCTACCTGCCCCTTCTCTATGTTGCCGTCCCCACCTGGTGCTACCTCCCTCCTCCAGTGATATTGATTTCCCCCTTCAATGTTGCTTCTCCACCTTCCTCCCCTGCATCTCCCTCATGTTGCTTCCTCCACCCCCACCCCCGCTTTTTTTTACTGCATTGCAGCTCAGGCTGCTAAGAAACATGGCTTTAAAAAAAAGTTTTATGACGCAGTCAATGCTGGACATGTGATAGCGCATTTTCGCTTCACTTTAAGCCATCTTGCTGTGCAACATGTCTAAAAAAACATTGACAAAGAATAAATCTTGGATAGGCGAGACCTATAAGTTTTGCCAATGCTTGTTTTTAATTGCTGTGTATAGCACTCCAGTGCTCTTATCCGCTGTAATCCGAAATAAGAAAGCTGGGGTCGAGCAGTAGATACTTTATCTCTGAGAATGCCTCAGCAAAGATTGCCTTTGGCGCTCCGAAGGATGAGCACAGAGATTGATCACCATTTACCCGCAGAATCGCCCAATTTTGGCTTTAAAGTGAAAATGGCTGTTCAGTTTCCAGTTTCAGATATTTTAGGTGTTTTCAGACGGACGTGGACTGAGCTCTGGACGTTTGTGCTTTGCTCAAGTTAAAAAAAAACACCAATAGCAAACAAAAGCGTCACAATTGCACGGTGCACAATAATTTAAGTTATAATAATAAAAATGTTTTTATTATCCAAAAAGTATAACATAGAAGATTGATGCATGTGCCTATAATTTCAAATTTTTTGTGACACTTAGTATCAACTGAGCTTACCTACCATGACCCGAACCTGGGATATGAAGCTGTGGGCCAGCGTGACGTTCACTGATGTCGGCAGCGAGCGCTTAACCCACTGTTCTTGTTGTGAACTTCGTTATGTTATCTATGAAGGGTTTCAGTTGTGAGGGGTAACATAATAGACACGAGGAATAGCAGTATAGGAGATGTTTAAACATATTCCTATGCAGAATGCATCCAGGGTGAATAAACAATATTAGAATGTCATGAATGTCCTATAATGTAACACAGTCCCTTATCATTACATACAGGAGTGTGATAGGGCTGGTAACAAAGGGGCACATGCATCATTGTAAATACCGGTCACAAAGGGGCAGGGGGTCGCAGAATCTGCCCTTTTGCGACCGGTATTTTTGCATTTGGGATGCATCAACCCAAATGCAATTTCGCAATTTAGGCAATCGCAAATTTTGTGATTACCTAAATTGCGAATGCATTTAGGGAATTGCAAATTGCGATTCCCTAAATGCAATGCATGATGCACTTCAAAATTGCGATTTCGCAATTTGGAATCGCAAATTACCTTCAATTTAAAGTTGATGGTAATTCGCGAAAACTTTGAAAAATGCACAAAAGTGCATTTTTCAAAGTGCCATGTTGCACACACACATGCCCTTGGGGCATGTGTGTGCGCAACATGTGATCACATGCCAATTTCAGGGGTGCATCAGGGTGGGCTTTTGGCCCCCTTGCACCCTTGAAATTGCATGCGCAATTTGCGAGTACCTATTTGGTACTCGCAAATTGCGCATGCAATTCCCATTCATTCCTATGGGCCTCCAGGCCCATAGGAATGAATGGGAAGCTATTCCTTAATTGCAAATCGCAATTTGCAATTTGCAGTTACGGAATATGTAGGAATCGCTAATATTTTAGCGAAACCTACATGCATAGGCAATTGCGATTCCATAATTGCGATTCCTTAATAATCACAATTATGGAATTGCAATTGCCTACATTGATGCTGTGCCCCATAGTCCCTTATCATTACATACAGGAGTGTGATAGGGTTGTGCCATAAATTCCGTGCCGTGGTTGCTCATGATCTTTCCTGATAATTAGTCCAGCTACCTAATTTTGTTAACCTGTGCCCTGGAAGCGAATCGCACTAAATAGCAAATGTCAGCAGAGCAAGGACTGGATAGGAACCGACTTTAGAGTACCTATCGTCAGGGGTATTCCCCAAATAGAGGAGTTAGGCACACTAGTGGTCAGAGTCCAAATGTTGGCTTTGCAAGTTACCTGTGCTGTGCACACGCGCTCTGCGGGCTTCAGGAGGCCAGAATCTAGTTCCCAGTTCTCATCACGAGCACTTTACACGAGTTCTCGTCACACAGAAACGGTTAACAGTAAATACAAAACAACTGTTGCTTATTTTTCTTGTACTGTATTGGTATTTATATAGCTTTTTCCACACTCCTTGCGAGGCCTAATGCGTTTTTTCAATTATCAAGTGAGCAGCTACTCCATATGTATAACATATATAGCACTGTGTGCTTTCATGTACCCAAGGGTATGATTAGCAAAACCATTTTCAGACTCTGACAGAATAATGGATGGATTTAAAATTGCTAGGTGTAAGCAAGTGGGTTATTAGTTGTGAAATATGTGAACCGTTCACAAGTATTAAGTCCTCAACCTTCTGTCTATTGGGAACCAAGATACCCATTTAGCACTTGACTCTCTCAGGGTAGCAAAGTAGAGCAGTCCAAGGCCTACTCAGGGGAGGTGGAGTGGGCTAGTACCCCAGTCCGCACGCACAGACCAAAACACCCAATAAATCAGGTCCAGTCAGTGCTTTTAATTTTTAAATAGAAAAATTACTTTATTACACACACACTACTCAATACTACGAATTATTTTACAAGGTTATTCATGATGGCAGATGGAACTAGCTCTGGGGACGCCCTCCCAACAGTTGACAACCCTAGCAAGTCCCAAACCCTATTAACACAATATTCCCATATATACTATATACAATACAATGGGGTGTAGTTATCAAAAGGTAGGCCTACAGGCTTTCTTAGGGTGTTACCTCATTAATAAAAGCAGAAAGTGTCATAAATTGGTGGAACACTGTTATAAGTGCAATCGATGATTAGGGCATTCAATGACTCACTGTTAACTTTATGATCATCAATAAAGCATTTTAATGACCTTCATTAAAACATGATTCATTGTTAACTTTGTTATGATCCACTAATAATTGTGTTACTGTCAAAGCCTTTCCAATTTCAATAAACTATGCACATCTTTACTCTTATAGGCTGCTACATACACAGCCTTAACACCTACCAACAGGTGTGTCACTATCCTGAGCATTTAAACAAAAGCCTCAATTCCAGGAGTAATGGTGAAATAGAACTAACTTTTCCCACAGTCATTAACTCGACCCTTGGGAGATTTAGGGTACCTTGAAAAACTTGACAAGTGCACTCATCGGGTCTAACGAAGGAGACCACTGCAATTCTAGTGAGGGCTCTAGCTTGGAAACAGTGGTGCTGAAGTGAATATGCTCTTCTTGGTACAGTGCATTAAATATGCCAATCAGGCAGCCCCAGTGATTTTGCCTCCGGTCTGCGTTTTTAAGATTGCGACCTTACACCGCAACAAGAGGCTTCCTTTTTAGGTCCCGCCTACGCAGCGCGCATGCGTTGCATAGGAGGAGACCTTTAGTAATCGATTCGCTTTTTTGCCTACAAACGTGCACGCTTTGCTTTAAATGGCAACGCGTGCACGTTTGGCGATTCCCTTGCGGGAGCGAGCTTTGAAACCATCTGTTTGTAATTAACTTGCAAACAGATGGTGCCCCTGCACGCTCCCGCAAGGGAAACAGGCGCAGGCCCCCTCCTCTCTCCCCTCCCCCTGCTGCCTTCTCCTCTCCTCGTTCTCACCTCCTCCACCCCTCCCCCCCTTCCCCTCTAAACAAACGAGGAAGCGGGCGTGTGTGCGAGAGACGAGCCTTCCCGGGATCTTGCTTCCTCGCCTGTTATTTACAGCACCACGGATGTAGGAAAAGCTGCTGCAGCAAGTACAGTATGACACACATTGTGGTGAAATAATATGCCACAGTTTCTTTGCGCATTTCCTCTCAGGGCAGTAGGGTCTATTTATTTTGAGGGGCGCCCCTATCCTTCTCTCCGTGGTTCGCCCGGCGCTGCATTGTGCTCTGGAAAGCCATCTTTCAATCTGCCGCGTATCTCGGACTCGTGGCTTATCGCCGTCAGCGGCTCTGAAAGTCATCCATCAGGGACGCTTTTATTGCTGCTAATGTTCGGAACGCGTAGGTCGTAGCGCCAACAATCTACAGTCGAGTGGCTGCCACCGAAGCTCGTTCTCCTCTGTGCCTGAGAGTTCACATTGGAGCAGATGGTGAAGGCTACAATGTGTCTTAAGCCCCCCTCGAAGTATCTGGGCCTTATGAAGAAGCGGTAGTATTGTGCGTGTGTGTAAGTGTCTGTGTTCCTGTTTGCTGAGTGTGTGTGAATGTGCGTAATTGTGTGTATGCATAGTTGTATAGGTGCATGTATGTTGATTCAGGTACGCAGGTTTTGATTCCCGTGTGTAGGTTTTGTGCGTGCGTAGTTGTGTGTGTATAGTTGTGTAGGTGCATGTATGTTGATTCCCGCGTGTAGGTTTTGTACCTGCGTAGTTGTGTGTGTATAGTTGTGTAGGTGCATTATGTAGATTCCGCGTGTGGTTTTCGTGTCTTCGTAGTTGTGTGTGTATGTATAGTTGTGCATGTGTGTATAGGTGCATGCATGTATGTTAACTTGAATCCCGTGTGTAGGTTTTGTACCTGCGTAGTTTATGTGTAGTTTTGTAGGTGCATGTATGTTGATTCCGCGTGTAGTCTTTGTGTCTGCGTAGTTGTGTGTATGTGGCTGTTTTTTAAAGCGGTGGTAAGCACGGAAGGCAGCGCCGTGTGTGTTCATGGCCTCTTCAGTACCCGCGGAAGAAAGGGCATTAGCGGGCTGTAAAGTAAGGGAGGTTTTTGATGGTTTTCGCGGTTGGAGGGTGAATCGGGTACCCCGGGATGACTGCCTGATTTGAATGCCATTTAGATTTAAAAACGCATTCACTGGGTGGACTCTGCACAGGGTTTAATTGCAGAGTAATTTTGTGCTGAAACAAGTTAATTATGGTTCTTGTAGGTACATGTGGTCATTTTCACATCAGTCATCTACTGATTCTTGCTTTCATAATTGAAAGTTCTGGCCAGCAGTTGGAGCAGTAACCCATTGATTGTTTGAACAGTTGAGAAAAACATGCATGCAAGAAAGGATTAGCAGAGAGAAAATGAAGAATGCTACCTATCCTGTATTATTATATACATTTTCAGAAAACGTCAAAAACGTTCTCTTAGGCACAGGTTCACAAACACATGCAAACACTTGCACACATGCATGTGAACATGCACAGAAAAAATACATTTGTGGTCCTGCTATCCTTGATATGGCTTCTAGCCCTGGGATTCGTTTGGCATCAACTTATTAGCAGAATAATTGCACAGTCGGGACCCGTGCAGGTAAGCACGGAGGGGTGGTGGGGTTTTGGAAGTCAACATACGACGGTATAGTCAAAATAAAATAGAAGGCGATGAGGTGAGCGCAAGGTAAGTGGTTTTATTTATTTATTTATTTTATTTTGACTACTCCGTTGTATGTTGACTTCCACACCCGCCCTCTGCCATCGCCCCGCCTCACCGCACTAACCTGCATGGGCCATGACTGTAGTTACAGTGTTCATTTTTTCACCTCCCTCTTTCTTAAGACATGGTGCTCTCTCCCTCTCCACCAAACAATCCCTCGTGTTGGTTCCCACTCCTGACCTCAACAATAAACATGTACTTTTTAATTTGCCAGCTACTCAGATATTCTCTCTGACACTACCCTCTCCAGTAAGGAACATTTCCCTCATTTGCCCTCTAGAAATTCCCTACTTCTTCTACCCTGTGGCTAACACAAAGCCAATAGTTTTGACAATATTTTCTTATTTTGTATTGCAAGCATAAGCCAAAAATTGGAAAGCAGAAAATATGCAGCCTCCTAAACGTGGCTGCCATATTGCTTGCTGTAAACATTTTAAACATCCAGTGATGTGGCCTTTTTGCTAGTGATGTTTGTTAAATAACAAGCCGGTCAGCTGTGTGATTTATTTTCTGAATATCGTTTGTGAAGATGACAAGATTGAATCACCATCAAACCAAGCATTCAGGATTGCAGGCTGCTTCAATGTTACATTATAACTTAAACACTTCAAAACAGTAACTTTAAAAAGACAGAATTGCCATTCAAATGGCAAAATGAATAGTTGGCATTTAAAATAATATAAAAAAATAAGACATTCTTTGAAACAGATTTATCAATGTAGAAACCGAAACTAATTTAGGCGAATGTGAAGAGTATGCATAAACTTTGTGCAGTCACTGAAAGTGATGGGAGCCTATGGGTAAATAGGCAGACCCACTGCCCCATGCCTAATGATGCAGTGAGTAGAAGAATAATGAAAGAGTTAGTGACAAATTAATAGACCAATGGATGAAGCTCACGAACCAAAAGCTTCCCTATGGATGTATGTTCTGTATGGCTATTTTGGAAAAACAATAGTCGGGTAATACAGCTACAGCTATCTCAAAGGCCAGACCTAAATATTGGTGCAGATTTCCATCTCTATGGATCTAAGTGGATTTGTGTTCCACTGATGCACATCACCCTCTGCTACTTAAATCACACCCTTTTGCAGTACTGCTGGTCTATATGCTGTGATGCATAGTTGTTTGATAGTTTCTCTGTGCCTGTACGTGTATTGGACTTTGTCAAAATTACTGTCTGCCAGTGTGCTTGTATTCATTAATGGATGGGTTAGGTGTGAATTGTTCTCTAAGCCATGCGTCCCTGTGTGCATGTACTTTAAACATTCCATAGACTTTGGCAGTTTTTTCCTGATCCTGATGCACATTGTTTTATTTTGTCTTTAATGTGGCTGTGATTTACTCAATGGGATGATGTAATATCTGCAATATTTCAGGTGCAATATTAACTCTTCAAGGCCTAAGGAGCATCATTATGTTGTGGAGTGACTGGCAAGGAGGCTGGAATTATTTGTTTCAATTAGCAATTACATTATCTAGTTTGCGTAAAACCTGATTATGCCTTCCTCAGTGGGAGTCAGAGGATGCTCATAATTGCCTGGATTCTACTATTGCAAAGGAAGGACCAGCTCATGGATTTTTCTTTTCCCAATCAACCCGACAGCTGACTTGTTTTACCTTTTGACTGTTTACCAATCTTAATTCTCTTCGCTGTTCTACATTTGAGTTTATGATGTATTTTGAGTTGAAATCGGTCTCCCTTTCTCTGCTGTTCTGTTTCTTCCCTTACACTCCCAGTAACCCTTGTTTGTGGAAGTAGCTTTCTCATACGCTTTCTCAAACGAGGCTTCTACATATAAGTGACCTAAAAATGCATGGCCAGTTTTACCCCATTTCTGATCTAAATTATTAATGTCCGTCTTTTTGCTATCGCGCATAGTTTTATTGCACCAAAGTACTCTTAAATGTCCTTAAAAAGGCATGCTGGCACATGACAAGATAAGGAAATAAACCATTCAATTGTAGTCACTCCATGCAACATCATGACCTTTAAAAACCATCACAGATTCAAGGTAATTCTCAAACCCTTCCTATTAATGGGCATTTAAGAGATCTATCAAAGGGTCTTAAATAGAGAACTGTTAGTAACCCACGGCAATGCATGGGGAGAGTTCATTCGGAGTTTGCAAGTTACCAAAATAATTCAGTTTAAGGCCCTATACATAGTACATCACGCCATGTTTAACCAGCATTGGCATAGCCAATAGGTCTCGCCTTTGGGACCTTATAAGTGTTTAGCCATGCAACAGTTGATGTTGTTGCACCAAGGATATTGTGCTGCATAATTAAATACTTATAAGGTCCCAAAAGCGAGACCTATTGGCTATGCCAATGCTTGTTTAGGTTGCAGCCTACCAGACAGCGCAGCAGTCATTTGTAACTCACATTTTCTGGCTTTCTCTATGCTGGCTTTATTTGCTTTAGGATGTCCAGTTTGAATTCATCCCTCCCATTGCCCAAACCTTGTTTACTGAATTCTTTCACAAACTCGCTTTCTGTAAGCAGGTCTTTAAATCTTGTTCTTATCTTGTCACACTTGCTGTGCATTCAAAGACAGAGGTCAAATGTCAGGCTGTCTGCCAGGGAGCTTGGTGTTTAATATTCTATCTCTGACTTCAAAGTGAGAGAATTTAAGTGACAATTATGCTGGCTACTGGGGTCTGCTTGAGGAAGGCTGTACACTGTTATTTTTGTTCTAGCACACAACAAAATTTAAATGTCTGTAAACGAACTGTGCTGACAATCAAATCAATACATTGGGTGATGACATTTCCATACATTATTGTTTGTGCGCTGTATATTTTTATCAGTAAAACTGTACATGAGTGCAAATGTGATGGTCTTTTCAATTGAAGATGTGTTGTCTGTAATGGCAGTAGGCTACCACACCATGCACACTCCATGTTACCCCACTCCACTCTCCTCAGCACCAATTCACTCTACTCTACTCTGCATCACTCCACACTATCGCACTGCACTCCACACTGTCACTGCACTTTTATCAGCACCACTCCACTCTACACTTCTCTACTCTACGCCAAAGCACTCTACTCCACACTACTCTACTATGCACCACTACACTCTACACCATTCCACTCTATGCCACCCTACTCTGCAACAGTGCATTCTATGCCAAAGCACTCTTCTCTGTACTACTCCACTGTACGCCAGTGCACTCTATGCCAATCCCCTCTGCGCCTCTCTAGTCTACACTGCACTCTACTCTGAAACAATCTACTGTACGCCACTGCACTCTATGTCAATGCACTCTACACCACTCAAGTCACAACCAATGCACTCTACGCCAGTCTACTTTGCAACACTGCACTCTATGCCACTATACTCTATGCCACTGTACTCTACACCATTGTACTCTGTAGCGGCACTCTATGCCCCCCTATTCTACTCTGCATCACTGTAATCTACGCCACTCTACTCTCCCTCCACGCCTCTATCTATTCTACTCTGCATCACTGCACTCTACACTAATGGACTCCATGCACTATACAACACTGCACTATATGACAGCATACTCTGCTACACTGAACTTTCTGCCACTGCACTCTGTGGCAATCCACTCTAATCTGCAACACTGCACTGTACGACACTCTACTCTATACCACTGCACTCTACACCACTTCACTCTACTCTGAAACAATCTACTCTATTCCACTGCAGTCTACACCACTCTATTCTACTCTGCGCCACTCCACGCTACTCTATTTTACACCGCTGCACTCTATGCCACTGCATTCTACGCCACTGCAGTCTACACCAATGTGCACTACACCACTTTACTCAAAACCAGTATACTCTATACCAATCTACTGTGCACCACTGTGTACTACTATACTCTACTCTACACCATTGTACTCTACGTCACTCTACTCTGCAGCACTCTATGCCACTGCACTCTAGAACACTCTACTCTGCAGCACTGCACTCTCTGCCACTTTACTCTATGCCACTGCACTCTACTCTGCACCACTTTATGCCACTCTGCTGCATTCTATGCCACTCTAATCTACTGTGCACCCCTACACTCTGACACTGCACTCTATGCCACTCTCTCTATGCTAGTGCACTCTACCCCATTCTACTATGCACCACTGCACTCTACAGCACTCCAGTTTAGGCCACCCCACTCTGCCACACTGCACTCTATGCCACACCATTCCACTCTAAGCCAATTCACTCTACTCTGGAACAATCTACTCTACGCCACTGCCCTCTATTCCACTTTACTCCACTCTGCACCACTCCACTCTACCCACTGCACTCTAAGCTCCTCCACTTTACTCTAAACCACTGCAATCTACACTGATCCACTGTACACCACTTTACTCAAAACCAATGCACCCTACGCCACTGTACCTATGCCAACTACTTTGCACCACTGCACTTTACGCCACTATACTCTACAACGTTCTACTCTATGCCACTGCACACTACTTTACTCTGCACCATTGCGCTTTATGTCACTGCATGCTACGCCACTCTATGCTACTCTGCACCACTGTACTCTACGTCACTACTCTGCATCACTATACATCAGTGCACTCTACGACAGTACACTCAACTACAGTGCACTTTAAGCCACTGCACTCTACGACACTACACTTTGACACTCGACTCTATATGACTGCACTCTATGCCACTGCATTCAACAACACTACACTGATACTCTACTCTGCAGCACTCAACTCTATGCCACTCTACTGCACTATACGCCACTGCACTCTATACCACTCTACTCTGCATCACTCCACTCTATGCCACTGCACTCTACCCTGCACCACTCTACCCTTCACCACTCCACTCTATGCCACTTCACTGTACGTCACTCTGCTCTGCAACACTGCTCTCTCCCCCACTGAACTCTTCACTGCATCGCTTCACTCTATGCCACTGTACTCTTTGCCAATCCACTCTAAGCCCCTCTAATCCAGCTGCACCACTGCACTATATGACACTCTACACCACTGCACTCTACACCACTTCACTCCACTCTGAAACAATCGACTCTATGCCACTGTGGTTATCTTGATGGCTGGGAGGGGTACGCTACTGGCACCCCAGCCAGATCCAGTCCATTGGGTGGATCAAGCTTCTCCCTTGGATTTCTCAAGATCCGTTGGGCCCGTTTTCATGGGGGAGGTGTCATTTTGCTCCTAATAGCAGGTTGTAGCTACCAGGACTGTTGGTGTTTAAGCCACCTGACCTACAAAGTTATACTTTGCTTGATTTCTGGTTGGTATTGCTCTACCTACTCAGGACCTGTCCTCTGACCAGCGCCTTGTGTACTCCTCAGCTTGAGGTCATCTCCAGTGGCTAACTGCACCCCTCAAGGCAGAATACCCTCCATGCCTGCACTTTTTACGTCCCAAAGACTCCTTGGACACTGGCAGTGAAGAATCCACAAATTTCCATTAAGGCTATTTCTAGGGTGTCCCATGCTCACTGTGTCACTAGAACCAAGCTGTACCCGGCTGATGAGCCCATAACTAGGGCAAAACTGGTCCTGGGTTGCTTGTGCTTGTTCAAGGAGGATTTGGCTTGGCAGTTCGAGGAACAGGGTCAAGACTGATTAGCGTATGGCAGGGTCTAAACTGAGGTGGCATGGTGAGCAAAAGAATGATGGGTTGGATTGCTACCCAGAGAGATTGCCAGTGGTTATACTTACTGCAAGCAGCCTCCCCATCACCTTTTGTGTTTTTAAGGCTATGATGATTCAGCAGCCTAGTCTCTCTCCCCAGTCTCTCTTTCACTTGCTCTTCCACTATGCAGAGGTTTCTGGTGGAATGTTTCAGAAGCAAAGCACCTCTGTCCAATCCTGGGATGACACACCATCACTTCAGCCCTGTCTCACCTCTCCTACACAGCATCTTGGGACATTTCAAAATGGTGACTTGAAGTAGTCTGTTGGAAGACCTCTCTGACAGACAAAACTTCAAGGGACAGCCCCTTCTTTGTTCTACTTGGGATGAGCCCTACTGGGCCTCTTGCAGCGTATAAGGGTCATCAGCACATTCCAGTTTGGCTCCCACCCCTGCCCCTACAACACTAAGGCCTATGAATGGCCCTCCTATGCAGGGAATTCTTTTGATCCTTTGGCTGGTCAGCAAAGTCAAAAATTTGGCACAGCAGGGGAATTTGACTGGCTTGCGGTCACGACAGAAGGGTTTGAACTTCATGGTGTGTTTTTACTCTTTGTTTTCTGTTCTTTTTTAATACTGTTGTGCTTTGTTTTGTTTTAAAATTATTATAAGAAAGCGGCGTTTAGATTTTAAGTAATTAATTTTCCTAAGAGGTGAATGCTCTCCGGTCCATGCGCCGTTGTCGTTTGTGTGGAGAGCCTCCTGCTGACTTTCCCTCACTTCTGGGTATTCGGAGGGAGGGAGGTTAACTCTCTAGCTGTGCCAGATCTCCTACTTAAGCGGATGACGGCTTGGACGCGCAGTGGGTTCGTCACCAGCTCACCAAAGGGAAGCCCGTCTGCATCCGTCCGCTCCTGGACCGGGCCCAGGGCCTGTCCCCCTGGCCATTTAAATGGCGAGGACATTGTGTGGAAGACTTATTCCAGAGCTGAGCTGCTGACACTAAACTTTTCAGGTCAAAACCTGATCTGCCCTGTTAGTGAATACATGCCCTGCTTGCAATTGTTACTTCACTCCTGTGCTTGAGCGTGTAGGGCCCTACGTCTCTGTTTCTTCAGACACAGGTCAGGTGATCATTCCACCAGAATCTGGCCCAAGGGTTAAATGTGTTTTAATCAATGCAATGTCTTTGGTGAAGCACCATTTGGAAGTGGCTGAACTAATAGAATGCAAAACACACAAGATGATGGACGGAATGCTGCACATTGGCAAACATTCACCCCCAGTCACAGATCTGGGTTTAATCCATCGTTATTTTGCTTCACCACGCCACCCCAGTTCAGACATAGCCATATGCAAATCAGTCTTGACCCTGTGCCTCATGGGAACAGTCCAGACCGAACTGCCAAGCCATGTCTTCCCTGGACCGGAATCAAGCATCCTAGGACCGGTTTCAGGCTATCAGCCTTCATCAGCCAGGATAGCTTGACTCCAGTGGGGTAGTGAGCACGGGACCCACGTCTGGGCATACCCTTCCCACTTAGGGCAAAATGCAAAACACACAAGATGTTGGACGGAATGCTGCACATTGGCAAACATTCACCCCCAGTCACAGATCTGGGTTTAATCCATCGTTATTTTGCTTCACCACGCCACCCCAGTTCAGACATAGCCATATGCAAATCAGTCTTGACCCTGTGCCTCATGGGAACAGTCCAGACCGAACTGCCAAGCCATGTCTTCCCTGGACCGGAATCAAGCATCCTAGGACCGGTTTCAGGCTATCAGCCTTCATCAGCCAGGATAGCTTGACTCCAGTGGCGTAGTGAGCACGGGACCCACGTCTGGGCATACCCTTCCCACTTAGGGCAAAATGCAAAACACACAAGATGATGGACGGAATGCTGCACATTGGCAAACATTCACCCCCAGTCACAGATCTGGGTTTAATCCATCGTTATTTTGCTTCACCACGCCACCCCAGTTCAGACATAGCCATATGCAAATCAGTCTTGACCCTGTGCCTCATGGGAACAGTCCAGACCGAACTGCCAAGCCATGTCTTCCCTGGACCGGAATCAAGCATCCTAGGACCGGTTTCAGGCTATCAGCCTTCATCAGCCAGGATAGCTTGACTCCAGTGGCGTAGTGAGCACGGGACCCACGTCTGGGCATACCCTTCCCACTTAGGGCAAAATGCAAAACACACAAGATGATGGACGGAATGCTGCACATTGGCAAACATTCACCCCCAGTCACAGATCTGGGTTTAATCCATCGTTATTTTGCTTCACCACGCCATCCCAGTTCAGACATAGCCATATGCAAATCAGTCTTGACCCTGTGCCTCATGGGAACAGTCCAGACCGAACTGCCAAGCCATGTCTTCCCTGGACCGGAATCAAGCATCCTAGGACCGGTTTCAGGCTATCAGCCTTCATCAGCAAGGATAGCTTGACTCCAGTGGCGTAGTGAGCACGGGACCCACGTCTGGGCATACCCTTCCCACTTAGGGCAAAATGCAAAACACACAAGATGATGGACGGAATGCTGCACATTGGCAAACATTCACCCCCAGTCACAGATCTGGGTTTAATCCATCGTTATTTTGCTTCACCACGCCACCCCCAGTTCAGACATAGCCATATGCAAATCAGTCTTGACCCTGTGCCTCATGGGAACAGTCCAGACCGAACTGCCAAGCCATGTCTTCCCTGGACCGGAATCAAGCATCCTAGGACCGGTTTCAGGCTATCAGCCTTCATCAGCCAGGATAGCTTGACTCCAGTGGCGTAGTGAGCACGGGACCCACGTCTGGGCATACCCCTTCCCACTTAGGGCAAAATGCAAAACACACAAGATGATGGACGGAATGCTGCACATTGGCAAACATTCACCCCCAGTCACAGATCTGGGTTTAATCCATCGTTATTTTGCTTCACCACGCCACCCCCAGTTCAGACATAGCCATATGCAAATCAGTCTTGACCCTGTGCCTCATGGGAACAGTCCAGACCGAACTGCCAAGCCATGTCTTCCTGGACCGGAATCAAGCATCCTAGGACCGGTTTCAGGCTATCAGCCTTCATCAGCCAGGATAGCTTGACTCCAGTGGCGTAGTGAGCACGGGACCCAGCACGGGACCCACGTCTGGGCATACCCTTCCCACTTAGGGCAAAATGCAAAACACACAAGATTATGGACGGAATGCTGCACATTGGCAAACATTCACCCCCAGTCACAGATCTGGGTTTAATCCATCGTTATTTTGCTTCACCACGCCCACCCCAGTTCAGACATAGCCATATGCAAATCAGTCTTGACCCTGTGCCTCATGGGAACAGTCCAGACCGAACTGCCAAGCCATGTTTTCCTGGACCGGAATCAAGCATCCTAGGACCGGTTTCAGGCTATCAGCCTTCATCAGCCAGGATAGCTTGACTCCAGTGGCGTAGTGAGCACAGGACCCACGTCTGGGCATACTCCTTCCCACTTAGGGCTGAAATGCAAAACACACAAGATGATGGACGGAATGCTGCACATTGGCAAACATTCACCCCCAGTCACAGATCTGGGTTTAATCCATCGTTATTTTGCTTCACCACGCCACCCCAGTTCAGACATAGCCATATGCAAATCAGTCTTGACCCTGTGCCTCATGGGAACAGTCCAGACCGAACTGCCAAGCCATGTCTTCTCTGGACCGGAATCAAGCATCCTAGGACCGGTTTCAGGCTATCAGCCTTCATCAGCCAGGATAGCTTGACTCCAGTGGCGTAGTGAGCACGGGACCCACGTCTGGGCATACCCTTCCCACTTAGGGCAAAATGCAAAACACACAAGATGATGGACGGAATGCTGCACATTGGCAAACATTCACCCCCAGTCACAGATCTGGGTTTAATCCATCGTTATTTTGCTTCACCACGCCACTCCCAGTTCAGACATAGCCATATGCAAATCAGTCTTGACCCTGTGCCTCATGGGAACAGTCCAGACCGAACTGCCAAGCCATGTCTTCCCTGGACCGGAATCAAGCATCCTAGGACCGGTTTCAGGCTATCAGCCTTCATCAGCCAGGATAGCTTGACTCCAGTGGCGTAGTGAGCACGGGACCCACGTCTGGGCATACCCTTCCCACTTAGGGCAAAATGCAAAACACACAAGATGATGGACGGAATGCTGCACATTGGCAAACATTCACCCCCAGTCACAGATCTGGGTTTAATCCATCGTTATTTTGCTTCACCACGCCACCCCAGTTCAGACATAGCCATATGCAAATCAGTCTTGACCCTGTGCCTCATGGGAACAGTCCAGACCGAACTGCCAAGCCATGTCTTCCCTGGACCGGAATCAAGCATCCTAGGACCGGTTTCAGGCTATCAGCCTTCATCAGCCAGGATAGCTTGACTCCAGTGGCGTAGTGAGCACGAGACCCACGTCTGGGCATACCCTTCCCACTTAGGGCAAAATGCAAACACACAAGATGATGGACGGAATGCTGCACATTGGCAAACATTCACCCCCAGTCACAGATATGGGTTTAATCCATCGTTATTTTGCTTCACCACGCCACCCCAGTTCAGACATAGCCATATGCAAATCAGTCTTGACCCTGTGCCTCATGGGAACAGTCCAGACCGAACTGCCAAGCCATGTCTTCCCTGGACCGGAATCAAGCATCCTAGGACCGGTTTCAGGCTATCAGCCTTCATCAGCCAGGATAGCTTGACTCCAGTGGCGTAGTGAGCACGGGACCTACGTCTGGGCATACCCTTCCCACTTAGGGCAAAATGCAAAACACACAAGATGATGGACGGAATGCTGCACATTGGCAAACATTCACCCCCAGTCACAGATCTGGGTTTAATCCATCGTTATTTTGCTTCACCACGCCACCCCAGTTCAGACATAGCCATATGCAAATCAGTCTTGATCCTGTGCCTCATGGGAACAGTCCAGACCGAACTGCCAAGCCATGTCTTCCCTGGACCGGAATCAAGCATCCTAGGACCGGTTTCAGGCTATCAGCCTTCATCAGCCAGGATAGCTTGACTCCAGTGGCGTAGTGAGCACGGGACCCACGTCTGGGCATACCCTTCCCACTTAGGGCGAAATGCAAAACACACTACGCCACTGGAGTCAAGCTATCCTGGCTGATGAAGGCTGATAGCCTGAAACCGGTCCTAGGATGCTTGATTCCGGTCCAGGGAAGACATGGCTTGGCAGTTCGGTCTGGACTGTTCCCATGAGGCACAGGGTCAAGACTGATTTGCATATGGCTATGTCTGAACTGGGGTGGCGTGGTGAAGCAAAATAACGATGGATTAAACCCAGATCTGTGACTGGGGGTGCCAATGTGCAGCATTCCGTCCATCATCTTGTGTGTTTTGAACTAATAGAATCCCATCAGTTTGATATCGTCTTTGTGACAGAAACTTTGCCAAATCAGTCGGCGGGACAAGAAATTATTGCTTTAGTTCCACCTAGCTTCAGGATTCACAGGCTTGACAAGGGGGACAGGAAAGGTGTCTGTTGTTTATTGGGATATCTATTTGGCCATCTTTTCTTCGGTTCCCAACACAGAGTTTGAAGGTTTGCTCTATTAATTCGAGCTTTCCAAATCTCAGTCGCTCAACGGTCTTTTGGTGTATAGACCACCAGGCCAAAAAAAACACTTTCTTGATGCAAATGGTCAGTTCCTAGAATCCTCTCTCTCTACAACTGATTTCACTTTGTTGGGGGATTTCAATTTTCATCTAGAGAACGGAAATGATAACGACACGGCTGCTCTCCTTGATTTAATGTCAGGTTTTGGTTTAGAGTAACGTGTGGCTGGGCCAACCCACTGTCCTGGCCAACCCTTAGATGGGATTATTTCCAATTGTAATCTCTACACTAACTTTGTTATCTTGCCAGTGACATGGTCTGATCACTGTGCAGTTAGTTGGGAAATCCTTGTTCATCGTAATATTGCCCCATAGAAGGCTCCTGGGAAGCTAATTTATTCCCGGGCTTGGATTCAGGTCGATGCCCAGGCTCTTAATTCGGTCCATTCCAAATCACCACTCTTAAAGTTTGACGCTCCTGATGAAACAGTTTCCAATTACGCATTATGGCTATCTGAGGCAACTGATGGGCTGGCTCCAGCCAAACATTCCCTATCTAGGAGAAGCAAACCGACTTCCCCGCGGTTCGGGGAAGCGCTCCGGGCTGCTAAGAAAGCCTGTAGGAAACAAGAACGGATATGAAGGGAAAATTACGACAATAATGAAAAAGAAAAATATAAATTGCTGCTTGCAGAATATAAAAAGCTTATATTGAAGGAAAAATCAAAGTCATTCATAAATTCTAGTCAGTCAGTGAAATTGCTCTCCCACCCTCGCAGCTCCACCATTAAGTGAGGCCTGCCCCTGCACTCTCGAGTGTTGGTGATCGAGGCCCTCCTCCACCCTCAGGTTTCCCTGCGCCTCATCCCTGGTGGTCCAGTGGACCTCTGTCTCCTTCCTCTAACTCTGCTCTTTCACTCGTTTTTCTACCCTTTTTCATCTTTTACCTTTCTGCACTTTTCTGCATCTCTGCTCTTTTGTGCCTTATTTCTGCTCATTTTCCCTTCCTCTCGCTCTGCCCTTTCACTTGTTTTCACTCGTTTTTCTACCCTCTTTTATCTTTCACCTTTCTGCACTTTTCTGCATCTCTGCTCTTTTGTGCCTTATTTCTGCTCATTTTCCCTTCCTCTCGCTCTGCCCTTTCACTAGTTTTCACTCGTTTTTCTACCCTCTTTTATCTTTCACCTTTCTGCATCTCTGCTCTTTTGTGCCATATTTCTGCCTATTTTCCTTTTTTTCTTTATCCCTTATTTCCTCCCTTTACCTTTCCCCGCCGCTGCTGCCCCCGCGGCCCCTCCCCCCCAGCGCGACTGGCCCAATCCAGCTCCCCTCTCCGCTCCCAGCTGTCCAGCCCTCCCCAACCCCTACTTAATGGCGGCCACTGCGCGGCCGCAGGCGTGCCGAAGGCGCGTCAAAGGCAAGCCCGTCTGCGCCCTTCCGCGACCCGACCGCGACCAGCGCCAGGAACCCTGGACCTCCGCCCCGCCAACGCTACGACCCAGCAGCACTCCACGCACTCAACCCAGGCCGCAACAACAACTGCAAGCTAGCATCACCAGCCGACTCCCACGGACCCTTCAGCTGTCACCGCTGCCGGCACACCTGCAGCACCGCCAAGAACACGGATCCAGCACAACCCACCCACAAGAACACAACCGAACCGAAGACCCTGCAATGCATCCTCCTCAACGTCCGATCCCTCCACAAACACGCCACAGAAATCTGGGACCTCCTCGACAGCACCACCCCGGACGTAGCGTTCTTCACCGAAACCTGGACCAACACCACCTCGGGACCGGACATCACCATCGCCATCCCCCAAGGATACAAGATCTCCAGGAAGGACCGCCCACCCGCCCAGGAGGAGGAATCGCCATCGTCCACAAATCCAGCCTCCGCCTGAGCACACTCCCTGACGAGCCCACAGAACTGATGGAACACCTTCACTTCAAGATACTGGCCAGCCCCACCGCCACCCTCCGAGGAACCCTCATCTACCGACCCCCTGGACCCCGCGGACCCTTCGCCAACTCCATCACGGACATTATCTCCCCGCAGGCCATCGCATCCACCAACTACACCCTGCTGGGAGACCTCAACTTCCACCTCGACAACCAACTGGACCCCAACACCACATCCCTCCTGGACAACCTCCACAACATTGGACTGCGCCAGATCGTGACCGAGCCCACGCACTCAGCAGGACACACCCTCGACCCCTCTTCACTACAGGAAACTCCATCACCTTCAGCCACACCACCGAACTCCCATGGACCGACCATCGTTGCGTCCACTTCACCTTCAGAACAGCCACCATCCACAGACACCAGCACCTGCTTCCACGAAGAAACTGGACCAAAATCACCGATGACCAGCTCACCTCCTCACTCAACAACTCCACCCCAACCATCGCGGAAAACGACGACCCCAACACCGCAGCCCGAACCCTGCATAGATGGATCTCGGACAGCACCAACACCATAGCCCCCGCTCAAGAAAAACAACAATACCCGCGCCAAGAAAGCCAGATGGTTTACCACCGAACTTCGAGAGTCCAGAAGCACATGCCGCCGCCTCGAAAAGGCCTGGAGGAACACCAAATCCACAGAAGCCCACGACAACTTCAGAGCCGCCACCAACACCCACCATCAACTCATCAGAGAAACGAGGAAAAAAGCGATTGAAGACAGAATCTCCACCCACGCGCACAACAGCAAGGAACTCTTCAGCATCATCAAGGAGTTCGCCCAACCCACTAGCGAGTCTACCGACATCCCTCCCTCACAAGACCTCTGCGACAAACTCAGCACCTTTTATCACCACAAAATCAAGAGCATCTACGACAACTTCGACGAAGACAACCAACACACTGAACCCTCACCAACCACCCCCGACACCCGGAAACCAGCGATTGACGACTGGACATCCCTCACCACCGAAGACACACTGAAGACAATGAAGTCAATCCACTCAGGGGCCCCCACGGAGCCCTGCCCCACCACATCTTCAACAGAGCCGCCGACACCATCGCACCCATGCTCCGCCACACCATCAACCGCTCCCTGGCGACCGCCTCGTTGCCCGACGACTGGAAACACGCCGAGGTCAACCCCCTCCTAAAGAAACCCTCAGCGGACCCCACCGACCTCAAAACTACAGACCCATCTCCCTGCTCCCGCTCCCAGCGAAAGTCATCGAGAAAGCCATCAACAGCCAACTCGCCACATTCATTGAAGAACACAACATCCTCGACTCATCCCAATCCGGCTTCAGAAAAACCACAGTACGGAAACCGCCCTCCTCGCCGCAACAGACGACATCCGCACCCTACTGGACAAAGGCGAAACAGTAGCCCTCATCCTCCTCGACCTATCAGCGGCGTTCGACACAGTCTCCCACCGCACCCTAATACGCAGACTCTACGACGCAGGAATCCAGGACAAGGCCCTCGACTGGATCCGCTCCTTCGTCTCCGGCAGGACGCAGCGGGTCAGACTCCCCCCTTTCCTCTCGGACCCCACACCTACCACCTGCGGAGTCCCCCAGGGCTCCTCCCTCAGCCCGACGCTCTTCAACGTCTACATGGCTCCACTCGCCCCCATCGTCTCAACATCGTGTCATACGCAGACGACACCCAGCTCATCCTCTCCCTATCCAACAAGCCCAACACCGCCAGACGCAACTTTCGAGAAGGCATGGAAGCCGTCGCCAAATGGATGAAAAACAGCTGCCTACAACTAAACACCAACAAAACAGAAGTACTCATCATGGGCCCAAACCCCGATGCCTGGAGCGACACCTGGTGGCCCCCCGCCCTTGGAAACCCGCCAACCCCCACGGACCACGCACGCAACCTGGGAATCATCCTGGACTCCGAGCTCAAAATGGACCGCCAGATCAACTCTGTCTCGTCTTCCTGCTTCCACACCCTCCGCCTCCTTCGTAAGACCTTCAAATGGATCCCCCTCGAACACCGAAAGACCGTCACTCACGCCCTGGTCACGAGGAGACTCGACTATGGCAACGCACTCTACGCCGGAATAAACAAAAACCTCACCCGCAAGCTACAGAACATCCAGAACGCCGCCGCAAGACTGGTCCTCAACCTGCCAAAACACTGCCACATCTCCCAGCACCTGCGCACACTCCACTGGCTCCCTGTCGAGGCGAGAATCACCTTCAAGATGCTCACCCACGCACACAAGGCCCTCCACGGCACCGGACCAGCATACCTGAACAGCCGACTCAAATTCCACGCACCCCAAAGGACCCTACGATCAGACCAGCTCTCCTACGCCGTGGTCCCCCGCACCAGAAAGACCAGATCGGGAGGCCGCTCCTTCTCCTTCCTCGCGGCCAAAGCATGGAACGCCCTTCCGCTCCACCTCAGACAGACATCGCTCCCCATCTTCGCAAGAAACCTCAAAACCTGGCTCTTCGACAGACCCCCTCCTTGATGGATGGAACCTGCACCCACCCCTAGCGCCTTGAGACCCTTACGGGTCAGTAGTCGCGCTTTAACAAACCCCTGATTGATTGATTGATTGAAGAAGCTAGCTGCTCGTCCAAGGCCCTCTTTCAAGGTGTTTCCAAACTCTCCTCGCCAGCGGTTATGAGTTTGGAAAACATTAATCAGCATTTCTGTGACTCCCTGGCATCTTTCTTTCTGAATAAAGTGGAAGACTTCTTTGATAAGTTCACCTCGATAACTGCAACACAACCTTCTGGGTATAATAATTGTCTTTGGGATGTTAATAAGCAGTCGTCTCTGAGTTTACTTCTCTTTCAGTAGACCGAGTTAGACAATTGATTCTCTCAACCAAATCAGGCTCCCCTCATGATCCTTGTCCTCCTAAAATCTTATATCTCATTCCTGATCTGGTTGCTGCCCAGCAGATGCCCATCTTTAACACAGTCATTAAGACCAGTGTCTTTCCAAAAACTTGGAAAACTGCCTCTATTCTTCTGATGCTTAAGAAAGCTGAATTGAGGTACATTCTTCCATACCATATGGGAATGCCCGGGGTATCAAAATATACTGGGAAACAATCATGAACATAATAACATGGGTCAGCGGGGCCCCAGTACCACCAGAACCCAAACAATGTCTCCTGAACATATGGGAAGCCACAGACCTCAATCGCAAGGCCCAAGACTGGGCGACACTGGGCAGATGATAGTTAATAGTACACTGTACCACATATTGGAGTAATTAACAATGGTAGTCTCTTTGAAAATGTACACAGATGCCAGAAAACTCGGTTGTGGCGTAAAAGCCGGATTTATTTATTTTTTTGGTACACATGTATACAACTGTATGAGTGATGTTGCTTTCAAGTCGTACATTCAATAAAAAGAGTTTTTTTTTTTAAAAGAAAGCTGAATTGAGCTCTCTTGACCCTAACATCTTTAAACCAATATCCAGACTGCCTTTCCTTGCAGACATATTAGAGAAAGAAATTAATATTCAATTATCGGCTTTCCTGAATAGTAATCGATTGCTGGATGATTCCCAATTTGGGTTCCGCAGCGGGCACTCTACGGAATCGGCTCTTATTGTAGCCACAGAAATGGTCAAGGCTACAGTTGATGGTGGGGGCCGTCATCCTTCTTGATTTGACCGCAGCTTATGATACTGTCAATCATGACCTACTGATATAACTCCTGGCGGATTTGGGTGTAGAAGGCGCAGCCCTGGCCCTTTTCAGATCCTTTCTGGCTGAGCGAACCTAGACAGTAGCCTTGGGTGACTTCACCTCAAAATCATTTTCTCTGCCTTGTGGTGTACCCCAGGGCTCTGCGATGAGTCCAACTCTTTTTAACATCTATGTAACACCGCTGGATGCCTTGGTGAAATCATTTGGGTTTTCTACTGTTTCATATGCAGACAACACCCAGATTGTCGTGTCCATTTCCAGAAGTGGTCCGGACATGAGTGAGTCATTCCGGGTGTGTCTTTTGAGAGGTCAGTGACTGGATGGATGTGAACTGCCTCGAGCTGAACTCTGCAAAGACGGAGGTTATTCTCTTTGGTAATAACACTTCCTTTTGGAATCCCTCTTGTTGGCCGGAGGAATTGGGTTCTCTCTGGGTTCCTGTGAACAGGATGAAACATCTGGGTATCCTGGTAGATGTCAAAGTTACCTACAAGGAACAGGTTAATAAGGTAATCTCTACTTCCTTCCTCACGCTGCGCATGATCAGGAAAATAGCACTGTTTCTTACATCTAATCAATTGTACACAGTGATCCTCTGCCTTGTAATCTCCAGGATTGACTATTGCAATGCCCTTCATGTTAACTTACCCAAGGCTCATCTGAAACAACTGCAGAATCTGCAAAACACAGCAGCAAGATTGCTGATGAAAATCCCAAGATTCCAGTTGGCCTCACAGGCTCTGGTAAGACTGCATTGGCTGCCTATTCAGCAAAGAATTCTCTTTAAAGCACTTTGTATAGCCTATAAAACGCTCCAGGGTCAAGGTCCAGCCTTCCTAAGTTGAAAGCTTAGTAGGTATGTGCCCAACAGGACCCTTAGGTCTTGTTCAGCAATGAATTTGGTGGTGCCTCCCTATAAGCTCTCTTCCTGGGGAGGCAGGAGTTTTCTGGTATGTACAACTCAAAATTGGAACAAGCTTCCTTTGGCAATTAAATCAGCTCCCTCTCTCTGGAGTTTCTCCAAGCTTTTAAAAACCTGGCTTTTCACTCAAATCTAATTTTATTCTCTCTCTGTCCATCCTCCTTTAGCGCCTAGACACCTCCGGGTAATTGTTTGCGCTCTATAAAAATCAAATCAATTCACCATCAGAAATCTAATTATGGAGTTGGTTCAAAGAGTTGTGAAAAATTAAAGTGCCAGAAGGAGGGCAGATATGAGGGAACCAATATCATATTTGCATTTGTGATAATTTTGAACACTAAGTTTGGTATGCCACACTAATCTCTAGGCCCAACTATAGCAAAACTGTACTTTGGTACAGATTTCACCCATAAAGTATAATACAGTAAGCACACACTTTTTTCAGTTAAGCACTTCAGACCTACGCTATCACATTATGAAGCAGGCCTACACCAGATCTGCACCATTTCCTGAACGGTTTCTTCTGCAAAAGGCTACCTGTGCACAGATACCGGGCTGAGTAGTCCCACTTGCTCAGCCTGTACCAGTGTGCATATGCCCAGTAGCGGTCCGTGGTAGGAGTGCCGGCCGGGCGGTGACGTGGGGTGGGGGAGGGGCAGGGTGGGGGGTAGTAAACCACGGATTATGGCCGAATATAGGTAAGTAAACATTTAAATAAATAAAACAAATTTCGTTGCGCGCACTGCATCGCATTTGGCGATGCAGCGCACAACGGTAAGTATTTAAATGTTTACTTACCTGTATTCGGCCGTAATCCGTGGTTTACTACCCCCACCCTGCCCCTCCCCCACCCCACGTCACCGCCCGGCCGGCACTCCTACCACGGACCGCTACTGCATATGCCTGTGCACACGTGCGGCCAACTCAGTGCCTCTTACCACAGATTCACAACAGTGGACCTTGTTTTAAAAGACAGACGCTAGTGGCTAGGACGCTCTATCCATTTTAAAGGAGTTTACTGTACATGAGACTCAATGAGACTCACTCATAGTAAACGTCCAAAAACTGGGTAGTCCAAAACAAAAAATCCAGGGGGTTTAATGGGTTGGAACTTATTTTCCTACACTAGATATTCACAAAAACGTAGCTAGCATCTGTAAATCACTTTACTCTAGGATTGCATTACTCTACGTTACAGTAATATTGCTTGAAAATAAATCCCACTCAAATGGTGGAATTGGGCATTTCAGAGTGTGGTATAGCGTTTGTGGGACTTCACAAAATTCTCTCTGACCCTTTCCTTCCTGGAAACAGTCAAAGATTTGCACAATTCAGGGGCTGGACAAATCCCTTTCTGGAGTGGAAACAACAATGAAAGAGTCCTAAACTTTGTAGGGGCTGTAGGCACAGGGGTATCTGCATTTCCCCAGTAGAAAATTGTGATATGCATACAAACCTGCAGTGGGAAATGCAAGTGCCTAAAAATAACAGGCATAGTGAAAGCCAATCGGTCTGGAATTTCACATAACTACAGTACCTCAAGTAATTGATTGCTAGATGTCCTTCTCAAGTCAGAAGCAACAGCTTAACAAGACTACCAGAAAGCTGAAAACACACAAGTTGTTTCTAAATGTCACTCTCGAGTCACATGCAACTGCTTCAAATGTTATGTTAGCCAATTTATAGAGCGCAGCGTTTACCTGGAGGTGTCTTGGCGCTAGTCCTGCGAACAACAGTGAGCCTGAGTGAGAGGAAGAACCTACTGATTAAAAAGCCATGTCTTTAAATTCTTTCTAAATTGGAGAAGGGAGGGAGCTGCCCTTAGGGGAGCGGGAGGAGGTTCCAAGCTCTGGATGCTCTCACCACAAACCTGCTTCCTCCCCATTTGGCTTTTTAAAATCTGATAAAATTGACTTTGAAAGCGCCTAACGATCTTAAATTTTTAGTAGGCGTATACCAGGTTAAGGCTTTTTCCAGAAACAAGGGTCCAGAGTTATGAAGGGCTCTGCAAGTAAGGCAAAGTGCCTTAAACATGATTCTGTGTTTGACTTTCAACCAATGAAGGTCTTTCAATGTATGGGAGACTGATTGGTGTCTGGGAAGTCCCAGTAATAAACTTGCTGCAGAGTTTTGTAATACTTGCAGTTTGTTCAAATATTAGGCCTGCAGGCCGCAGTAGAGGCCATTGCAATAATCTATTCTCAATAATATGAGTGTGGAGATAACTGATTTCCTGACTGCAGTAGGGAGGAATATCAGAATTTTCTTCAGGATTCTTAACACATTATATGAAGACGAGATTACCGCATTGACTTGTTTGCCTAAATTTAGGCGGTCATCTAAAATGACTCCCAAGCTTTTTCCTTTGCTAACGGGAATAGTGAGGGATCCCATTTCGGCCGGCCAGCAAAAAGCTGACCAGAAATTTGAACTGTTCCCAACCAGAATCACCTCTGTTTTCCCAGCATTAAGCTTGAGACAATGTTTATCCATCCAAGTGTTAATATGTCTCATACACTGTTGAATGCGGTGACTCGTCTCAATAGAAGTGTTAAGCGTGGAGAGCACGATTTGCATGTCATCCACATAAGAGGTCAAAGCAAAGCCGAAAGATTGAACCAATGCGGCCAGTTCCGCAACATAAGCATTAAAAAAGGTAGGGCTAAGCAAAGATCCCTGGGGAATTCTGCAGGGAAAACTAAAAGGATTGGATGAGAAGGCATCAATGTTGATAATGTTCTCCCTCTTTGAGAGAAAGGAGAAGAGTAATTTTAAGGCAAGATTTTTAATGCCTATTTTTTCCAAACGGCGGATCAAGATGGAATGATCCACCGTATCGAAGGCCGCGGATAGATCTAGCAGGATCAATGCTGCTGATCCGCCATCATCCAAAATGAACTTGAGTTCATCGATAGCCTTGATCAGAGCAGTCTCGGTACTATGCTCCGAACTGAACCCAAATTGAGTCGGATCCAAGCAGTTATTGTCTTTAATAAATTGATTCAGTTGAATGTTCATGACCTTTTCAGCTATTTTAGCAGGGAATAGGAGTCTCGAAATCGGTCGATAGTTGGCTGGGTCCTCTTGGTCCAGATTTGATTTCTTAAGTTAGGGCAAGATGGAGGCTTTTTTCCAACAAGAATGGAAAATGCCAGTTCTGAACATATTATTAAAAATATCCGTTAGATTTGATGCAATAATGTCAGGGACCTGTTTAAGTACTGAGGGCGGACACGGATCATCCAGGGAATCAGATTTGGTGGTGATAATAAGCTCCTTGACTTGAGCAATTGTAATGGGACAGAATGTATTAAAAGCATCCACCATGTGGTCGCTGGTAGAAGGATCTGACTTAGTGGAATCAGAATTGAACGTAAAGGAATTGCCTGAGTGGTTAAAAGAGTTAAAAATTAAGTCAATTTTGTTCTGGAAATGTGCTTCAATCTTATCACAAAAAGACTGGTTGACCCAGTCCCTCTTGTACTCAGATTGTTTGGTAAGAGTATTGATCACTTTCTAAAGTTCCTTCGCCAAATTTTTGGCCAATTCAATTTGCGATGAAAAATACGTCGCCTTTTCTTTTACAAGGAGTGATTTCTATTTAGTTAATGAGAGTTTATAATTTTCTTTCTCCAAGGAGTCGTATTCCGCTCTCCATTTTCTCTCTAGGCATCTACAGCCTTGGTGTTCAAGCCTAAGAGCTTCTGAAAACCAAGGGGCAGAAGGGCGGGTCCTACCATGGCGCGTCTTTTTTATGTGCACCTCTTCGGAAAAGGCTGACTGAAGCCAGTTAGAATAATTCTTTGCTGCTTCATCCGGATTTTCAGCTGATGTAGGGGCAGATGAAGTCAGCTGTTGCTGTAATTGATTCTGATCGATATTGCTCCACGCTCGATACTGACCTGCGGAGGGCCGCTTCTTAGGAGCTGGGTCAGCCGCAGGGCAGTTGATCGTGAAAAAAAAATCGCTGAATGATCAGACCAGGTGAGAGGAAGTGTTTTGATGCTAGAAATATTTCTATTATTAGAAAAGAGTGCATCAAGTGTGTGTCCCGCAATGTGCGTTGGCTCATTTATAAATTGTGGAAGATCAAGAGCCTCCATTATTTCTGTTAAGGCGATAGTATCTCTGTCATCTTTCTGATCTAAATGAAAATTCAAATCTCCAAGAACCGTAAATGTGGAATTACAGATGTCTGCCTCGAGAAGAGAGCTGATGGAGCCTGAAAAACCAGACTTGGGGCCCGGATGGCGGTATATAAGAGAACCTCTGAAAGTATATTTTTTTGTAAGCTCTATGTTAAACCACAAGGCTTCGCAATCATCAGCCAGTATGGTTGTGAACTTGGCCCTGAGATGTTACCTGTAAATGATAGCTAGCCCCCCGCCTTTTTTCCACAGACGATGTTGTCTGTGCAAACGATACCCACTGGGAATTGTCAAAAGCAGATCTGGCATGGATGTATCGGTGGCCAAGGTTTCTGTTATAAACGTAATATCAGAATTATAGCAGTCGATAAGCTCTGCGGTTTCTAGTGCATGTTTTACTAAAGAGCGGGCAATTAAAAGTGTACAGATAAACGTATCAGGGTTATCTTTCCTGCTGGCTTTATGACGAGAATCGAAAATTCTAGAAAGGGTGAAAGGGACTACTAGCTGGCAGCCGCAAGCTTTACAGTTCTCCTGCCCCTCTAGGCAAAAAGCGAGCATATCCAAATGATTGTAGTTAAGGTTAACGTTGTTAAGATCTAAGAGTTCCTTACTTGAGAAGGTGATTCTCGGTCTGGAATCCGGGCTAAAACCGGCAGGGGTTCTTGGCGAGGACGGGCGCAGACGGGCTTGCCTTTGGCGCGCCCGCTGCGCGTCCTCCATGGCATGAGTTTACATAGTGTGGTGCTGGTAAGCGCACAGCCGTACCCCACCGGAAGTGCCGTAAGTGACTGGCCTGACTGGTTTTGCGAAGCCCTCCGTGCAAACAGCACACAGCCGTGGTGGAACAGGGCAGAAACTAGGCAACAAAAACCACAGAGAGAGTGAACGCAGTGCGCAGAAGCCGGCAACGTAAGTGACACAATCTGCTAATTATGTATCCCACAAAGGTGTTTCCCACACAGATATTTCACAGAACTGGTGCAAAATAGCAAAACACAACGAAACAAAGGTTAAAATGATTTGGGCTAAAAATAGATTAAAACACCTAAAAGTAGATTAGAGATTCAGGCAGGATAATCGCAACAGACTTACTCATGTCCCAACATACAATTTCCCCCTGCAATTTCCATATGGAAGATTAGACAACAATACAAAAAAAAACAGCTGAACAGAATTACAACAAATTTGGCAGAAAGCTAGATCTTTACTAAGGAACTGTGCTATTTATGAGCTGGTGTAAATCCGTTTAGTAGTTTTGTAGAAATTAACATTCGGAAAATAGAGATACATTGACAATTGGTTCCTAATGAGTATTGTGGTAGCGAGAATTTAAAAAAAATAAAGCATTGTGATTGGTCAAGAAGGGGCTTTTTCCCGTTGGTCATATCAGTCAAGCGGGAGTAAGCTCTCTGATTGGTGGGCCACAACATCAGAAATAATCTTGAAGCGGCTATTACAGGACTCATGGACTCGGTCTCTATGTCCTGAAAATGTTTTAAAAATACCATATAAGGTGGCAGAGTAGAGGTACAATGACCTCCTGGCCCTTTGGGAGAATGTCAGTGTTATTTTTAGTTTAAAATGTTACTTTTTAACTGACATTTTCACCTAACTATAAAGCTACTTTAACCTTTATCTTTCAGTGAATATATATATATATATATATATATATATATATATATATATATATATTCAAAAAACAGGAAACCACCACCGCCGCTCCTACGTTTCCTGGGTGCTCACTCCTGCGGTGGTGAGCCGCATTCCATACAACCACAAGGTATGTCCTCCTTGTACCCAAACGGAAAGCACTCACGGGAGCAATTTTAGCAAAAATGCTTTATTTAATGCACTGACAGACGCGTTTCGCCTTGTGGTTTTTCGATGTCAGTTACCCTGTGCAAAACCGGCAGTATTTCACGTCACACTGTGTCACATGGCCATACAAGTAACATCAAAGACGGACTTACAAACATTGTTGTCAAACTTCATGGCAGCCATCTTTTAGTATGTTTTTTGACATACAATTGTTTTACCACCAAAAATAAAGTGCTCTAGTGAATTTAAATGTTAAAATCACATATACAAATAGAAGACAAAAAAGTGACAATATTCATTCCTCAAGTATTTGCCTTTTGGTAAAAGCAATTTCGACATTATTAATAAAAGCCATCATTCTATATGAAGATTACTTTTCGGCAAAATACTCTAAATTATTTACATAAAAGAAAATTCTTTTAAAAGGTACTATATTGCTCCTTTTGTATCACAATTGAGCCCTGAATGGGCAATTTCAGCATCAGTCTTAATGGATAGGCAATCTGCTCGATTACATCTATTGTTGCCCCAATCCTTAAGCTTACTGACATTCTCGTTAATAAGTGCCTCTTCTACTCCAAATGGACCCATAACTCTTCGTCATTGTTGAGCCCTATGGGAGCCTTCTTTTGCAGGTCTATGATATATTTGGATTCTAACACCCGTAATTTCTTAATCCTGTCGCCTCCTCTTTCACCTCTCTCCACTTGATCAATACAGTAGAATTTCAAGAGGTCACGATTACTTTGGTGATATTTCTCGAAATGGCGCGCAACTGTATAGGTGGCATCTTTATTAGTTATTGCTTGCATGTGCTCGAGGATGCGCTTTTTAGCTGGGTGTATTGTGCTCCCTATATAACGTTTAGAGCATGGGCACTCCAGGCAATAGACTGTAAATTCTGAGTTATAGTTAAGGAGCTTTTTGATTGGTCTGAGAGGCCTAGGATCCCCTGATCTCCCTTTAAAGGTGGTGACCTTGTTGCTATTTTTACAGGCCTTACAACGAAGGCACGGATAAAATCCCACAATGTAGATTTTATTTTTAACCCTTGTAGATGGATCATAATGACTGTGTATTAAATGATCACTGAGGGACTGGCAGCGTTTATATGTAATTAAAGGGTGGTTCGGAAGATGATTTTTCAAGATGTTGTCCGTCTGAAGGATGTGCCCGTTTTTCTTAAAAATATGTACAACCTCACTAGATTTGTCATTGTACGTTGTAATCATTCTGGCATATTCCTCCTGTACTGGAGTTACTTTAGTTTTTGCAACCAGTAAGGTTTTCCTGTCTATCTTCCCTACCCTTTCTTCTGCTTGTTGTAGGGTAGCGTTATTGTATCTCCGGCTTTTAAATCTTTCCAACGCTGCATTTTTAGCTATTGAGAAATCTCGTTGATTAGAACAGTTGCGTTTGAGACGCAAGAGCTCCCCGAATGGAATATTTCTTACGAGACTTTTTGGGTGATAACTGGCTGCATGTAACACAGCATTTCCCGCTGTTGGCTTCCTGTAAAGTCGTGTCTGTAAAGCCTCATTTTCAATGAAGACTTCCAGGTCTAAATAATTAACTGATCTCTCACTAATATGCCCTGTGAACTTGAGATTCAACTCATTATCGTTCAGAGAGGTTATATACTCCTCAGCCGAGGAGCGACTCCCCCTCCAAACGATAAAGAGGTCGTCTATATACCTCGCCCATAATATGACGCTGTCCAACCATTGTTCGTGGGTCTCCCCCCAGGCCACGTGCTTCTCCCACCAGCCCACGAAATATATATATATACTTTTTTTTTCCCGCAGAGCCGCAGTTCCTTAAGGCATTGCTAGAGATCCTTTTCCAGTCAGATGAAAAAGGAAAGACGTTTTTTCATGAAGCTGCAGTTCCTCATGTATTTAATATTGGTCTCTCTTGAGTTGGATGCCAAATCTTCAAAATTCTTTCTCAAAACTGCAGTTCCTCGAATCGTTACTAGAAGTCTCAAGTTAGATGCAAAATATTCAAAATTCTTTGACAGAGCTGCAGTTCCTCAAGACGTTACTAGAGGTCCCTTTTGAGTCAGATGAAAAATCTTCAAAATTCTTTCACGGAACTTCAGTTACTCAAAGCGTTACTAGAGGCCTCTTGAGAGTCAGATGCAAAAGCATTGAAACTCTTTCATGAAGCCAGAGTTCCACGTGTCATGACTAGTGGTCACTCTCAAGTCAGATACAAGTGCTTGAAATGTCAATCACAAACCTGAGGGGTGTGGCTTCAACCTAGAAATGTCCATTTACAGGCTATCTACTCTAATGACTTGATTGATTTTCTGTAGTTTAAATAAATATACCAAAGTTGGTTTATACTGAGGAGTCAACATTGAAACTTGTACTAATGAATGTCTTGAGTGATTTGAAAATATGGTACCCTACTATACATTGGGACCAGCAGTGACTGGGAAGAACCAGTGCCTAAACAGTTCGATTCTTGGGACACTATATTTTTAGGTCTATGTATGTGCAAGGGCAAAATGTAGTCACTCAAAGTGAATGTTTCCAGTGGCTGGAGTGGGCTGGTTTGTTGATCTATAATTTGTGCCACATCTGAAAAGACCAATGTTGAAAAGCGTTGATTAAGAGCCCCTATATATTTTTCGATGATTTTTAGAATAAAATGAGTCTGGCAATACAGCTAAAGCTATCTTTAGGTCAGACCTAAAAAAATAAAAAGGCAGCCAAATCACTTTTCTAGTAGAAGAGTACGCTTGGAGAGCTGTAACTGACACAAACGCACTCATCACTATGGGGCCGATTCCGATTCGGGCCGGAAATCTCTCCGACCGAGCCGGACCCGGAGAGATTTCCGACCGAATCGGACCCGTGCAGCCCGACCGAACGAGTACGATGCGTCCGTATGCTATCGTACTCGAGTCGGTCGGACTCCCATTGAAGTCAATGGGAGCCGGTCGTACAACGTGTATGTGGGCTCCCATTGCCTCAATGGGTGCGAGGCGAACAAGGGTGCCCCCTACAGCGGGTACGCGGCAAAGCGACTCGTGCCGTACACGCATAGGTAGGGGGGACCCATGGGTCCCCCTGTGTGCGACTCGCGTGACTACGCGTACAGGGGGTCCGACATGGACCCCCGAGTACGGCTCCGACTGCTCTTTTGAGCAGGACGGCGCGTGTCGGTCGGACTGCCCGCGGCGCGCATCGTACTTACCCGGCCGGGGAACGTCTCCATTGCACGGTGCAAGTCGTGTCCGAGCGAGTCGGTCGGTGCGGTTAGACCCGGGAACGAGTCGGTCGGAGCGGTTGGGGCGCCCGAACGAGTCGGTCAGCCAATTCGCATCGTACTCGCTCGTCCGGACGCGCGTACGAATCGGTCGGGAAATAGGGCTCCGAATCGGATCCGGTTATGCCGAATCCGATTCGGAGCCCTACCGGCCGAGATCGGAATCGGCCCCTTAGTCTCTGCTGTTTTGTCTGTGGTTGCAGGAGGTTCTAGGACTTTTCACCAGTGGAAAGACACTGACCGATACATTCCACAGGTCATTGTCTGGCTATGATTTCGCTGCCCACTGTCATGTTCCCTCCCACTCCCTCATCACCGCCTACCTTTTTAAGTCGCAGCCTACCATACACCACAGCTATATGGTATGCGAAAGACATCTTGGGGAGTTTCAGAAAGTTGACCTGCCAATTTATTCTGCCCGTCGATTGCCATTGGCTTTGTGGTTTGTAACTAAAGTTTTCTTATTTTCCATTTGCTGGCTTTATTTGCTTTAGGCTTTCCAGGTTCAGTTAGTCCCGCCCAATGAGAAAGCCGTGTTCACTGTATTCTTGCACAAACTCATTATCTGTCAACAGGCCTTTAAATCTTGGTCTTCTCTCGTCACGTTGGCTGGGCATTCAAAGACCGAGGTCAAATGTCAAGCTGTGATTTCGTGGGAGCCTGGTTATTTTGCTTTCAGCTGATTTCAAAGTAAGAGCTTTTATAGGAAAGAGGAATGCAGTGTGTTTTCTCCATGGAGCCTGCTTGTGGCCTTTTAAAAACTTTATTTTAAACATAGCCATCTCACAAGGTATCTCGTTCTTCATCTGCACAGAACATTTGTAAGTTTTTTGCAAAATTTCTCTTCTTTGGTGAGTCCATTTAATTTGTGAAACTGTCTTTTTAGGAACTCAGTACAAAACTGCATTTCAGACTCAACGTCAGCCTAACATATAGTGATCTTGGGCAATTTAAACTGTTTATGCCCCATTCACTGTTCAGCACAGGATAAGATCTTTTCACAGGAGAGAGCCAGCCACATTGTAACACAATTTAACAATGCTTGGTTTTCACTTTGATGTGTTAAGCATATACTTTATTTATGACACCTGTGGCAACTCGTTTTGGAGGGTTGGTTAAGTTTAAAGGCACTTTTTATAAAAGCTTTTGTGCTTATGTTTACCTTGTCAGAATCCCACCATGATTTCCGCAGGAGCAATAGAAAGTCACGATGCTAGCTCCCAACTACACCCTGGACCAAGGCAGCCCAACAATTGTCAAAGTATACCAAGATTGACGGGGAAGGGAAGAGATAAAACAAGTGTCCAACGGAGACAGTGATGTGGTGCGAATCTCTACCCAGACCAGTTGAAGGTTCTTCCAATATGAAAATAGAAGAGAAGAAAAGAATAAGAAACTGCTAGCTTGGGTAGGTATGCCTAAATGTAACTCTGTTGTACACATAACCATGTACCTTAACAGATCCCCTCTTCCGATTTAATGGCAAGAAGAAAGCATAGCTATTGTTGAACATGTTATTCTGAAAACAGAAAGAGAATATTGGTATATGTCATATTACCCAAAACCCTAAAACATACTGTTTGTGTTCTCACACATACCTTTGTATCTATTATTCTCTACACATAGAAGGCTCAAGGATTTAATTAAAAATGCAAAACAAAGGAAATATAAGAAAACACATACATTCCATCATGTATATTTTTCTAGTCCTAAACTTAGTCAGAATGCCAGAAATATAGAGCCTTAAATGTTAGAGAAAAACTGAAAAGACTTCAGTGTAGGTTCTTCAAGCAACAGTGTCAACACAAGGAAGCGGAGAAGATATGAAAATCCAAGACAGCAGAATGCACAATCAGATAAGTGTCAAATGTGAAGAGAAATCACATATCTATGCGCAGAGCGCATTACCCAAACTTTAGTATGTTAGTTCTTTAATGATTCCTTTCTGTTTTGTTGCAGGGATCCCTGGAATGTAGAAGAGCGGCTTGTGGCAAGGAACAGGAGTCACAGATACCGGATCCAAAGAAGATAGCCCATATTAGGAGACCGCTGGAGGATCCCGACAAACGCCGATGAGAACACCGAAGAGACGTACAAAAAGCCAGAAACGAAGGTGAGTGACCCAATGGCAGGAAGTCGCAGGCACAAAACCACTGGAACGTCAAGTAGCTTCCTGTCCGTCTCTGCCGGCTTTATGCCATGTGTGCTCCGCCCATGCCGTATCCGGAATACGGATCGCGGCAGGCGTGACATACCTACACAATAATTATGTATTCTGTCTGCAACTGTGCCTTTTTCGAAACACACACATTACTGGATATAAACGATTTCCTCGTGTTACCTTACATGCACTAGGGCCATGATTTGAATGGTGCAGCAGGTGCAGT
This sequence comes from Calotriton arnoldi, assembly GCA_963921515.1. NCBI lineage: Eukaryota > Metazoa > Chordata > Amphibia > Caudata > Salamandridae > Calotriton > Calotriton arnoldi. The sequence goes on from CAWUFW010000717.1 coordinate 3,341,782, forward strand.
GGCACAGGGGCCAAAAGCTCTAGGAAACCCACTGAACACCGATTATTGCTATATTTTACTACTAAGCAAGAAGTCACAAGTGCAGTTACCTTGCATGCACTAGGGCCATGATTTGAATGGTGCAGTAGATGTAATGGCACAGCAGCCAAAAAGCTCCAGGAAACCGACTGAACATCAATTATTGCGGTATCTTACTACTAAGAATGCAGTGACAAGTGCAATTACCTTGTAGGCACTAGGGCTATGATTTGAATGGTGCAGCAGGTGCATGGGCGTCATTTAGGGGTTGTAGCTGCGATCCCTGGCTTGCCCTTTGCTACCCCTAACACTGCCTTTGCGACCCCTGGCCTCAGTGGTGGCAAATTCAGTGTTAGGAATACTGAGACAGCTGGAGTTCCACTCTCTTTATTTTCTGTCCATTTTTTATTACCCTAATATGAATAAATAAAATATATTATTCACTAATAGTGTAATAAAAATGGAGTACAATAGGCTGGAATATGCCCTTCCATGGCAGCTGAGGCAAGAAAAAATGCTTTTAAATGTATGTTGTGTGCGTGCTTGCGAGTGAAAGTGTGTTTATGTGTGAGAGAGTGTATATGTGTAAATTTGTGTGTATGTGTAAGTATGTGTGTGTGAGTGAAAGTGGAGGTTAAAGGGTGTGTGATGTCACTTCCGCTACCCCAGGCATTTTAGTGAATTGACATCCATGAGCAGGTGCAGTGGCACAGGGGCCAAAAGCTCTAGGAAACCGACTGAACACTGATTATTGCTATACGTTACCACTTATCAAGCAGTCACAAGTGCAGTTACCTTGCAGGCACTAGGGCCATGATTGGAATGGTGCAGCAGGTGCAGTGGCACAGGGTCCAAACGCTCTAGGAAACCCACTGAACACCGATTATCGCTATATGTTACTACTAAACAAGCAGTTAGGAGTGCTTTTTTGGTTCTTTTGTAACCATTGCACCCAAAGTAACACACAGCCGAAAGTATCACCGTAATAAAAGCTGTAACCTATTGTACTTTTCTGTCTACCTACAACTTCTGTTACATTCAGCGCATTTATATGGCACATTTTCACAGTTTTTCTATGGTCCTAAAATGCTGCTGAATCTGGACACACTATCATCTTGACAAGGGCATTCTCCTGTCTATAACATTAGCACTTCAGCCGTTGTAAACACTATATAAATACTTATAACTTACCATATGGCATTCCATACCAAGCTTTGGCAAAGCTAATAGGTCTTGCCTATGCGAGATCTACTGGCTTTGTCAATGTTTTTTAGCCATATTATACAGCAGTGCTAGCTTCAGTGCAGCATAACTGAAAATAAATTTATGTTTTTTAGGAAGCACTATAACGAGGACAATGCTGGCTGTATCATGCAGCTTTTTTACATTACTTTCAGCCATTTGCAACATAGCTAAAAAACATTAGCAAAGCCAATAAATCTAACATAGGCAAGAACTATTGGCTTTGCCAATGAACCAATGCTTGTTTTTATATGTGGCCTACTTTTCTGGAACATCATCAACCGGAGAAATAATACCTGCGCACGGCCGCTGTCTCTCCTCCATTGCCTCTCCTCCCGAAAGCAGGAAGCACAGAGGCTCCCCTAAGCCAATCACAATGCTGCTGTCACCAGCATGACAGCAGAGTCGTGATTGGTCTGAGCGCCGTGGTTCGGTGCTCAGACAGGAAGTGGGAGCCTGTGCATGTTCTCCACCCAGGCTGTGCAATACAGCCAGGTGGAGAACATGTTTAGTGCCCAAGACGGCCGGCCAAACAGTCATGCACACTTAAGTGCACATATTTCCTCCTTCCTCTGACACAAGCCCAGCCCCGCCCCGCCCCAACCTGGCTCGCAATGAAAAATAAAATTATCATAACGTCGTGTTATCATTTTATTTTTTTTACACTGCTGAAAAGCAGTGGGGCAACGCTGGTCAGTCAGCAGCTGAGATCCAGAAGTGAAGCCAGTTTCGACTAGTGTGATGGATGGCCTTGTAACCTGTTGGGTTTCTTTATGTTTTTCAAGAGATCATCTCCCAATGTCGTTCTGAACTGTTTTTATCACTGAGTAGCGAGTACGCCGTGCGTTTTGTGTGCTCCTACGATGAGGATTAGGCACTGAATTGTCCGACTGCGGAAATGTAGTGATTTACGGTCCATTTAACATTAACTCACCCCTGGTACTTCCCTGCCATTACTCCGCTTCTTGACCGGGCATTTTATAGACCATTCCTGACTTTCACAAGGTACTGTCTTCCCACTCGTCAAAGCCATCGGGGGCCATAAAGAGCGTATTTGGAAAATCCTCTTTGTGACATTCGACTCTTTCTAGCTTTTGGAAATGCACAGTGTAGGAGGAAATGCTAAAAGGGAGTTTCCAGAACTCCTGGGTTTCAGCCAGGGACTTCAATATCCTTTAGAGGAAAGGTGAGTAAAGAGCGAAAAGCTGCCGCCTCCATGCCAAAGGTTACTGTAGATTTCATGACAGTGCTGTCTGCAGATTTTAAGCCAAAGAAGGCCTCGCATCCAGAGCCAAGGGAGACTGCAGAATCCAAGACGAAGGTGACTGTAGCTATAGGTGACTGTGCAGTGAAAGGAAAGGTGGCTACAGACTCCAAGACAAAACCGAGGTGTAGCACCCAGGCCAATGGTGACAATATGGTACCACAATATGGGGCAGTCGTGCGCTTCAGAAATCCTTTTAACATAACAATATGCAGCTTTTAAAATCATGCTACCATGCTACTAGTATCGTAGCAAAAATATCGAAGACAAAAATATTAACAAGGTAAGTGCGTAAGTCACTCATCTTTCACTGAAATGGACGCAAGTGCAACATTGTCTACTACCTGGTGCTAGTTCAAATTGAGAACGGTCTCTCTGCACTGTTTGCTGATAAGCAGGTCTTTTTGTCGCCCATTATGTCCCCAGCAGCACTAAACACCGGCTCTGACTGGACACTGGTCAGAGGCAACACAGATTTCAAACACTAACCACGCGAGTGGGGCCACACCTGCCTTCTATTCTTCCAGTACAGCCAAGATTAGAATCCCGGTCTCCAGAGTCAAAAGGTGTCAATTTAATCTGTCCCTTCTAGGAATGTTAAAAGTTTCGCCTGCACAGGTTCTGCGTTTCACACCAGCCTCTTACCTCGCTCGATTGTGATTGGTGCACTGGCAGTCATGGTGATTTGAGGCTCTGCTTGAGATGGAGACATTGTTAGTGTTATTAGCTAATACCAGAACATGGTGTAAGTTAATAAACACTTTATGCAGGAGAACACATTGTTTTTGTCAGTGACTGGGGAGGGCAGGCGTCCACACCACAAAATTGCGAGAATTGTAAATCTGAAAACGTTTTCCTTGCAGCTCCTTTCAAGTAAATTCTCAGACAATATTTGGATGGGCGAAATGGAAAAATGAAGGGAAGAATTGTGCTGTGTTCATTTTGTTAAATGGACACCATCTGAACCTGCATAGTCAGATATTTAACTTCAAGTAACTCATACAGCTTTTTAGCCATTTATTAGGGAAATTGTGCAGAAAAATCCACTTTTTTCCCATGGGTGCCGATTCAACTGAAGGCCAGGGGTAGCAGAAGTGACATCATATGACCCTTCAACCTTGCTGACATCACAGTAAGTGACATCATATGACCCTTGACCCTGATTTGTTCCAGGGAGGCATGTCACATGACCCTAGAATCATACTTACACTCTCTTATAACCCTTAATCTCATTCATATTAATTCCCATTCAATCACATTCACTCTTGATCTCACTGATACTCATTCATACTTACTGACAATTAACCCCAGGTTTACTAATGCTTTGTACTGTGTTTGCATCAGTTTAGTGACGCAAACCAAGCACAAAGTGTTAGGGTTGAATTTACTATTCAACACAAATCCATATTGGCGTTGGATAGTATCCCAAAGTAAAGCACAATTAAGCTATGCACTGCTTTGCGTTATTTTCCTGGAAAAGGGGCGGTGCATGGGCATTTGCATGCAACCACCCATGAGTTTTGCTGCAAATCCCTATCTACAAACATTGGTAGACAGGAATTTGTGCCAAAATGTTACGACTCCTCAAGGCAGGCGTAACAAGGAAAAATGTTTTCATTTCTTCTTGTTTTTTCAACTTTGCTATGTGCTGCATTGTACAGCAGGCATACAAAGGGGAAAAGCTCTAAAGCTTAGTTTTTGTGCTGGAAGTGACCCCTTCCAGTACGAAACTGATGTTTCAGAGCATGCACATACCCTTTCACTATGTCGCAAGGTGATTGCATTGGCACATGGCTGCCAAAAGTACACCACCACACAGGGAGAGAAAAAATATACTATGTCTTAGTAGACATAGTGGTGCATTTATTCTCTCTCCCTTTGTCACAAGGCAGTGTAGCAGCTTTGGTGCAGCAATGCCTTGTTTCAAAGAATAGTAAATCTGGGGCATTAATCTCAAGCAGTCTCACTCACTACCTGTCACTGTCACTGACTCTCACTCATTTTCATTCACACACATGTGCTTACACATACGGACACATGCTCATATATACACATGCTCTCTCTCACATAAACACACTCTCCCCCGCAAGCACGCACACAAACTACATTTAAAACCATATTTTCGTACCATAGCTGCCACCAAAAGTCCAATTCCAGATAAGTGTGTTCTATTTTTTTATTACAATAATAATGAATAATAGAATGTTATTAACTATTATGCTGGAGGTTTGCTACCTCTGAGGCCAAGGGTCGCAAAGGCAGTGTCAGGGGTTACAAGGGACAAGCCAGTGGTCGCAGCTGTGACCCATGGTGACCCCTAAATGATCACTTTATGCCTTTACCCCATTTTTCAAAGAATAACTGTAGCGGATATGCCCTAATAAAACATAGAGAGCATAAGGTTTACCCTTCACACCACAAAAGTACTGAAATATTTCAGTAGTTCCTTCAGATTCTCTGGATTTTCAGTCCAAATGTGTGAAAATTGTGCAGTAAAATTCAATAAGAGAGACTTTAAAAAAAACATTCTTGGGGAAAGAATCCCTCCCCAAACCCTCCAAAAAGAGTGGGCTTGCTTGCTTTGCTCGCTCAACCCTATTCAAGGCAGGAATTTATGCTCTCACCACTAAAAAGCACCACTGCTTGCCAGCGAGTCTGCTGCTAGCACCAAAGACAGTGGGTAGTGTCCATGGTGCTGTAAGTGGTGCTAGTGGTGGAAGTGGGCCAACCCAGTAGTGGAAATAGGCGGCGGCCTATTAAAACACAATTTGGCCATCAGCACATATGCTTTTTTACATATTAGGCACTGAGATGTGATCACAACGGACAGGAATTCATCTTCATGTATTTAACACTTGAACCCAATCAAATGATGGATGGCATAAAACTGTAAACATCTAAATTGAATAAAATGGATAGTATTAGTAGAGAGGAGAAAATTGTATTTCTAACAAGGAACATTCTCTATTCAAATAGACGATGACACTGAAAATGCTAGGCAGACCCAGGCTTATGGATGCCGAGTTACAAGGTCACCTTCGAGCCACCATACCAGGGACAAGGCAGAAACAGGGGCTGTTACAGATTATCTGTTCTACTGTAGGGATGTTACCAGTGCTGCCCTAGCTTTAGGCAGGAGCCAGACAGGAGCAAGGACATTATCAATCCACTCTCCACCTGATGAAGCTGGCAGAAGTCATTGTGTCACATCTGTTTTAGTTGTAGATGCAGTGCTTCTTCACTAGGAATACTTCAAGGCGCTACTAGTCAACAGAAGGAGGCAGCTGGGGATATGAGAGGAGGGTTACATACAGGTATAGGGGAGAAAGGAGAAAATAAGATGATTTTATGTCATGTTGGCTGTTTGTATAACGCTAAGGATATAAAGTTAGAGTTGCTATTGCCTGATGTTTAGTCACTGTGATTGTTTAATATTTTGCTGTACTCCATTGGAATATGCAACAGTGCTATGTCATATAGGTTAGCAACAGATTTTCATAAGATCTTATCGCCACATATGTAAAATGTAGGTCTACTCGCATAAAGTTTGTAACTGGGCACCAGACCCTTCAATGATAAATGCACAGCCTGAATGAAACACAAATTTGCAAACACAGCTATATATCTTCTCAGCCCAAAAATACTAATACTTCAGGCAAAACACAGAAAAGGAAACTCGGACAACTCAGTGCATTATAAATTTAACTCTCTATGTTTTGGTTTTACATATCTTTTGTTTTTAAGTGTCTTGATAACCAAGGTCTTCCTTCCTCTCCAAGAAGGATTGTTCCAGGTGCCTGTGCTATTCACAGGAAAAGTTCCACTTTCACTTTGTTTCTCTTTTGCTTGAGTGTCACCTTGTTCTCCAACAGAAGGAGTGCCTTGTCAAAATCTTTCACCCTCCTCCTACATTCAGAACACATTTGGGGATTGGGTTTTCCTCATAGCGACTCAGAAGGAATGATCTATGACATAACATGGGGTATTAGGTGGTTAGCTCTCCCTCCTTCTGCAACTTCCTTTCTCCAGTTTCTTTCCCTGCAGTACCATCTGAACACGTTCCTTAATGTTTAAACGCTCAGCTTGGTCTTTGTTCTTCGGGTGATATAAGGATGGCTTATTTACTCACAATGCTCCTTGAGTTATGATACTAGACTATTTTTTACAGATTTTAGTTGAATGTCGATATCAGTCGTGATAGAATAACTCCTTATAAGAAATTTCATTATGAATTTATGACCCTTTAATTAGTTTCGGCAAACATGTTAATCTTGTCTATTCCCAGTTGTGTTCTGCCTTGCTGTTTTTTTTCCTTTTTATCATTCTCACTATATAAGTCATGGCCACATTTACAGGTATTTATATGTCTCTATGTAAATCTAGGGAGAGGTTGTGGCCTTACGGTCAGAGCTGCTGACTTTGGAGATGGGAACCAGGTTCGAGCCTCGGCGTCGGCTCAACATCCTGGGATTCTGGGCAAATCACTTAATCTTCCTGTGCCTACCAAAATGAATGTGTGTCCTTGTGTAACGTAACTGGTGCTCATGTAAAGCGCTCCAATACCTATGGGTCGAGTTCGCGCTACATAAATCTGCAAAAAAAAAAAAATCTATATCCGAAGGGGAAGGTGCACCAAGAAACAAAGTAAATGTCCTCCAAACTTTATCCGAAAAGTATCCTTTTATTATTCTTGATATTAAAAGATAGGTGTCAGCCAACGCGTTCGCTCCACTGAGGGAACTTCATCAGGCTCATATATCAAGACGAGGTGTAGTGTGTCAGTGCTCTATGTTAAAATATTTCAAATTAAGTCCTAATGGTCCAAAAATCTGACACTTAGGTAACAATAGTGAATATGATCAATCTGTATGTTCTCAGCGCTTAAGCTCCAAAGTTCCAATGGCAAATTGTAAACCAGTATCCTTGATACGATACGTCCTCTGCCTGTAATCTTTCCCTTACGATTACAGGCAGAGGACGTATCGTATCAAGGATACTGGTTTACAATCTGCCATTGGAATTTGGAGCTAAGCGCTGAGAACAATACAGATTGATCATATTCACTATTGTTACCTAAGTGTCAGATTTTTGGACCATTAGGACTTAAATTTGAAATATTTTAACATAGAGCACTGACACACTACACCTAGCCTTGATATATGAGCCCTGATGAAGTTCCCTCAGTGGAACGAAACGCGTTGGCTGACACCTATCTTTTAATATCAAGAATAATAAAAGGATACTTTCGGATAAAGTTTGGAGGACATTTACTTTGTTTCTTGGTGCACCTTCCCTTCGGATAAAGATTACGTTTCTGGTCTCCAGTAGAGCTTAACTGCGGCAAGCTCTGGAAGTGGATGCACATGACTCTGAATGCTTATGGAAACTTGGGTTTTGATGTGCTGAACCTGTGGTCAGCCGTTGATGGTGTTGCTTTTGTTATTAAAAAAAAAATCTAGTCACCTAATGCTGGCTTCCCCTCTTCACCCAGGCACTCAGGGCTCTTGTTCTCAAGACTTATCATTGTTTGGGTAATATTCAATGAGGGCCATATTCTGGCACTCTCTAACACTGCTCGAGGATAGACTGGTTCCCCACCACTTGTAACAGCAATGGTATTACAAAGCTCCTTTCTACCCCTTCTTTCATGCACAGCGCACCTCCAAAGCAATCCGAGGCCACCACAGAATAGTAAGCATCCCTTTACAGAAAGCCAAAATAAAGTAAAACAAATCTTATATATTGAGTCGTTTTACTGTTTCCCATTTTTGATGGAGCTAAACATATCAGTTCTTTTCAGTACCTTAGCATGAACAGTTTAATATGAGTCCAACTAACAGTGTGTTGTTTTGAGTAAGAGTGTGCCTGTGTGTGTGTTTGGGGATATGTATACTTTAAAGTCCACTCAGTTTCAAAAATAAATAATAATGCGTAGCCTATATAAAGACAGCGTTTCCAATGTATTTTTCCCATTTTTACCAATAAAATTAAAAAGAAAACTTAAGCCCTTACCATCTACATTGAAGTCTGTTTTTAAATTACAAACACTGCATAAATTCGAGTGAAATAGGTAACAGCCTCTCTAAAGAGAAATATGACACTGCTGCTTCAAGGTATCAGACTGCAGGTTGATGACACTAATCCCTGCAGGAACAGTTCGTTCATTTTTCTGCTCAGTGATGAAATACAGAAATATGTTTTGGGAAATGATTTAATTATTTCATCTCGTTCAGTTTTAGACTTTTTCTTCGAGATACGGTTACATTTGTAATGGTCTTTTTTCTGTGACATATTTTCCCTTCTTTCTCTTTGGCAGGACTTCCTTTTGTCATGAGCGATTTTAGGTACTTTCTATGTGCATATGTGGGATGAGGCTTTTCTGTACCAGGGCATGATTTGTATTGGTGACTTGGGCCTTGCGATCGGCAGATCGCTATACTAGTACTGGTGATAGAGCACGTAGTGAACAAGGTGAAATTTGGCCTTTTCTCAGACCTTGATATCCTCCACTTGATACTCCTGAAGTTCCTCAGAGATTGTAATGCTATTTTCAGGGCCTGTTGAAGTTGCTATCAAGTTCTCAAAAATAAGGCTGTCTTGATGCCAGACTTTCTCATCTTTAGGTTTGTTTTTCATCACTTGGAAGATGCTAAAGTACCTGGAATACATAGTGAACGCTAGGCCTAAATATAACCCTGCATGCAAACAGGGTTTCAACGGTGAGGGACCATACCTTCAGAGGGCTATCAAAGGGAAAAAGATTTTCTACCCAACCTTTGCCGCTCTATTCAGTCCAACCTGGGAGTCTAGATGTCATTAAGAAGGCCCTCGATCTGTGGGTCACTCGTTTGAGTCATCAGAATTTAGGATGATCCTCAGAAGGATGCTCATTGAGGAAACAATCCTGGTTTGACACTGGACCACATTTTCTGATATAGCTTTGAGGCCTACACAATTAACCGTTTTGAGCATGTAATATTGGGCCTAACACCATGCTAAGACCACTTCCTATTTACAGTCCAGAACTGAAAAGGAAGAAAATTCCTCAGCAGCCAATGCCATCTCTAGGACTTCAGACTTGTAGAGCATCTAGGGGATTACACTGGTGTTCACCCCCATGAGCTATTTCCTACTATTTCGTGTGTGTTTTTCACCACTCCAGGAGAAGGAGTACACTTTCCATTGTGTGGTGGTCACATCTAACACCACGTTGAACATTCTGCAACATCGCCACACTCGGAATAGTAATGAAAGGGAAACTGCAATGTTTTTCGTGAGTACAATTCCCTTATTTCTCTACTTCTTTGACATTGTTAGTGATTAGATAAGTATTATTATACATGTACAAGACTAGTAAGACTTCCAATCAGTATTTCCTCTTCCCAGAGGGACGCAGGTGTTCACTCCTCTAAGTGTGCGGTACATGTGTACACCGCTCACCAGAATCTTTCTATAAGGATATTGCCTTTCTATGCCATATGGGCCAATATGCACCTAATGTGTTCATTTATGGCTGTCGCCTGTGAGTGGCCAATAGATTGATCTTCTATGGTTCATGCTTTATTGGGCTGTCTCCTATTGCTGAATTCCTTGCAAGACAAAAAGGCGAAAATGTGACATGCTCTTCAGGTGTTTTGTAAAGGAATGCTTAGTGATACAATGTAACTTGATTGCAAGCGAATTCCACAAAGTTGCAGCATGGAAACAGAAGGAGTGTAGCCCCCCACGAGTCAGACAGAAGCGCCATAGAGTAAAACTTCAATGCACTGTCTACGTTGCTATATGGACAGTACAAATGTGTGGCTGATATACCATGCACAGTGCCTTGAGGGTGACTTGCTTCTCAAAAGGAAGCCAGTGATACTGACAAGATTCCGGCACTTTTCTTAAGTTCATGCTGGGGTGTCAATATCACTGGCTTCCTTTTGAGAAGGACCCGCAATTAAATGGGAAGTTAGTGAAGTTCCTGTCATTAGCAGCAACAAAGCAAGGACCGGTGGTACCCTGAGCTAGCACAAAAACTATACAAGGCTTTGCCTTTAGAATTTTAAACTGTGTATAGACCCTGGACTGTCCTGAGCATAACGTGAAAAAAAAGGCCACTCTTATATGGGAGATTCCCCAGCTTTAGAAATTTATTTTTACTTTTTTAATATATACAAGATCTTTTAATAATGTGCATTTTTGTAATGGTTTTAATTAATCAAAAACAATAAAATGTTTTACTTACAGCATTTGATTGGACAGACGTTGTATGCTACCGCCGAAAAAAAGTGCTTGGATTACAATTAAAACCTTTTCGGAAAGGTAATGCTCAGGCCAGCAGACCTTGAATGGTTATGGTGACAGGCTTATGATACTGTTTGTCAGACGCTTCAGTTATTATAAAACGTTACAACAAGAGCAGGAGGTCCAGTGTAGTAAAAACACGTGGCCATTAAAGATGGACTAGTATTATGCTGTACAGGGGTATTTTGTTTTTTATAGTCTTAGTAGGCAAGGTTTTTGCTCTTGGTTACTTTCTCTGACGACCCATTGGGGTAAAAGCTTTGTAATGTGAAACGGGTGGAGGGTGTGTTTAATGTTTTGCTAACTGTAGCTGAGTACATACATAAATGTAATGGGATGACTTTATGCCAATGACTGCATTGTGGGGAGCTTTACATTCAAGACAGGAGGCCGGTGACAAGGCAATGGCACAGGCTACCGGCCCGATTGGTTTATTGGGAAAAGTTAATTTAGATGTCATATGTCTGGACCTGTTTGTTACAAAATGTTACAACAAGGCAACAGGGCTAGTTTATTTCTAGTGAAAAACACGTCAACGCCAGCAGGCCTTTAGGGGTGGATTATTGTCACTTGTTAATTGGAATCTGACAGATTACCGTAGTAGGCAAGGGTTTTGGTGTTCCCCTCCGACGACATTTCCAATTAGAATTTTCCAAACAAGCATTTGCAATGCAATAGGTCTCGCATTGACGCAAGTTTGAGCTATTGACATTGCAAATAACAATGCCTTTTATTTTTGTTTTCTTTTTAAAAACATAAATAAAAGGAGTTGTTATTCATAATGCCAATACCTTAAACTCGTGTAACTGCGAGACCTATTGCATTGCAAATGCTTGTTAAATCAAATATCACGGCTTTGTTTTTAATTCATTGTACATTACATGAGGTTAGAGGGTGGCAGGCGCAATCCATATGAAAGCTCAGCTCGTTTTGGGCTCGAAGGTCCCAGAGGACCAAGAGCTGAGCCAGAGCCGGACATCTGACTCGTCACTCGAACCTAGCTGGAACTTTTAGTGGCTCACACATCTCTAGGTATGACGCACCATTTGTAGGACATCCCAAAACACACTGGAGGCAACACACAGAATCTGCAGTGTATTCCTTTGTAAACGATTACATGTTAAAGTGGATGTGAGGTGAATATGCTTTCTTTTAACTCCGAGGGAATAACGTGATATGGATAAACCCTCCTGACCCCTTACCCTTCACCCCCGACTAACCCAAAGTTTCCTGTGCGACACATATTTATGAAAGATAACCTTTATTCACATCATTGAACAAAACCAGCCGCTACCTGGGTCTAATTAAACTCTTACCCCCTTGTTTCCTGTTACCTACAGCCACGTTGGACTTTCAGAAGACAGGAGCCGATGAATCTAGTGTAATCCCGCCTGCTGGCCTTAAATAGTCTTACAGAACTTTAAGTTTTTACAGATCCGTCTCTAAAGGTCAGGTTGCATGATGTCACTCGTGCTGGCCGGGTCTGATGTTTAAACTCATCACTTTGCATTCTGGTACTTGTAGTTTCTCCCTTCACATTACAAGTCTCCAAGTACCGGAATACAAAAAAACAAAAGCAGCCATCCCGACCACTTCAACTGGACATTACACCCTACACTCTTATCCTGACTGAAGGATTACAATAGCCGCCGTCCCCCGGATCCAAAGGTGGAATGGGCCAGAGGTGCACATGACCCAAGCGGCGCAGGACAAAGGAGTCCAGAAAGGGGGCTCCGCTCCCTGAATTCACAACCGGTTAATAGAGGACATGTTTCACTTAGAAAGCTGGAAGCTTTTTCGCAGTTGCAGGATGAATACCGCGGCAGTGAAATGTGAGTGGCGAACTCTATTGCTGCACTGAGGGCTCACGGCGACTCGGTCCGGACTTTTGTCTTTGACACTGGAGTCCACGAACATGCCTCGCAGAGCAGCGCATGTCTCAACCTAAAAAAAAAAAGCATTTGCAATGCAATAGGTGTCGCATTTGTGAAAGTAAGAGCTATTGGCGTTGTAAATGATAATGTATTTTACTTATGTTTATGGAGTGGATGTATGTGGTGTGGATTGGAAGTATGTGGGTTGGATTGAAATTGTTAGTTGTGGAATTGTGTGGCGTGGAATAGTGTGGTGTGGAGTGGATTTGTGTGGTGGGATTATGTGGCATGGTGTGCAGTGGAATTACGTGGATAGTAATTATGTGGTATTGAGTGTACTGAAATTATGTAGAGTGGGATTGAGTGTAACTGAGTGTAATTATGTGGATTGGTATTTTGTGCTGTGGTATGTAGTGAAGTTTAATTATGTGGAGTGCTGTTGAATTTTGTGGCATGATGTGGAATTTTGTGGTGTGGATGCATGTGGTGTGTTGTGTAAGTGAACTGAGTTGAATGATGTGGTTTGTTGTCAAATTATGTGGTGTTGAATAGAAATGTGTGGAGCTGAATTGTGTGCCGTGGAACTGTGTGACACTGAGTGCAATTATGCTGATGGGAATTATGTGGCGTGGAGTGTATTTATATGGAATGTTGTTATGTGGCATAGAGTGGTTTTATATGGGGTGTATTTATGTGGTATTGATTAGAGTGTAATTAAGTGGCTGTGGCTACCTGGCGTTCATCATATTCTAGTGTACTCTCATTAAATAGTATATGCTTTAGACGACTTATTTGCACATTCTGCTGCTATCTGTTCAAGTTATCACCAATACGAGCATGTGAAACAAATCGCAGGGTATAGTAAAAACAACTGTAAAATGATGCATAGAAACTGAAGGCTCCCTCAGTATCACCAACATGTGTGATAAACAAATTCCCAGAGAGAAGACCTAAAAGTGATCGCCACACCAAAGAACTTAGGGTTACGCCTCAATGTGAGATTTGCTGATGAGTGCGAGATTTCATAGAGATGAATGCGCCTGTCTCAGATGTCAGAGAAGGGGAGTTTATCATCATCTCTACAAAAACAACTCTTGGCAAAGCCAGTATATTTCGCCTCTGGACCCTATCGGCTTTGCTAACGTTTTGAGCTCTGCTGTACAGCATCCCAGATGCTGTGCAGCAGTGGTTTAAAAAAAAAAAAGGAGCACAAAAAGGCATACGTTGTTCGGCTGGGTAATTTTGCAGGCTGCAAGCACCAAGCATGCATGCATCTACAAAATGAGAGGCACTTTTTTAAAAATAGATTTTGTTTGCCGGTCTGAGTTGGACTGGTACACAAAAGAAAAGAAACAAGTAGCACTGGAGGGTGAGCAACAGGAAGTGGGGGTTGTGAGGAATCACAGAGGGAGGGTGGGTGTTTGAAACAATAAGGGGGCACGGGTGGGGAAGGAACATGGGGCTGTTGGGAGAACACGGAGAAAGAGTAATGGGGTGAGATGCTGCACTGGACGCATTGTGCAAGAAGGGTGGCGATTAAGTGCCCTGGGAGGGGTGAAGCGTGCAGGTGAAAGGGGGAGAGTAGTGCGCAAACAGAGCTTAACGAGAAAAGGGTGGGGATGAGATCTGACATAAGGGTTACAGCTGGAGTCTCGGCGTTTGTTTAACACCCTGTGATCCTGGGCAAGTCACTTAATCTCCCCGTGCCTAAAGCAAAATGAACGTGCCCTTGTATAATGTAAGTGTTGACACGTGGGACCCGGGCTGAGTCTGTACCAAAGCAAACAGGATGTGAGAGGCCCCTTATGCTCTTGAACATGGATCTCTTCTCAGCTGCCTAATACAGAGAGTAAACAGTCAGCTGATTCACGGACTTACAGCCGCCGCAGACAGCACCGGGCATGGGCAGCCTCAGGAGAGTCTCTGAGTGGTCGATTGACTGAGGCAGACATAGGTGATCAGCCAGCCAGGCTGTTGAGCCGTGACATACAAATCAAAGGACTAAGAGCCAGTACTAACGATTAATTTATCCTACATTTAATGTAACCGGCCTCGTATTAACAGTGCGATTACGAGCGGTGCCTTTCATTCATCATATTGTTTTGTGAGGTGTCAGGGGAATATGCTACGCAGAATGCGCTATTAAAAAAACAAATTTTATTAAAAGCAGAGAATACCTCTCTCCAGGCACTTTCTCTTTGCGAGGCTAGCGCTGCAATTCAGTATGGGCAACACGTGGCTGCAACGAGGAGTACAACTTGGTCCAGATTCATCTGCGGCAACGCTGGGCATTCAGGACGGCAATCACCCAGTTGTACAGACTGTTGTGGTGTGCTCTTTGGTGGTGGGCTGCTGGGTTGCGGAATCATTCCTACCGGCGTCCGCATGCCGCGTTGCAGTAGGTGTTCACTCTCAGCTGGCCACCGTGGAGTTGGGTGACGGGTCGGTGAGATGATTATTTTTTAAATATTAGTAGCGGCAAGCTCAGCTGCCTATGCTTCATTGGCAAAGTAACAAAAACAATGGTTCTGTTGGGTATTACCTAAATATTTCTTATGAAGACGCCTAGTGTTATCATATTATGCAATAATCATGAACATCAATATCTCGGTTTAACCAGACAAAAACAATAACACACAAGACACAAACTGTTGTCTATTTCTTCGTTTTTTATATAAATTTAATCATTCATATATATACACAAATATGTAACTACGGCTGTCAACACAAGGTGAGGTTTTATAATAAGTGATCAAGTGATATAAGTGCTCAGTGCTAGTGCTCCGTGCGCAATATATACAAAGCGTTTAAAATATGTACATGGGAAGGAATAGGCCAGAATTTTATAAGACAACAATGACTCTACTAAATATAGAATTTTATTAGTCAAGTAGAGCCTCGATCAGTCTGGACCGTGTGAGGTCGTCGACGCTTTCAACCCAAATTCCTGCTCCATTAGGTAGTCAGGACGGGTCTTCATCAGGACAAAGAACGGGGTCAAGGGTGACAGCCTGACAATAAAAAGAACACGAGTTATGCGTGTTCCTTGGCTCAGTCTGGACGAGATATAGGAGCGGGCGGTACAAATACTCACCCAAATAACACTTGAATAATTCCTGGTTATTCATACATCTTGCAGATCAAGATAGAGAAATCCAATTTTATTGTAATTAATGACACAAATCTAAAAGAAAGAAGGGAAATCAAATTCAGACCCTTCTGCATATCAAACTGGCTATCGATTTAAGTTCAAGAGCTCATTACGTAAAGAAATATTGGTACATGCGGCCCCAATGACCAAAGGAAGCTATAATTGCCTAGGCCAAGAAGATCAAAAGTTCACATGCAACTGAGTGTAGTTGAATAATTAACTACAAGATACAAAGGCCAGAAGGCGTCTAAGCCATATTTAACTCAATTCACCCCAAAAATGTTTTGAATGGGGGCTCGGTGTGCAACATTTAAGCCACAGCAGCCACGATGATCAGCAAGTCAAGTTTAAAATTAAATTACACACTAAAAAGGTGCTCGATATTATCTAATCAAGCCAAAGGCCTGACAGAGAAGGCGCCCATGCTGCACTTAACAAAAATTCAAATGACAGTTCAATTAATAGTAACAAGCAACGCACACCCCTTCAACATTTAAGCAAAGGGTCAGTGTTAGTCACGTACGACCCCTGCAGCGGATGTGATCAGCAAATCATATTTTGAATTAACATGACTAGCGGCTCGATATTAAATAATCCAAACCAACAACCTAAAAACGGATCAACAGCCCAACAGCATATATTTTAGGGCTCCGTATTTATCAATAAGATGTTACTAACTAGCTAAAAGTCCATGTGCGTAGCACGAAAACATCAGAAAAAGACTATACATAGCCAACGTGTAAGATAACACCACTCAAAAATGGAAGATCCGAGTGATGAATCTAAGAATAAAGCAAAGGTTAATTTAGACCAAGCTAAATATTTTGTGCACACAAACACGCGCTATTGATATAATGTCATACGCTTACCTCAAAGAATTAGTAAGGGGCAGCAACGGCAAATTCAGAGCTGTCTCAGCGGCAACAGGCATATATCCTGTGAAGCCGCGACCATCTGTCTAAAAAAATAACAGGGAGGTAGATTCAGTCCAAGCTAAATGTTTAAAGTATTTCGCGCACAGACAGACACGCGTTGTGTCTATATTGACATGCGCTTACCTCATTAATTCAAGAAGAGACAGCAACGGCAATTTAAGTGCTGTCTCACGGAAACAGGCATGTGTCCTGTACAACCGCGACCATCCGTCTGAAGGAATAGCCGGCGGCGTCGAGCCGAGATTTAAAGTGATGACACGTACAAAAACGTGCACGTCACGCTGGTGTAAGCAGCAGCTAGATACTGACTAACCCGGTTGTTAGGGAAACAAAAGCGTCTACCCGATCACTAGAGCCAACCATCAGCAATAGAGAGAGGCCATACAAATGTAATCGAAATGGCTCTCGGACAGCATTCAAACCCATGCTTAACACGCACCTTTCAACAAAGGCATCGCATGTACAAACCTATATAATGAGCCAATCGTTATTTCCAGTATTGAGAGAGCATCACGCCCATCTTCTATTTGAAACTAATGCGTTATTATAATGCGTGCAAAACAGATAAAACCTATTGTGAGCAAACAAAGGTTAGTTTGAATCCTAAATCACGCACAATAATACACAAATAATAGCAATCAAAAAGCTTTCACTTTACAGATTAACTCACAATGCAAGCTAAGTACAGCATAGATAATGTCAAAAGATTACATTTGTCTTTCATATTCAAATGATATCCATACATTTAAGGAATATATAATCCCTTCACACAACATATATTTAACATATTCAACTCACAAAGTATGTGAATATGACAAATACATAAACAGCATGATAAAAGTCATAGAATACAATCGGGGACCACTAATCAGAGCAAATGAGTGTAAACTAGAATACATAGTCATGATATACAACAGAAGCACTAAAGTTGACCCATTTGCTTTGCAGTTTCCTCAAATTCATTAAGGCCCTCTGCTACTGAGTTAAAAGAATGAATCCATCTGCACTCCTTGTAGTTTAGGGTCGCAACCACAGACCCACCTCGGGGAGGAGGGCAGATTTTTTCAATCACACACCAACGGATGCTCTCAGGGGGGTGGTTCTGAGTTGTAAAATGCTCCACTAGTGGGGCTCCCTGTACTTTACATCTAACTCTGCTCATATGCTGCAGAATTCTTGTTTTTACCTTCTGAGTGGTCTGACCTACATATAGTAAATTACATGGGCAACTCGAATGATATAGACCACGTTGATACTATTGCAGTTGGTAAAATATGGCAACTTGTAAGTTCGATTGTTATGTGTATAGATAACTCCCTCAATAGTCAACGGGCATGCTTTGCAGTTCCCACATTTATGATGTCCAATTATCGGTGGTAAGCCTAGTTGGCTTCTCAAGTCAGGTTGCTTTTCCGGCTCGAGGTAAGCTTTCACTACATTGTCCTTGATATTCCTGCCTCTTTTGAAAGCGAACAATGGGTTTTCTGTGATGTTCAGTTCACTGGCAACCAGATTCCAATACTTATTAACAATTTTCTTAATATCATTGCTTTTGGAATTAAATGTGGTCACACACACAATGTTTTCCATCTTAGTCTGTCTCTGTTTTATTTGAAGTAACTCATCTCGCGGGCAATACCAAGCTCGTTTCCGTGCCCGTTTGAGTAGTCCTTTTGGATAACCTCTTCATTGGCAGCAAACAAATTGAACGGCCGCTGTCTCGGCTCACGTCGTGGGCGGAAGGATGTTGCGCCAATTAAAGAGCAGCCTGCCCGTTCTCTCCCCGACCATTCTCGACGTTCCCAGGAAGTGAGCATAGTTTTACCCGGAATGAAGCAGTCAAGGGGAAGGAGGCCGCTGCCGCGCCCTAAGAAGGCGTCTGGAGACCTGGCGCAGGGCAGGAGGACGGAAAAGCTGTCGCCATTACGCCAACGAAAGCTGCTTGTTTAGCGCGGACAGGAGATGTACGTACGCGTGCACAACTGCTGTCCTCTGCACGCATGCACATCTCCTGTCTTGTCTCCCTTCCGCCGCCGCGAGCGCGGACAGGAGATGTGCGTACCCGTGCACAACTCCTGTCCGCGCATCTCCTGTTTTGTCTCCCTTCCGAAGCAAAAGCGGTGACAATAGATCTCGCCGAGCGAGCAGCTGCGCTGCGTCGCTAGGCGAGACCTAAAAAGAGAGCAGAGGAGTTTTTTTCCTCAATTGAGCTTATCTTTCCTCTAAATCTCTCATGACAGCAGTACCACAGTGGGGAATCTCAGTCATCAAAGAAGAAATGAACTGTGTTTCTCTAAGGAATTTTCACAGTCTCTGTCTGCCACCCCCCCCTTTCCCCCCAGTCCCACTCCCCCTCCCCCGATCGTCAGATTATCCCGTTTCCGCTCCAAATTGAAAGTGAGCTATTCTTCAGATTGGGCCTCTCTCAGGGGGGCATGAAGGAGTATGTCAATGTCAAAATGTGAAACTGATTGATGGAGGGTCACTGATGGGCATCTTTCTACTGCAAATAGAGGCCAAGAGGTTTTGTTTTCTGTTCAGGCTTCCGGAGTAAGCTTACATATCGATAAACATGCTTTGAGCTTTTAATATGGTTGATCTTTTCGCCTCAATTGCTGTTTTCCATTGTCAAGATGCTTCCCCTCTTCCACCTACTGGTGGAACCAGAACTGCTTCAACAGCTGTTAATTGAGGGCTGTGCCAGCCAGTACCACATACACATGCAGGTGTGGTATGCAGCATGCCCCCTTCTCTTTGTACATATGCACCCAAGCCAGGTGTGTTTCCCTCGAGGGGTAGGAGGGCACTCATGCAGCACACCTACCTAGAACCCTGATCGACGCCAAGCTCTGCACCAGTCTCTGTCTGTACTGTACACTGGGTCATGCCCTGGCCTCAGTGCTAGTGGCACTGGTACACACTGGCATATCATGCAGCCATAGACCAAGGGTGTTTGGATGATTATTACTTTAGATAGCTACAGAGGAATCCAAACAGAAAACAAAATATGCCAACGGCGATTTGAACTTGGAAGGTTGTGTGCAAAAAGGTCAAGGGATGGAAAAGTTAAAGCTGCATTTTTCATTGACATTTCCTTAGGGAATTATTCATTAGTGAGAATGCACAACGCTCTGCATGAAACATACGGTACGGATGGCAAGGGAGAACCATGCCTAGAAGGTACGGAGGGCAAGGGAATAGGAATGATGACAGGATATGCTCAAGGTTCCCTGCATGTCAGCAGTGTCAATGGCGAAGCCGGAACTGGGTAACGGAGGACTTGGCCATCAGCTGAAGACTTAGTTCAGTGGGCATTGGTTGGGGTTGAGCTACTGGACATAAGGCATGGCCAAATGACATGACCTGTGCTGGGTGTGGAAAGACTACACACACCATGTAATCAAGTCACAACCATGTGCCTGTTACCTGCCTGGAGAAGGGCTTTAGGGAACAGGGGCATGGTTGAGATCCATGCCCTGTGCCCAGTAGGTATTGGGGAGGGATATTGGGTGGATATTTTGGCTGACGAACATGAAAGATGTGACCATGTGGACCATGGCGGATGAAAGGGCTTTGATTAGGGAGAACGCTCGAGGCGTGCGGAGGCACCTGATAGCAGGATGGTGGACAGAGCTGTTAGAGGCCTGGGACTCGGAGCATCCAGTGGGAGATGTGGAGGAGGGCCCTGCTGGCCAGGATGGCCTGAATGGGAGAGAAGGGAAGGACACCTCAGGAGATAGTGATGGATAGAGGAGCGTACACTAGGACAGGCCAACCACTACATCCCAGCTGCGATACTTCCTCCACCTGCTACAGACTTGCTAGGCAAATGCCCCCTACCGTTCCCGACCCCTGATTACTGACCCTGTTACCCGGGGCTCCCCGTTGGCCTCCTAGAGACTGTCTGGCCACCCTTTTTCCAGTGTTTTCCCTTGTCTTAACGAACAATAAGCGCACCGTGAGACGGTTTAGTTGTTCTGTTTTGTTTTTTTGTTTCCCATACACTGACTTCCAAGATTCCTCTTTATCTAACTTCTTCCTGAAAGTCTGAGCGAAAATGAGACATGATACAGACATCTACTCCTATTGGGGCATTGCATAGTTTGGCGTATAGGTCTTGTTCCGGTTGGGGCCCCGAAGGAGGAAGCGGGGGAAGGGGCAAGATATGAGGACTGCATCTGTATTGAGAACTTGTATTACACCTCACTCCCAAGAGACTACAGAATTGTTAATTTCTCCTTCTGATCCAAATGGGGAGAAAACCTCACTTTATATATTTACTTGTCCACTGTTTATAACGCTGTCTACTTGCTTAGGTATGCAATGCCTCTCATTTGTACTGATATTATGGAGATTTGTCTGGGCTTTTGTATATTGTCTACTATAAATGCCAATAAACATCCACTTGCTGGGAGCCAGGGGTCAGCTGAGAAGGTAAACGGTGTGCAAATGTCAAGGCTCTTTGCCCTGAGCTCACTGGGCATGACTGAAGGCTCTGGACTCAACTCTGAAGGCAGGAAGAAAGGGCACAGGGTGGGCTGTAGACCATGTCCTGTGTGCAGAGCCTGCTGGCTTTAACCAAATATCATGTCCAATAAACTATGGGGTGAAAGAATTGGGTGCAGGCCATGGTAAAAGGTGACAAACTTCACCCTGCTCTCAGAACACACTACAGCATTCCTGGAGGCCAAGTGGCTGAGGACTGGAGGCAGGCCTGAGCTCAAGTCCCACACCCTGTGGCCAGAGAACTGTTAGACAGAATGCAAGGTCTATATAGAAAAAACATGAAATCAAAAAATGTCACTGGGAAAAATCGATAAAATGGAAGCAACGGTTGTTTCCTCTCAGTGAATAATGTGTCATAAAAACCATACAAGCGCCTTTAACCCCTTCGCTGCTAGGCCTTTTCCCACCCCCTGTGCTAAGCCTTTTTTTGGCTATTTGGGGTAGTTCACGCTTAGGCCCCTGTAACTTTTTGACCACATAAAGTATCCACGCCAAATTTGCGTCCTTTTCTTCCAACATCATGGGGATTTTAAAGGTACCCAGGGTTTGTTGATTCCCCTGGAGGGGACCCAGAAATTAGCCAAAATACAGCTAAATTTTGTTTTTTGGGGGAAAAATGGGAAAAAAGGGCTACAGATGAAAGCATCTGGTTTTTGCCCTCCAAATGGCATCAAAAAAGGGGTTGTGGTGCTGAAATCACCATCTTCCCAGCTTTCGGGGACAAGCAGACTCTTGTCAGAAAACCAAATTGTTTTACACAGTTTTGGCATTTTTCTGGGACATAGCCTATTTTTGCTATTTTTTGTGCTTTCAACCTCCTTCCAGTTATTGGTAAAAATGGGTATGAAAGCAATGATGAATCCTGGAAAGCTATACATTTCTGAAAAGTAGACAACATTTTGAATTCAGCAAGGGGTCATTTGTGTAGATCCTTCAAGGTTTTCGTATAGAAACTAACAGTTGAAAATAGAAAAAATTGAAAATGAGTTAAAAAAAACAGCCATTTGTGCCAACGTTTTCACCTGTAACTTCTACTAAGTATGACAGATGTTTGAAAGCAATATACCGTTACATCCGCTGGACCCTTCTGGTTATGGGGATATATAGGACTTGTAGGTTCACCAAGAACCCGAGGAACCCAGAGCCAATAACTGAGCAGCGTTTCGCACTGGTTTTTTATTGTGTACCGGGTATATAGCAATTCATTTGGGAAAATATAAACAGGGAAAAACCGGTATGAAAGTCACCTATGTATTTCTGAAATGGGAACAAAATATAGAGTTTAGAAACAGTAGCTATTTGCACATCTCCGAAATTGTGGGTACCCATACCAGCATGTGAATTATAGGTCATTTTTCAAAGTGACTTCTTTTTTACACATTGTCTTACATTTGTAAGGCAGAAATGCATTGAAAGTCAATAGGTCATGACAGTTGGTCTACAATTTTGTGTTCCCCTAAGTCTCCCAATAAAAATAGTACCTCACTTGTGTGGGTAGGTGTAGTGCCCGCAGCAGGAAACGGCCCAAAACGCAACGTGGACACACCACATTTTCACAGTGAAAACTGACCCTTTTTGTGCAAAGTGCCTAGCTGTAGGTTTTGAACCCTAGCTCTGCCGGCACCTAGGGTAACCTAGCAAACCTATACATTTTTGAAAACTAGACACCCAGGGGAATCCAGGATGGGGTGACTTGTCTGGCTCTCACCAGGTTCTGTTACCCAGAATACCTTGCAAACCTCAAAATTTGTCAAAAATCTACATTTTCCTCACATTTCTGTGGTGGAAAGTCCTGGAATCTGTGTGGATCCACAAAATTCCACCCACCCCGCATTTCCCAAAGTCTTCTGAGAAAAATGGTACCTCACTTGTGTGGGGAGGCCTAGTGCCCGTGACAGGAAACGGCCCAAAACGCAACATGGACACATCACATGTTTTTTTTTTTTTAAACAGATTTTATTATCTTTTACACAATGCTCGCCTTATACAGAATCTCTGTTGCAAGTAAGTCAATTGTACAAAAGTAACTAACTACCCATGTAACATGTGAACTTATTCTGCTTCTCGCATTACAATTGCCTCTGTTGCTGTACAGTTCCATGCCTGGTCTGCTTTCATATCCCCCCTCTCCCCACCCCCAACCCGCAAACTCAAACTTAAACATCTCCCTAACCCCCCCGCCCACCCCTCGGCACAGCTGTCTCCTATAACTACCGGATGTCTTCCTGTGGTCTCTCCTCGCCTCACACGTCACATTGTGTGCGTCGCTATTCTCTGGCCGCTCTGAAGTTGCCCAGATCCTCCTCAGCGCATGGGGCCCTACTGATCCTCGTCCCCGGGCGCCTGCTCTCCCCTTTCCCCCTGGCTCTGACTCTGGGGACTTCCCTGCCGTGGGGAACTTTCAGGGGTGGTGGCCTCCGATCCAGCATCCTTGTCCCTCAGCTCCTCCATCAGGACCTCCCATGCCCGTGCCCTTTCTAGTGTTCCCAATCCCCTTCTCGCATTTCTGAGCAAGATTCTGCCCTCGCTTCCTGCTCATTTCTCTAACTCTCTCTTCCATCTATGTATACTGGGGCCCTCCGGAGCCTTCCATCTGCTTGTTATCTCCAGTTTCGCCAATATGAAGGAGAGGTCCTGGAACTTGTCAGTGATCTTAGTCTTAGCTGTATGGGGAAATAGGTTAAGTAGAACATGCTCTGGTGTACACGGAACTATTCGTTCTGTAAGCCTGGCCGTCTCCCTCGTTACTTCTTGCCAGTAGTGAGTCAGGGCCTGGCACTGCCATACCATGTGGATGAAGGTCGCCCCCTTCTCTTTACACCTTGGACCTTCTGCATCCTCCCTGTGGAAGAACCGGATAACCCGTTCAGGTGTTATATATGGTCGGTGTAATGTGTAGAAACAAATTAGGCTAAAGCGTGCATTTCTGGATACCTTAGTCGTACGTGAGAGGATGTTCTCCCAGTCTTTATCTTCCAATGGTTTGTCAATATCTGCCACCCACTGATTCCTCAGCCTTTGCAGCGGTTGTATAGAGTCCCGCCCCATGGCCCTGTGCAGGCAAGTAACAGCTTTTATAGTTCCCCCTGCCAATCCTATATACTCGCAGGTGGCATGCCGCGGCGGCTCTGATGTGCCCACACCCCAGTGTCTCCTTATTGCCCCCGTAACTGCCCCGTAGAGCAAAACGTGCCCCCTCGGGATGTCCCAATCTGTACTGAACACTGCAAAGGTGAGTAGTTCCCCGTTCCTATATTGGTCCCCCACCTTTGACGCCCCGGCCTGTTCTCCAATTTGCCCCATGTGGGAGTGCACTTAGGATGGTCAGTGGCAGTTCTGGCGAGTAGGGATGACGTGTCCTAGTTTTTTGTAAGCACCTGCCCGAGCATCGGCGTATCACTCTATGCTCAGTACTTTGAACCTGCTGGGCCCTCGCAGTCCCTAACAGAGTACGAAGTACTATCATTTTCTACGAGGAAAAAGGGGGGGGGGTCCCCCTGTCCGGCGCTACCCACCCCGCCACCCACTGTGTAAATCTCTGCAATTGTCCCGCCAAGTAATACCCTTCCATGTCCGGCACGGCAAGTCCCCCCTCCGCCCGTGGCCTCTTAAGCGTGGTGAGGGCTACCCTGCGTCTGCCCGTTCCCCATATAAATGCAGAGATGCAGGAGTCTAACTCTCGGGACCAAGCTCCCGGTATCCACAGCGGCAGCGTGGTAAAAAAGTAAAGCAGCCTGGGGAGAGCCACCATCTTTAGTAGGGAAATCCGGCCCGCCACCGATAAGGGGAGCCCCCCCAGAATGCCATGCTGTCCTTGAGAGCCCGCAGCGCCCCTCCTATATTGCCTTCCTGTACATCTGTCATGGAATGGAACACCCTCACCCCCAAGTATCGGAAACATCTGGGCTCCCACTGTAGCCCCCCCAGGTCCTCCGGCGGCGGAGTGTCTGCCACCATTGGAAATAACTGAGACTTCTGCCAATTAACTCGGAGACCCGACAACCTCCCGAACCTCTCCATCATTCACTGCGCCCCCCGCAACTCCTCCCCCGTATTGCTAAGGAAAACCAGGAGGTCATCCGCATACAGCGCTATGTGATGTCGTTGCCCTCCTAACTGGAGACCTCCATACACCTCCCCGGACCGTGCCCTACACGCCAGTGGCTCCACCACCAGCGCAAACAACAGCGGGGAGAGGAGGCACCCTTGACGTGTGCCCCTTTCCACCCCGTACTGGGCTGATATCGTACGTCCCGTGCGCACCCTTGCCACTGGGCTAGCATATAACAGTCGCACCCATCGCAGGAAGCCCTCTCCGACCCCCATTTTCGCTAGGACTGCGTAGAGGAACTCCCACTCAAGGCTATCAAAGGCCTTCTCTATGTCTATTGCGAATATCGCACCCTCTCGCTCCTCCACCGCCCCAGCTCCAAGATAGAAAATAACCGCTGTATGTTCAGGGTCGTATTTCTGGTTGGGATAAATCCTGCTTGGTCCCGGTAGACCAGAGCTGTCATGTGCGGCAGCAGCCTCTTCGCTAATAGCTTGCTCAATATTTTGAAGTCTAGGTTCAGCATCGACAGGGGCCTGTATACCGCACATTCCTGGGGAGACTTGTCGGGTTTAAGCAAGGGGACTATCACCGCTTCCCGAGTGATGTTTGGCAGCTGGCCTCCCTCCTTAGCTTCTGTATACATCTCTACTAATCTAGGAACCAGTTTGTCTGCATATGCTGCATAGAACTCTTTAGGGAGCCCGTCTGTGCCTGGGGTCTTCCCCCTTTCCAATTCCTTAATGGCCACTCTGATCTCATGCTCCGATATTTCCGCCCCAAGTTGGTCCGCATCCTCCTCAGATAGGACATGGAGGGGAAGCTCTGACAAGTACTCCTCTATCTCCCCTTCGCCTCTAAGCCCCGAGCTCTTATACAGCTGCTCATAGTAGCCGTAAAATCTGGCATTTATATCGTCTTGCCTGAGTAGTGAGCGCCCTTCTGGGTTTGCTATTTCAATTATCGTGTTCCCCCTGTGAGTGGGGTTGGCAAGCCATGCCAAGAGCCTGCTCGCCTTATCCCTCTCCGCATGCGTCCTATCCGTATATGCTTTGTAATCAAAGCACCTTAGTCGTTCCTCCTGAGCAGCTACCTCCTCCTTTGCCTCTAGTAGCTCCTGTTTTAATTCGGGGTGGTTCGTGCGCCTAAGTTCAACCTCTCGCAGTGCTCGGTCAGCCCTTTCAACGTCTGTAAGCAACGTTCGTCTCACTCCAATGGACGCCGCCATACATCATCCCCTGATTACTGCCTTGAAGGCCTCCCACTCCATATCCCTCGAGTCAGTAGTGTGAGCGTTATCCGCAAAATATTTTGTGATGTGACCCCTGACTTCGTGTAGAAATACTTGATCTTCTAGGGCCTCGGGCTTTAAACGCCAGGTAGGGATGGGCTGCTGCTGCGTCCCCCAGTGCAGTTTAGTTAATATCAGGTTGTGGTCGGACACAGTGCATGTGAGGTATTCTGTGCCATTGAGTCATGTATGCATGTCCGGTGAGCACAGGAAGGTATCCAGTCGCACATGTAAGTTGTGAACGTGTGAGAGGTGGGAGTACTCCTTCTCCATCGGATGGGTGCGTCTCCATGTGTCCACTAAGCCCCATTGGGCCTGCCAGTCCCTAAATACCCTGGCTGTTCTATGAAACATCCCGAAGGGGCGGGTGGGAGCGATCAAGGTCCGGATCTGCAATGCAATTGAAATCCTCCCCCATAATGATCGAACAGATCATGTATGGTGCCAGAATCCCAGACATCCGCTCTAGGAAAGCCCCCTGATCCGCATTTGGTCCGTATATATTTACTAATGTTATGTCCTGCCCATCTATCCTTCCTGTCACTATAACATACCGGCCGTCTGGATCTACTTTGTGTCCCGTGTGCTGAAAGGGAACCCCCGCCCTCACCCAGATCAACGCTCCCCTTGCAAACGCCGAAAAGGAGGAATAATATGCCTGTCCCCTCCATCTCCTGTGTAATGCCGCCCCTTCCGATGCCAGAGTGTGAGTCTCAGGCAGCATGGCTATGTGGATCCCCCGCCTATTTAAGTGAGAGAAAATTTTATAACGCTTGTGCATCGAGCGCATGTCCCGGACGTTCCAGGATAGGAGGTTATATGTCATTGGTTTGGGCATTGCAAAGTCATTTCTCCCCCTCCCATCTGCTCCCCCCCTGGTCGGTCCGCTTCCAGCGGCCTACCCTGCATGGTGCGGTCAGGGCCACAGTAGTTCATGACTCTTCTTAGTAGACAGCAGTGCCCCCCCCTTTTAACTAAGTAAACACCCCAACTTCCTCACCCCAGGACAAGCGAGAATCTCCCTCTCATCCAAACTACGCACAAGTGTGCCAACTAAACTAGTGTCCAATGTCCGGCAGCAACGAAGCTAGCGCCTGTTTGAAAGAGAGCCCTTCCCCCCACCCCACACCCCCGGATCCCACCCAATGCATAGTGCCTAGAGGCATCAAGTCCGGCCCCCGCTCTTTGGCTCATATGTGCTTGTGATCGGAGTGGTCTGTTCCCCCCTCCCGTTCAAGCTCCCCGTTTGCTACTTGCGTGTCTTGTGTTCCTCAGATGATGTCGTCTGCCGCTCTGGGAGTCATCTCAGGCAGGGTCTGACTGGCCTCCCCCACCGTGCTCTGGCTGGTGTCTGAGTCCGAGTCTCTTAGGTCCTCTCCAGACAAGGAGGAGGTACCTCGTGTCCCATGGGCACTCAACGATGCCACTGCCGCCACCGCTCCTTCCCTGTCCCGTTGAGTTTCTTCAGCCGTTGGTAGGCTCTTGGGCTTCTCCCCCTTACCCAGGGGTTGCAATGGGTCTCGCTCTGATCCTTCAGAGTCCTCGCCTCTGCTGTCCAGTGGGCCTTGCTCCTCGATTCAATCCCATACTTCCTGCGGCGCACCGAAAAACCTAGTTCCTCCTTTAGAGATTATCCGCAGCTTGGCCGGGAACACCATGGAATATGCTATCCCCATTTGTCTCAACTTTCGCTTTGCTGTGATGTAGGATGCTCTCTGTCTTTGTACTTCTCGAGAGAAGTCGGGGAAGATCCTAACAGTGCTGTTGTCAATCTTGAGGTGCCCTCTGATCCGCGCTTGGCTCAATATCTGATCTCTATCCTTGTAGAAAAGCAGCCGCACCACCACAGGTCTCGGTGGCCTTCCAGGTGGAGGTGCCCTTGCGGGGACTCTGTGTGCCCGTTCCAAGGCAAAGTATAGGGACAAGCCTTCCTCCGCCACCTCGGTGCGGATCCAATTTTCCAGACAGGTGACTATATTGTTCCCTTCTACCTTCTCCGGCAGGCCTATGACTTGGATATTATTGCGGCGTGCCCTGTTTTCAGCGTCCTCAGCTCTCATATCTAGCACGTGCACCCTTTTTTCAATGTCCGTGAGTTTGTGGGTAACCGTGCCCACTTGTGGCTTCAGTTCTCTGATGTCTCCTTCCGTTGTTGTGACCCGGTCTGCAAGCTTCCTGTGGTCTGCCCTCAGGAGTCCTAGGTCTTCCCGAAGCGTATCGATCTTAGATTCGACCACTGATCTGGATGCTTCTATGGCCTGAAAGATATCAGAAAGGGACAGGTCATCGTGGGCTTCTTTCCTCTCACTCCGGGTCCCCGCCCGTAGGCTTAACTCGCCAGCCTCTTCTCCCGACTGTTCCTGCTGTTCAGCTTCCCGTCTTTTGGAGACTCTGCCCATGATGGTTAGTGTCTGGTAGTGGGGGGTTCTCCCCCGCCCCCCACTATCTTTTATCCAAGCTTTGCTCAGGGATTCACCCACCTTCAGCGTTGTCCGCGTGGCCTCTGCAGGCGTCTTCTCACGTCCGCGGCGCTGGCCTGGGGTCCTTAATCTGGGTCGTTGTTTGCGTCCTGTCGATCGTGTGCCTTCGTCCTGGATGCCCCTCAGTCCGTATATTGCTGAGAGGCTACTCCGCCTCGAAGCTCTTACTTGGAGCGCCCCAGGGCCTTAGGCAGCTCTTGTCCCGCTATAATTACTAATTTGTGGGGTCTCCCCTTTTCCTGTGGCAGATCCCGTGGTCTCAATGAGTCTCGTGGTCCGTTGTGTGGCTGCACGCTCTCTATGAGCCCCTTATGGTAATTCTCATGGCACTCCTATGTTTTCTAAGGAGACAGAGCTCTCTGCATGTTCGCAGGCCCCGAGCTTCCCAGTTCACCGCCGCGGCCCTCCAAGCCTCTTCCGTCCCCTTCGGGCCTTCGTATCAGCCCATGCGCTTCCTTCTCTCTGCCTTACCAACTCTCAGTGTTCTTGGCGGGTACCGGGCAGTGAGCACGCTGGTTCTCTGCCTCCCCTGGTGGGTAGCACTACAGTGCCGTCTTCCTTGGGGTCTCCGGGTGCCCTGAGCTTGTTCCAGTTCAGGCCTTGGCCGCCATCTTACCCGGCCTTCAAGCTATGTATCCTCGATGTGTTCTGGGCCCACTGTGTCAGCCCCAGTAGGAGCGGTGGTAGCTCCGCAGCCGCCCGCTCCCTGCTTCCTCTCGTACTTCTCATTATAATGCCCCGTTCTGATTAGAGCTCCGCAAGAGAGTCCGCAGCCGCTATTATCGTTCCGTCCGGCCCCCGCGGCTTGCTTCTACTCCCCTTCTCCCGATCTGGACCGGGCCCGGGAACCTGGAACCGTGCAGCAGCGCAGGAGTTCTTGGCTTCGGTACCTCCGATCGCTGCCCTCCACTCCCGCGCCCCCGGGCTCCATCACTCAGCCACCGGGCTTCCTCAACGTCAGGGCTCTTTGTTGCTTTCGCCCTTACCCTGCTCCCTAGGGACTCCTTACTGTTAGTTCCCAGAGGGTACTGGCTCCTCGCCCTTCCGTGTGCTCGCAGCGGCAGTCCGCAGTGCCCCCTCACAGCGAGGGCCTCCTCGCTTCTTCCTGGGGTCGTCAGGCTGCGGCCGCCATTTTGCCCGGCCTCGCGGTCCTTCCTCTAACTCTGTGTTCCTTCTGGAGCTCGGCGTCCAGCAGTTTTCTTTTCCACACCGCCAGGCGCAGCAGTGTTCTTAAGGTTGGGGGGAGATGTCGCCTGTATCGGGGGCCCCCTATATCGGGCAGGATGGCACTAGATGGGGGATCACCGGCGGGAGCTCCGGTCTAGGCTCCCAAGCTCCATCGGCGTCCGGCCACGCCCCCCCCTGGACCCATCACATTTTAACAGTGAAAACTGACCCTTTTTTTGCAAAGTGCCTAGCAGAAGATTTTGAATCCTAGCTCTGCCGGCACCTAGGGAAACCTAGCAAACCTATACATTTATGAAAACTAGACACCCAGGGGAATCCAGGATGGGGTGACTTGTCTGGCTCTCACCAGGTTCTGTTACCCAGAATCCCTTGCAAACCTCAAAATTTGTCAAAAAAACCACATTTTCCTCACATGTCTGTGGTGGAAAGTCCTGGAATCTGCGTGGATCCACAAATTCCACCCACCCCGCATTCCCCAAAGTCTTCCGAGAATAATGGTACCTCACTTGTGTGGGTAGGTCTAGTGCCTGTGACAGGAAACGGCCAAAACACAACGTGGACACATCACATTTTAACAGTGAAAACTGACCCTTTTTTGCAAAGTGCCTAGCTGAAGATTTTGAACCCTAGCTCTGCCGGCACCTAGGGAAACCTAGCAAACCTAGACATTTTTGAAAACTAGACACCGAGGGGAATCCAGGATGGGGTGACTTGTCTGGCTCTCACCAGGTTCTGTTACCCAGAATCCCTTGCAAACCTCAAAATTTGTCAAAAAAAACAAATGTTCCTCACATTTCTGTGGTGGAAAGTTCTGGAATCTGCGTGGATCCACAAAATTCCACCCATCCCGCATTCCCCAAAGTCTTCCGAGAAAAATGGTACCTCACTTGTGTGGGTTGGCCTAGTGCATGTGACAGGAAACGGCCCAAAACGCAACGTGGACACATCACATTTTAACAGTGAAAACGGACCCTTTTTTTGCAAAGTGCCTAGCTGAAGATTTTGAACCCTAGCTCTGCCGGCACCTAGGGAAACCTAGCAAACCTACACATTTTTGAAAACTAGACACCCAGGGGAATCCAGGATGGGGTGACTTGTCTGACTCGCACCAGGTTCTGTTACTCAGAATCCCTTGCAAACCTCAAAATTTGTAAAAAAAAAAAAAGCACATTTTCCTCACATTTCTGTGGTGGAAAGTTCTGAAATCTGCGTGGATCCACAAAATTCCATCCACCCCACATCCCCCAAAGTCTTCCGAGAAAAATGGTACCTCACTTGTGTGGGTGGGTCAAGTACCCGCAACAGGCAAGGACCCAAAACGTATTGAGGAGACATCAAAATTACCTATCACAAAAACAACCTGGTTTTGCAAGGGGGATCCCATGAGTTTTTGGCCCCAGGCTAGGCGGCCATCTTGGGAAACCTACCAAACCCACACATTTCTGAAAACTAGACACCCGGGGGAGTCCAGCGAGGTATGGCTTGTGTGGACCCCCGTTTTCCTACCCAAAATCCCCTGCAAACCTCAAATTTAGCTGAAAAAAATCAAATTTTTCTCAAATTTCTGTGTGGGAAAGTTCAGGAATCTGCATGGATCCACAAATTTCCTACCACCCAGCATTCCCCCAGGTCTCCCGATAAAAATGGTACCTCACTCGCGTGGGTGGGTCAAGTACCCGCGACAGGCAAGGGCCCAAAACGTATTGAGGAGACATCAAAATTACCTATCACAAAACAACCTGGTTTTGCAAGGGGGGTCACCTGGGTTTTTGGCCCCGGTGCCTTTGGCACCAGGTAGTTTTGTGGTAGGTAATTTTGAAGTCTCCACAGTCCGATTTGGGCCATTTCCTGTTGCAGCCACTATGCCTACCCACACAAGTGAGGTACCATTTCTATCGGGAGACCTGGGGGAACGCTGGGTGGGAGGAAATTTGTGTCAGCACTGTGATCCTACAACTTTCCGACACAGAAATTTGAGAAAAATTTGATTTTTACAGCAAAATTTGAGGTTTGCAGGGTATTCTGGGTAGGGAAATGTTGGGGGATCCACGCAAGCCATACCTCATTGGACTCCCCAGGGTGTCTAGTTTTCAGAAATGTGTGGGTTTGGTAGTTTCCCAAGATGGCCGCCGAGCCCGGGGCCAAAAACCCAGGTGACCCCCCTTACAAAACCAGGTTGTTTTGTGATAGGTAATTTTGATGACTCCACATTCCGATTTGGGCCATTTCCTGTTGCAGCCACTATGCCTACCCACACAAGTGAAGTACCATTTTTATCGGGAGACCTGGGGTAACGCTGGGTGGGAGGAAATTTGTGTCAGCCCGGTGATCCTACAACTTTCCCCCACAGAAATGTGAGAAAAATTTGATTTTTTCAGCAAAATTTGAGGTTTGCAGGGGATTCTGGGTAGGGAAATGTTGGGGGATCCATGCAAGCCATACCTCATTGGACTCCCCAGGGTGTCTGCTTTTCAGAAATGTGTGGGTTTGGTAGGTTTACCAAGATGGCCGCCGAGCCCGGGGCCAAAAACTCAGGTGACCCCCTTGCAAAACCAGGTCCTTTCAAAATAGGTAATTTTGATGTCTCCACAATACGTTTTGGGCCCTTCCCTGCCGCGGGTACTTGGCCCACCCACACAAGTGAGGTACCATTTCTATCGAGATACTTGGGGAAATGCTGGGTGGTAGGAAATTTGTTATTTCTTTCTGAAGCGTGAAAAGTTTGGCACAGTAATGCAAGGAAAATGTGACAGTCACATTTTGAGGTTTGCAGGACATTGTGGGTAAGATAACTTGTTGGGATCCACAAGAGAGACACCACCATGTACTCCCATGGGTGTTTAGTTTACGACAATATCTACAGCTGGTAGTTTTTTTTAGATGGAATGTACACCTTGGCAGAGAGACAAAAAAGACAAATATTACTGCACAACTATCTATTCCTCAAGCACACACACATACTGGTTGGATTTGGCACGAGGGTGAGTGATGGTTCAGTATATAAAATTTTATTAACAAGAGATTTCACAAAAATGAAATGCACTGTCAATAATTGAAAGGACAAAAAACTGAACCAGTGACTCACAGCTCGTGAGCTGTAAAGCCGCGTCAAGGCCCTAACCGCTTTACAGGCCAATCACACACCTTTCGTACGTGATACACACAAGACCATTCACACCACCAGGCACGGAACCAACACATTAACAACATTCACAAAAAGGGACAAGGTACACCCTGCTTGAGAAAGACAGAAAAGACAAATATTACTGCACAACCATCTATTCCTCAAGCACACATACATACCAGTTGGATTTGGCACGAGTGTGAGTGATGGTTCAGTATATACAATTGCATTAACAAGAGATTTCACAAAAATGAAATGCACTGTTAATAATTGAAAGGATGAGAAACTGAACCATTGACTGACAGCTCGTGAGCTGTAAAGCCACGACAAGGCAGCAACCTCTTTACAGGCCATTCATACACATTTCATACGTGTGACACATACAAAACCATTCACACCTGCAGCCGCGGGCCCATCACATTACAACACTCACAACAGCAGACAGCGCCATTCAAGGGCCCATCACTTTCACACGCCCACATGCCTGACACAGCAACCACACCAGCTGACGGATTGTGTGGACTGGCGTTTGGCTAGCAATGTGTGTAGTGACCAGCAGCAAGTCACTACTCACACACCGCCAGTCAAGTGCCAGTCCACGCACACCACCAGCCAAACGCCAGTCCATGCACACTGCCAGCCAAGCACCAGTCCGCGCACACCGCCAGCCAAGCGCCAGCCTACACACACTGGCAGCCAAGAGCCAGTCCATTCACACCACCAGACGAGCGCCAGTCCACGCACACTGCCAGCCAAGCGCCAGTCCACGCACACCGCCAGCCAAACGCCAGTCCACGCACACCACCAGCCAAGCGCCAGCCTACACACACCACCATCACATTTAGGGTTTTTTTATACAAAAAAGAAAACACAAATTGTAAATAGATACAAATCTACTAAAACAAAATCTGAAACTAAATACATTGCACAAATGCCAACCTTGAAACTGAACAAAAAATATAAAACAATACAGACCAGGCAGTTCACTTTACCATTCATGGATGCTCCCAAAAATTCTTACGCGTGTGGTACATTCTAAAACAAGCAGGCACACACAGCGCAGGGTTAGAAGGATACTCGGGGCAGTACATATAAGTCTCCTTCTGCGTACCTCTTCGCCAACAGACTCTACATCTCCTACCGGAAAAGTCTTTTGAGGGCGTGGGAAGAATGTGATCAGGAAAGTGGCGATCTTTCAATCTAGCCACATCCTCCACCACTCCAACTCTAGGAACACTTGCCTGTTCCACTACAACAAGGCTGCCTATTACAGACTCCTGAAACTTAGCAAAAGTCAACTTTGACTCAGGACAACAATCCTTAAATACAACAAAAGCATTAAAGGTTGCCAAGTGGAAAAGATGGATAGCCAACTTCTTATACCAAATGTAAGCCTTACGAAGAGCAGTGTAAGGTTCCAACCACTGATCTACTCTATCAACACCAGCCATGCGCCTATTATAGTCTAAAATGCACACAGGTTTGCGCGCTTCAGCAACCTGACCCCAAACAGTCACTGGTGAAGTGCTTTCATCATGGATGGTAGTCAGCATGTAGACATCTTTCCTGTCTGAAAACTTCACAGCTAGCAGTTCTTCGCTACGCAACGCACTGCACTGTCCCCGCACAAGCTTGTGACAAACAAGTTATTTTGGGAAACCTTTACGGTTAGAGCGGATTGTGCCACAAGCAGCAGTGTCCACTTTGGCCAATTCCCTGAACAACTGCACATCAGTGTAGAAGTTATCTAGTTATAAATGGTGACCTTTGTTAAAAAGTCTTCTACTAAGTTCCCACACAATTTTCTCAGTCACTCCAAAAGTGGACGGACAACCAGGGGGGTCAATCCTGGAATCCCTACCGGTGTACACCCTGAAATTAGAGACATATCCAGTCCTACTGTCACACAGCATATACATCTTAATTCCATAGCTTGCCCTCTTACTAGAAATGTATTGCCTAAAAACAAAGCGGCCCTTGAACAAGACCAAAGACTCATCCACTGCTATTTCTTTCCCTGGAGCATAGATCTCAGAAAATCGATTAACAAAGTGATCAATGACAGGCCGAATCTTAAAAAGACGGTCACAATCAGGGTGATCTCGTGGCAACGCTAAACCATTATCGACAAAATGCAGCATCTGAAGCAGAAGCAAATACCTATCACGACTCATGACTGCTGGAAATATAGCCGTTGCCATCAAGGGACTAGTAGACCAATATGAAGACATTGATGGCTTCCTTAGCAAGCCCATCAAAAAAGTTAAACCCAAGAACTTCTTCAACTCATCCAGATTTGTGGGAGTCCACCGGGTAGCTCTAGAGTGGGGCCTAAGGCTGGCACTGTTGTCTCTCAAATACTGTTCAGCATACAAATTAGTCTGCTCAACAATCTCTGCCAAAAATACATCGTCCATAAACAACTGAAAAACATTTATCGGCAAAAAGTTTTCAGTATCCACTCTACACCCTGGAACACCAGTAAAGTCTGGCAATGCCGGCTGCACCATGCCTGGGGCAACCCAGAGGTCAGCACTTCCAACGGGAAGCCTTGCAGCCCCAGGCTGCAGCCCAGATGCCTCTTGCTGCACTATCGGCACATCAATGTCCTCCTTTAAAACAGGCACTTCATCCGCACTAAGAGTAGCTTCATCCACACTGAGAGTAGCTTCATCATCCGATGATTCCTCGTGGACAAAAAACTCACTGCCTGAATCTTCCACTCCCTTCTCTGCCTCAGATGCAGTCAGTCTCTGAACCATGGTCAGAGGAAGACTCAAAAAGCATACCAACAACTTGCTGAGCAGTAATCCTGCGGCTAGCCATAATCCTTACTAAGAAAGGAGACTGCACAAACAAGTCAACAACAACCAACTCTGTGCAAAATAAGTAAGTAAAAGAAATGTGTGCCTTTATCACAAAGATCTATATACTCAAAAACTATACGATTCACTTGCAAGAGACAGCTACACTCACCAGCACCTACTCTGAAGAGACACAGCAAAAACCAACGATATCCCACTAGAAAGAAAAAAACAAAACCAATTACTCACAAAACAAAATGCACATCAAGCACAAATGCAAAAAGTTTTTCACACTCAATGAAACAGAAGCTAAACATTCAGCTATTATTACACCATTTACAAAAAGACATTCATGCAGGGAAATGAAACTCATTTAGAGTAAATAGTACAAAAAACAT
Source organism: Calotriton arnoldi (assembly GCA_963921515.1). Taxonomy (NCBI): domain Eukaryota; kingdom Metazoa; phylum Chordata; class Amphibia; order Caudata; family Salamandridae; genus Calotriton; species Calotriton arnoldi. Next base: position 3,378,397 of record CAWUFW010000717.1, read on the forward strand.
TTTCTTACCAAACACATGCAACTACACAAACTGCAGTACCACCAGCGACGAAACCGCAACCTGGAACATCAGTCTAAAGAGCAAAAGCCTTGAACTAGAATAAAAAGGAAAAATAAAACGTTACAATTGCAATTCAGAAGAAATAAAACAATTAACATTATAACACGCTATGTCACTACTTAAATGGTCAATCTGCAGATGGGCCTTCAAATAGGGCCGAGAAAAATGGGGGTGATCTTGCCCAATGGATCTGGTGGGGTTTTCTGCCAGGCCGATCTGTCCCCAGGTGGGGCAGAAAACAGCAGGCAGAAATGTTCCCCCTTGCAAAAGAAATAGATCCCTGGTGCCTAGTAGGGTTTTCTGCCCCCCCCCTCCAGCCTGGGGGCAGAAAGGCCAAAAAAACGGGCAGATCTGTCCCCATTGTGGGGCAGAAAATATATAAACATAACTTAAGCCCCTTGGAAGCAACCTTCCATCCGCAATAAAAAAAAATCCCTGGTGCCTAAAGGGGTTTCTGCCTCCCCGGGAGGCAGAAAGGCCAAAAAAACGGGTCGATCTGCCCCCGGGGGCAGAAAAATCATCCAGTTAATTTGACGCCCTTGGAAGCCACCAGGGATTTTGTTTTTTGATGTATGAAAGCCTTGGGTCGCTTTCATACAACAAAAAACAAAATCCCTGGTGCCTAATGGAGTTTTCTGCCCCCCCTGGGGGCAGAAAGGCCAAAACAACGGCCCGATCTTACCCCAAGGGGGGCAGAAAAACATCCAAAATAATATTGTCCGCTTGGAAGCGACCTTTGCCCAAGGGGTCGCTTCCATGCATTCAAAAAATAATCCCTGGTGCCTAGTGGGGATTTCTGCCCCCCCCCCCACCCCTGGGGGCAGAAAGGCCAAAAAAACAGGCCAATCTGCCCCCAATGGGGGGGGGGCAGAAAAACATCCAAAATATTATTGCCCCTTTGGAAGCGACCCTTGCCCAAGGGGTCGCTTCCATGCAGTAACAAAATAATCCTTGGTGCCTAGTGGGGGATTTAAAAAACGGGCCGATCTGCTCTCGGGGGGGGCAGAAAAATATCAAAAACAATAATGGCCCCTTGGAGCGACCCTTGCCCAAGGGGTCGCTTCCATGGAGTGAAAAGGATATCCCCGGTGCCTAGTGGGGGCATTTATGCTGCACGATCGCGACGCTGTGCGCGATCGTGCAGCACAAATGCCCTTCAAAGAGACATCAGGGGAGAGGAAAAACTCTTTCCTCTCCCCCGATGCCTCAATGCATTGCAGTTTGCCCCCCCCCCCGCCCCACCGGAGCAAGGAAACTTACATGTTTCCTCCGTGGACGCCCGGAAGCAAATGGCTTCCAGAGCGTCCAGGGCTTCCTAATGACGTTGGCGAGCGCTGTGCGCACTGACGTCATGGGATTGTCCGGGGGGGTCGGGGGTGCCATCCCTCTTTGTGGGGGCTAGATGGGCTGCCCATGGGGGGAGCGTCAGCGCTTCCCCCATGGGTGGGTGCCATAACGGAGCGGTTCGGTCATGAGCACACGCCCACCGTGGGTCATGACGGAACCGCTCAGTCATGAGCATAGAAAGGGTTAAACATATTAGCTAGTGAGACAATATAGATACAATTAAAAACATAAACACCTCTGAATTATATAGGTTGTGGTAATCTATGAAACCATAACCCCCCCCAATGCACTGCACATTGCCTCACGCATGCGGTCACAGATTGCTTCACAAATGTCATCTTTTAGACACCACTGGTGACATCACATCTTTATTGACATATCTGATGCTTCAAACAAATGGATTGTTAAACAACTATTGGCTGAGAACGTGACTATAGACCTTGCTTCTGTATTTAACAAATACAAGGGCATACATTAGTTGAAAGTGGGAGTGTAACCTTATGACCGCAGTGGCTGTGAGGCTAGTCATAAATACCTGCCGAAGTTGCCCAAGGAAACACACAAAGATATGGGGCAAGTGGTGGGACTACTTTGGGCTTGGTGTTATGTTATAAGGATGCTCTGGTGTGCGCACACTGGGATTCAGATGATTCCTGGCTGTGATGAGAAGCTTATGATTCTGCTTTGTGACTCTGCTGGTCATGTTTGGTTATCTACTGTTTATGATTTTCTTTGTATTAAAATCAATAAACTTGTTATTAAAAAAAAAAAACTGCTGAAGTATAGATTCCAGGATATTGACTACCACGTTGTTATCAAGGTTGCCGTAAGTGTATACAGCAGTGTTTCCCAAACTGGGGGCCAGGAAAGTCCAAGCAATAAATAAAGTTGCCTTTACATTCTCTATTTATCTTATCACATTTGCTGCCTTCAAGATGGAGGTCAAATGTCACAGCATGTCTTTAGACAAATTGCTGCTTTTTATAACATGGGAATTGATTGGTGTTAACAAACTCCTCTCACTTTGTAGTCAGAGAAAAAATGCAAAGTGAATTATGTGACAGTCTTGCTGGGGTACAGAGAAGGCTGTAGGAGGACATTTTTTGCAACACATAACGAGGACATTTTTTGCAACACATAACTAAATGTAAATACCTGTAAATGAACTGTACACATTCAGCAATTAGGAAAGCAAAAATAAAGGACATTTTTTGTAATTCTAAAGTGTGATGAAAACAAACATTTTAATACGATCAAAACTAATCAAGACAATTACTTGGTGATGAACAAATGATACATATTCACTGAACCCCGATTTCCACACATTACTATTTGAGTGCAATATTGTTTTATCAGTAAAACAGTATGTCTGTGCAAATTTTTAGGGCATTACAATGAAAAATGTGTTGTCTGTAAAGGACAACAATGCACTACCACATGATGCTTTAGGTACATTAAAAAATCGTCCCCCTAACGTCCATTAAAGATTGGTGGGTCACGAAAGTTTATCATTCTAAAAAGTGGGTCGTGGTTCTAAAAAGTTTGGGATCCAGTGGTATTCAGATAAGTTACTTGCGCTCCCTTTGTACAAAAGGCTTCCGGTTGGTTCATGGCACATGGTATACAGGGGCGTAGCTCCAGGGGGGGTGTTTGGGTGTTACACCCCCCCCCATGTATTTTCAGATGAATAGGTGGGTACAGGTGCTTTCAGTTGGGATGGTGAGGTGTCTGTCGGACTTCACCTGTGATTTTTGCATACACACACTGACAACACACACTCTCTCTCATCTCTGTTTTGAAAGAGCTAAAAAATGTTTCTTTTACAAAATATTGTTTCCCTCATTTAGTACTCCTATTAATCCGCATTCCTCTCCCTTTCCACTGCCCCTTAGGCCCCTCTGATGCGCCCTGCTTGTCATATAATGTATTTTAGCATTAAATGCCAGCGTGATGGTCGGGAAATCGGATGCTCACACCCCTCTATCCCCCCAATCTTACTCACCAAGCTACGCCCTGATGGTATTTTTACTGCTGAACGTGATTGTGCTCTCACGGTCCATGATGTTCAGAATGTTACAGGCCACACCGAGCAACACGTTGTTACTAATAAAAAATACATTACATTTGTTTTTTTATATTTTCTGCTACAGAAAGATAATGTGTCTGTGTACTGCAGCCGAACTGGAAGCTTTGGTTTACTTCACGAGATTTGACAAAGAACTATTTAAAACCTAGGAATATGTGGAAAAATAAACACATTAATGCATGACGAGGACTAGGCTGGGAAGAGGTGCCTTCTCTCAGTGACACTGGGTGTTCTCGGCTCCCATGCTGCAGGTGAGGTGGTGCTGCGTCATGCGGCGGCAGCCTCACTCCCTGGGAACGGCACTATGCCGCAGGCTGCCAGCCGGGCCTGGAAGCGCTCCAGTTCCCACTCCTGTGCCGGTGTGAGCTGAAGCCAGGGTCCAGTCTGCAGAGCAGATACGGGCGGGGGAGCGGTCTTTCCCAGGGTTCCCCGTGCCCGCACTTGCTGCCCATACATCACCGTCATCGTCGCCCCCCACCGTGCCAACTACAACTCATGCCCGGCTGTGAGACAGACAGGGTGAGGGGGGTGGGTGGCCAAAGCAGCTGTTCTCAAGCAGTGAAAGTCGCAGTACGCGGGAGAGCCTGTGACTATGTAGGCCTGAACTGTGGCTCCTCACACCCCTGCCTGAACTGTGGGGTCCCGTCACAGCTCTGTCAATGGGGCATTTCTGACCCATGCAGCCCCAACAGCAGAGCTGAAAGCCCTACCTACGCAATGAACCTGAAAACTCAACCACACAGTTCTCCACCTCATTTCTAACCTGAAGCGCGCCCTATAACCAGGGCCACTAGAATTATGCGATTGTGCGGCCGCGGCGATTTCCGCATAAATATAGATGTGTCGTATTTTGCCACATAATCCATCATCTGCTGCATAATCTGCAGATTTTAATCCAAAAAATTGTGTTTCTAGCTTCAGTTCAAAAGTTACTAAAAACCCAGCAATACGTGTTGCTGCACAGTGGAAGACCCTTGACAAAGGTTGGCTGATCACCTTTCTGTAGCTTTTTGCTGTGTTTGGCTTTTGAAATGGTAGTAGTGAGTTGAAACAAATGCCCAGACAGTGTTAACAATAAAAAAAAAAAAAAGACAATGAAGTAATACTATCCCAAAATGTGGTGCATAATACTGCAAATTTGCCTTTTCTTGCCGCATAATTTACTCAACCCTGCTGCATAACTTGGTCCTCCCCTGCTGCATAATTCCAGAGGCCCTGCCTATAGGTCCAGTACCAGGACTCGCATAGGGCTCTACCAGTTCACCTCACCTGTTATTCCAGCGGTGACCCACAGCTCTGCAACACAACCTGCGCTATACTTTTAATGTCCCTGCTGGAGAGCGTGTACTTGCACTCCGCTTTGTCATGTGCCTCAAACCTGAAGCACGCCCCCCTATTCCAGAACCCAGGCATACACAAGCTCTACCAGTGCACCTCAAGCGTAACCTCCAGCGCACCCTTCTATTTCAGGCTGGAGGCCAAGAGTTCTGCTGATGCCCCTCATGCTGCGCTACGCCCCCTGCTGTTACAGTATGTGTTTATTTATGTCACCTGGCTTTATATAGCTCCACTTGCAGAACTAGGTTGCTTTAGAACTAAGGTTACCAGCAGGGGCGTAGTTATGGGGGGGGTGTTACACCCCCCCCTAAAAAATGTATTCTGTAGTAAATAGTTGGGTACAGGTTGTAGGAAAGTGCCCCTTTTTGCATGATTTCCCCCCCACAACCGCGTTGTTACATTGCATACCATTACAACGCAAGCCGTTACAACGACTTGCTGTAGGGGGCAGAAGTTGTTGGATTTTAAATCCAACACCCTCCCTACTGTTGCACAGACTGGAGTTGGAATAGTAAATTATACTATTCCAACATCCAGCGCCCCCCCACTGCAAGTCGTTGTAATGACTTGCGTTGTAATGGTTTGCGATGTAACAACGCGGTCGTTGTAATGACCGCGTTGTAATGGCATGTGTTCTAAACGCATGCGTTGTAACGTGGCATATTCAAGAAAATGTAACTAAACTGCAAACCTTAAAAAGTCTTACTTACCTCGTATTGTGAGATCCCCGGAGTGGTATCCAGCCATACCACCCCGAGTAGTCGATGTAATCTGAAAGTAATCCAAAAGTCTTCCAAAAGTAATTACTGTGTAATTTAAACTGTTTTGAACTCAATACAAACATGATTACAAATTCAACACAACTGCATTTCCTTGTAAACTCTGCGCCAAGTTCTGATTGGTTCTATAATGAGACATAAGTATACCTTTTTATACTTACCTAATTGGTCTGGATTCTGTTTCTGAGTGTGTGTAATCAGTACTTGATTGAGTGAATACAATAAATGCTTAACACACCCTCTGGATAAGCCTAACTGATTGCCCACACTACCACAAAGAGAGCTGTTAGTACTTACCTAATTTAGCCTCTGCTATACCTCTGGGGACTCCCTGGACTCTGTGCACACTATACCTTACTTTGTCATAGTATATACAGAGCCAGCTTCCTACTTTCAGTCGGGTAATGTTAAGTGTCTGTCGGATTTCACCTGGGATTTTTACATCCCCACACTGACAAAAAACACACACATTCTCTTGTCTACATTTTGAAGGCATTAAAAATGTTGATTAGTTTGGGAAATATTGCGTTTTAAGTACCCCTACCAATCTACACTCCTCTTTCTTTCCCATGCCCCTTAAGCCCCTTTCATGTCCTGCTTCTCATATAATGTGTTTTAACAAGATGTCCCAGCGTGATTGTTGGGAAATCTGAAGCTCACACTCCCCCAAGCAGAGCCGGCCTTTAGCATGGGCGAGCTGGGCCCAGGCCGCCAATATTCTGAGGGGCGCATGGAGATGTGCGCATTAAGGTTATGTCAACAACAGCGACCTTCTCCTCTTGCTCCAGCCTTGTCCTTGTCTGTTTGTTTCTGTCTGATTTGCCTGTTTAAAGTGGTTTTAGCCCCTCATTATCATACTGTGAATCATGTTTTTAACACTCCTTTAGCCCCTTCCCTTGCCCTGCCTTCACCCTCTGACCCCTGACAGCTAAGCTATTGGTGATTTAGGTGAGCTGGGGGAGGTCCGGGAATGTTTGTGTTCAGGGGCCAATCCCTACTCATCCAGGTACTGACCAGTGAACACAAAAGGGACCCCCTACTGCCTCATTTAATTCACTACATCAGCAAGGGCACCAAATTTCTCTCCGCCCACGCCCAAGGCACTATCTTGGCAAGGGCCAGCTCTGGCCCAATCATACTGACCAAGCTATGCCCCTGGTTACCAGAAGTCTCCATTTCACCAACGACACCAAGCTCCAGTTCTGCGTTATTGTTTAACAGCCTAATGCATTCTGGGAGCTACAGTCCTGGCTCGATTCAGTTGTTCCAATTGAACAAACACACCTGAAAACAAATTAGTAAATGAAAAGCACAGACATTGTGACAATCAGCGCATCAGTCAAAACTTTATTGTCAATTAATAAAATGAAATACAATTTACATAAAACATCAAAATAAAGTAAAAAGGTACTAGCACTACTAAAATAGAACTACAAAGGTCTCTACTGCCATCCATTTGACTACACAAGTTAAAATAATATAGATCATGACTAGTACACCAGCCTCCCTACCCTCAGGTATAGTTGCCTTCAGAAACAATAAACTTCTACTAAACACAAAAGACAAAAACGCTGCACCTAGGTCCACACATTTAATAGATGCCCCTGCAGGCTGCATGTCCTCGCCCTTTAAACATGGAATAATTGCTTTCTTGCGTGTGTGAATATCCGAATTGGGTCAGTTATTCCTAAAATAAAGATTTTGTTCATCCGCCAAATACTAACATATACACAACACGGGCAACTATGAAACTCTTACATACCCATGTACCTTGATGGCTTTTTCGTCTCAATATTTCAGGTCTCATGACCCTAAAAAGGCAGCAAATTCTATCTGTAAGGAACGAATCTTAACACATTTATGTAGTGAAAGTTGGTGCTTTACAGAGAACAATATTCTGTCCTAAACCTAAATTCATATACTGGAGTTCTAAATTCACTATATTTCATAGAGCAGACATCACGGGTATCCATCATGAAACTCTCTTGATTCACAACATATTAGTACCTCGCTTAAAATGTACCTGTAGATCCTACCATACCATGTCAGCCTAGTCCTCATTTGTTCATGTGAGCCCTGGAAGTAGTTGACCCAAGGTCAAGTTATTTGGCCCAACGACCTCAATTACATTCCACACTATACCATTGATGTGCTAGCATCCGGGATCAGGTGGCGGAAGTTAGAACACTGCGCCTTAGGGTTTCGTGATGACCTTGGAAGGTCTAACTCTAGTAATAATGAACAGTTAACATAGCTGTCTTAAATTTCATAATCTAAAGTTGTTTACAGTCCACTTTCTTGTCCAACCAGACTCCTTGATAGCAGTATCCTATCCTTATTTCAATCTTCTACTTGTACGTCTTTAACATTATAGCCTCTCTTACAACCCGTCTCAACCACACTAGTGCTTTACAAATTGGCCTCAAGGTCATTACCTTTATTACATTTTTTGTAACCCTAAAATTATCCTCTGTAACACAATACCAGCACGGTCAAGCAATAAGCAATACTGTGACATCCACAGGTTGCAAAAACGCCACATGTGACATGCTGACCTTAAAGGGGAAAATTTACAATAACAGCGGGTCACAAATTCGCTTTAAAGAAATTATGTAATATGAGCGCTAATAGACTCCCCTTTCAGTCCAGACTCAAATGTTATATGAACCCAAGTCTACAAGTTATATTAAAATATATAAATAACATTAATATATATGATTATTATATAGTTATTATAGCAGATAGCAACATGGAGTCCTCTAGTAAAATTACTTAGGGCACTGACTGTTACACCTGTGTTTGGAATGGCTTCAGAGAAGGCTATGAGAGGAACAGGAGAAAGAAGAGATTTATCACCAGGCCTGCCAAGTCGTAGCTGGACGTCTGTGGATATTATAGACCCAGGAAGGTCATCTCTGGATGGAGACACTGAGTCCTGAGATCTCTTGTTTGTTGCAGTGAGGACTGACAAAAATCCAGATCTATATTTCTGAGATGGCATGCACATATCTTCATAACGTATTCTGTACATGAGGAGGCAGCATATGCAACAAGTGGCTCATTAATTAAACTTATATACACTTTTGTCAATGCATGTCTGCTCTAGCCTGCTGCACTCAATAATGTTCTAGTACTAGCTTCAATACACAGACCTGCTAATGCACCTCAGTCCTGACCTACAAGATGATCTGCTGTCCAAGTCGGATACTAACACAAGTATGCTAATGAACCTTGCTCTTTCTACAGAGTCACAGTGGATGTTTTTCAGTTTTGTTGGACCCAATTGTTTCTGGCTATAGAACTCTGTGTACTTTACCTCTGCTAATCAGTGGTGAAGTGCTTCCACTGGACTGCAGCCAAGGTGTATTTAAATGAAAATGACTGCAGCACCCATTGTGCCGTCCACTACGGTGACAATAAGCCTTATTGTCCATAAGGCAGGGTGCGTGGTATTTAAAAGTAGGACATGTAAACTTTTAATGTTAAACATGTCCTTACCATGAAAAAGCCCTAAAAGGTATTTTCATTGTTGTAGGTTGGCTGTTCCATTGAAAAGCACTTGAATACAATATTACATTGAATAAATGTTATCTCTGTCTAGGAAACATATTTATTTTTGGGACTTTTGGAATTATTTATTACAAGCCCAAATCACTGGTGAAGTTGGATTTGTAATAAATATTTTGGAAAGTTACCTTTGCCCTGCCTTCATTCGCTGGACACTAGATCTGCATTTTGCTCTCTCGCTCCTGCCAGCCAGTGATTCACATTTAAATGGGCATGAATGAGGTGGAAACGTGCTCCCAGGACAGGGACAAAAGGCCTTGCTTGTGGGGAGGTGCTGTTGTGCCCGTGACAGGATGGCCTGTGGGTTGGGCCCAAGGACCTGATTAACTTAAAAAAAGCCTAACTTGTCACAAGCAGATGAAGCTTGCACCCAGGCCTGCACCCTTCTTTTGTCCTCCCCCCACTACCCTCCTCCAGTCAGACCGGCCTCCTCTTGTGGACATCACAGTGTGGTGTACCATGTGTAGAAGTAAATATAAACTTGCAAATGTAGTTCCTCATGTAGTACATTTCTCTATGGTTGGTACCATACCAAGGGGACCACACAGAGTCTATACTTATCTTGTGGTGTTGTGTGAGGATAGATCACTTCAAATTGATTATTCTTGCTAGCAATCCAAAATGGGATTTCAGCTCACTTGGTGGGCATTTTACTGACAACCGCATTTAGCGCTTATGGACTAATTGTCTGCAATGGAGCAAGTGTTGTGCAGCATCAGGAACCAACATACCAGTCCCTATTGTCTGTAGCACCTACTGTTTAAGTTGTCTATATATAGTCACTAACTAATTTAATACATTTCTTAGCTCAAGTCAGTCAAGTTTTGTGCTTGAGGATGAGAAGTATAACAAGTTAATAGTGGCCAAGTAGCTCCTGCAAAGCCTAAGAGACCCATTCTATCAGGTCACACTACATGTGGTAGCTGTCCGTCAACCCACGTTTGACGTTGTTCAAATCCTATAGGAATTTCCAATCTTTCATAGAGTTCATATTCAGCAGGAATAGAGGGCAGCTTTATAGGTACGAAAAAAATCCTAGTATTTTGATCTACAGGATCAAACTCCACCGATGAGTAAAAGATTTAAAGAGGGTATGCAGCATGTACTGTAACTACTAGATTTACTTCACCCCCCGCTTCAGGGAACTCCTGGCCCGATGAGGTACTGTGTCAGCAAACCTCTAAATGGCCCTTATCAGTCAAGGCTCAACTGTCATTTTAACACAGATTCAGAATGCAATTTAAAACACAATCAAATGGTAAAAAACATTTACTAGTTAAATAGTTAAATAATTAACGTCCTAATCTAGTGCAGTTTATGTGAATAGATGTTACTGAAATACGAAAGTAAACACAATGGTTATGAATAAAAAGGTGAATAGGCAGTGTCAGATCCTGCTGGAGAGTCAAGACCAGCTTGACAGGTCTCCTGGGGTTTTTCATATACCATTTGTGGCGCACTTCAAAGGAGGGAAATAGAATTGCAAAACAATTTGTGTGTATCTACGAACTATTTGCTAAAAGATCCTATTTGTTCTACCAGACTACTGTCTCCAAGTTTTCTGGGACAACAGGGACTGCCTAAAACTGATTTTAGTGTTAGATGTGGAAGGACACCAGGATTACCATAGTACACTACCCATATATCCTCGGACATCTGAGCCCAAGTTTAGTGTGCCCAAAGACTTCGGCCATCTTGAAAGTGCCTAAAGTGGGCAAGGTTAGCCCTGGGGAACCTTTACCTCATTGGTTTGGGTGTCATTTTTGTTGCGTGTTCCCCATAGAGCCCATTGTCGTTTTCCCTATGTTAGCCTAACTGTGCACATTGTAGGCCGCTTTTGCTTGGCACACGTTACAAAATATCATGCTTCTTTTTGTCAAAGCTTGCACATGTTTTTGTATTTTGTTCTTTTCTTGCGATTCAGTCAGAACATCTTATGCAAGGTCAAACAACACTGATCCTGGTTATTCTCTGTGGTCGGACACTAGCACCTAGACAGAATAGAGAAATCCAGCTGCTGTTTTTGAACACATAAGTTTAATCATATAACCCGGGACTTGTTGAGAGAAGACATTCTCGCAGAACAAAGGTCCCGCGACGAGAGGAGCTGCGTTAGCTTAGATGTAGAATAGCTATCTATGTATGCATGGTATGGGATTCACCATTAATTCCAGAGATCTATAATATAACACTTTGCTTGAATAGTGAGGGTGGGCTTAGGCAGATCTGTCAGCTAAAATGACAGGGCTTTTTATTGTGTATGGTCTTTTAATGATGCTAATCACACTGTTGACCTGCATATGTTTTCTAACTGCAGCGCAGTTATTAAATGCTAGAGCACGGTAGTTTTAATAAATATTGTAAGCTTCCTTTGTGTCTCTTTGTCATTTCTTGTGGACATGTACAAGTGAGAGAACAAAAGGTGATGACCAGCTACCGCAATCCCCGAGAGGGTCTAGAGTGTTGTGTTCTGGGGTGCCAAATCCCTTGTCTCTATGGCAGTGGCGTAACGAAACTTGAGGGGGCCCCCCTGCAAAGTACAGGGAGAGGCCCCCTTCCGGACACACGTTGGAGCTCTCAGGCCAGCATACTGTGCTGAGGGGGCCCCCTGGAGCTCGGGGGCTGCAGAGCCTTTGTTACACCACTGCTCTATGGAAAGGTTAGGAGGGCAAGTGAGGCACTATTAGCTAGTCGGATTTGGGCCCATAGGTACTGACGTGGTATGGTGACTCAGTCCTTACATACTGATGTTCTGTGGTCCCTGGCATAGCTCGTTTCTGAGCAGAATCCCTGCAACATTCTCACCCTCTAGCTCTTGCCATGCATAAATGTGACATCTCCAGGCACCCACGGCAGAACACTCACGGGCCTGTGGAAGATCAAAAGAGGACTGAACCTGCAGTCTGAAAACTAAGAAGAGCCTAGAAGACTGGACCAGCTTTTCCTTTTGTACACAGGACAAAGATGTGGACTACAAGGGTCATAAGGCTGAGCTCCTGTTAAAACTAGAGGGACACAAAAAACTACAAAAAAGGCTTCTCCTGCAACTGCCCAGCTGTCTAAGGGTAACTGGACCTGGACTGGACCCTCCTATTTCCCTCTGACTGCCACCCTCTGAGTGCCTCCCCGGAGGTCCTGGTGGGCCTTAGGTGAAATCTTTGACCAGGAGGAATTTGGTTACTGTAGCTGACCCGTGCTCTATCGCGGTCAGGTCCTGTTCTACCGCGACCATTGACTATCATTGGAACTTTGTGCTGCTTGGGGCTATTTTTACTTTAAACTTTTCAAATTCATAATTCTGGTTACCCTTCCTTATTGGATATTTTCCATTTTGGTGTGATTTTGTTCATTGAATTTTACTCTATTTTTTCAATTTGTTTTGGGATTCTTATTCTTTTGTATTTCAACTTTATTACTGTTTTAGTACTGCATAAATACACATTGCCTCAAAATTAAGCCTGTCTGCTCTGTGCCATAACTACCAGGCGGTTGAGCTCAGGTTTATTTAGTGATTCACCCAGACAAGGATTGGTATTATTATTTGAGGTGGGTACTTACCCCCTCAGCTAATAACCTAATTTCTTACACGCTCAGTCCTGCAAACAAGCAGGTCTGCCAAGACACCTCAAACATAGCTCTCAGCAACCCCGCAGCTTGTGCATGCATCTGAGCCGCACCCGGTAGCACACACCCAGCTATTCCTGTACTACCACTCACGCACGGGTCTCCACTAACAACATCGATGGGGCCCAGGCACAGCTCCACCTCAGAGCCTCAATCATGACGTGCATAAATAACCCTCGTGTCCTCAGATCTGTCCGGCTGCTGGAAAGGCCAGCCCGCGGTGTCGGCTCACACGCGCCAGCAGCTCATGTGATTTCTAATTTTAACACAACCTGGGCCCAGCCTTCCTGCACCACCGCCGCAGGAGGCGAAGCACGTGATCCTACCTCAATGACCTGCAGGTGTGGAGAGTGGAAGGGTGTGTGGGCCAAAGAGTAACCTGTCACCAAGCAGACAGCAAGGCCTTTATTTGCTGCTAAGCTCCATGGAAAGATGCTAAATATATTTTCCACATGCAATCAGCAAAAAATATCGGACATACTCACGACACAAATTGTAGTGGTCGGTTACACCGCATATCCGGAGGCACACAACATACTTTCATTCGTATACCCAGGGCTGGCGCTAGGCATGGGCAGTGTGGGCAGCTGCCCAGGGCCCCATAGTCAGCCCTCCAACTTGGGGCCCCGCACCAATGAGACACAGCCAGGTTATGGCATTAAAGATGCAATCTTACAAGTGCGCTGCCGCCACCTTAAGGGGCCCCCTCACCTGGCCTCATTGCTTTGGTGTAGCGAAGCAAACCTGAGGGGGGTGAAGGGTGGAGGGGGCAGTCCCAGTTGCAGGAAAACACATTCCTTAGGTTTGTCCGGCAATTAGGTCTTCACCCCCCACCCACGCAGAGGCACAGCGAGATGGCTATTGTCCCTCTGTTTAGCTCCCTGGCAGTCTCTGCAGATAAGCAACCCTCACACCTCCAGCCCTTTATGAGCTGTTAAGAGGCACTTAAGGAGAGGGAGGGGCTGCAGCTTCAGGAGCAGGGGCATCTATTGAGATGCAGGCAGCCCTGAATGTGTCAAGTCTATGCAAATTAGAGGGGCCTCACAAATTTCCTTTCTGCCCAAGGCCCCCAGAATCCTAGAACCGGCCCTGCATATACCCCAATACGTTTCTCACGCTGCATCAGTCAAGCCAAGGGGAGAGCCAGAGAAACAAAACAATGAGAGGCACTGCAGTGACTGCTCAACCAAAACAGTTATTGCAGTGGCTAAGGCACTTCGAGTTAAATGTTCCGACAGTGGTGATCTTAGGGAGTGGTGGAGGCCCCGGAGGGCCACTACTGGTCCCATGTCACACGGAGTGACTGAACAAAGCGAGCGAACCCGTTTCCTCTAGGAGAGTTTGGCAGAGGGAATTGTACGGCGGAGGTAAATGTTTGAGCCAATGAGGCTAAAATCGAGAATTTAATAAAATATTTTTTTACATACCTTTGCTAAAACGCCATAGTTTTTTTGAAGGCGGGCTCGTGAAATATTTCAATATTTTTATTATTCTCCAACAAAGGCATATTTAGGGCCAGTGGAATTATGTGATCTATGGCCGCTGTGTTTTCCGCGCAATTGTGCATTTGCTGCATTAGCCACATAATCTATCATCTGCTGCATAATCAACAGATTTTACCAACAAAAAAATTGTTTCTAGCTCAAACGGATCAAAAGTTACTAAAAACGTTGCAGCGTGTTCCAGCCCAATGCAAAAGTTCACTAGTCATCTTTCGGTAGCTTATTGCTGCATTTGGTTGCTAAACAGGTAAAATTGAGGTCAAATATTTGCCCAGACAGCGTGACTGTGAGTAAAAATATCAAAATAATGAAGTAATACTATCCCAAAACGTGTTACAATTTGCTGCATAATTTGTCTTTTCTTGCCCTTAATTTAGTCAAGCATGCTGCATAATTTGGTCCTCCCCTGCCACATAATTCCAATGACCCTGGACATACTCACAAAGGGATACTGGAGTTCACCCACTTCAAGAAGATTTTCAGCTAATCCTAGCAATATGGTGAATTTCTCAGCTGAATTTCCCTAAAAAAATATTTAAATGACCGCAGGCAATACAAGCAGTTTGGAAAATGGAGTTACACATGCCCTATCAATATTTGTTTGCGTCTCTCTTCACTTCTACATTTTACGCCAGTTTGTTTTTCCATCCTGCCCTATCAAAATAGATTCTCAGTCATATGTTACGACTGAGGATGTCCTTAGAAAGGGTAAAGAGGAGGAATACAAAAAAATACCCATTTCATAATTTCGGGCCTTAGACAGCAGAGCTATACATTTGACACACTCCTACATCAGTGATACGACTCAGTTTACAGACTTACATGTTCAGAAAACAGACACGTCCTTAGAAAACACTAGTAAGCATCACTTAAACATCAGCTTTAAAAAACATATCTGAAAGTTGTCCTCAAACGTCATCTTTTCAATCTATGAAAATACACTGCTTTTATTATCTAATACAAGGTGTTTTTTTATTTTGGAAAAGTATACCTAAAATCCCAAGTTGATAATTTTTCCCATGAAAACTCTATTTTGCCTAAATTACCAGCTTTTCATTTGGTCCCCATTTTCATTAAGAATTTACCAGTAGTACTGCCTCTCATGGACAGATTTAGCCTTGCATACCCTAGCTAGTATCGACGTCTCATGCCATGAACTATGGCCATCATGTCAAAGTCAGCAAAAAAGGCAAGGGCAACCTCAGTTCATGGAAGCAGATAATATATCAAAAATCACCTCCTTTATGTCAAGGCCAGCATCGTAATGAATGACCACAGTATGCCAAGAATAAGCGGCAGCATTATGATAGAGCCAGTACTAGACCAAGTGTGTCACCATCATGCCACAAATTAAAAAATATATATATCAAGAAATTATCCTAGAGCAAATATTAAACCTTATGTGGGAAATAGTCAACTCATCCAATATATCAATCAATCAGGGGTCTGTAAAGCGCCACTACTCACCCGCAAGGGTCTCAAGGCGCTGGGGAGGGGGAGTGCGGGGGAGTGGGTGGCTCCGTTCAGTGCTGGGATAATCCGAAGAGCCAGGTTTTGATGTCCTTCCTAAACTGGACGCACACACATGATAGCCAGACAGACGTACACAACCAGTCAAGACTTTTTTCGTTCTATAGATGCCTGCATCCCGCTCTGACTGCTTGCCCCACTCAGCTGGCATTTCAGATACTTCTTGGCTCACTCCCAATACTCCTCAGTCCTGTTCTGGTTGTATCACAGGCCCTGTGGCACACATACAGCATCACTGGCAGGGCAGGGCCTGGGTGGAGATCCTCGGCTGTCATACACATTAACCATGATGTCAGGCCTGGCACTGGTTTTTAAGCATTGATGTACAGCCCCATCTTTCTAACAAAGCGCGGTACATTAGCGTTTTGAATAACACAAACTGTGCATGTCAGATGAGCCAAGCATGGACCACCAGACTCTCAGGCATACATGTCTTTCAAACATCACTTCAAGGGTCTGAGTATTGGGAAAAAAGAGATGAGCCCAAATACCTTTCTATGTATCGACAAGGGCTCCCTTGGTGATTAGGGCAGTGTTAGAACTGGGGGTCTCTAGTTGGCAGAGGTAGGTACCTTTGTCCAAATAGGGACCCTTGCTTCTAGTCAGGGTAAGGGGGATACACACTTTAGATAACCTCTGCTCACCCCCTTGGTAGCTTGGCACGAGCAGACAGGCTTATCCTAAAGGCAACGTGTAAAGTATTTGTACCAACACTCACAGTAACACAGTGAAAACACCACAAATGGACACCACACCAGTTTAGAAAAATAAAGTATCTTTATCTAAACTACACAAGACCAAAACGAGAAAAATCCAACATACAAAACTCAGTAGAATGTTTTTAAAAAGGGTTGTTGCAAAAATAAACTTGTAGATCTCAAAATGCGACACTTTCAGTCTCAAAGTACCTGGGATGCGTAACGCAAAACAAGCAAAAGGGGCGCAGTGAAGGCGATGCGTTGGTTCTTCCTGCGCTCCGGTTCCGGTGCGACAAAATGGCGCCTGAGAAGCGTGTCGCAGGGCCTGTCGCGGCTCAGAAGTTCGCCGCGCGGCCGTCGGGCATGCACGCATCGCATCTACAGTGTCACATCGCAACAAAGACGCCATTTCATCGCATCGCACCGGATCTGCGTAACGCACCACAGTGATGCGACGACACCCTCGGTGACGGCGACACGCTTTTCCGGTGTTGCGACTGCGAACAGCGACGGTGCGCTTCCTCAGCGATGCGACGGCCCTGCGACACGCTTCTCCGGTGATGCGATGACACCCTCGGTGACGGCGACACGCTTCTCCGGTGTTGCGACGGCGAACAGCGGCACCGGCGACACGCTTCTCGATGATGCGACAGCGGTTGCTGTGGTGGCGTCACGCTTCTCTTGTTGCGAAGCGCTTCCAGCTCCCAACAGCAAGAGAGGCCTCACACACAGTTAAAGGCCCTCCTGGCAGACTGGAACTCCCAGCAAGGAAGTTCAGGGTAGCTGGGGGTGAAGTCCTTTTGTGTCCTGGGACTTCAGAAACAGGAGGCCAGCTCTTCTCAGGCCCTTGGAGACTTTTCTTCAGATGGACACAGCACTCAGGAAAGTCCTTCTTCAAGCAGGGGGACAGAGCACACAGCAAAGTCCTTTAGATCTCTCCTCAGTAGAAACAGCAAACTGCAGGCCAGCCCTAGACACACTTGGGCAGTACTTCTCCTCAGTCTCTTCAGCTGATCTTCGTTGGCAGGGATTCTTCTTGATCAGGAAGTAGTAGTCTAAAATTCAGTGGTTTCAGCTCTAGTATTTATACCCCAAAAGTCTTTGTTCTCCATGTGTGAGGGGTCCTGGACCCAGTCCAAACCAGTTCAGGGTGCATTCTGCCAGGGCACCTCTCCTTCCTTTGTGAGTGTGGGCCAGGGTCATCAGGCACACCGCAGGAGGTGGAGCCAGCATTGTGGAAGGCAGGCAAAGCCCTATTCAGACCCAGGTGCTACTCCTCCCACCACTCTACATGCAGATAGGTCTATTCAGCCTAGTGCTGACTCACCCAGCCTCCTGCAGCCACCCCCAGCCCCTGTCACTCACAAACCAGACAGTCAATTCACAAACAGGCAGAGGCACACAGAAAGGTTGAACAAGAAAATAGCCACTTTCTCAAAGTGCTATTTCCAAACTTAGAATTTAAAAACCATCTTCACTAAAAGATGTGTAATTAAATTCTGAGTTCAGGGTACCAGATTCCAACTTTCTATCTTGCTGCTATGGGAAGATATGCAGGTAACCATGTTACACAGCATTCCCCATGTTATCCTATGGGCAAGATAGCCTTTCAATAGTGAAAACGAAATTGGCAGTATTTCACTATCAGGACATGTTACCCACACTAGTACATGTCCTACCTTTCACATACACTGCACCCTGCCCAGGGGGGTACCTTGGGCCTACCATAGGGTGTCCAATGTGTAAGAAAAGGGAAGGGTTAGGCCTGGCAAGTGTGTACACTGGCCAGGACAACATGGCAGTTCACAAACTGCGCACAGGCACTGCAGTGGCAGGCCTGAGACACCATCTTAGGGCTACTCCTGTGGGTGGCACAATCAGTGCTGCAGGCCCACTAGTAGCATTTGAATCACCAGCCCTGGCACACTCAGTGCACTTTACTAGGGACCTACTGGTAAAGCAGATATACCAATCATGGATAGCCAATCACAATAACAATTTACAGAGAGAGCATATGCACTTTAGCACTGATCAGCAGTGGTAAAGTGCCCAGAGTACTATAGCCAATAACCACAGGTCGGGCAAAATAAAGGAGGAAGAAGCAAAAAGTTTGGGGATAACCCTGCAAAAAGGGCCGTTTCCAACACAACCCCCTTCCAGCCTAAAGCCAGGGTAGACCAAACGATACCTCGATGGGATTCCCTGCTTGGGGCGATAGAACACGGAAACTGGCCTGAACAGCAGGGTCCTATTCCTGTTCTATGCCTTCCTGAACCCCGTTGGATCCCTCTAGCTATACTCTCAGGGCCCACCAGGCTAACCAATGGGGGACCCTTCTCCTCACCTGGGGACCCCATCTGTACAGCGCCTAGACTTACTTTGCTCACAGATGGGTCCACACTGGTAGACAGTACCCAGATGGCCAATACAGAGGTGTGGCCCAGTCCACCCCCAGGGTGTGACTCCTGCCCCCCTCCCAGGGGCAACTCTGTCCACCAGGACAACCAGCCACAGGGGCCACTGACAGCGGTCAGTGATGAGAGCCAGGCCTCATGCCTGTCAGGCCTCTCTAACCTCTGTGGTGTCAGAAAGTGGGGGGCAGTAGCCCCAGGTGCCTGGCACCTTCTCTCCACTCTCCCTCCTGCCAAGTCAGGTATGGCATCCTGACACTGGCCCGCCAGGACTTCTGGGGACTCACACAGTATCCCCCCGAGGGTAACACATGACTCATGTGTTGTGTGACAGTCTACCTGGCGCAGATCTCCCTACCCCTGTCCACCTGACAGTGCGCGAAAATCCCCCAGGGCAGAAGTGGTGTCACCATGGTCACTCCTGTGAGACTCAGCCCTTCTGGCTGGCCCCTGACCCACTGGTTCTCCCAGTGGGGAACACATCCCCCTCTCACCCCTCAATCTGGACTTCTGCACCCTCCCAACTGGAACGGCGCAGCCAGACAACAGAACCACTGGAGCTCCGTTTACAAATGCTCCAGGTTCTCCTGACACTAGGAGATCCCCCTCAGGAAATGGCCTCCCGGTACAGACTAGGCCCCCCTCCTGGTGTTCCCTTATGGAACCAACCAGCTCCTGGGACTGGGTTTTGGGCACCTTGGGACACAGCCCACTCCCACTCCCTCTCCTCTGAGACTGGACGTGGGGACCCTACACCCCTCCCACTACACTGGGACCTATCTGGGCTACCACAAACCTCCCCTACCTCACTTGGTCGGGGGAAACCTGAGCCACCCCCTTCAGGATCACTCCCAAATGCCTCTTCAGACCCTCTGGAATCCACCAGAAGGTCTACCTCCAGCGCAAGTTCCCTGGACTCAGAGAACTCACACTCCACCAGGTGTTGGCATAGCTCTGGAAAACAGGGACTTAAAATATGCTCTCCAACAAATGAATCACACAGCCCCCTACAGTTATTAACCAAGCTACCCTTTGCCTCACCATCCAGTGCCTCACACAAGTACCCCACACCACTCTTCTGAGATTGGCAAGACAGTGTCTGACTGTCTCTGTCACTCAACCCACACTCTTCTGGGCGGTCTCCACATTCACACACCAGGACCTCTACCATGGGGGAACCCCTCTCCCTGCACCTCTCATCTAGAGTCAGTAGAGCGTCCCTCCCATCACTAGGAATATGATCCCCTGTGCCAGTTCCCCAACCTACTTCAGGGACACTGCACACCACTGGAGCTACCTCATAAACCTGAACCCCCTGGTGTATGTCAACCCCCTCCCTCAAGTCAGGTGCCACATCTCTGGGTGTGTATACTTCTCCCTCAGCACTAGATACCATAATTTTGCTGCCACCATCTGAGCTGGACTCCACCTCCAACTCAGCAAAGCTCACTTCCTGAGCTACACACATTTCCTTTTCCTTGGCTAAGACATTCAAGGCCTCAAGCCTCTCGAGCTCCAAATCAAGCTCCCTCATTCTTAACTTATGTGCCAAGGTCAATTTCAATTCTTCCAAGGCGCGAGCCCTCTCCTCTGCCTTGTGCTGGATTTCTTTTTCCATTTCCAATTGTTTCACCTTGAGCCTCATGACTTCTAACTCATGATCTCTAACCCTTTGGTTTTCCTCCAACTCCTCTGGGGAAAAACTGCTAGCGGAATGGTTGCTGCCAGCCCTGGAGGCTGCTCTGGACACAGGCAGATCCTGTGATCTGAAACCATCCCCTTGTGCATCCTCATCCACCTCTGCATCCTCTGCCTCCCCAGCCTCTTTGGCCTCCCACCAGGCCCTTAAGGCCTTCTGCATCTCCTCCTTCCTGGAGCTGCTCTTCATGGGATATCCAAAGTTCCTGCAGAACTGCTTGAGTTGACCTACTTTGTAACTACTCAACATTTCGATATCAAACTCCAGTCCTGCAACACCACTTGCTGGATTACCCTTCTGAGACATGATGCGTGGCTGACTTTCAGGGTTACTCAAAAATAGAACTAAAAACCAAAAAGAACACAGTATGTGGTAGCGTAGTGGTCTGCACTAAACTAGAGATGTACACCAATTACTGTGGGTCAAGTACAAATACAAGTTCAAATCCTCACCGTTGACCACCAATGTTAGAACTGGGGGTCTCTAGTTGGCAGAGGTAGGTACCTTTGTCCAAATAGGGACCCTTGCTTCTAGTCAGGGTAAGGGGGATACACACTTTAGATAACCCCTGCTCACCCCCTTGGTAGCTTGGCACGAGCAGACAGGCTTATCCCAAAGGCAATGTGTAAAGTATTTGTACCAACACTCACAGTAACACAGTGAAAACACCACAAATGGACACCACACCAGTTTAGAAAAATAAAGTATCTTTATCTAAACTACACAAGACCAAAACAACAAAAATCCAACATACAAAACTCAGTAGAATGTTTTTAAAAAGTGTTGTTGCAAAAATAAACTTGTAGATCTCAAAATGCGACACTTTCAGTCTCAAAGTACCTGGGATGCGTAACGCAAAACAAGCAAAAGGGGCGCAGTGAAGGCGATGCGTTGGTTCTTCCTGCGCTCTGGTTCCGGTGCGACAAAATGGCGCCTTGGTGCGTTACTCCGATCCGATGAAATGGTGTCTTTGTTGCGATGCGACACTGTAGATGCGATGCGTGCACGCCCGACGGCCGTGCGGCAAACTCAGTGAACTTCTGAGCCGCGACAGGCCCTGCGACACGCTTCTCCGGCGATGCGACAATGTAGATGCGATGTGTGCACACCCGACGGCCGTGCGGCGAACTCAGTGAACTTCTGAGCCGCGACAGGCCCTGCGACACGCTTCTCCGGTGATGCGACGACACCCTCGGTGACGGCGACACGCTTCTCCGGTGTTGCGACGGCGAACAGAGGCGGTGCGCTTCCTCAGCGATGCGACGGCCCTGCGACACGCTTCTCCGGTGATGCGATGACACCCTTGGTGACGGCGTCACGCTTCTCCGGTGTTGCGACGGCGAACAGCGGCGACATGCTTCTCGATGATGCGACAGCGGCTGCTGCGGCGGCGTCACGCTTCTCTCGTTGCGTCGCGCTTCCAGCTCCCAACAGCAAGAGAGGCCTCACACACAGTTACAGGCCCTCCTGGCAGACTGGAACTCCCAGCAAGGAAGTTCAGGGTAGCTGGGGGTGAAGTCCTTTTGTGCCTGGGACTTCACCCCCAGCTCTTCTCAGGCCCTTGGAGACTTTTCTTCAGATGGACACAGCACTCAGCAAAGTCCTTCTTCAAGCAGGGGGACACAGCACACAGCAAAGTCCTTTAGATCTCTCCTCAGTAGAAACAGCAAACTGCAGGCCAGCCCTAGACACACTTGGGCAGTACTTCTCCTCAATCTCTTCAGCTGATCTTCGTTGGCAGGGATTCCTCTTGATCAGAAAGTAGTAGTCTAAAATTCAGTGGTTTCAGCTCTAGTATTTATACCCCAAAAGTCTTTGTTCTCCATGTGTGAGGGGTCCTGGACCCAGTCCAAACCAGTTCAGGGTGCATTCTGCCAGGGCACCTCTCCTTCCTTTGTGATTGAGGGCCAGAGTCATCAGACACACCGCAGGAGGTGGAGCCAGCATTGTGGAAGGCAGTCACAGCCCTATTCAGACCCAGATGCTACTCCTCCCACCACTCTACATGCAGATAGGTCTACGAAGCCTAGTGCTGACTCACCCAGCCTCCTGCATCCACCCCCCAGCCCCTGTCACTCACAAACCAAACCAGACAGTCAATTCACAAACAGGCAGAGGCACACAGAAAGGTTGAACAAGAAAATAGCCACTTTCTCAAAGTGCTATTTCCAAACTTAGAATTTAAAAACCATCTTCACTAAAAGATGTGTAATTAAATTCTGAGTTCAGGGGTACCAGATTCCAACTTTCTATCTTGCTGCTGTGGGTTGCGCAATCAGTGCTGCAGGCCCACTAGTAGCATTTGAATCACCAGCCCTGGCACACTCAGTGCACTTTACTAGGGACTTACTGGTAAAGCAAATATACCAATCATGGATAGCCAATCACAATAACAATTTACAGAGCGAGCATATGCACTTTAGCACTGATCAGCAGTGGTAAAGTGCCCAGAGTCCTATAGCCAACAACCACAGGTCGGAAAAAATAAAGGAGGAAGAAGCAAAAGGTTTGGGGATAACCCTGCAAAAAGGGCCATTTCCAACAGGCAGTCAGAGGTCCCTCTCTAATACGTGTGCCTAAAAATAGTTTTTTTAAATTTGAAAGCAGGGTAAGCACTCCTCACAAAGGCTTAATGTGCATGCAAGGCCTGCCCATCCTCAACCCTTGCACTCTTGGGCAGTTGGTGGCATATAAATTAAAACAAGGTTTTTTTTCTGTCTCGTTTCATTCTCATTTCTCCTCACCTCGTGTACCATAACCCTCTATTTTTATCTCTCTCTGCTTACCTTTACCTCTCTATGTATCTACATATTATCCATCTCAATGCTCTCTACATCATGTATTGCTAGTTCAACTCTCTCACAACACACCTCTCACCAATGCACCTCTCTCTACCTCCCTCAAGAACTGAGCTTTCACTCTAACAACCTCTGTGCCACACTTCAACTCTCCTCTTAACATCTCTCTTCCACAACTCTCTATCTCACCCCTCTCACTACACACCACATCTTTCTACAGCTCTCTTCAATCTACTTCATCTCTCTTAACCTCATCTCTTTAACTCACCTCTCTGTTTATTCCTCCATTGCTTTATATCTTACCACTCTCTACCGCTATTTTGGCTGTATCATTATTGCACAACTGTCTGCTGCAGAGGAAAACTAGGTTTGAATTGACATAGGGGTAAAACAGGTTGTATAACCAGTATATTTATACTCTTTCATACAGGGCCACTGCATTTATAACATTCTGCAGCCACTGTGTTTTCCGCAAAATTATAAATTTGCTGCGTTTGCCCCATTATGCATCTTCTGCTGCATAATGTGCATGTAAGAAAGTAGGATCTGCTTTTATGGTTACCCCCACTTTTTGCCTGGTGCTAAGCTGTTACTGACTAGTCTGACTGGGATCCTGCTAATCAGGACCCCAGTCTATCTGCTTTCTCCCTTAAATTGATTTGTTCAGTACTTAGGTACATCCCAGATTGGATACTGGGGTACCCTTATCAGTCCCTAGTATATGGTAGTAAGGTACCCAGGGCATAGGTACCCCAGAGGTCCCCCATGGGCTGAAGCATGCATTATGCCACCCATGGGAGACCATTCAAAATGGAACTACAGGCCTGCCATTGCAGCCTGTGTAAGTTGGTGCTAGCACCACTCACTAAAGATATAGGTTTCCTATATCTAGGGTCACTGCACTTAAAACCTATAAGTCACGCCTATAGCAGGCCTTTTGCAATCCTGAAGGCAGGGTGATTGGTTCTAAGTGTGAGGGTGCCCTTGCATGAGCAGGACACCCCTACGGCCTACGGAGTCCATTCTCCCGGGTTGTAAGTGACGCAGCCATATACTATATAGAGGGGCACAGCGTAATTACGCAATGACCATCTCGAAAACGGCTGCAACGAATCCTATCATGTTTGGTATAAAACATGTTGGAATCATAACCCCACACCGAAAACGGTGTGGGAGGTATGATTCCAAGCACTAGAAGAGCCCTCCATTAGCCTCTCAGTGCTCCCTGTACCAGCCTTCTTGACCCAGACAGCACAAAATGGTTGCTGCCGACCAGAGACACGATTCTGCCCTCCTGCTGCTGAGCCAAGCTTGAGCAAGGGAAGGCAGAACAGTAGGCATCCTGTCACAGGGAGGTGTGACCACCTCCCAGACAGGATTTAGTGTATTGGGGCAAGGTGGGTGCGCTTGCCAGCGCCACTCAGTCTGCATGAGGGGCACATTTTGTTGTCCCCATGCATAGTCCAGTTTAAAACAGTTCTGGGAGCTGTTGGCTCCTGCTCTGTCGCGAAACTAGACAAAGGACATGGGGGTAACCTCCCCACTGTCCAGGCCCTCCCCTGGGAGGGTCCCCTGAATCGTCCCAACCCTTTCCTTAGGGTACTTAAGGGCTTACCTGTGGATGGGTCCCTAGATTCGTCGTGGAACAAGATTCAGATCAGACACCACTTCTTCTTCTACCTTCTGGGCACCCTGGGCATCGCTGGACTTCGTTTGGGCTCGACTTCGTCTCCCTTCCAGTCTGCTGAATCGTCTGTGCCTGTGCACCATACAGGAACCTTCCAAGGCCTGTTGGCATCAAAGACACCTGAAGGAATCTCCCTTGGAGTGAAGGAGTCACTCCCCTGCATTCACAGGCACCGCAACTAAGTCGACCGGTCTGCTGATCCTGAGCTCCTGCGGACTCCGTAAGGTTCTGCAACACAGGTGGTGGTTTTCCACAGCTCCCGAAGCCTGCCCTACCCTCTCACCAAGTTTGAGGCCAGTATCCCTCATGGGGGTTGCAATAACCGAACCCCTGTGCACTGCGTCAGCTTGCGGTTACAAAGGCTTGTTGGCTTCATTCCAAGAAGTTCTTCGGGCTCCAAGTAGCCCCAACCTAGAGCACCTCCAGTGACCAGAAACTTCGGCCCCACCCAATCGTTGTGCATCATGGCCTGCATCTTTTGGTGAGCTGCATGAGGTCCTCTCGTGACTCCAGTGCCTCCGGCCTGTGGGCCCATTTGAGGGTCACTTTTGCTTCTCTTGGGCTCCCCTGATTGCTCAGGCCTGCCTTGACTCCCCTGCTTTTGGTGAGTCCCCTGGACCTTGCTGGTCCCAACATTGCACCTTCTTTGACTTCTGCCTTGGTTGCATTTGCCAAGGCTTGTTGGTGCTCCCACCCGTCACCGACCCCTCAGCAATTGACATCCGACGTGGGACAGCTCTGGTCCGCACACCTGCAGAGTCAGGGTCATCTTCATCCATCCTGCAACACCCGACATCGGAGGGCATTCGTCTTCCAAGTCTCCTGGTCACTACTGAGTGACATAGACTCTGTCCCCTCTGCTTGCAGGTACCTCTCAACTAGAATCCACCTTCGGATTCCACTGGACACTTTCTCCTCTTCCAGCAGCGGCACTTTCCTGAAGCCCTACATTGGGTTCGACAGCGGTTTCCAACACCACTTCACACCTATGCACCCGGCTTCCCTGGTGTAGGTAACGTGGGTACTAGGGTATCCACGGGTGGGGTGGTTCTCCAACCTTCTGTCTTCCACAGGGTTTCTTCAGGGTCCACTGGGAAGGGTCCTTAATCTTTAAAAATCCAACCACGACTTACCCGTAGAATTGTACGGAGCACGCGGTTGTGTTCCCACACTGCAGAAGCTCCCCGTGGGGTCCCTATCTACTCACTTTGGGTGGTTCCTTGGGTCACCAGCACTTCTACGTCTTCTCGACACTGTCTTGACCCAAGTCGTGGTTCTTATACCACTTTATTTGTATATGGTTTGGTCCCCCCTGGGGTCCACTGTGTATTCTGTATTATTTACTATGTTTCTTTGCTAAGTATTGAGTGCATTGTGTTTATCTCCGGGTACGAGATAGCTAAATGTGTTGGAGAGTATTATATAATAAATACATATTTTTATAAATACCTTGTGTGGTTCTTTTTCACTTAATCTATACTATAAGATTGCATTCTGGTAAAACAAGATGCTTTACACTCCTTCTGGACTAAGCCTGAAGGCTGCTCTCCACAGCTACCACTTAGAGAGCTTTCTAAAGTTGTCTAAGACCTCTTAAATCACCATAAGGGTTGTCTGGACTGGTGCAAGGTGCCCACTTACATTAGTGGACAGCATATACCAGGCCAGCTTCTCACAGTGCATGTTAACCCCAAAAATTTGCTTTGACATCAAACCAATCAAAAGTTACCTAAAACGTGGTCACACGTGTTGCTGCAAGGCCAAAGACCTTTCACAAAGGTTGACTGATTACCTCCTGACCTTCTCTTCCTGACCGAAACATGGTTTAACTCAGCCTTCAACCCAGACATCCAGGATCAAACCCACAAACCAGGTGATCATCTACAAAAACAGGATTGACTGCACCACCTCCACGGACTTGGACACCAACCTCATGGAACACCTCCACTTCAAAAAACGAAAGGACTGCAATGCCATCCTTAAACGAACACCTCACCTACCGCCTCCTGAGTGCAATTCTGCAACCACATCGTAGACTTCATTGCTCCCCTCTCCATCAGATTCAGCCCACTACATCCTCCTCGGGACCTCACTTTCCACCTGGAAGACACCACAGATCCTAACTCCACGACCCTCCTCGACAACCTCAGCAACCTCGGACTCACCTAGCTCGTCCAAGGACCAACCCATGCACTGGCGGCTACTCCGCAATGGCTCAGAGCCAGCAAATGTAAATTAAAACGATGTTCTTGCATCGTTTTAATTTACATTTGCCGGCTCTTAGCCAGCGCTGTTGGAAGGGGCGGGGCCGAGGTATGGGAGGGGGAGGAGGAGTGCTAGAGCACTCCACTCCCTAAGTGCACATATGTGTTTTGGCCGGCCATCTCAGGCCGAATAAAACACTCATGCGCACTTAGGTTTTCTCCAGCCCAGCTGCATTGAGAAGCCGGGCTGGAGAAACCACAGAGACTCCCTGGTCGGAGCAGGGCGTCTTTTGTGCTTGCTCAGATCAATCCCCAGAGATTGGACGGGGACCCTGTTCCAGGGGCTGAGGGACCAGCAGGCAGGGAGAGGAGACGCAACGCTGGAGCGGCCAGCGGCAAAATGTAAGTTTTTTTAATTTTATTTTTATATCCAATCTACCCCCCCCTCGCCCCTAGAGACCCCACCCGCCCCACCACCCTTCGTTTATGGCGGCCACCACTGAAACCATGTAGCAGGCCACACCTGTGACCCTATTTTCTCCTTCAACTACAGGATCACCATCATCCACCCGACCCCGCTCAAATGGTCCTACCACTACATCATACATTTCAATATACTCCGCCCACCAAGCCACCCCACCAGAAAAAACCCAAAGCACCATCAAGACGCTGGGGCAAATTATCAGAAGAAAGCTGGACCAAGACCGTACAGGAATGCCCACCCAACCACACCGGAAACCTTGATGTCGACACCAAGCTCTTAAAAAAATGGCCCATCGACTGCGCCAACTGCAGCGCTCCCACCAGAAACCAGACCTACAAAAACAACAAACTACCCACATGAACGACCTTAGGGAGCCCAAGGGTCACTCCAAATAACTTAAGAGAAAGTGGTGACTCAACAAAAACACCATCACAAGATCAACATATAAAATCACCCTCAACCTCTATCATCAACAACTATGAGATGCAAAGAAAAAAACCCTAATCTCAGACTCAAAGCCAGCTCCAACAACGGAAAGAACTCTTTACCATTGTCAAAGAGTTCTCCAATCCAGCAGCTGCCAACAATGACATCATCCCATCCCAAGCACTCTTCAACAACCTCTCAAACTTCCTCGAACAGAAAATTGCCAAGATCTACAACACATTGGTCCCACAGCATATCGATATGAACTCCCCCGATCAGCCGTACACCTCCTTCTTTGCCAAACAGCAGGTAAGCAACTAGAAGCCCCTCTCGAACAAAGAAACCACTGACCTGATGAATACCTTTCACTCAGGAGCCCCCTCAGACGCATGCCCCCACTTCATATGCAACCTTGGAAGAACCTACATCACCCCCCACTCATAGATATCATCAACACTTCCATACCCATCGCCACCTTCCAATCTTGCTGGTAAAATGCAGAAGTCAACGCCCTATTGAAGAAACCAACAGCGGAGCCCAGTGGCCTCTGCAGCTACAGACCCATCTCTCTCCTGCCTTTTCCAGCTAAATCTATGGAGAAAACTATCAAAACCCAACTCGTAGACCACCTAAAACTCCATCAACTCCTAGACAACTCTCAATCAGGCATCCTTAACCAAGGAGAAACGGCCACACTCATCCTCCTCGACCTCTCTGCAGCTTTCGATACGGTCTCCCAAAAGTCACTCATCAGAAAGCTTCAGCCCTTAGGTATATGCGGACTGGCCCTCAAGGGGATATCCTCCTTCCTCACGGACAGAAGTTAACGAGTTAGACTTCCCCCTTCATCACTGAACTCAAAAAACTAATCTGCGGAGTCACTCAAGGATCGTCGCTCAGCCCAACATTCTTCAAAGTTTACATGACGGACCTCGCCCGGAAATTGTCAGAGCCCACTGCATCAACATGGTATTCGACGTTGATGACACACAGCTCATCCTCTCCCTTACACCGACTCAACCAGCACCGCCAAAGCAAACTTCGCAAACTGCATGCGCAACATGACTGCTTGAATGAAAAACAACTGCATTCAGCTCAACACAGACAAAACTGAAGTCCTTATCTTCTTCAACAATCAATCCCCCAGTGACAGCTCTTGGTAGCCCTACCACTTGGCCCCTCCACCCACCCCTGTGGACCATGTCAAGAACCTCGGGATGAAACTGGACATCAACCCCTCCATGAGCAGACAGATCAACACCATCTCCTCATCATGCTTCCACATCCTGTGAATGCTACGCAAGATTTTCAAGTGGATTCTACTGAACACCAAACGAACAGTCACCCAGGCTCTTATCACAAGTAGACTTAATGACGGAAGCGCCCTCAACATTGGAATCCCAACCTGTTAGACCTGGCATCTTTTGGTGTGTTTCCCCCGTCTTTTTGCTTTCTGACCTCCCGGTTTTGATTCTGTTTTTGCTGGCTCAGTGTCTCTGTCCACTTTCTTACTGCTGTTCAGTGTTAAAGTGCAAGTGCTCCTATCGTAATTGTGTTATGCATTGGTGTTTCCATGATAAGCATATTTGATTTACTAGTAAGTCCCTAGTAAAGCGCACTGAGGTTGCCAGGGCCTGTAAATCAAATGCTGCTATTGAGCCTGCAGCACTGGTTGTGCCACCCACACGAGCAGCCCTGTAAAGGGTTCTCAGACCTGCAACAGCAGTGTCTGCACGCAGTTTGTAACTGCTATATCGACCTGGCAAGTGCACCCACTTGCCAGGCCCTAATCTTCCATTTTCATACATGTAAGTCACACCTAAGGTAGGCCCAAGGTACCCCTGTGGGCAGGGTGCAGTGTATGTGAAAGGTAGGACAGGTACTGGTGTGTGTACCATGTCCTGGTAGTGAATTACAGTGTTTTTCGTTTTTCACTATGGTATGGGAGTTTACTTATAACACCGTATAAGCATATCATCCCATTGGGACAAGATAGAGAAATGGGGTTTAGTATGCCTGAACTCAAAATATAAAAATGCATCTTTTAGTAAAGTTGATTTTTATGTTCTGTGTTTGAAAATACCACTTTTAAAAAGTAGGTATTTTTTGCTTAGCCATCCTGTATGCCTCTGCTGGGTTTTTGGATTGACTGTCTGGCTTTGGAGTGACAGGGGCTGGTGATATGCATTCTCTTCAGACAGCCACTGAGGGGAGTCGAGGTGTGTCCTTCCTTTCCTAGATGAATCAGGGCTGGGTTGAATAGACCTGGGCTGCATTTAGAGTAGTGGGAGGAGATTTCCTTGCACCTGATTGGGCCTGGTCTGCCTTGGACAATGCTGTCTCCAGCTCCTGCCAGGAAGCCAGGCCAGAGAGGACAGAACTGGTTTGGGCTGGGCAAAGGCACTCTCTGCCCAAGTGAACAAAGAGAAACTGAGTTTAAATATTGGGGCCCAAACCCCAGAACTTTAGAACTCGTTGGAATCAAGGAACCTGCCAAGAAAAAGAGCTGGAAGAACTGCCAGGAGGAGTACTGCCCATTTGCTGTGTTGTTGCTTTGTTGGGTTGGCCTGCAGTTGCTGCTTCTGCCTTGGGCAGTAAAAGGACTGGACTGAACTTTCTTTACTTTTGCTGAGTATCTCCAAGGGCTTGTAGTAGAGCTTGCCTCCTGTTCTGAAGTCTGAAGGACCATAAAGACTTCACCGACCTCTGGGTACCGCCTCTGGAACCGTGGTTTCAGTTGTCACAGAGGGGGGAAAGCAACCGACTCCGTCGCTGGCTCTGTGTCCTGAAGGCACCGCAAAGGGCACCGCCGCATCTCGCACCGCAACCCTGGTCTCACCGACGATGGCGAACGCTGCCGCCACCGAGCCGCTGCTTGCACTCTGCACCGCCTCACTTCACTTCGCCGCCCTGGTCTCACCCACGCTGTCGCTGCCTGCTGACTTCGACACCCGGGACTGCAACGTGTCTGAAGGCACCGCTCGTAAGACTAACGATGCACTGCCTTGTCCCTCACCGCAGTCCGGACCGACCGATGCCAGCTCCCCACAACCGGCTCTGTCGCCTGCACCGTGATCTGTCAGCACCACCACAAGCACCGCCTTCACTCCGCACTGCAGCCCTGGTATCACCCACGCCGCTGGACGACCGTCACCGAGCCGCTGCCTGCACCGCAACTTGAGGGCACCGCTACGTTTCGCATCAGAACCGCAACAGTTGCCACGACTGGCCCGCACCAACGTGATCAGCCACAACAAAAAGGTACTGTTTACAAGTCTGCTGACGCTCCGACGGACGCGGTCAGACGGAACTGTTGGATTCTGTTGTTCTCAGCACCGGAGGGAGCTACCGACTTCAAGGAACTGCATTTTAAAGGTTATTCTTGCAATGTGCATATTTTTAAGTACTGTATGTTGGATTTTTATCGTTTTGGTCTTGTTTTGAATATATAAAGTATTGGATATTTTCCTAAACTGGTGTGGTGTCCTTTTGTAGTGTTTTCACTGCATTACTGTTGGTTATGTGTTAATGCTTTACACACTGCCTCTGAGATAAGCCTGACTGCTCGTGCCAAGCTACCAAGGGGGTTGAGCAGGGGGTATTTCAGTAGTGTATCCCCCCTTATCCTGATTAAAAGGAAGGGTCCCTACTTGGACAAAGGTGCAAACCATTGCCAACTAGAGACCCCCATTTCGAACACAACCCTTGTCCTACGCCGCCTCCAAACCACCCAGAACGCCGCCGCCAGACTCATCATGAACATCCCGCGAAATAGCCACACCTCTCAACACTTCAACAGTCTCCACTGGCTCCCAGTCCAGGGAAGATGTAAGTTCACGCTTCTCAACCACGCCTACTTACAAAGCTGTCCACAATACCGGTCCAGCTTACCTCAACCGCTGCCAAATTTTATTTTTTTTATTTTTATTTATTTATTAAATTTGTAAGGCGCAACAGCTACCCAAAAAGGGTTTCCCGGCGCCGAGCAAGGACACAGACCAGATGTTGAGACATAGTAGCAAACTCATTTGTTAAAGAGCCAGGTCTTTAATGCCTTGCGAAATTGAACATAAACTGTTTCGTTCCGAATGGCAATGGGAAGGGTGTTCCAGAGTAAAGGACCAAGGTAAGAAAAAGAGCGCCCGCCCATTCGAGAAAGCCTGAATCTGGGAACAGAGAATCTTCCCTGAGAGGAGGAACGCAGGCAGCGGGAAGGAGCATACGGTTTGGCCAAGGAACACAGGTAGAGTGGTGCAGTTCCAGTTTTAATCTTGAACATGTATGTCAGAGCTTTGAATCGAATTCGGTTTTCCACCCTAAGCCAGTGCAAGTCTTGCAAATGGTTGGAAACAGAGGCAGTCCTAGGCAAGTGGAGGAGAAGTCGGGCTGCGACTTTTTGGACCATCTGCAGCTTGCGAGTTACATCTTTGTTAGCGCCAAGATAAAGAACGTTACCATAGTCCAGTCTGGATGTAATTAGAGCTTGGACTACCGTTCTTTTGGTGGACTCTGGCAGCATCCAAATGATCTTCCTAAGCCACTTGAGGATGGAAAAACAAGTGGCCGCTACCTTTACCACCTGGGCGCGCATTGATAGTGAATCATCGTTGGTGAAGCCCAGGTTACGGACTTGGCAAGCTGGCTGAGGCAAGACACCCATCTCACATGGCCAATGTTGTGGGCTCCAGAGATCCCTATCTTTGCCGAGGATGAGCACCTCCGTTTTCCCCCCATTTAATTTGAGACAATTCGACTGCATCCATGATGCAATTTTACTCAGGCCAGATTGAAGAAGAGACTGCCCATTTGTCCTCACTGTGGAGAGGGAAAAGATGATTTGAGAATCATCTGCATAAGATAGCAAAGTCAGACCTGCCTCTTCAGCTACTGCGGCTAGAGGCCTCATATACAGATTGAAGAGCAAAGGACTAAGAACGGAGCCCTGAGGGACACCATACGGTGATGCACAGATTTCAGAGCTGGCCTCCTCAGAAAAGACTTGGAAGGTACGGTTGGCCAAAAATGAAATTATCCATTTAAGGGCCGGACCGCAAATGCCTGAAGATCTCAGGGTATTTACAAGGATGGAATGAGACACGGTATCAAAGGCCGCGCTTAAATCTAATAAAACAAGGGTAGCTGTCTCTCCATCATCCAGATGTTGCCGTAGTCTTTCCGTGACTCCCAATAGTGTAGTTTCCGTAGAGAAACCAGCTCTGAAACCTGATTGTGTAGAAGTAAAACTTGAGCTTCAACAAAAGATGTAAGATGGAAGTATATATGCTTCTCAAGGATCTTGGAGAAGGCCGGTAGTAATGAGATAGGTCTGTAATTAGATAATACAGCAGGATCTGCATTGGCCTTTTTCAGAAGGGGGAGCACCATAGCATGTTTCCAATCAGGTGGAACTAGTGCTTCATCTAATGAAAGATTCAGGAGCTCCAAGATAGTTTGCAGGGATGACGACTCTAATTGTTGGAGCACCGAAATAGGTAGAGGGTCCCTGGGAGACCCGGATTTGATGCTATGTAGAAGTTTGTTGAATGAATCGAGGTTAAGAAGGGGCCATGAGTGCAAACAGTTTGGGGATGGTATAGTCATGGGGGTCTGATTAGAAAGGGACAAAGCCCTTGGGATCGGGGTGGGTATACATTGAGAAAGGGTATCATATTGTTTAGGGGGGAGGCCATCCGTATGTTTATTAGCTACTTCCGCGTGGATGTCTTCAACTTTTTGCACGAAAAAATTAGCCAAGTCGTCACATTGTTTTTTATTTAATGGTGGAGGTTTGGATTGTATTTTTGAACCTGCCAACTCTTTCACCATATTAAATAAAGTTTTCGAGGAGTTCAAGGCATTGGTAATGGTAGATGATACATAATTTGCACGAGCTGATTTACATATCTTATGATAAGCTTTAGTGGCTTTTTTGTATATATTTTTAGATTCTGGGGCGTAGTCCCTTCTCCATTTCCTTTCCAAAATTTTGCATTTGGCTTTTTCCGTTTTTAATTCTTCATTGAACCGCGGTGCCGGGCTACGATGATTAGAATTTCTTTTTAGGGAAACAGGAAGGCAAGTGTCAATGGCCTTCAGAAGCCAGTCTTGCACTGAACTGGCAAGTGTATCCACCGAGTATTTAGAAACCGGTGGATGAGAGTGTAAAAGTTCATTTAAGATGGTGATGTTCAGTTTTTTCCAATTCCTGGCCGAGGTATTCTGAGTGGGAGCGGGAGAACCGGATGTTTCTGGGGATCTTACGCTAAATTTGATGATATAATGATCAGACCAACATAACGGGAGTGCCGGGGAACAGTGCAGATCAGGTAGGTTAGAAAAAATAGGGTCCAGTAAATGACCTCCTCTATGCGTGGGACCAGAGTTATGAAGATAAATGTTAAAAGCTTCCATATCTGATATAAAGTTTACGCTTGTTTTACATGCGGAGTCGTCTAAGTGTAAATTTAGATCGCCTAAGATGGAGAAGTTAGGAGTATTCAACAGGAAGGGGGCAATAGCTTCAGGGAAGGAGGCTGCCCAGGAAATAGCTGACCCCGGAGGGCGGTATGCGAGAATGCCAGTAAAAGTAACATGGGGTTCAAAGACAACTTGAAGAGGGCTGCCTCGCAATTCTCAAATGGTAGGTTGACCAGTTTGCATTGATAGTTGTTTTTAAAGATGATAGCTATTCCGCCGCCTACTTGATTGACTCTGTCTTTCCGGACAATGGTGTAGTTAGGCGGTAGGGCGGCAACAACATCTGGATCAGAGCTTTCGTTAAGCCAGGTTTCGGTTAAGAAAAAAGCATTGGGTTGCTCACATGTTAGTAAATCAAAAATGTAATATTTGTGTTTGGGGAGAGAGCGACAATTCGTGCTAAGAAACTGGAAATCCTTGTTCATTTGTCGGTCCTTATTCATAAAGTCTTTTTTGCTGATAGTCTTATTTGGAGGCCTTGAATCAGGTTTGGCCTGATTGTGGGGACTTAAGTGAGGTGACTTATGTATAGGGTGGCGTGACATGATCTGCTGGGCTCGAGGTAGTTTAAAGCCACATGGGCAGGCTGAATTAGTATCATAGACCAACAGCCGTGTGCAGTGGGAGACAGAGGCTGTCTTATTGAGTTCTAATAGTGCTTCTCTGGAATAAGCCAGAGTATCCATCCGGCATGGACCAGGGGTTATGGCCCTAGGCCCAGAACGGGCACGGACGGGCGCAGACGGGCTTGCCTTTGGCGCGCCCGCTGCGCGCGTCCGTGGCATCAAACCTCTTATAGCCCCCGCCTACAACCTTGAGAATGACGTCAGCAAGGGGTGTGTGCAGGAAGCGCAGGTCCGCCCTCCACACAAACAGCTGATCTGCGGTGGACCAGGGTCGGAGTGCGGGCCCTTTAAGCCAGGAGGCAAGTGTTCAGCAATTGTTAAAAAAACACAAATTTGAAAACAAATCCGTTCGCTCCAGCGACACGGAGTTAAATGCAGGTTTTTACCGCTACCCCACCAGTGTCCCCAATTCTGGAGTGCCGTCCCCAGGACCACGAGCGGCATTTACAGGTGTCCGCTGCGCGTCCGTGGCATCAAACCTCTTATAGCCCCCGCCTACAACCTTGAGAATGACGTCAGCAAGGGGTGTGTGCAGGAAGCGCAGGTCCGCCCTCCACACAAACAGCTGATCTGCGGTGGACCGGGGTCGGAGTGCGGGCCCTTTAAGCCAGGAGGCAAGTGTTCAGCAATTTTAAAAAAAAACATAAATTTTAAAACAAATCCGTTCGCTCCAGCGACACGGAGTTAAATGCAGGTTTTTACCGCTACCCCACCAGTGTCCCCAATTCTGGAATGCCGTCCCCAGGACCACGAGCGGCACTTACAGGTGTCCGCTGCGCGTCTGTGGCATCAAACCTCTTATAGCCCCCGCCTACAACCTTGAGAATGACGTCAGCAAGGGGTGTGTGCAGGAAGCGCAGGTCCGCCCTCCACACAAACAGCTGATCTGCGGTGGACCGGGGTCGGAGTGCGGGCCCTTTAAGCCAGGAGGCAAGTGTTCAGCAATTAAAAGAAAAACACCAATTTTAAAACAAATCCGTTCGCTCCAGCGACACGGAGTTAAATGCAGGTTTTTACCGCTACCCCACCAGTGTCCCCAATTCTGGAGTGCCGTCCCCAGGACCACGAGCGGCACTTACCAAACGACCAGACACCTTTGATCT
Source organism: Calotriton arnoldi (assembly GCA_963921515.1). NCBI lineage: Eukaryota > Metazoa > Chordata > Amphibia > Caudata > Salamandridae > Calotriton > Calotriton arnoldi. The sequence goes on from CAWUFW010000717.1 coordinate 3,414,843, forward strand.
GCGTCACAGACAAGAGCACACCTCCCTTCCTTCAAGAAGACCAGAAACAGAGGACGCTCCTTCTCATACCTTGCAGCCAAGTCCTCCCGAAACACCTCCAGCACTGCCAAGTACCACGCATCACTCGTTAGACTAACGCATGTCAGTGTGGTGGTCCGCATCACTGCACTGAAATGGAAAGTCACGCATAAATTATAGCACCTCCTCAGCTGTGAAGCCGGAGCGCTACCATTATCCATACACCATACTGAAACTGAAACTAAGCTGGAGTGGCAGCGCGCCCTGTGCGCTGCTCCCAGCATGCTTGGGGGCTGCCTTACAGTCCGCAGCTCAGCTCTAGCTGCTACTCTGGTGCAGTGTAGAATATTCACCCAGCCCCACGCAGCTTTGATACATTTGTGAGCCTGACATGACTCACACACTTTAATAGATAAAGGCCAAGGCAGGACCGACGTCCTGCTGCTGCCGCCAGCTGCGCGCCTTCAGTTCACAGTAATAAGGTTAAAGGATGCATTGGCAATGGCAGCGCTGCACGTACGTGTGCCACCGTAAATTTAATGCAGCACAGTAAATTTGATGCAGATCCCGCGACCAGACCCGACGACCCACCGGCTGCTGAATGAACCGCACCGACCTCGCTGGCCGCTGGAGCGGTTCCTCAGCAGCCCAGAGAATACACCACCAGTCCAGACTTCACTTCTGTGCAGAGCTGTGCTACGCCTCACTCAGAAGCATGCCCGGTCGCAGTGTTTGCAGCGGGAGTCGTTGTGGCCTTGAGGCGGCCTAGTACTGAATTCCTCGCCGCCTCGCAAAGTACATGAGTTCCTGTATCTCTTTGCTAAATAATATTCCCTTTAAATTAATACCGCTAGTAGTGCGTGGTCATGATGGTCATCTTCAGCTGCAGCTGCCTGCTGCCCTGTTTGAAGCAGGAACATGTCAGGCAGTGAGATGTGCGATACTAATCCAAACAGGCATGATGCTGGGACTGAGGCCTGCATGAGACAGGCAGTAGAGCTCCAGCCTAGCATTTGTTTTGTGGTTTGCCTCGGTTCGTGCAGGGGCTGCTTCTCAGCATGGTATGATCAGTTTATGCAGAGGGAGGCACATTGTTCTGCTTAAGTCCACCCATGGAAGTTCTAGCCTGTGTTTGTGGGGGGGCGGGGGTGGCGTTATGGAATATGAGACTCATTTGCAGACAGTATAGCCTCTCACATCCTGTTTGCTATAGTGTGTCCCAGTGCCCTTCCATTTCTGATGTTATGCAGCATTTTTAAGATCTTAGAGTTTCTCGTTGCTCAAATGGGTGCAATTGCTGATATTTATATGTTTCCCTCGTCTTCATTGCTTGATTTTGCTCGCGAGAAAGTGTCACTCATAGTCATTGAATATCACTCATAATTACACTGGAATTGTGAAAATGTCACACATAATCAATCCGAAACCTTGGCAGCTATGCACCTCCGAACCTCCCCCTCCCTCATGAACTTCCAGAGGAACCTCAAGACATGGCTCTTGCAGGCGAAACAGGCATGATCTCCTCCTCCCCATCAGGCATGCCATACTCAGCGCCTGGATACCCTCACGGTTGATTAGCTGCACTCTACAAATTCACATAACATAACCTTTCAGTTGCTTATTGCTATATTTGGGTTTTGAATGGGTACTAACCAGGGGAAACCTGTTAACATGTGTAAAACTCACAAAATAATGAAGTAATACTATCGCTAAACGTGCCGCATCACATCGCACAATTTCCCTTTTCATGCAGTATAATTTAGTCAACCCTGCTGCATAATTTGTTCTTCACTTGCCTCATAATTCCAGAGACCCTTCTTTTATCTTAAGGATACTGCCCTCAGCTGTCTGCATTGTTGTTGACGGGAGTGCAAAGGAGGCAGGTTGGTTCAACCTTGATTGGCAAAGTGCCCCACACATTTTCTCAAACTTGCAGTGCAAAAACTTGTCTTTGCAAGTCTGGACTCAAAACGAAGATTTATTTCCGTCACTGCATACATGCATAAATAAACTTCCCCCATTACATTATGACTCGACCTCGATAGCTTCTTGCCTGCTACGCACACACCAGCACGTTTTGAATTGGACCAGGAAGGCAGTCCATTTGAAGCCTGACGCATGGTACGTCATCACGCACTCCCTGTCCCGTGCAGTGTCACCAGGGCCTGCTGACTATGAGTCACCTCAGCGAGCCATCGTCCGCACCGCCCCAGAAAGTCACGTCTTCTCTACTCCCGCCCCGGAAGCGGGTCGGATGCTGCAGGTGTGATACCCAAAACGAGAGTTCGGTCGGCGTGAGGGACGTGAGGCCCGTGCACTCACCCACCTGCAGCTATGATGTCATTGGAAAAAAGAGGTAAAGAGATACGGCTAGTGCTTCATAAAAAGATACGGCTCCACCATGTGATGCCGGGAAATAATGTGCCCGGAGCCTGTGAGCCATTGTAATGTGCGCATTTACCTGTCACTCCGAGCTCTCAGCGCAGAAAGAGCGCATTATACCTAGTCTTCTGTGGTATCCTGGTCTGCATCGGTGTTTGTTCCATATTAATTCATTTTTACTTTTGTCAGTTCTAGTGCTGCTAAATTAAGGTCTGTGCGTACAACGCCCTTTAACCAAACAATTCACACTTTTGCTTGGCCAGCTCTCTAGAACGTCTAATCTCTTTCTGGAGGTATACGGCCTTCGGATGCATACCCCTCCAGCCCTTGACTCTAAGATGAGGGTGAAGTTAGACATTTAAGAGGATGATCCCAGTAAGTTCAAGAGTGAGTGAACAGTTTTTGGAGGGTGATCTAGGTTTGGGAAGAGTGCGACCCCCCATTTTCTACAGAGACATTTCGTTTGTTGGGAGGGTCAGTTTGACTTAGGAGAAAGTGCATTCGCCAAATGAGGGCGAGTTGACAGGTAGGAAGGGGACACAGTCCTCCAGATGCTGCTTCTGGAGCTGCTCTTAACACTCAACATGGTGGCTCATGGACTGGGCGCAGTACTACAAATGTAAGCCCAGGGGCGCAACTAGATCTGAACTTTGGGGGAGTGGGGTCTTGTACTAAACAGTGGTGGTGGGGCACAATTTTGCACACTGGGAACCAGGTTCCTTTGGAAGGCCAGTAGGTCCGGGTTTAATGTGTTAATGCAGGGAAAAGGCATATGTGCCTGCCTGTTCTTTCTTGATTTAGCACATTAAAGCCAGATCTTTTATCTTTGGCAATGCATTCCTCTGAGACACTGAGCACTGCTGGAGCTCAGAGAGTGTGCACCAGACCTGCGAGCATCACATTTCTGCAAGATGGTACCAAGCGAGTCCTATGCATGTCTGAGGCAGTAGCATAACAAATATGCTATGGGCTCTGGTGCAAGCAGTGGAAATGGCCACTATGAATGCTGGTGTCGTAGTAAATATGCAATTATCAGGGTGCAATGGGCCGCTCTGGACTCCGGTGCCACTGCACCTGCTGCACCAGTGGTAGCTACGCCCTTGGTCTGATGCACAGGAAATAGTCTAATTAAAAGTAGCATGAACTGCATAATGATACAATGCTTCCAATAAATAAGAAGATGAGTGTGGGTGGAATCTCCCAATGTGCCCAAGAAAGTGCTCCCATATACATTAATAAGTAGACTTGAAGTGTTAAGAATAATAAAGAAAATCGTGGAGGGCTTCTCTCTGACTGTGACAAAATGAGTGGGGCTCACCAACAGCTAATAAAAAGGAAGGATTATCCACAGAGAATAATAAGCGGCATACCTGTTCACAATGTAAAAGCATGTCTTGGTATTTCTATAGCATGGACCTAGCTGAGAGCAACAGAGTGTTGCACATTGTGGATGGTGATAGAAAATGATGCAAGATTGTATTCACGTGATAACCTAAATCCTTTTGTTACACACACGTACAGTAGTATCTCACACATTTACGTTTTAGGCAAATTTTGATTAAGTGATTTCCGGCAATAAAAAAAGGTTCTCTAGTGGAGTAATGATGGATGAACACTAAGGGCCAGATGTATCAAGCAAAATTGCGTTCGCAAACGGCGAAATTCGCAGAAGTTCGGCGTTTTGAACGCAATTTTGCTTAGTGGTATGTATTAAGGCAAAACTGCCTCGCAAAATAAGGAAGCGATACAAAAGGGGATGATGGACGGAACGTTTGAGCCAATCAAACACTCACCCCCAGTCAACTGATCTGGGTTTAATCCATCATCATTCTTTAGCTCACTCCACCACCCCAGTTCAGACATGGCCATATGCAAATCAGTCTGACCCTGTGCCTCATGGGAACAGTCCAGCCCGAACTGCCAAGCCATGTCTTCCCTGGACCGGAAACAAGCATCCTAGGACCGGTTTCTGGCATTCCAGCCGTCATCAGCCAGGCTTGCTTGAATCCAGTGGCAAAGTGAGCAAGGGACCCACGTCTGGGCATACCCCGCCAACTTAGAGCAAACAAAGCAATACAAAAGGGGATGATGGACGGAACGTTTGAGCCAATCAAACACTCACCCCAGTCAACTGATCTGGGTTTAATCCATCATCATTCTTTAGCTCACTCCACCACCCCAGTTCAGACATGGCCATATGCAAATCAGTCTGACCCTGTGCCTCATGGGAACAGTCCAGCCCGAACTGCCAAGCCATGTCTTCCCTGGACCGGAAACAAGCATCCTAGGACCAGTTTCTGGCATTCCAGCCGTCATCAGCCAGGCTTGCTTGAATCCAGTGGCAAAGTGAGCAAGGGACCCACGTCTGGGCATACCCCCGCCAACTTAGGGCAAACAAAGCGATACAAAAGGGGATGATGGACGGAACGTTTGAGCCAATCAAACACTCACCCCCAGTCAACTGATCTGGGTTTAATCCATCATCATTCTTTAGCTCACTCCACCACCCCAGTTCAGACATGGCCATATGCAAATCAGTCTGACCCTGTGCCTCATGGGAACAGTCCAGCCCGAACTGCCAAGCCATGTCTTCCCTGGACCGGAAACAAGCATCCTAGGACCGGTTGCTTGTTTCCGGTCCAGGGAAGACATGGCTTGGCAGTTCGGGCTGGACTGTTCCCATGAGGCACAGGGTCAGACTGATTTGCATATGGCCATGTCTGAACTGGGGTGGTGGAGTGAGCTAAAGAATGATGATGGATTAAACCCAGATCAGTTGACTGGGGGTGAGTGTTTGATTGGCTCAAACGTCCGTCCATCATCCCCTTTGTATCGCTTTGTTCGCCCTAAGTTGGCGGGGTGTGCCCAGACGTGGGTCCCTTGCTCACTTTGCCACTGGATTCAGGCAAGCCTGGCTGATGACGGCTGGAATGCCAGAAACCGGTCCTAGGATGCTTGTTTCCGGTCCAGGGAAGACATGGCTTGGCAGTTCGGGCTGGACTGTTCCCATGAGGCACAGGGTCAGACTGATTTGCATATGGCCATGTCTGAACTGGGGTGGTGGAGTGAGCTAAAGAATGATGATGGATTAAACCCAGATCAGTTGACTGGGGGTGAGTGTTTGATTGGCTCAAACGTTCCGTCCATCATCCCCTTTGTATCGCTTTGTTCGCCCTAAGTTGGCGGGGGTGTGCCCAGACGTGGGTCCCTTGCTCACTTTGCCACTGGATTCAGGCAAGCCTGGCTGATGACGGCTGGAATGCCAGAAACCGGTCCTAGGATGCTTGTTTCCGGTCCAGGGAAGACATGGCTTGGCAGTTCGGGCTGGACTGTTCCCATGAGGCACAGGGTCAGACTGATTTGCATATGGCCATGTCTGAACTGGGGTGGTGGAGTGAGCTAAAGAATGATGATGGATTAAACCCAGATCAGTTGACTGGGGTGAGTGTTTGATTGGCTCAAACGTTCCGTCCATCATCCCCTTTTGTATCGCTTTGTTCGCCCTAAGTTGGCGGGGGTGTGCCCAGACGTGGGTCCCTTGCTCACTTTGCCACTGGATTCAGGCAAGCCTGGCTGATGACGGCTGGAATGCCAGAAACCGGTCCTAGGATGCTTGTTTCCGGTCCAGGGAAGACATGGCTTGGCAGTTCGGGCTGGACTGTTCCCATGAGGCACAGGGTCAGACTGATTTGCATATGGCCATGTCTGAACTGGGGTGGTGGAGTGAGCTAAAGAATGATGATGGATTAAACCCAGATCAGTTGACTGGGGGTGAGTGTTTGATTGGCTCAAACGTTCCGTCCATCATCCCCTTTTGTATCGCTTTGTTCGCCCTAAGTTGGCGGGGGTGTGCCCAGACGTGGGTCCCTTGCTCACTTTGCCACTGGATTCAGGCAAGCCTGGCTGATGACGGCTGGAATGCCAGAAACCGGTCCTAGGATGCTTGTTTCCGGTCCAGGGAAGACATGGCTTGGCAGTTCGGGCTGGACTGTTCCCATGAGGCACAGGGTCAGACTGATTTGCATATGGCCATGTCTGAACTGGGGTGGTGGAGTGAGCTAAAGAATGATGATGGATTAAACCCAGATCAGTTGACTGGGGGTGAGTGTTTGATTGGCTCAAACGTTCCGTCCATCATCCCCTTTTGTATCGCTTTGTTCGCCCTAAGTTGGCGGGGGTGTGCCCAGACGTGGGTCCCTTGCTCACTTTGCCACTGGATTCAGGCAAGCCTGGCTGATGACGGCTGGAATGCCAGAAACCGGTCCTAGGATGCTTGTTTCCGGTCCAGGGAAGACATGGCTTGGCAGTTCGGGCTGGACTGTTCCCATGAGGCACAGGGTCAGACTGATTTGCATATGGCCATGTCTGAACTGGGGTGGTGGAGTGAGCTAAAGAATGATGATGGATTAAACCCAGATCAGTTGACTGGGGGTGAGTGTTTGATTGGCTCAAACGTTCCGTCCATCATCCCCTTTTGTATCGCTTTGTTCGCCCTAAGTTGGCGGGGGTGTGCCCAGACGTGGGTCCCTTGCTCACTTTGCCACTGGATTCAGGCAAGCCTGGCTGATGACGGCTGGAATGCCAGAAACCGGTCCTAGGATGCTTGTTTCCGGTCCAGGGAAGACATGGCTTGGCAGTTCGGGCTGGACTGTTCCCATGAGGCACAGGGTCAGACTGATTTGCATATGGCCATGTCTGAACTGGGGTGGTGGAGTGAGCTAAAGAATGATGATGGATTAAACCCAGATCAGTTGACTGGGGGTGAGTGTTTGATTGGCTCAAACGTTCCGTCCATCATCCCCTTTTGTATCGCTTTGTTCGCCCTAAGTTGGCGGGGGTGTGCCCAGACGTGGGTCCCTTGCTCACTTTGCCACTGGATTCAGGCAAGCCTGGCTGATGACGGCTGGAATGCCAGAAACCGGTCCTAGGATGCTTGTTTCCGGTCCAGGGAAGACATGGCTTGGCAGTTCGGGCTGGACTGTTCCCATGAGGCACAGGGTCAGACTGATTTGCATATGGCCATGTCTGAACTGGGGTGGTGGAGTGAGCTAAAGAATGATGATGGATTAAACCCAGATCAGTTGACTGGGGGTGAGTGTTTGATTGGCTCAAACGTTCCGTCCATCATCCCCTTTTGTATCGCTTTGTTCGCCCTAAGTTGGCGGGGGTGTGCCCAGACGTGGGTCCCTTGCTCACTTTGCCACTGGATTCAGGCAAGCCTGGCTGATGACGGCTGGAATGCCAGAAACCGGTCCTAGGATGCTTGTTTCCGGTCCAGGGAAGACATGGCTTGGCAGTTCGGGCTGGACTGTTCCCATGAGGCACAGGGTCAGACTGATTTGCATATGGCCATGTCTGAACTGGGGTGGTGGAGTGAGCTAAAGAATGATGATGGATTAAACCCAGATCAGTTGACTGGGGGTGAGTGTTTGATTGGCTCAAACGTTCCGTCCATCATCCCCTTTTGTATCGCTTTGTTCGCCCTAAGTTGGCGGGGGTGTGCCCAGACGTGGGTCCCTTGCTCACTTTGCCACTGGATTCAGGCAAGCCTGGCTGATGACGGCTGGAATGCCAGAAACCGGTCCTAGGATGCTTGTTTCCGGTCCAGGGAAGACATGGCTTGGCAGTTCGGGCTGGACTGTTCCCATGAGGCACAGGGTCAGACTGATTTGCATATGGCCATGTCTGAACTGGGGTGGTGGAGTGAGCTAAAGAATGATGATGGATTAAACCCAGATCAGTTGACTGGGGGTGAGTGTTTGATTGGCTCAAACGTTCCGTCCATCATCCCCTTTTGTATCGCTTTGTTCGCCCTAAGTTGGCGGGGGTGTGCCCAGACGTGGGTCCCTTGCTCACTTTGCCACTGGATTCAGGCAAGCCTGGCTGATGACGGCTGGAATGCCAGAAACCGGTCCTAGGATGCTTGTTTCCGGTCCAGGGAAGACATGGCTTGGCAGTTCGGGCTGGACTGTTCCCATGAGGCACAGGGTCAGACTGATTTGCATATGGCCATGTCTGACCTGGGGTGGTGGAGTGAGCTAAAGAATGATGATGGATTAAACCCAGATCAGTTGACTGGGGGTGAGTGTTTGATTGGCTCAAGCGTTCCGTCCATCATCCCCTTTTGTATCGCTTTGTTCGCCCTAAGTTGGCGGGGGTGTGCCCAGACGTGGGTCCCTTGCTCACTTTGCCACTGGATTCAGGCAAGCCTGGCTGATGACGGCTGGAATGCCAGAAACCGGTCCTAGGATGCTTGTTTCCGGTCCAGGGAAGACATGGCTTGGCAGTTCGGGCTGGACTGTTCCCATGAGGCACAGGGTCAGACTGATTTGCATATGGCCATGTCTGAACTGGGGTGGTGGAGTGAGCTAAAGAATGATGATGGATTAAACCCAGATCAGTTGACTGGGGGTGAGTGTTTGATTGGCTCAAGCGTTCCGTCCATCATACCCTTTTGTATCGCTTTGTTCGCCCTAAGTTGGCGGGGGTGTGCCCAGACGTGGGTCCCTTGCTCACTTTGCCACTGGATTCAGGCAAGCCTGGCTGATGACGGCTGGAATGCCAGAAACCGGTCCTAGGATGCTTGTTTCCGGTCCAGGGAAGACATGGCTTGGCAGTTCGGGCTGGACTGTTCCCATGAGGCACAGGGTCAGACTGATTTGCATATGGCCATGTCTGAACTGGGGTGGTGGAGTGAGCTAAAGAATGATGATGGATTAAACCCAGATCAGTTGACTGGGGGTGAGTGTTTGATTGGCTCAAACGTTCCGTCCATCATCCCCTTTTGTATCGCTTTGTTCGCCCTAAGTTGGCGGGGGTGTGCCCAGACGTGGGTCCCTTGCTCACTTTGCCACTGGATTCAGGCAAGCCTGGCTGATGACGGCTGGAATGCCAGAAACCGGTCCTAGGATGCTTGTTTCCGGTCCAGGGAAGACATGGCTTGGCAGTTCGGGCTGGACTGTTCCCATGAGGCACAGGGTCAGACTGATTTGCATATGGCCATGTCTGAACTGGGGTGGTGGAGTGAGCTAAAGAATGATGATGGATTAAACCCAGATCAGTTGACTGGGGGTGAGTGTTTGATTGGCTCAAGCGTTCCGTCCATCATCCCCTTTTGTATCGCTTTGTTCGCCCTAAGTTGGCGGGGGTGTGCCCAGACGTGGGTCCCTTGCTCACTTTGCCACTGGATTCAGGCAAGCCTGGCTGATGACGGCTGGAATGCCAGAAACCGGTCCTAGGATGCTTGTTTCCGGTCCAGGGAAGACATGGCTTGGCAGTTCGGGCTGGACTGTTCCCATGAGGCACAGGGTCAGACTGATTTGCATATGGCCATGTCTGAACTGGGGTGGTGGAGTGAGCTAAAGAATGATGATGGATTAAACCCAGATCAGTTGACTGGGGGTGAGTGTTTGATTGGCTCAAACGTTCCGTCCATCATCCCCTTTTGTATCGCTTTGTTCGCCCTAAGTTGGCGGGGGTGTGCCCAGACGTGGGTCCCTTGCTCACTTTGCCACTGGATTCAGGCAAGCCTGGCTGATGACGGCTGGAATGCCAGAAACCGGTCCTAGGATGCTTGTTTCCGGTCCAGGGAAGACATGGCTTGGCAGTTCGGGCTGGACTGTTCCCATGAGGCACAGGGTCAGACTGATTTGCATATGGCCATGTCTGAACTGGGGTGGTGGAGTGAGCTAAAGAATGATGATGGATTAAACCCAGATCAGTTGACTGGGGGTGAGTGTTTGATTGGCTCAAACGTTCCGTCCATCATCCCCTTTTGTATCGCTTTGTTCGCCCTAAGTTGGCGGGGGTGTGCCCAGACGTGGGTCCCTTGCTCACTTTGCCACTGGATTCAGGCAAGCCTGGCTGATGACGGCTGGAATGCCAGAAACCGGTCCTAGGATGCTTGTTTCCGGTCCAGGGAAGACATGGCTTGGCAGTTCGGGCTGGACTGTTCCCATGAGGCACAGGGTCAGACTGATTTGCATATGGCCATGTCTGAACTGGGGTGGTGGAGTGAGCTAAAGAATGATGATGGATTAAACCCAGATCAGTTGACTGGGGGTGAGTGTTTGATTGGCTCAAACGTTCCGTCCATCATCCCCTTTTGTATCGCTTTGTTCGCCCTAAGTTGGCGGGGGTGTGCCCAGACGTGGGTCCCTTGCTCACTTTGCCACTGGATTCAGGCAAGCCTGGCTGATGACGGCTGGAATGCCAGAAACCGGTCCTAGGATGCTTGTTTCCGGTCCAGGGAAGACATGGCTTGGCAGTTCGGGCTGGACTGTTCCCATGAGGCACAGGGTCAGACTGATTTGCATATGGCCATGTCTGAACTGGGGTGGTGGAGTGAGCTAAAGAATGATGATGGATTAAACCCAGATCAGTTGACTGGGGGTGAGTGTTTGATTGGCTCAAACGTTCCGTCCATCATCCCCTTTTGTATCGCTTTGTTCGCCCTAAGTTGGCGGGGGTGTGCCCAGACGTGGGTCCCTTGCTCACTTTGCCACTGGATTCAGGCAAGCCTGGCTGATGACGGCTGGAATGCCAGAAACCGGTCCTAGGATGCTTGTTTCCGGTCCAGGGAAGACATGGCTTGGCAGTTCGGGCTGGACTGTTCCCATGAGGCACAGGGTCAGACTGATTTGCATATGGCCATGTCTGAACTGGGGTGGTGGAGTGAGCTAAAGAATGATGATGGATTAAACCCAGATCAGTTGACTGGGGGTGAGTGTTTGATTGGCTCAAACGTTCCGTCCATCATCCCCTTTTGTATCGCTTTGTTCGCCCTAAGTTGGCGGGGGTGTGCCCAGACGTGGGTCCCTTGCTCACTTTGCCACTGGATTCAGGCAAGCCTGGCTGATGACGGCTGGAATGCCAGAAACCGGTCCTAGGATGCTTGTTTCCGGTCCAGGGAAGACATGGCTTGGCAGTTCGGGCTGGACTGTTCCCATGAGGCACAGGGTCAGACTGATTTGCATATGGCCATGTCTGAACTGGGGTGGTGGAGTGAGCTAAAGAATGATGATGGATTAAACCCAGATCAGTTGACTGGGGGTGAGTGTTTGATTGGCTCAAACGTTCCGTCCATCATCCCCTTTTGTATCGCTTTGTTCGCCCTAAGTTGGCGGGGGTGTGCCCAGACGTGGGTCCCTTGCTCACTTTGCCACTGGATTCAGGCAAGCCTGGCTGATGACGGCTGGAATGCCAGAAACCGGTCCTAGGATGCTTGTTTCCGGTCCAGGGAAGACATGGCTTGGCAGTTCGGGCTGGACTGTTCCCATGAGGCACAGGGTCAGACTGATTTGCATATGGCCATGTCTGAACTGGGGTGGTGGAGTGAGCTAAAGAATGATGATGGATTAAACCCAGATCAGTTGACTGGGGGTGAGTGTTTGATTGGCTCAAACGTTCCGTCCATCATCTCCTTTTGTATCGCTTTGTTCGCCCTAAGTTGGCGGGGGTGTGCCCAGACGTGGGTCCCTTGCTCACTTTGCCACTGGATTCAGGCAAGCCTGGCTGATGACGGCTGGAATGCCAGAAACCGGTCCTAGGATGCTTGTTTCCGGTCCAGGGAAGACATGGCTTGGCAGTTCGGGCTGGACTGTTCCCATGAGGCACAGGGTCAGACTGATTTGCATATGGCCATGTCTGAACTGGGGTGGTGGAGTGAGCTAAAGAAAGATGATGGATTAAACCCAGATCAGTTGACTGGGGGTGAGTGTTTGATTGGCTCAAACGTTCCGTCCATCATCCCCTTTTGTATCGCTTTGTTCGCCCTAAGTTGGCGGGGGTGTGCCCAGACGTGGGTCCCTTGCTCACTTTGCCACTGGATTCAGGCAAGCCTGGCTGATGACGGCTGGAATGCCAGAAACCGGTCCTAGGATGCTTGTTTCCGGTCCAGGGAAGACATGGCTTGGCAGTTCGGGCTGGACTGTTCCCATGAGGCACAGGGTCAGACTGATTTGCATATGGCCATGTCTGAACTGGGGTGGTGGAGTGAGCTAAAGAATGATGATGGATTAAACCCAGATCAGTTGACTGGGGGTGAGTGTTTGATTGGCTCAAACGTTCCGTCCATCATCCCCTTTTGTATCGCTTTGTTCGCCCTAAGTTGGCGGGGGTGTGCCCAGACGTGGGTCCCTTGCTCACTTTGCCACTGGATTCAGGCAAGCCTGGCTGATGACGGCTGGAATGCCAGAAACCGGTCCTAGGATGCTTGTTTCCGGTCCAGGGAAGACATGGCTTGGCAGTTCGGGCTGGACTGTTCCCATGAGGCACAGGGTCAGACTGATTTGCATATGGCCATGTCTGAACTGGGGTGGTGGAGTGAGCTAAAGAATGATGATGGATTAAACCCAGATCAGTTGACTGGGGGTGAGTGTTTGATTGGCTCAAACGTTCCGTCCATCATCCCCTTTTGTATCGCTTTGTTCGCCCTAAGTTGGCGGGGGTGTGCCCAGACGTGGGTCCCTTGCTCACTTTGAAACTGGATTCAGGCAAGCCTGGCTGATGACGGCTGGAATGCCAGAAACCGGTCCTAGGATGCTTGTTTCCGGTCCAGGGAAGACATGGCTTGGCAGTTCGGGCTGGACTGTTCCCATGAGGCACAGGGTCAGACTGATTTGCATATGGCCATGTCTGAACTGGGGTGGTGGAGTGAGCTAAAGAATGATGATGGATTAAACCCAGATCAGTTGACTGGGGGTGAGTGTTTGATTGGCTCAAACGTTCCGTCCATCATCCCCTTTTGTATCGCTTTGTTCGCCCTAAGTTGGCGGGGGTGTGCCCAGACGTGGGTCCCTTGCTCACTTTGCCACTGGATTCAGGCAAGCCTGGCTGATGACGGCTGGAATGCCAGAAACCGGTCCTAGGATGCTTGTTTCCGGTCCAGGGAAGACATGGCTTGGCAGTTCGGGCTGGACTGTTCCCATGAGGCACAGGGTCAGACTGATTTGCATATGGCCATGTCTGAACTGGGGTGGTGGAGTGAGCTAAAGAATGATGATGGATTAAACCCAGATCAGTTGACTGGGGGTGAGTGTTTGATTGGCTCAAACGTTCCGTCCATCATCCCCTTTTGTATCGCTTTGTTCGCCCTAAGTTGGCGGGGGTGTGCCCAGACGTGGGTCCCTTGCTCACTTTGCCACTGGATTCAGGCAAGCCTGGCTGATGACGGCTGGAATGCCAGAAACCGGTCCTAGGATGCTTGTTTCCGGTCCAGGGAAGACATGGCTTGGCAGTTCGGGCTGGACTGTTCCCATGAGGCACAGGGTCAGACTGATTTGCATATGGCCATGTCTGAACTGGGGTGGTGGAGTGAGCTAAAGAATGATGATGGATTAAACCCAGATCAGTTGACTGGGGGTGAGTGTTTGATTGGCTCAAACGTTCCGTCCATCATCCCCTTTTGTATCGCTTTGTTCGCCCTAAGTTGGCGGGGGTGTGCCCAGACGTGGGTCCCTTGCTCACTTTGCCACTGGATTCAGGCAAGCCTGGCTGATGACTTCTGGAATGCCAGAAACCGGTCCTAGGATGCTTGTTTCCGGTCCAGGGAAGACATGGCTTGGCAGTTCGGGCTGGACTGTTCCCATGAGGCACAGGGTCAGACTGATTTGCATATGGCCATGTCTGAACTGGGGTGGTGGAGTGAGCTAAAGAATGATGATGGATTAAACCCAGATCAGTTGACTGGGGGTGAGTGTTTGATTGGCTCAAGCGTTCCGTCCATCATCCCCTTTTGTATCGCTTTGTTCGCCCTAAGTTGGCGGGGGTGTGCCCAGATGTGGGTCCCTTGCTCACTTTGCCACTGGATTCAGGCAAGCCTGGCTGATGACGGCTGGAATGCCAGAAACCGGTCCTAGGATGCTTGTTTCCGGTCCAGGGAAGACATGGCTTGGCAGTTCGGGCTGGACTGTTCCCATGAGGCACAGGGTCAGACTGATTTGCATATGGCCATGTCTGAACTGGGGTGGTGGAGTGAGCTAAAGAATGATGATGGATTAAACCCAGATCAGTTGACTGGGGGTGAGTGTTTGATTGGCTCAAACGTTCCGTCCATCATCCCCTTTTGTATCGCTTTGTTCGCCCTAAGTTGGCGGGGTGTGCCCAGACGTGGGTCCCTTGCTCACTTTGCCACTGGATTCAGGCAAGCCTGGCTGATGATGGCTGGAATGCCAGAAACCGGTCCTAGGATGCTTGTTTCCGGTCCAGGGAAGACATGGCTTGGCAGTTCGGGCTGGACTGTTCCCATGAGGCACAGGGTCAGACTGATTTGCATATGGCCATGTCTGAACTGGGGTGGTGGAGTGAGCTAAAGAATGATGATGGATTAAACCCAGATCAGTTGACTGGGGGTGAGTGTTTGATTGGCTCAAACGTTCCGTCCATCATCCCCTTTTGTATCGCTTTGTTCGCAAAATAAGGAATCGCAAAATTTGCGATTCCCTATTTTGCGATTGCATTTAAGGAATCGCAAATTGCGATTCCTTAAATCCAATGTAAGAAGCACCAAAAAAGTGCAATTTGGCCTTAAGGAATCGCAAATTACCACCAACTTCAAGTTGGTGGTAATATGTGATTTCTTTGAAAAATTCACTTTTTAGCATTTTTCAAAGTGCCATGTGGCGCACATACATGACCTTAGGGCATGTATGTGCGCCACATGTGCACACATACATATTTCAGGGGTGCAATAGGGTGTCAAAAGGACACCCTGGCACCCATGAAATTGCATTATCAATTTGCGATTCTCTAATTGCGATTCGCAAATTGAGAATTTCTTCCCATTCATTCCTATGGGCCTCTACGCCCATAGGAATGAATGGGAAGGTATTCCTTAATTGCGAATCGCAATTTGCAATTCGCAATTAAGGAATATTAAGGAATCACAATTATTATTGCGATTCCTACATACATAGCATTTTGCGATTCCTTAATAGCAATTCGCTAAAATTCGCTATTAAGGAATCGCAAATGCAATCCTTGATACATCTGCCCCTAGGTCTGTTAAAAGGAGGCTGGGAAGCCGTCTGGGCCTGGGGCCTTCCTGGCTTTCAGCTTCTTAATAGCACTTAAGATTTCGTGGCGGGAGATCGGGTGTTCTAAGGAATGTTTTGTCACTTCATCTAGTTTGGTGAAATTCATTTTGTTGAGGTATTTTAGGCAAGCTTCATACGGTGTGTTGTTACTTTTGGAGTATAGGGTGCGGTAGTATTGTTTGAAAGTGTCCAAGATGTCTATTTGTTTCGTCGAAGGGATGCCTTGTTTGTTAGTTACAGAGGTTATACTTGTTTTCTGATGGTTTTGTTTTAAATAGGAGGACAGAATTCTACCGGCTTTGTTACATCCGCAAGAGTTGATGTCTTTATATCTTTGTACTATAAGGTGGGCTTTATTGCTCAAGATCTTATTAAATTTGTATTTTAGTTTAGTGAGACTGTTCAGCTGTGTCATGTCTTTGGATTGTTTAAGGCCTTTTTCCAGTGTTTTTATACTGAATTCTAGTCGGTCGAGGGTGTATTATCAAGTTTGTTTTTCTTAGCCATAAGTTTAATCATGTGACCCTGGATTGTGCATTTCAGGGTGTCCCAGATGATTTGGGGATTAGGGCCGGAGTCCTTTTTGAAGTCTATGTAATTCTCAATTTCATTTTTAACTAGTTCTCTAAAGGTAGGGTCCTCGGTAAGGAGTCCATTCTCCATGTGTTGGTGCGTTCTGTGCGGCATGAAGTATCATATAGGAGGGAAATACAAGCATGATCAGAAATATGTATTGTCTCTATAGATGGGGAAGAAGGGGCTGGGACGTGTTGTTCGTCAACTCTGATGTAGGCTATTCGGGAGAAAGAGTTGTGTGGGTGTGAGAAGAATGAATAGTCTTTGCTCGTGGGGTTAAATAGTCTCCAAATGTTTTTTAGTTTAAGTGAGTTGCACATATTTAGCATCTGTTTATGAGATTTGTTGGATTTGAATTTACAAGCCGAATTCCTGTCTAGGGTGACGACCCATGGTAAGTTAAAGTCTCCTCATAAGATGAGTCTATCTTGGGGAGAAGGGGTTGAAAGTTTTTTATTAAGGGTCACCCAAAACGCCGGGTCATCGTTATTAGGGGCATTACTGTAATTTCAGTATTGTCTTTTTGTATCTTAGTGAGCAGCCACCTGCCTTCGGGATCTGCTTCTGAGGATGTTATGGTAAGGCCAGAGGTTTTGGAGATGAGAGAAATTGACCCATTTTTAGGTCGAGCCTAGAGTAGCGCGCAAGCGCTGCTTCTGGCGAAGACTTTATGTAGTGGGCATTTGAAAGCTGACCACACGCTCGTGCACAATGGCCTTTTCCGTGCGGTTACCCGCACGTTTCAGGCACGATGCACGAGCGTGTGGTCAGCTCAGCAGGCTGCCGCGCTCGCTTCTCTTTTCTTACTGCAGGCAGGACGACGTGCGCAGCCGAGACAAAGGCGGGCGCTTGTTTTAATATGCTCTCATGTTCGGTTTTAATTGCTCTTGGCTGGGTGCTTAGAAACACTTAAGTGGGCACTGTAGAAACTAAATAAACACTGTAACATTGGAACTTTGTTTATAGACCTTGACCATTTTCTCTCAGATAGGGCCAGTGCTAGGATTTGTGGCGTCCTAAAATAAAGTGACGGTTTTGTTCCGTCGTCGACCTCCCTCCCTCCCCCCTTTCCCTAAGACCAAATTTGATTCCAGGAACAATCTGGCACCCCCTGGTGGTGGCTGCTTAGAGTGCCTTGCACAGATACCCCAACTCCCTTTATTGATAACATGGTGTGCAGCTGGAGCAGGCTTGTGAGTTAACTAAATTGTCATCTCCCGAGTACAACTATTTTTCACCAATCTCCTCGCCGTCTGAATAATATGTGTTTCACGTCTGTTTAAAAAACACTCCTGGCGCCGGCAGTCATAGCAATCTCGGCATTACCCTCTGGCCCCCGTCTCATTTGTACTCCATTTCCCCTGCCTCCGGGCCTTTACGGAGTTAGGCCTATAATCCGCCCCACCTATCCCCGCCGCAGAACAAAACTAAAGCAAACATGTCAGAGTAATGATGCTAGGATTTTGGTTTATTGAAAAGGCGATTTATTAATACCTTATTGCTACAAGCTGTGTCTTATCATCGCCAGGGGTCATTGGGAATCTGATTAGATATTCTGACGGCGGAAGAGTAATCCGGAGATAAACCCTCCGCCGCGTCCTTCAGAGTTGTCATGGCAGGCACCATAAACAGCATTTATAACAATCTCGCAGCGGCGGGCGGCGCGCGGTGCTCTGTTTAGCATGCAGGAAATATTCCAATGGCCCGCCTCGGTGTGCAGGCTGCCGGCCCTCCCGAGAGAGGCCCAGGTTTAATGTGGCGTGCGCATCCCCGTAGATCATGGCGGGGAGCCGATGGGTCCGGGCGAGCAGGGACTGCCGACCAATTGTTGGGCTGTAGGTAGCGCCTTCAAGCCGGAACCAGAGCCTGTGAAAAACAAGCATTGGCATAGCCAATAGGTCTCGCCTTTGGGACCTTATAAGTGTTTAACCATGCAACAGTTCATGTTGTTGCACCAAGGATATTGTGCTGCATAACTAAATACTTATAAGGTCCCAAAAGCGAGACCTATTGGCTATGCCAATGCTTGTTTAATTGGAGGTTGGCGCACATGCTAAGTCTCAGGAGATTGGCCTCTTTGGATGAGGGACAGGGATAAAAAAGTAGGGTAGTAGAGGATAGGAGAGACGAGGGATAGTGCATGGAGCAAGAGAATAGAACAGTAGGAGATAGAATAAAAGAGGGACAGCATGTAGAGCAAGAATAGTAGGTGGTTTAGTGATAGTCTGGAAATCAAAGGTAGCTGACTAGGTACCCGAGAGGGGTACATGAGAGGATCTATCTGAGGGTGGGGGCCACAAGTGGTCGATCCTAGGTACCGAGACCTGCAGCGTTGTGCCTTATGCTGGTTTAAGGAATAATTTGAATGAGTACGGCTGTATCCAGGTGTGTTATTTGTGTGTTAGCAGACGGTTGGGTTGCTTGTGATAGTGGACAGTCTTAGGGGGTCAGTGTGTGGGTGCAAAGTCAGTGTCGGTACAGTAAGTTATAACATCATATTTATCAAGTTTTCATAATAACAACATATTGAACCTTTTAAACATTATAACAATCAGGCAGTTGCCATGCTTTAGTAAGGTCATGAGAAGTGAGAGCAGGGGTACACTCAATTCCCAGGGTCTGTGTTAACAGGGATGTAAGTCCTGACATGACCAAACTAATTGCGTACACCTAGTCACGACTAATAATAGATTTGGTGTATTTATCATAATATGCGATCTTTGTGATTTGGAGTGTGCATGTAATGACAGAGTCAGTGACATTCTTACCATCAGGGTATCAACCTAATAAACATTTAGAACAATTTGCACAGCTTGTTAGCAGTCACACAAAACTGTCAAAACACCATACAAATGCATTTTCATTTGTTTAGACATCATTTCATACTATGGTCATAAGTCTGAAGAGCAGAGTTGTAGGAAAGTAGGATCTGCTTCTTATGGTAACCCCCACTTTTTGCTTGATGTGATGCTGTTTTTGACTAGTCTGACTGGGATCCTGCTAATCAGGACCCCAGTCTATCTGCTTTCTCCCTAAATGATTGTGTTCAGTGCTTAGGTACCTCCCAGATTGGATACTGGGGTACCCTTATAGGTCCCTAGTATATGGTACCCATGTACCCTGGGCATAGGTACCCCAGAGGTCTCCCGTGGGCTGAAGCATGCATTATGCCACCCATGAGAGACCATGCAAAATGGAACTACAGGCCTGCCATTACAGCCTGTGTAATTTGGTTCATACACCACTTACTAAAGATATAGGTTTTCTATATCCAAGGGTCACTGCACTTAAAACCTATAAGTCACCCCTATAGCAGGCCTTTACAATCCTGAGGGCAGGGTGCTTGGTTCTAAGTGAGAGGGTGCCCCTGCATGAGCAGGACACCCCTGCAGCCAACGGAGTCCATTGTCCCGGGTTGTCAGTGAAGCAGCCATATACTATGTAGAGGGGCACCACGTAATCGTGTGATGACCATCTCAAAAACGGCTGCAGCGAATCCTATCATGTTTGGTATCAAACATGTTGGAATCATACCCCAAAACTGTAAACTGTGTGGGAGGTATGATTCCAAGCACTGGAAAGGCCCTCCGTTAGGCTATCAGTGTTCCGGGTACCAGCCTTCTTGTCCAGGACAGCACAAAATGATTGCTGCCGACCAGAGACACATTTCTGCCCTCCTGCTGCTGAGACAAGCTCGAGCAGGGGAAGGTAGAAAAATAGGCATCCTGTCACAGGGAGGTGTGACCACCTCCCAGACAGGATTTAGTGTGTTAGGGCTGGGTGGGTGCGCTTGCCAGTGCCTGAAAGTCTGCATGAGGGGCACATTTGGTGTCCCCGTGCATAGTCCAGTTCAAACCATTCCTGGGAGCCGTTGGCTCCTGCTCTGGCACGAAACTAGATGATTTGACATGAGAGTAACCTCCCCCTGTCCAGACCCTCCCCTGGGAGGGTCCCCTGAATCTTCCCTATTCTCTCCTTAGGGTACTTAAGGGCTTACCTGGGTGTAGGTCCCTAGATTCGTCGTGGGATAAGATTCAGAACTGAAACCACTGCACTTCTACCGTCTGGGCACTCTGGACTTCGTTTGAGCCTGACTTTGTCTCCCTTCCAGTCTGCTGCATCGTCTGTGCCTGTGCATCATACAGGAACCTTTCAATGCCTGTGAAGCATCAAGGACTACCTAAGTTTTCTCCCTTGGAGTGAAGGAGTCACTCCCCTGCATTCGCAGGCACGGCGACTAAGTCAACCGGTCTGCAGATCCTGAGCTCCTCCGGACACCGTGGGCTCTGCAACACTGGTGGTGGTTTTCCCCAGCTCCCGAGGCCTGCTCTACCCTCTCACCAAGTTTGAGGCCAGTAGTCCTTGTGGGGGTTGCAATAAATGAACCCCTGACTACTGCGTCCCCTTTGCCGTTGCAAAGGCTTGCTGACATCTTTGCAAGAAGACCTTTAGGCTCCAAGTAGCCCCAACCTTGAGCACCACCACTGACCAGAATCTTCTGGCACACCGCATTGTGTGCATCGTGGCCAGCATCTTTTGGTGAGCTGCTTGAGGTCCTCTTGTGACTCCTGTGCCTCCGGCCTGTGAGTCCATTTGAGGGTCACCTTTGTTTTACTGGGGCTCCCCTGATTGCTCGGGCCTGCCCTGACTCCGCTACTTGTGGTGAGTTCCCTGGACCTTGCTGGTCCCAACTGTGCACCTTCTTGACGTCCTGCGTGGATTGCATTTGCCAAGGCTTGTTGGTGCTCCCGTCGGACACCGACTCCTCAGCAGTCGACATCCTTCGTGGGACGGCTTGTATCCAGGTCCTGGTCGTCCTCAGCCTCGCCTGGTCTGCGCAGCTGCAGAGTCAAGGTCACCCTCCTCTTTCCTGAAGCACCCGACATCGGAGGGCATCCGTCTTCCAAGTCTCCTGGTCACCCCTGAGTGACATAGACTCTGTCCCCTTTGCTTTCAGGTACTCCGCTTCAAGAATCCACGTTTGGATTCCTCCGGACACTTTCTCCTCTTCCAGCAGCTGCACTTTCCTGAAGTCCTCCATTGGGTTCGACAGCGGTTTCTGACGCCTCATCACACCTATGCAACCGGCTTCCCTGGGATAGGTAACTTGGGTACCACGGTATCCACGGGTGGGGTGGCTCTCCAACCTTCTGTCTTCCACGGGGTTTCGTCAGGGTCCACTGGGAAGGGTCCCTAATCTTTAAAAATCCAAGCGCGACTTGCACATAGACTTGTACGGAGCACGCAGTCGTGTTCACACACTGCACACGCTCTCCGTGGGGTCCCTATCTACTTACCTTGGGTGGTTCTGTGGGTCCCCAGCAATTCTACGTCCTCTCGACATTGTCTTGACTCGAGTCATGGGTCTTATACCACTTTCTTAGTACATGGTTTGGTCCCCCACCGGGGCCCACTGTGTATTAGTGCTATTTACTGTGATTTCCTTGCTTTAGTATTATGTGCTTTGTGTCTATCTCCGTGTGGGAGATACTGTAACGTACTAGATAATGTTATAAAGTAAATACATATTTTTATAAATACTTTGTGTGGTTCTTTTTCATTTAATCTATACTATAAGATTGAATTATGGTAAAACAAGCTGCTTTACACTCCTTCAAGACTAAGCCTGAAAGCTGTTCTCCACAGCTACCACTTGGATAGCTTTCTAAGGTTGTCTGAGACCTCTTAAATCACCATAAGGGTTGTCTGGACTGGTGCAAGGTGCCCACTTACATTAGTGGACATCATATACCAGGCCAGCTTCTCACAAGAGTACAATCTCAGCCCTCGTCCTATTCCCTAATTAATTCTTGTTATGGTGAGCATCTGCCACATAAGACACTTCTGCAGGATTAGCTTGAGATAGCCAGAAGACCTGTGAGTAGACCTATGCATGTTGGAAAGTGTTTGCATGCCCATAACCATGCTACAATAGGCTCCTGTAGCTCCTGCTGGTGCACAACACCTGCACCCTCACCCAGTGTGGAGCTCATGTTCTTTCACCTGAACAGATGACTGGGGGTCTCTCGCAGGAAGATGGAAGGTACAGCTAGCTGTTTAGGGGCGTACACAGAACATTTATCCACTGAGGGCACCATGATTGTGTCCTTCCCTTTGTTTGTGGTGCCACCAAGCTATACATTAATGGTTAGCGCACATGCCCTAGTAGAGGATCCTGCAGGAAATCACTCCTATTGCACCCTTGAAGGTGAGCTGACCTCACAAGCTTTATGCTTTACTCCTCCATCCATTCACTTTGGAGTTTGCCTGCTTCAACCAAGTCAGGTAAGTGAATATATAAAATGTCAAACACCTCCAGTATGTGAAGGGTTTACGTTTGATGTTATACATGAAACAGAATTTCGAATAGGACTAGATCACCTTTTACAATTCTAAAACAGCTGCCAAGTGGATCTGTCACATGTGCAACACCTTCACTGTAACCCAGTGCTTAGTTTGCTTCAAAAAAAGTGTGCTGGTGACCAAAATGTTTGTTTGGAGATTGGTATCAGCACCATCCACATCCACCTCCAGCACTGCCCAGCGACCCAGTAAAAGGCAGACTTGTGATGAAGGGAGCAAAAGGAATAGGAAAAATGTGCCGTAAAGTTTACTTTAGTCAAAGTAGTCACCGCCTCCTGCTTCCATACCCTCAAAATGCTCAATGAAATCTTCAAATGGTTCCCAATCAACACATGCAGAATGGTCACTCAGCCCTTCATCACCAGCAAGCTGGACTATGGCAACTCTCTCTGTCGGAATCACTAACTGCTAGAAGACGTCAGACCATACAAAACCCAGCAGCAGTGGCAGCTGGCACGGATCGGGGCTGGGGGGACGGGGGCTGCGGGGCCAAGGGGGTAGTAAAATAAAATAAAAAACGTACCTTATTACTGTGTCTCTCGTCGTCCCTCCTCATCGTCCCTCTGCTCTAGCAGGAAGCACCCAGGCTCCCCATAGCCAATCACAACGCTGCAATGCAGCATTGTGATTGGTAAGCACTGCGGCTCCCCTGAGCCAATTACAACGCTATTGGTCTGAGTGCCGTTTTTCGGCACTCAGCCAGGGACTGGGGGCCTGGGCGTGTTCTCCATCCAGGCTGTAATGCAGCCTGGGTGGAGAACATGAAAAGTGCGCATGACTGTTTGGCAGGCCTGAGATGGCCGGCCAAACAGTCATGCACACTGATAGTACATACCACTCCCCGTGGGTGCCTGTTAGCCCCCTGGCCCCGCCCCCAAGACCCTGAACACAAAATAAAACTATAATAAACCACGTTTTATTATCGTTTTATTTTTCTTCTATTTTTGGCTGCTGGAAGGGGGGGCCGACGCTCCTCCACCATTGCGGAGGAGCCGCCGCTGCCCAGCGGCCAGACACACAACCAGGCTTTCCCCCGCGTTCACATCATTCCGCACCTCAAACACGTCCACTGGCTCCCCATTCACTAACCCACGCTCTTTAAACGGGCCACACACATACAAAGTCTTGTACAACACCTACCACAATAGTCGCATTAACTTCAAAACACCCACCAGACACCTCTGCTCAGCCAGACTCCTGCTCACACACATCTGCATACACAGAACCAGAATCGGCCTTCCTGCTTTCTCCTACCTCATCCCCAAAGCCTGGAACGACCTGCCCCTACAATTAGAGCTGTCTTCTCAGGACTTGATCTCCGCAAGAACCTGAAAACTTGCCTATTCAAACGTCTCTGTGGCGTCTCCCACTTCACAAGTGGTCTCTGTTCTTTTCCATCTCTAAAACGCTCTCCTCTCATTTCTTTCTCTCTTTCTCACTTTTATGTCCATATTCTCACACATGCTTAATTTTTTTTTTATCCCTACTTTGTCTCTCTCTCTTCAGTTGCTTCTCTCAATTCCTTCTCTCCCACTGCCATCCTCCCTCCCACCTTCTCCTCCTCACTCCCTTGCAGAAACAGGCCATGTGTAAAATTAACCCGGGTGAGAGACGTGTGATACTCCCACAGAATATTAACTAGTCCTGGTTTCTCAGTCCCCACAAAACCCCAGGTTTTATATTATAGGAATAAATGATGAAAGATGTCGAACCTGCCTGTGAACTGGCTCATCTCGGTCTATGTCTGCGCAGGGGCTCAGCACTGTCTGCAGTGGAGCTCAGCTGCATACTTAGAAGAGCACAGCTCCCTCTGCCCGGGGCCGCAACACTTTGTATGCAGGAGCTCATCTCCGGCTCAATGAAGAAATGACCTGTAGGATCACGGTCTCTGCTCTAGGTGTACATGGGTTCAGCACTATGTATGCATGGACTTGGCTGCATCTGGGCTGGAGCTCAGCTCTATTGGCAGAAGAGTGAATTCAGATCTACAAGATGATGAGGTCTGTTTGTGGCAAAGCTCCACTGTCTCTGTATGCACAACAATCTTCTTCTCTCTTTGTGAGAACTCAGAATCTGAGTATGGAAGTGTGTATGAATAAGTGATAGTGAGTACTGAAGAACCGGGCCTTTGGGCCTGGCGGCGCAGGGCACGCCTGAAATCTTCGGGTTCACCTGCCTTGTTGCACAGAGACACGGAATACTCTGTTGGCGTAGAAAACCAAGTTTATTAGCTGCAGCTAAGCACAGTTGTCCAAGAAGTACATCAAGTAGGTTCTCAGGAGACTGCCACTTGACTCCGTGGCTCACAAGCTTTTATCGTTGAAATACATCTGTACAAACATACACCCATCGCACAACCTTTTAGCCAATCAGGAGAGTTTGAAAACAAGATATTGTGTCACCAAAATGCTCTCTGCTTACATGTTGTGTGTTATCCAGCCCCCACATTTAATCAATACTGGTACCCATAGTTCGGTGTTTGCAATGGCAGGACATATCTGTATGCTTCAAGAGGAAGGTTACAAAGTAGGAAAACACAGGGAGAGAATAGCGAAGGCCAGAAGATAAGATATGGCGAGAGGAGAATACTAAAGGCTAACAGATAGTTGATACGGGGATTAGGTAGTCCAGACAAGGATTAGTTAGGCCGGCTGGTGTTTGAGATTGCTTTAAGGACAAGGACGGAGGGGGTTTTTGACACGTTGCAGTCCAAAAGGGCAGAGACACTTCGCTCATCGAGCAGCCTGTGTAAAGGCAACACAAAAATGGCGGTGACTGTAAGATGGGGTCAAAATTAAAGAACCTCAGACCCTCCTTTTGCCATTACGCAGGCAATACACAAAGACTCACGCTAATCTGAATCAATGTCGATGGTCATAAAGTCGTCAAGTTGTTGCTGCAACATCATCTTCATCTTCATATTCTCCGTTTTCTGTGGCATGGGTCTTGGGACACACATAATAGCACAAAGACCACATATTGCGGGGGCCACATTGTAAACAAAGGCAACACGAGAAGATGATGGCCAAAACTACTCCAACAAAGGTCAATACCTTCCATCCCCATGTGGACAGTAGTTCCCAAAACCATCCCATCAGAGACCAATTTCCTTCGTCCTGGTGGATGGACTCAGCAATGTGGTGCAATTTAGAGATGGCCTGGTATACTGTAGGGGCGTTATCAGGTATATAAATGCAACAACTCGATCCAATCAATGTACAGACTCCACCACGATCTGCGAGAATGATGTCTAACACCATTCTGTTCTGTAATGTCATAAGGCGATCCGCCTGAAGCTCAGCAGTGACATTACTCAGTGCTCCGACAGTTTCATTTATTGTTGCCTCAACTACTCGAATGAGATGTCTGATATTTCTACTATTGGCCATAGGGCCCCAAAATGGGAGGAATCCTTTAAGGAAGTCACCTCCTTCCTGTCCTGCTGTGTCCTCCAAAGCAATAACCCCTCTGCCGTACCTTGTCTTGTGATGTCCCGAAGGAGCTGTATATGTTGGAGGGAGGAGAAAAGCCATATAACAAGTCCCTGAGAAATCGGCTGGTAACCATGTATAGGCTGCAGTCGTTTCACCATTGGGGAGCTTAAAACACGAACCATCCACCCATAGGATCCCATCCGGGTCCAGGAGCGGCGTATCTTTTAAATCAATCCTACCTTTTGTCTCCTCCTCTGTACGGAGAAAACAATCATGTTGCTCTTGAATGTCTTTCTCTACTGGGATTGGTAACAATGTAGCTGGATTTAGGGTATTACATCGCTTGAT
Organism: Calotriton arnoldi; assembly: GCA_963921515.1. Taxonomy (NCBI): domain Eukaryota; kingdom Metazoa; phylum Chordata; class Amphibia; order Caudata; family Salamandridae; genus Calotriton; species Calotriton arnoldi. The sequence goes on from CAWUFW010000717.1 coordinate 3,440,998, forward strand.
GTGCACGTGACTAGCCAAGAGCGTCAGCTCATACCCCGATAAACGGGCGCTCGTAAGATGCTGGGTTTTTGTCCTGTTTAAAAGTGTATCCACTGCATGTGGCACCATGACAATAAGCGTATTGTCTAGCACCAATCCAGCAGATTGGCGAATAGAAACTGCTGCTGCTGCTGTAGCTTTCAGACAACTAGGTAATGCTTTAGCTACAGGGTCTAACGTAGCCGAAAAATAAGCACACGGGCGTTGTTTGTCACCAAATTGTTGTGTCAAAACTGACAACGCGCAACCTTCTCTCTCGTGCACATAAAGTGTGAAAGGTTTGCTGTAATCCGGAGTACCCAACACAGGAGCAGAACACAAGGAAGTACGCAAATCAGTAAAACTTTTCTGGCATTCCTCTGTCCAAGGAAGAGGTTGGGGGTATCTTTAAGGGTAAGTGCTAACAAAGGTTTCGCTAACAAAGAAAAATTCGGAATCCATTGTCTGCAGTAAGAGGTAATACCTAAAAAGGCACGCACCTCTCTCTGTGTGCATGGTACAGACATTTGTGCAATTGCTTGGATTCTTTCTGGGGTCAACCGCCGTCCCTCCTTCGACAAGAGATGACCTAAGTAGGTAACCTCTTGGCGACAATATTGTAATTTAGAGGGTGAAACCTTATGATGAAGGTCAGACAAGTGATGCAACAGTGAAACAGTAACTCGTTTACAAATTTCCTCAGAATCAGCAGCAACTAGCAGATCATCTACGTACTGAATAAGGGTGGCACCTGGAGGCAAAGTGAAAGCATCGAGCTGAGTTTTCAAAGCCTGACTATAAATGGAGGGACTTTCACAATAGCCTTGAGGTGCGCGCTTGAACCGGAAGCTTCGGCCTCCCAAAGAGAAGCCAAAAATATCCCTACTTTCCTCAGCAATGGGAATGCTAAAGAAAGCATTCTTAAGGTCAATGACCGAAAACCAGGCAGCTGAGGCAGGTATCACTGTCAATAAAGCAGTGATATCTGGGACGACAGGAAACTGGGGTACAACGATCTTGTTGACCTCCCGGAGATCGATTACAAAACGATAAACCGGTGGCTGGGAAGAGTCAGTACGTTTAAGGACAGGCAGAACAGGACTATTGCACACATTTCCTCTAGTCTCTTCAACCACACCTTTCTCAACCAAATCATAAATGATAGCCATCAGCGCTCTCTCACCAGCACTCGAAATTCTATACTGAGGAATGCGAGGTAACCTAACATTGGACTTGAGGGTGACAACATAGGGTGGAATCTGCAAGAGACCAACATCATTGGGGCCTGTAGCCCAAAGAGTAGTAGGCAGGGAACGTAATTCAGAAGGGAGTTGGTCTCTAGACAAATATGTCGGGGAAATTAATCTCTTGCCTAAAGTAAGATGTACACCAGAAGGAGAACAATGCAGTGTCGCATACAGTCTCTTTAACAAGTCCAACCCCAACAAATTCTCACCACAACCAGTTGTCAAAATAAGAGGAGCCTCCAAATCATAAGGGCCAATGGAGATAGGTAAAAGACAAGAAACTGGGTTACGAACTGGGGCGCCAGAAAATCCTACAGAAACATTTGTTAAGCCAGACAAAGGTGCCCCAGGGAGTTTAGAGTGGATGATAGAACTCTTCGTTGCACCAGTATCCAAGAGAAATGGTTCTGATACACCAAGCGCAACGACATCAACATAAGGCCCATTTTGGTCCACTGGAACTGAAATGACTCCCTCACTTTGTCCACGGCTGTCCTAGCTAGAGAAACCCTGATTCTCATCTTCCATATAATAATCGTCATTATAATAATGGGCAGACTGAGTATTTTGCTGATCAAAATAATTCATGGAATGTTGCGGCGGAAAGGAACGTTGATCCTGGGACATGGTACTTCGCCCCCTCCCCTAGGTGTTAACTGGAAGCCACCTCGGCCTCGCGGCCCAGGCGTACCACCAGCACGCTGCAATAATATCGGGCAATTATTCTTGAAGTGACCTTCTTCCTTACAATAGGCACATTGATTAGGACCCAGTGGAGGCCGTGGAACAAAAGGCTCATGTTTCTGAAACACCTTCTGAAACTGGGGAGTCGGCTGAAACTGGCGCTGAGCAGGACGAGGAGGATAAGCCTGTTGTAAAAGAGCCTTCGTCTTCAAATCTTTAGTCTTTTTATCCAATTTGTCCTTCTCCTCCTTATCCCTATTTTCGTAATATTGGGCAGTAGCCAATATCTGGGCTGAAGAAGAAACAGCCCATGAACTTTCGGAATCCTTTAATTTATTAGAGAGCTCGGGAAGCAAATTAAATACAAATTTATCTACGAACAATCGCTGTCCCCCTCTGTACTCATATCCTGACCACTGTGATCAAGAAACGTTTCTTCAAAACGAGTGAAGAAGTCAGAGACACTCTCATCCTTCTTCTGCTTACAGGCAGCTAACTTATCCCAATTAACTCGCAGAGCGGGCATCATAGTTTTGATTAAGGTAATTATTCTACCAGGAAGTTCTGCAATTAAATTATCGGGTTTAGCGCCACCCACTTGGAGCCCATCAGCAGCTACTATAGCATTCCAATCACCTCCTAATTCTTGGGCGTGGTCCTCCTTCCGAATCCTAGCCCACAATTGTTGTGGGACAACATTTCCCATTAACATATCTATGTCAGCCAAATTCATAATACAAGCGTTAACAGTCTGAGATAATTCCTTGTAGTAACCAGCAGGGTTTTTACGGGGGTCAGGTAAAGACTGTTTAAGGGCCAGCACCTCAGATCTCTTCCAAGGTACATGTACCCATATACGTTGGAAGTGAGCTGGTATAAGCGGATTATTACCCTGGGCTGCAACCTCTTCTCTCCAGACTGGGGAACCTCTCGCATAGGGTAGTGTTTCAGTTTGCGCCTAACAGAAGGATCAGTTTCAGACAAAGACCGGGAAAAGAACATTGATCTAAAAGTAATAAGTGTCCGTATAGCATTCTCAACCTCAGGACCCACAATAATTCCTTTATCAAAATCAGTCCTAATATCCAGCAAACCCTTGGGAGCTAAACCCAATCCCGTGGCCTCCCATTCCTGACCTAGGATTTCACACATGGCATTGAAAACGAATCTTTGTACAGGGGCATCCCACTGTTCAAAAGTATCCATGATATCTTGAACAGTATATTCAAGATCACTCAGGATCCACCTGCGAGCAAGACCCATGAACGTATCTCGTTCTTGGGAGTCAGGAAGTAAACTACGGGTCTGCCTACGGGGAAGAACAGGAGTCAGACTTACTGACCCAAAGAGAGGAGAAAAGAGACCAGAAACAGTCTCAACCATCCGCTGACGGATAGAAGGGGAAGTTGACAGAAAAACAGGAGATAATGTATGAGACGTAGCAGGAAAAGAGGCAACAGGTAGAGCGGAGGTCGAAGGCAAAGGAGACTGAGGCAAAGAAGTCGGAGGCAGAGGAGCTGGAAACAAGGGAGCTGAAGGCAAAGAAAATGGCGGGAGTGGCAGTGCCACAAAGGGCTGTGTTGGAGGTGCAGGAGCTGGAGCTGGTGGGAGAATAACAGGTTGTTGGATGGGTAACAAAAGCGGGGTGCATTAGCGCCTAGTGCATAGGGCGGGGGCGATCGTAATAAGTGAGACATTAAAGGATCCTTCTCAGGATCAGCATCGCGATTTGGGGAAGAAGTTGGCAGCACTGGGTAACATTTGTCAATCGCCATGTGATGTTGCCTATCTAAGATCTCTATCGCATGATCTATTTCATTATCTTTAAACTGTTGGGCAGCCTGTATGACAGTGATATCTTTTTCTTTCCTATCTCTTTTTGCCTGTTTAATTTCTTTCTGTTTGGCTTCCTTGCGCCAAAGGCGAAAAGAGTCAAACATAGCCGGCCGGGCTTTTCTTTTAAACAAAGTAGCTTCTAAATTGTCTAAAATATCAGGCTCAAAGCTACCATTATGTGGCCACTGTAAAACACCATCTTTCTTCGTATAGCGGACCCATATGTCATTAAAGGTGATGGGGCCCATACCATGTTTAGAGTAAAGCTCATAAGTAGGAGTTCCAGCCGGAGGAATTGGACAAGAGTCCTCCAGTCGGGAGTCCATATCGCAACAAAAACAACACCATTTTTTAAACTTACTGAAACCAGGCATCGTTACTTTCACTGGCTTCCTACAAACAACAAGGGGCTAATCAAAACAGCACAAACGTACTCACCCCTTGGCTTCGACAATTGCAATTTTCGAATCTAAGAACCCAAAAACAAACAAAAAAAGGGGGTGGGAGCTACCCACCAGTACTTAACAAATGTCTTCTTCACGCCAACAGAGGTCCGTCTAACGTCTCGCAATACCAGTCATCACCAAAAGAGGGACCAAGGCAGGGCAGCAGTCACCAGCAGCCGTTGGAAAGGAGAAGCCACACTTCAAAAGACCATCGGCCCACTCTTCGACATACAGGGGTCGCTGGTGTGGGGGCGCCTCCTCTGGAATTTTCCTGCGGGGCTCCTCACGATCCTTGGGCTCAACCGCTACCTCTGAAGCCGCCCCACGTTCGGGCGCCAATTGAAGAACCGGGCCTTTGGGCCTGGCGGCGCAGGGCACGCCTGAAATCTTCGGGTTCACCTGCCTTGTTGCACAGAGACACGGAATACTCTGTTGGCGTAGAAAACCAAGTTTATTAGCTGCAGCTAAGCACAGTTGTCCAAGAAGTACATCAAGTAGGTTCTCAGGAGACTGCCACTTGACTCCGTGGCTCACAAGCTTTTATCGTTGAAATACATCTGTACAAACATACACCCATCGCACAACCTTTTAGCCAATCAGGAGAGTTTGAAAACAAGATATTGTGTCACCAAAATGCTCTCTGCTTACATGTTGTGTGTTATCCAGCCCCCACAGTTAATCAATACTGGTACCCATAGTTCGGTGTTTGCAATGGCAGGACATATCTGTATGCTTCAAGAGGAAGGTTACAAAGTAGGAAAACACAGGGAGAGAATAGCGAAGGCCAGAAGATAAGATATGGCGAGAGGAGAATACTAAAGGCTAACAGATAGTTGATACGGGGATTAGGTAGTCCAGACAAGGATTAGTTAGGCCGGCTGGTGTTTGAGATTGCTTTAAGGACAAGGACGGAGGGGGTTTTTGACACGTTGCAGTCCAAAAGGGCAGAGACACTTCGCTCATCGAGCAGCCTGTGTAAAGGCAACACAAAAATGGCGGTGACTGTAAGATGGGGTCAAAATTAAAGAACCTCAGTACGAGGAAGTGAGTGAAGTAGAATGAGTGTGTTAGAACGAGTGATTGCAGGGGTGGGGAATTTGTATCGCCCGACACCCTGGACACGAGTATTCTTGTTGCGGACAAGAAGTTTTATTGTCTACTTAGTCCTCCAGACAAGTAGACATTCTCTTTAACCCATGTGCATCTAATATAATCACAAACCATTTATTTCAGATTGGAATCTGACATCTTAGTAAATGCGCCTTTTTTTAGGTAATTGCGGTAATCAAGCTAAGCCTGGCTGCAGCTGTGAGCAAGTTTGTGCTCACTGTCAATCCGAAAGGCGGAGACCTCACACTGCAAGGATGCCAGCTCCCATATTAGTTATGCTTCCGGGTGCTAAAAGTTGCTGCACGTGCGCTCTTAGTTAAACAATAAAGATATGCCACTAGTGGTGCTGTGCGGATTCCCCTGCAGTGGTAAAGGCTTACGTGAGCGGGGTCGGGGAAGGTGCATGTCGTATGCTACGAGTCCTTGAGAGTGGACAGGAATGCTGTGTATGCAAATTCTCGGAAAGAGTAAGAAGTCAGGAGCCCTGCGAGCTGAAGTTGAAGGGAAGCTGAACAAGGAGGATGTGGTGACACGACGCCCTCAATTACATAAAGGGTTGTTTGATAAAACATACACAGATTCCTCACTGCTTAAAAGCCCCTGGAGTCAGCTCCGTGTGAAATAACACCAGAGAGCCTTAAAACCAGTAATGCAGGAAGTATTTGATGCACTTGTACAGCGTTCCGAAGTCCCTGATTCAAGGAACTGCTGGGACATTCCTCTATTTACTGTGCAGAAAGATACATGCTGCCATTTGAAGGCATTTGTGATGCCATTTTCCACAGGAAAGCCCTTTCTGTCCAGGGGAATAGATCTGTTCATTTGCGTAGTAGGCTCTGAAGACCGAAAATAACGGGCTTGTTGGAAATATATGGTGGAGATAAGAGAGATGGGGCACCGGTCAGGTCACAGCCCTGCAGGTAAGACTGACACTTATTTGCGTGGAATGGTTGGAGAACTCTAGGAGAACTACTGGCGCACGCAGTCTAGGCCAAAAAACCAGGAGAAGAGAATAAGGAGCACAAGAGGCCCCTCGTCACTTCACCTGCCCCTGCTGGCACAACGATGAGCCAATAGTAAGCACCGCACAAGTAACTTTTGATTATGTGAAATCCTCAATGTGGCTTCGACCATACATGCGAACAATCTGAAATTATAAAGAGGGTGATTTAAAATAAATAAATAAAAAAAGATCGTGGGACTGTATTTTATTCATAGACCTTCATTGAAGCTGAGGCATTTTCAGGCGGCAGACTGCTAAAATAAAACGGTTTTAAACCAAGAGTCTCCTGTCTGAGTGGGGTCTGTTGGCATCAACGGCTCCAACAGTTTTCAGGGGCATCCAGCCTAGCTCATACGGAGCAGCAGGGACAAAGTGATGTGTGGGAGGATGAGGGCCTCCAACTCAGGCAACTAGAGATTAACAGTGTCAAGGCTGATAAATATGACATGCCCGCTGCACGACAGGAGCTCCCAGGAGGCACTTACTGAAAGCGCAAAAAACTCAACTAGTGGGAACCGAGTCCCAGCCAAGAGGCAGGCAGCAAGCCACGGAGTGGGCCATGGGGCGGGTTTCAAAATGCTCAAGGCGTCTTTTACTACATTGTCTTAAAGGCATATGTTTCCCAATGGAGGTGGTACTGACCTTTCTTCACTGGGAGCTCGCTGGTGGTGGTGGTAAGTGCAGGGGCGTAACAAACACCCCCGCAGCCCCCCCAGTCTTCAGTACATGAAGGGGGCCCCCTCAGCTCATCGGTAGAGAGCTGTTTGTCTCTTGCTCTAAAGCAGCTGCAGCCTGCTCTGAGCTCCTCGCGCTGCTGACCTAGGGCTGAAGAGAAACAATGTAACAAGTTACATTGTTTCTCTTCAGTCAGAGCGCGCCAGGCCGGAAAAGGATGGGGGTGGGGGCCCCCAGAGAGAGCATTGTGAATCTCAGGGTCGCTGGGGACACTGGGACATGCAGGCTGTGCATTCATCCTTTGCCTACTGCAGGGCCTGACCCTGCCTGCCTGTCAGAGATGTCCCGCCAAAGGACCGTCCTCCTCCTCCTGCTGCTGCTCTGGGCAGGGGTGGTGCGGGCCAGCAGCAAAGAGGTAAGAGTGGACAGGAGCAGGTGAGAAGGGTGCCTGCCAACCAAATCTATTTTTGTGGGGAATAACGAAGTTTCTCCAGTTTTGCTAACAACTCATTGTTTTGTTGTATATTAAGACGAAAAACATATAATCAAGGTGTGCAGTCCAGGTATCCAGCGTAGAGAGAGAGTGGAGAGAGAGAGAGAGTGGAGAGAGAGAGAGAGTGGAGAGAGAGAGAGTGGAGAGAGAGAGCGTAGAGAGAGAGAGAGCGTAGAGAGAGAGTGCGTAGAGAGAGTGGAGAGAGACAGTGGAGAGAGAGTGGAGAGAGAGAGAGTGGAGAGAGAGAGAGCGTAGAGAGAGTGGAGAGAGACAGTGGAGAGAGAGAGAGTGGAGAGAGAGAGAGGAGTTAGAGAGTGGAGAGAGAGAGAGCGTAGAGAGAGAGTGGAGAGAGACAGTGGAGAGAGAGAGTGGAGAGTAGAGAGAGAGTGGAGAGAGAGAGAGAGAGTAGAGAGAGAGCGTAGAGAGAGACAGTGGAGAGAGAGAGACAGTGGAGAGAGAGAGAGCGTAGAGAGAGAGAGTGGAGAGAGAGAGAGACAGTGGAGAGAGAGAGCGTAGAGAGAGAGAGTGGAGAGAGAGACAGTGGAGAGAGAGTGGAGAGAGACAGTGGAGAGAGAGAGAGAGCGTAGAGAGAGAGTGCGTAGAGAGAGTGGAGAGAGACAGTGGAGAGAGAGTGGAGAGAGAGAGGAGTTAGAGAGTGGAGAGAGAGAGAGCGTAGAGAGAGAGTGGAGAGAGACAGTGGAGAGAGACAGTGGAGAGGGAGAGAGAGTAGAGAGACAGTGGAGAGAGAGAGACAGTGGAGAGAGACAGTGGAGAGAGAGAGAGCGTAGAGAGAGAGAGTGGAGAGAGAGAGACAGTGGAGAGAGACAGTGGAGAGAGAGAGAGCGTAGAGAGAGAGAGTGGAGAGAGAGAGACAGTGGAGAGAGACAGTGGAGAGAGCGGAGAGAGAGAGAGTGGAGAGAGAGTGGAGAGAGACAGTGGAGAGAGACAGTGGAGAGAGTGGAGAGAGAGAGAGAGAGAGAGAGCGTAGAGAGAGACAGTGGAGAGAGAGAGACAGTGGAGAGAGAGTGTGGAGAGAGAGTGTGGAGAGAGAGAGCGTGGAGAGAGAGCGTAGAGAGAGCGTGGAGAGAGCGTAGAGAGAGAGTGGAGAGAGAGAGAGAGTGGAGAGAGACAGTGGAGAGAGTGGAGAGAGAGAGTGGAGAGAGAGAGAGAGTGGAGAGAGAGAGTGGAGAGAGAGAGAGCGTAGAGAGAGAGTGGAGAGAGACAGTGGAAAGAGACAGTGGAGAGAGAGAGAGTAGAGAGAGAGCGTAGAGAGAGACAGTGGAGAGAGAGAGACAGTGGAGAGAGACAGTGGGGAGAGAGAGAGCGTAGAGAGAGAGAGTGGAGAGAGAGTGGAGAGAGAGAGAGAGTGGAGAGAGAGCGTAGAGAGAGACAGTGGAGAGAGAGAGAGTAGAGAGAGACAGTGGAGAGAGAGAGACAGTGGAGAGAGAGAGAGTGGAGAGAGAGAGAGTGGAGAGAGAGAGCGTAGAGAGAGAGAGACAGTGGAGAGAGAGAGACAGTGGAGAGAGAGAGAGAGTGGAGAGAGAGACAGTGGAGAGAGAGAGTGGAGAGAGCGTAGAGAGAGAGAGCGGAGAGAGAGAGAGCGTGGAGAGAGAGAGCGTGGAGAGAGAGAGCGTGGAGAGAGAGAGCGTGGAGAGAGAGAGCGTAGAGAGAGAGAGCGTAGAGAGAGAGAGTGGAGAGAGCGTAGAGAGAGAGAGAGAGTGGAGAGAGAGACAGTAGAGAGAGAGACAGTGGAGAGAGTGGAGAGGGAGAGAGCGGAGAGAGAGAGAGAGAGCGGAGAGAGAGAGAGAGAGTGGAGAGAGAGTGGAGAGAGAGAGAGGAGAGAGAGTTGAGAGAGAGTTGAGAGAGAGTGGAGAGAGAGTGGGGAGGAGAGATAGAGAGTGGAGGGAGAGAGAGACTGGAGAGAGAGAGACTGGAGAGAGAGAGACAGTGGAGAGAGAGAGACAGTAGAGAGAGAGTGGAGAGAGAGTGGAGAGCGTGGAGACAGAGAGCGTAGAGAGAGAGAGCTTTGAGAGAGAGAGCGTAGAGAGAGAGCGTAGAGAGAAAGAGTGGAGAGAGAGAGAGAGTGTGGAGAGGGAGACCGTGGAGAGAGAAAGAGTGGAGAGAGAGAGAGAGAGTGGAGAGACAGTGGAGGGAGAGAGAGAGTGGAGAGAGAGAGTGGAGAGAGAGAGAGAGTGGAGAGAGAGCGTAAAGAGAGTGGAGAGAGAAAGAGAGTGGAGAGAGAGAGAGAAAGTGGAGAGAGTGGAGAGAGAGAGACAGTGGAGAGAGGCAGTGGAGAGAGAGTAGAGAGAGAGCGAATAAAGAGAGTGGAGAGAGAGTGGAGAGAGAGCGTAGAGAGAGAGTGGAGAGAGAGTGGAGAGAGAGAGCGTAGAGAGAGAGAGTGGAGAGAGAAAGAGTGGAGACAGAGAGAGAGAGTGGAGAGAGAGAGGAGAGAGAGTAGAAAGAGAGACTGACTGACTGAGCGACTGAGATACTGACTGACTAAGAGACTGACTGACTGAGAGACTGAGAGAGAGACTGACTGAGAGACTGACTGACTGACAGAGAGAGAGACAGATTGAGAAAGAGATTGACTGACTGAGGTAGAGAGAGACTGACTGACTGAGAGAGAGAGACTGACAGAGAGACTGACAGAGAGAGAGACTTAGAGAGAGACTGACTGCGAGAGAGACTGACTGACTGAGAGACTGACTGACTGAGAGACTGACTGACTGAGAGACTGACAGAGAGAGAGACTGACAGAGAGAGAGAGAGACTGACTGAGAGAGACTGACTGACAGAGAGAGACTGACTGACTGAGGTAGAGAGAGAGACTGACTGACAGAGAGAGACTGACTGACAGAGAGAGACTGACAGAGAGAGACTGACAGAGAGAGACAGAGAAAGAGACTGACCGAGAGAGAGAAAGACAGATTGAGAGAGAGAGAGACTGACTGACTGACTGAGGTAGAGAAAGACTGACTGACAGAGAGAGACTGACAGAGAGACTGTCAGAGAGAGACTGATTGACTGCGAGACTGACAGAGAGAGACTGACAGAGAGAGACTGACTGAGAGAGAGACTGACTGACCGAGAGAGACTGACTGACCGAGAGACTGACTGACTGACCGAGAGACTGACTGACTGAGAGAGAGACTGACTGACTGAGAGAGAGAGAGACTGACTGACTGACAGAGAGACTGACTGACTGAGAGACTGACTGACTGACAGAGAGACTGACTGACTGACAGAGAGAGACTGACTGAGAGAGAGAGAGAGAGAGAGAGACTGACTGAGAGAGAGAGAGACAGAGAGAAAGAGACTGACTGAGAGAGAGACTGACTGACAGAGAGACTGACTGACAGAGAGACTGACTGGCAGAGAGAGAGAGAGACTGACTGAGAAAGAGAGAGAGAGAAACTGACAGAGCGAGACTGACTGACAGAGAGAAATACTGACAGAGAGAGACTGACTGAGAGAGACTGACTGAGAGAGACTGACTGAGAGAGAGACTGACTCAGAGAGAGACTGACTCAGAGAGAGAGATACTGACTGACTGAGAGAGAGACTGACAGAGAGTGTCTGAGAGAGACTGATTGACTGACTAACTGAGAGAGACTGACTGACTGAGAGAGACTGAATGACTGAGAGAGAGAGACACTGACTGACTGACAGAGAGAGAGACTGACTGAGAGAGACTGACTGACAGAGAGAGAGACTGACTGACTGACTGACAGAGAGAGAGAGAGACTGATGGAATTGGGGTCAAAGTGTGTATGAAGCAATGCAATGCCTCAAGATTGCTATTGTCTGGTGCGGAGAATGGGAGGGGGGGCCCCCTCCATGTAGTTTGCAGGGGGGCCCCCTCAAGTTTCGTTACGCCACTGGGTAAGTGCACCCACTATGTCCCCTAAGCTGCCCATTCCTCCTTCTCCCTGTCTTGCCCAGTTTCCTAACTTCACTGTTTTCTGTTCCCGTTCAAGTAACCTAACTGATCAGTTGCTATAATTTGTGTTTCACCATACGCAGCTCGCTTACCCTGAGCCCGAGCCTAGACTCTCGTGGGGATTATCAGGCTCCCCGGGCCAAACGCTAGTAGTCTGACCTGCGCTCTCTCCCCCACTTTCCTCCGGTATTTGGATCCTTTTCTCTAAATACCTCCTCTACTTAATGCCACACCATAATCATAAATGCCCGCCTCAAGCTGTTCTCTACTGCCCCCATATCTGCTTTGAATCCTTCAGTTGCTTGTGCCCAGACTGCCTCTTCCTCCCTCCACCAGCGACGTAGGAAGGGGGGTGCGGTGGGTGCGGACCGCCCCAGGTGTCATCACTGAGGGGTGTGACAAAATGGCAAAAATAACACTTGCAATTGTAAGTATCTTATTTTTCCTTCTTTTAATAATTTCAATGGGGGGGGGGGGGGGTGACAAGAAATTTTCCGCACCGGGTACCACCTGACCTTGCTACACCATTGCCCACCACTCACTGAACTTTTAGCACCACATTCTACAGTGCTGTATCCGTCGTTCACGAGTTCTCCCCTATTAGCCAGTACTTGTTGTTGATATTATAGTGCTTCACACTTCACTTGTGCTCTTTTCAAGCACTATAAAAACAGACTTTACCACTACTTAATAGGATGCTATTCAGCGACTTTAGAAGGATGGATGTTGGAGGCTACCCTGCCAGGGTTTTGTAATATTCTCTTCCAGCTTGAGCCCAAAACTAAGAGAACATTTAAAGTGCCATCATCCCTCCTTCTGTTCGAGTATAATCCTGGCTGGACGCTATCTAGATCCTAACACCTAAATGCCAAAGTAATGGGGAAACAAAGACACACAGCTCGTTTTCACTTATTTTAAAAAAGCTACGATTTGGAGGCTGGTTTTTGATTTTCTGCAACTCCTATATGTAACATATGCCGGCACTGTAAACATTTCAGCTGTATCAGTACGTATGAGTATTTACAGGAATAACAAATTAAATAGCAATTCCTAATTTTTTTAATTTAATACTTTCATAGCGCTACTCATCCCACTGTAGGGTGTCAGAGCGCTTTACATCACACACACATTATACACTGACTGTTAATCATACAAGTGTGTAGTGCACAAACAGTCTTTACTGGTAGGGATTATATGCCACGATTGTATAGCTGGTAGAAATTGAAAGTTGGGGTTTAAAATATAACAGTGCTTGGGATGGTCCATTATTAATGCTCCCAAAAACTTTTTAGCAGCCTTATGATAACAGATTGAGAACAAACAAGGTTCTAAACCCATGTATTGCAGTTTACATGCAGGTGCTTGATGCCGGTTTATAGCTCACTGTGCTATTTTAGAAAAAATGCAAATTATGAGCTGCAAGTAATAAAACAGTGGCCCACTTCCCTATCTACATAACATAATAATCTGTCATCTGCATGTGACCTGATGTGCCTTGCAGGATACACATTAACACTCTATGCTACTTTATGCGTCAAAACTGTGACTAAACAAAACACAGATCTCTCCAGCAAGTGCTTTAACCCCTTGTGTGCTCGGGACGGCCCCCGGCCGTCTGACGTCACAGTGGGCGTGTGCGGAGGACGGCCGGGGGCCGTCCAAACCCCGCCCACCTAATAAAACTCCAGCACCGCGGCGGAATTCGCGCCGTGGTCAAGGGGTTAACCACCAAAGTTTCCTTACGGTTATTATTATTATTCCTTGAGATTTACTAGGCACACAGAGCTCGCTGCAGCACATGCTTTAACCCCATAAAATATTTAAAAATGCAGACGTTGCAACCAATTAAGCCAGAACACATTTTCTGTCATGTTTCCTCTTGGTGCCAATTTGTTTGTGACAGTTTAAAAAAAAAAATTTACAAGTTGACCGCTTTTCAGGACTCAGCCCCGTGTGACTTCATCCTCTTTTTGTTGCCCACTTTGATCCCCCAATGTATGGGTTACCAAAGTAAAGTTTTGCCAATTCCAGAACTCCTCATGACCTTACAAGTTCAGAGCAGGGAGTTAGGGCTCACAAAGACATCTTGCTTTTCTGACTTTGCCTCTTCTATAGACCACCTTTCCTCACTGGATCACAAGCAAAAGCTCTCATCGCTCCCTTTGTCCTCCAGGCTACATGTCTGCTCTTCATCTGGCTAAGATTATTTTATTTAGGGTTTGTTTGTACAGCGCTGTTAATCCCCAGAGGTGATTTCCGAATGCTTATCTGACCTATGTCCTCTGGTACTTCTTCTGATCTTGACACGGCTCTTTCAACAAAGTTACCACTTAATTTTGTACCCCTGATGACTTCTCCTATACCTATTCCTCTGCTTCTGCAGTCCATGCCTCCCTATAATTTGGTTTTATTTATTGTGCTTAATAATATTCTTCTGTTTTTAGCTCTATAAATGATAGAGCTTATTATTGTTTATGTAATAGTACTCAATTTGATATCCTTAAGTGGAGGGCAAGCAAAAAATGTATTTCCAAAATCTAAACTCATAGTGTGCAGACCACAGCAGTTGTCTGGAGTAAATCTTAACCCTTCTGAGCCATCTAGCCAATTTGCTGATTCTGCCTAAACAACTCTGTTTTCTTTCTTTGTGCTGTCATCTTGTCACCTTCTCTCCCTCTGTCCTAAGATTATCTGACCTTCTATTTACTGGACTCCATGGTTTGGCTGCCTTTATATTTCTCTTGCCAGCCTCGTTTCCCTACAACATCCTCTGGTGTTTCTGCCCTTGAATTCACTAAGGTTTTCTCCAGAACCTGTGTGCCTTTTCCTAGTACTAGATCCCTTCTGTCTCAGTTCTTCCTCAATTTAGTCCTTGGATCTTGCTGCAGGCCTCTCCAGGTATCCCTATCCTAAGACCTGGCCAGCCCTCATCTCTTGAATATTGCCTGGTGATACTTTCAATAATTCACAGCTCGGGTGTCTGTTCTCTCCACCTCAATCCAGCCTGCCCCCTTGAGGTCTGCCTCAGTGCCATCTGTGAGTCTCATAGCTTTCCCTTCATTGATTCGGGTATTATGCTATTGAAATATCCACTCTCAGAGATGTACTGTCCAGGCTTCTCAATTTTGACTCCTTCCTCCATGGCCAGTCATTGTGCTCCTCGCCACTCCCTTCTATTGCCCTTACTGCACAAATCTGAAACAGACACATTTGCTTTGCCATCACTGCGTTGCCATCAATACACTGGTCACAAAAAGTGTCTACATGTAAATGCCTCGACCTGTGCTGCTCTTTACATGTCTTTACTAGTAGGGTTACTGTGGGAGCAGTTGGCAGGGCTGCTGGAAGGCAGGAAGCAAAGTGAGCTGGTTAAGGTAAAGGGGTTGCTCAGAGCCCTTAGATGAGATCGCAGAGGGGGGTAAAGAAGGCTGAGCAGCCTGTGATAAGCGGAGGCAAGGTAGCAACAGTAGACAAGAGAGGGGTTTGGAAGGGATGAAGCCTATGGTGAAACTGGAGAGGGAATAAAACCTCTTCTGAGAGGGGAGGAGAACCTGTAGTGAAATGTGCAAGGGGTACAGAGCCTGTGATGAGGGAGTGGAGAGAAGGTCATGGGATGGGTGTTGAGAGGAATATTCATTCCAATGTATATAGTGTGAAGGTATATTTGTAGTAAGGGAGTGGTGTACTTTAACAGTAAGTGTGTGAAGCCCTTGTTGTGAGCAAAGAGAACAGACGGGTGATGAACCCTGTGATGAAGATGTGGAATTGGTATGGGCCCTATGGCAAGTTAGTGGAAAGGCAAATGTTTTACTGCTAATAGCAAGAAAACAGTGTGGAAGGTAATACTTTATAATAAGAGAGTTTGCAAGGACAAAGAGGCAGAGATGGTCAAGTTTACTTTGGCTTTTATAGTTGACTAGTAATGAGTCCTTGCTAGTCTGTATAGCTTTTAGTTTTATAGAGTACATGGGACAAGTGGATTTCTTTACAGGGCTAGAAGATTATTGTACCCCTTTGTCCCTTGGACAAGTACAGTTTTTCAAAAATTCCACACCCCTGGACTGATTGGAGGTTGTGAGAGGTAGGGGTAGTGAGTTGCGTGTGTAGCTGTCATTGATGCAGCAGGTGTAGTTGCACTAGGGCCGAGGTTTAGTGAGTGTGTGTAAGTGTGTTAGCAAGAGAGAATGAGAACCAGTGAGTATGAGTACGTTTGTGTATGCGTAACAGTGAGTGGGAATAAGTCTGAGTGAGAATGAGTAAGTGAGAGAATGTGAGTTAGAGTGTGTGAGGGGAAGAGACGAAGGTCCAGATTATCTAAACTTTTGCACAACACTGAACGGCACCTAAAGTTGCTGTGTTGCGTGTGTGAGACGGAAAGCTCTATATCTACAAAGATATGGTACTATCCTACCCTCTCTGTATCACTGGCGCACAATTAGGCTGCCAAGCACCGCGCACACATGCGTGAGTAAAATAATATGCTTTGTCTACCTTTAAAACTTGTCCTACTTCAGATGAGTGCTGCACAGTGTAGTACACATGCAAAGTGAGAAAAGTTATGAGAAATAAAGGCATTTCTCCTTTTTGCTGCCTTTTTTCAAGTGGTTTTTATTTTTTGGTGCAAAACCCTGTCTACTGTTGTTAGTAGATAGGGTTTGCGTCAATAACCATGGGTGGTTGCTTGGGAACGCCCACGTACCACCAAAAGAACACGCCCTTGACACAGAGTGAAGCAAGGCAGCGCTTTGCACTGCTTTGCGTTACTGTCAGGTAACTTTCCAGTGCAAAACAGATTTTGCGCCTGAAAGGAAATTATTAAAAAACAATTTTCGCGCAGGTTTATGTTCCTTGTAAGACTCAAATCCAGAACAAAATGTTTGTTAATATAGGCTTAAATGTGAAAGGGAGTGAATATGAGTGAGGCAAATAAAAAAAAATGGGGTGAACTCCTGGGCAGTATTGCGCCCACCACTTTCAAAGATCACCAGCAGCCACTGATGAGGTGTGGCCTAATACCCTGAGCTGGCGATTTTGGAACTGGGGAGTTTGAATCCCAGCGTCAGTTCAACATCATGTGATCCTGGGCAAATCACTTTATCTCCCCGTGCCTAAAAAAAATCAAATTTCGTGTTCTGTAATCTGGTGCTCATGTGAAGCACCCTGATGCTTTTGCTCCCCCACCTCCCCATGGAAGATGCTATTGGCAGAAAAGTCTGGTCACTGCATTTAAAAACCTAAATTTCTTTGGGTGTTGCGCGTCTGTGTAGGCCTGTGAGCTGTACAAAATTCTCCACACGGGGCGTACATAACTGTGTGCCAGGTGACAGCTACATGTGGTCTACAGAGTGCTTTGTGTAGTACAGATGTGGTCAATTTTCAAATGAGTATTCCAGAATGCAACAGAAAACTGCTGATGTTGACTCCAGAGTAGGACTCGGTGTTCCTGGGTGGCTTACAGAACTGAACACATTAGTCCAGATAAGGCCAAAAGATCTGGACACAGTAATGCAGATGTGGACTTCAGAACCTGACAGAATGCGGCATGCGAGGCCTCTAGTTTTGAACGCAGGTGACGGAACTCCTGTCTGAAATTGCCTCTCCTTCAGCAGAAGTCAACGGGGTAAATACATTCCCCTGACCTTTTTAAATAGAAAAGTCCCACTTTTCTGTTCTAAAATGTTGGCAAGTGTGGCATAGTGCTATAGATCTGGCGTCCAGTTCAGAACTGGATACTACAGGCATGATTAATCCTCCAGAATTAGACAGAAATTGTAGCTGCGAATTCCAAACCTGGACCCTTCACTGCTTAAGAGGCCACCCGTACTTGGCTCAGCGCTACAAATGTGACTTCCACAGTTAGACACACAACTGCAGATGTGTTTTGAAGAGCTTGTTTGGCTTACAGACCTGGGGAGCGTACTTAAGATGTAGCCTGGCTAACCCTTCCCGCCCCGTCAAGAGTGATGTCCATATTGGTAGCACAGCCCCTTTTTCCACTTTATTCGTATTTGTATTTAACAAAGCGCTAACTGTCATCTTGCGATGACTTCAGGGCACTGAGGGGCAGATCTACAAGAAAGTGCCGCAGCGTGGCGCTGCAAGCCCTTTGGCTGCGCCACGCTGCGGCACTTTCAGAGCACAGGAATGCGACATATTTACAAGAATATGTCGCATTCCTGTGCTCTCCCCTGCGCTGGCGCACAAACAGCTGCAGAATGCAGCACGCATTGAAAGAGGAAAAAACGAGGAGAAATGAAAACATTTCTCCTCGGTGCGCCTCGCTACGCCACCTCTAGGGTGGCGTAGCTTTCAGACGCATCTCCAGAGTTACGATTTCTCGTAATTCTGGAGATGTGTCTTGTTCCATGGGTGTTGCGTGGGAACACCCACAGCAACACCCATGGAACGCCCCTTCACCGCAAAGTGCTGCGTGTGAAGGGACGGTATTTACAAGGAGAGGAAAAGTCACGCATGGTGGCTTTTCCTCTCCTTGTAAATATCGAGGAGCCTCTGCGCCACCAGTACGTCACGAAAAGTGACGTACTGGTGGCGCAGGGGGCTTGTAAATCTGCCCCTGAATATTTGCCCTCTGCCCATGTCCTTCGCCTGCACGGAAGGGACAGCCTGACAATGTTTTGGAAAGACGTGTGAACACCGCACCGGTGTTTGAATGGTGCTTGGCTTTCATACATGATTGTTTTTCAAGCTGCTCACAGCTGGAGGAAAGTAGTTTCTGCGGTACAGCCCCCTCCTTCACATCACTCTAGAGGAAACCCCCCCCCCCCAAGCACCGCACCCATGCTGGACAGTGCACAGATACCAGCTGACACCTGTCTGCATGTGGATGCTAGCAACACACCCATCCTGTGGTCTGTGTGGAAACCGCAAAGCATCAACTCGAAAGAGGCCTCTCGCTTATTGCAGTATTTTCTAGATTGCTCTAATTTTGCAAGGAAGCGTGAAAAGCAGAGGTCTTAATAACCATCAGAGTTCCTCAGACTGTGAATACTTTTACACTGGTGGGGATACCGGGCTACCACTAGCATGTTGACAGTCGTGTATTTAATTGCATTTTTAAAACATAATTAAACATTTCTGCAGTGTTTCAATTGTTAAACATTTTCTGAGCTGCCCACTTTATAACATTTTTATTTTAGGCTTGTCATTCTCAGGTCCTGAGGACGCTTTTTACATGGCGGGGGCACTGCATAAAAAAGGGTGAAGATAGGGTGACCAGATTCTCAAAACAAAAAACGGGGACAGTTCATAGACATAGAAGTAGGACTACAGTTTGCAGTAACGGTCGACATAAAGGTAGGACTATTTGACAGCTGTCATAGACATGGAAAAGGGACTAAAATGACAGCCGCCTCCACAGACACAGATGAAGAATTACAGACAAATCATATGTGTGACACAGACTTAGCCGAGAGAGACGTCGAGGTTTCAGTGACCGTCACCCGGGTGACCCGCTAATTGCACGGTGTGATATCCTTACTTGGTGACACTCATGGCTCCCTGTGGATTGCAAAGTATGACTCACTGCACAGCCTGGACAACACGGCCTGGAGGCGCGGATTGAGCAGCAAATCCGAATTGCCGGGGTACGCAGTGGCTCGCGGCCTGAGCCTACCAGTGCCTGCAGCCTGGCCAGCCTTGGCAGAGTGTGTTACAGCCCAAGTACGTTTAAGTTTTAAGCCTGGGTGCCAATGGCAGCGCGCGATCAGGCAGCTGCAGCGCCTGCGGTGTTACTCAAAACGGTGAAATGGGTTGCAAGACTGGCGCCGTGTGAAGTGTGTTTTATGTTGTTGGGGCCTCTCTGACATAGGTTCCCTGTTGGGCCGGGACACTAACATGACGTCAGAGAGTGGCCCCGAATCCTGATGTTCTCCTGACTTCAGTTTGCTGGGAAGGAGGGGGGCATCGCAAAGGCTGGCAATCTTTATGTTGATTTTTCTGCTGGCCCAACCAACAACAGTAGCCACCAGAGTGTTGTTAGGGCCTCGCACATTTTTTTGGGGCTGGGTCCCACCTTGGAGAGAGGCACAGGGTCACTCATGTGACGTCAGAGGGTGGCCCCGAGTCCTGATGTTCTTCTGACTTTAGTTTGCAGGGAAGGAGGGGGGCCACCACAAAGGCTGGCAATCTTTATGTTGTTTCTCTGCTGGCCTATCCAACAACAGTAGCCACCAGAGTGTTGTTAGCAGGGCCTCGCACATTATGTTTGGGCTGGGTCCCACCTTGGAGAGAGGCCCTGGACTGAGTGATGCTCTCTGCGCAGCATCATTAATTACGAGGGAGGAACCAGAGGGTCCAGTATAAGTCAGCAAAGGCTGAAGGTACAAGCCTCAAAAAACAAACAACCACAAAAAAATAAAAAACAGCTCCTGACTTAGTGTGCAGAGAGAGCCTTGATTTAATATGTTGCAAGGGAGTTTCCTGAAATTTGTACGATTCTAAGTATATTTACTTAGACATGAGTATAAATGAAAGTTGTTTAACCATTATTTCTTACGCTTTGCAGCAGCTAACGTAGAGTTTCTAGTTGCTCAATTCTAGGGGATTGTGTCCTAAGCCCGTCGCACCTCTTTTTATTTGTGATAATCATCAGGGACGTTAGGACTGGTGCGGGTGTCGATGCTTTGATCCCCATTTTTGTGCTATATTTTTTGAGTTTCCTAGCACAGTCTAAACCCTATTTTTTTGTTTTTCTTTTGACCTTGGTCCTATAAAAATAATTATGAATTTTGAAGACAATAGGGAGGAGCTCTTAGGAGACTTATTTAATGCAAAGGTCAACAGTACTACACATGTTCCATCAGTATCAACAAAGAATTATGGATTAAAAAACAAGTTTGTGCGCTTAGAAAAGCTCAAGAAGTTAGAGCTCGCCAAATGGTGGGACGGCGCTACCCTTAAGAAATATCTAGAAAATAAGCGCATCCCTAGAGGTTTGCGCATTCTCATTTTTCCAAATTATGAAGATTTAGACCCTGACCTCTTGGGTGAATGGGAGGAAGGACTGTATATGGCCTCATATAAAATGATGGACATTCTGATACGTAACTCAGAACGAAAAGTGAAGAAAATTAGAGAAGAGATAATGACCTTAGAGAAAGAAATAAATGAGATTAACTTACCTGAGGTGATACAAAAAAACTATGTAATCTTAAAGAAGGAACTAGCTACTTACCAACTTTATTTGAGGCGGTTTCGAAATTTTAAGAAAATGAATAAAGAGTGAATTTTACCAACTGAAGACCTTTCTGACTTTTTCTCTTGGGAAAACAATTACTGAATGTAAACTTATGAATATGGTTTAACAAAGATTTATATATGTATCTAGTAGTGTGCGGGGCTATTCTGCTCTCATAAATGAAAGTTGTTTAACCATTATTTCTTACGCTTTGCAGCAGCTAACGTAGAGTTTCTAGTTGCTCAAATGGGTGTCATATCTGATATTTATAAGTTTACCTCGTTTTAATATCTTGATTTTGCTCGCAAGAAAGTGCCACTCATAGTCGTTAAAATGTCACTCATAATTACTCTGAAATTATGAAAATGTCACACATAGAAATCTGAAACCTTGGCAGCTATGCATGTAACATTACACCTACAACAAGCCAGGACTATTCACTTTGTCAGTTGTTCTTAGCTGCATAAGATAAATAAGCAACAAACTTGGGCTTCGTTGTACATAACATTGAAAATGCTTCAGTTCTGGGATGATGAGACTGTGAAAGAACTATAACGGGTCTCTTTGAAGGCAGTGAAGGGTGGTATTGCTGCAGCAGTAAGATTGTTTTTTCATCCTGAGGGCAAAAATGGACATCCCAATAGAGACCCGTCTCAGCACCTGTGCTAAGTAAGCAGAGAAATGTCACGGTTTTTAAATAGTGTTTCAGTGCGAGACACTATTTAAAAACCGGGACATTTCTCCATTTAACCCGGGCACTGCACAAAAACCGGGACATTTCTGTAATTAGGAACAAAGTGTCGGGACACGGGGACACTGCTCCGAAAACAGGGACCGTCCGGGGAAAACCGGGACGTCTGGTCACCCTAGGTGAAGACCATTGGTGAACAGGAACCTCACTTAGAGACTCGAACATTGAAAGAAAAAGAATCTGCAAGAAAGGGCTTCAAGCACATGGTGTTTATACAATAAATGTTGTAATGTAACTCAGATTGGGAGCTTTCTATCATCCACATTTCGATTTGAAGATTTTTTTAAGTGAACGAAAAGCATGCAACTAGTAATTCTGAATCTTGCAGAAAGCAAAGTACTACTGCTCACATGCTCTACTGAACAGTGAATGCACCATACCTATAACGTCTCTGCTTGTATAAAGCAGGGGGCTCTGGCTGATGGGGCCTTATAGGTCTATTGCTGCATAGTTTTTGTATGAGGTTGTTGTATACAGCAACCCATCCTAAAGGCAGCTATGTACTATACAGTGCCAAATGCAAAGACAGAGTCAATGAGTGAGAGGAGGGGTATCTGGGGCCTGGGTGCAGAAGTAAGCTGTTCCAGCATTGTGATGAGGTGCTCTTTAAAGATGTGCTGCATATTTACAGGATTCAGGCTTATTAAGATGAACTGGAGCTGCTACCACACAGGGCCTTGCACCCATGAGGACATGAGTGAGTCAACATATCCTTGCTTCCATAGAGTTGTGGTACCCCTTTCTAATACATTTGGTGCCAAGGGGGTGGAAAGTGCAGCACCTCTTTGTGAGGCATACCTGTACTATCATGGCATTTCTTGTCCAATGGCCAGGACCAACTGAATTATGCAATTTTCAAATGGTTGCTTTTTCCACATAACTATAGATTTACCACAGTTTCACCATAACCTATAGTCTGCTGCATAACTTACAGTTTTCAACAAAACGTGTTTCTAGCTCAGACAGATCAAAAGTTACTTTAAAAAGTGCCATACATGGTGCTGCCAGGTGGCAGGCCCTTATTAAAGGTTAACTGGTCACCTTTTAGTTGTTGATTGCTGTACTCAGGAGGTACATTGGTTCTAACTAGATGAATTCTTTGGCTTGATGGTTCTATTGTTTGTGAAAATGCCAAAATAGCCTGAATCCGTGGCAGTATTTCATCTGAGCAGAGATCATACATCTTTACAAATATGCTGCAAGAACAATGGCGCACAGTAAAGGAAGCCTGGCATTGGGAATAAAGCTGTAAGATGTGTAACACCAGGTATTCCTTAATTCCCTGTCCCCCACATGATGGGGCAACGGCGGTTCCTCCGCTATGGCAGAGGAACGTCTCCCCCCCCCCCCATGCCTCAAAATGGCATGAAAGGAAAAATAAAACTATAATAAACACGTTTTATTATTGTTTTATTTTTATTTTCCTGCCAAGTCTTGGGGACGGGTCCATGGGGATGACATGCACAGGGGGAGTGGTATTGCACTGTTGTCAGTGCGCATTACGGTTTGGCCTGCCATCTCAGGCCGGCCAAACAGCCATATGAAGCTCTGTCCAACCCAGCTGCATTGCAGAGTTGGAGAGAGCACCCACAGACTCCCAGTCTCCCTGGGAGCTCAAATTCAGAGCACGCCGGCCAATCCTGACACTGCTCTCATGCATGAGAGCAGCATCAGGATTCGCCGCTGGGGAAGCAGTGAGCCTGTGCGAGGAGAAAAGCAGAATAGCGCAACCAAGTAGGCTGTTTTTTTTTGTTTTTTTTTAAAGTATTAATTTCTTTAATTTGTCATGTGACACCCCCCTCCACCACCCAAGTCCGCCTGCCCCGCCACTCCTACCCGCTGCTACTGCCATGGGGATTTGCTACATCTATGCTTAGAGACTCATGGAGTCTTGCCTCGCCAAATGAAGCCTTAGAGTATTGCCTGGATAATAAAGACCTGAGAATAAGAAAGGGATAATTCTGAAAGTTGTATAACAACTATGGTAGCTAGACAATTTTATACATTTCTGTATGTCCCACCATACACTAGGGAAGAGAGTTCCAATGGTCAGGCTTCGGTCTAAATGAGCTTAGCATCAGGACCATACCCCCCCCCCCCCCACACACACACACACACACTTATCAGACCTTTACTTCATAATTTGCTTTTTTCAAATATTTTTATTTTATTTTTTTATAAATAAACAGCAAAAGGGTGCAAACTCCACCCACTACAATACAAACATAAGAACGGAGGAAATGCAGCATTATTATCACAATTACAGATTCCACATGCAGGTACAGTGACACATCCAGATACATAGTGCCAGTCAGACAGGGACAGGCAACTGTGAATCTTTGGGGAGAACTTGAACCATAGGGGCTTCCCCCATCCATCCATCATCAATTCCAGATCATACAGGGACCCCAGATCTTATACAATTTCCTCGGACACCCTCTATTGTATGTGACCTTTTCAGCCACCATGTACAAATCCATTCCAGTCTTCCACTCTCGCAGGGATGGGACTTTGGGGGCCCCCCAGTGTTTGGCTATGTCTCTCTTTGCTACCACTAGTCCCAGGTTACAAAACAGGAACTTGACACGCGGTACATCCACGTCCGTGGGTATACCCAGTAGAATGTATTTAGGCTCCACCAGAAATGCCACCCCCATAATCCTTCATAATTCTGCTAGTATTACGTGGCAGTATTGCTGTATAAGATGGCAACTCCAAATCGTGTGTGGGAAGGGCCCCCTCTCTTCCCTACATCTCAGACATTTGGGGAGTCCGCCCTCACAAACTTATGTAATCGAGCCTGATCATAATAAACCCAGTGTATGATCATAAATTGTATGAGTCTCAGGTGTGATTTGATCGCTTTCCCATTTAGCCCTCAATGTCGTCAGGGGGTCCGGTATGTTGTTTATAGTTTTGTAGGCATAAGACACGGCCTTTCCCTCTATCTCACCCAGGAACAGCCTACGCTCGAGTGGTGCATATTCAAGCAGCTCGAGTGTCCAGACGTTCTGCCTTCCACGCATGTCTAAGCTGCATGTATTTGTAATACTGCATGTCACTAAGTTGGTAGTCACGCTGAAGGATATAAAACCACCCTTTTCCTTTACTTCATTATTGAGCAGAGAGATGGGTCTTTAAAATGAGAATCAGTCTGTGGGTTTCTTAGGCTTCAACAGCAATTTGTAGGTGCCATCCTCTAGGGATGTTAAGAGCATTCTTTGCAGGTGTGGAAACAGCAGTCAGGCAAATCACTTAAATATCTCAGCAGGTCCATTGGTTCATGGTGTCTTCAGTGCCTGAAGCTAAGCCTTTGCTTCGCCTAGCTCCCTGTACTAAATTTCAGTGTCCAGTGCGTGCTATCAATGGGAGATAAAAGGTATTTGGGAATGTATTGTGGGCCTCCTGTGGTGGGGACTGACATTCACCATATATGCATGTTAGTAGGAAGTGAAAACCTCAGCCAGTGTATGTAGCTCTGTGATTAGAATCCCCCGTTCATCCTAGACGCCCAACATGTCTACCCGTACAGTCCCTACTGCCCAGCGTATCTGCTTTGTCTCCACATTCGTATATACAGGCCTGAGAAGCTTGTTAGCCCATCCTGAAGTTGTCTGTTAAGAACTATTTTATGAGAAAGTTGAGTGTTCTGTAGAGCAAGTAATGTCTACTGACCTCCGGAGACGCAGAATCTGGAGTCAAGCTCCACCAGACTTGAGTTAAGCAGCACAACAAACTCACACTTCTCTTTCTTCCGACTGCAGATGTACCTCATCACCGTACCCCTGACTACTGGCTGGACGCCTCACAGAACATGACAGGAGACATAACGGGTCCATTGTTGTACTGTAAATATTGGTCTATTTCAGCCCAGATAAATGCAACAAAATCATCATGTGCCAGCCACCAAGTATTTTGCCTCCATATCCCGCAGCTAAGTGCCTCACGCCTTCTCAGGAACTCCATTGATGAGTGGTCTGAAAGACCACATTGGTGGATGTGAGCTTCTGTTATCAAGTAGAAATTAGAAAGTGGCATAAAGGAGTAGTCAACCCTGGCACCCCTCAGGAAGGCCCCCAGTCAACAACACTCCAAGAAAGCCAGCTGGTTCCTGCCCTCCACGAGTCAAGAAGCACCTGCAGACAACTCGAGAGGATATGGAGGAACAAGAAAAACCCCCAACCCCAAGCAACCTTCAAAACTACCATCAACGCACACCATCTCCTCCTCAAAACCACAAAGAAAACGGCCCTCCAAGACAGAATCAACGCCAACGCACACAACAGTAAAGAACTCTTTGCCATCGTCAAGGAGTTTGGCAGGCCCAACAGCGAGACCACAGATGTCCCCCCCCCCTCCCTCAAGACCTCTGCAACAAACTTGGCACCTTCTTCCACCACAAGATCAGGCAGATCTACGACAGCTTTGAAACCCAAGACCCTCCCACCACACCTGGCACCACCACACGCAACCACGCAGCACCCCAACAGATCCTGCTCAACTGGACTGCTCACCACAGACAACACACTCAAGATAATGAAGAGCATCCACTCCGGAGCCCCCTCCGACCCCTCCCCCCTATCACATCTTCCATAGAGCAGCCACCTCCATCGCCCGAGCTACGCTGCACCATCAACTGCTCCATCGAGACCGCCACCTTCCCCGATGACTGGAAACACGCCGAGATCAACGCCCTGCTGAAGAAGCCATCCTCCGACCAGACAGACCTCAAGAACTTCAGACCCATCTCCCTGCTCCCCTTCCCTGCCAAGGTCCTCGAGAAGGCCATCAACGCCCAACTCTCAGAGTTCATCGAAGTGAGCCATATCCTGGACATTTTCCAATCCGGATTCCGAAGCAACCACAGCACCGAAACTGCACTTCTCGCCGCTACCGATGTCATCCACTCCCTCCTCAACCAAGGTGAAACCGCAGCCCTAATCCTACTGGACCTCTCGGCCACCTTCGATAACGTTTCCCTGGACTGGATCCACTCCTTCCTTACCAGCAGAACACAGCGAATCAGACTACCTCCGTTCCTCTCCGAAACCTACAGAGATCAGCTGTGGAGTGCCCCAGGGCTCCTCCCCGAGCCCCACCCTCGCTGCCATCGTCCGGAACCACGGACTCAGCATCGTCTCCTAAGCCAACGCCGCCCAGCTGATCCTCTCCCTCACCAACGAACCCAGAGCCGGCAAGATCAGCTTCCACTCTCTTAACACAAAAGTGTTTGGCCCTCAATCAGTAAGGCCAGGCCATCAATACTCAACAACAAGAGAAATGCCAATACTGAATATCATTCAATCATCCATTCGCAACAAGATCACACAAACCAATTGCTATGATCCACAAAATGAATTATTTTTCGACCGCTTCTTTTTTGGCCAAATAAGTGTTCAAATGTATGTGTTACCACTGTGGCTCACAACTTAGTAATTAAAAATTGGGTTGGAAGTGGGCCTTGTAGGGTCACTATTTGGCCACTGCCTCTGCTAAAACAAAAAAACATTTTCCAGTGAGAGAGTAGTCAGGGGTACTAGGATATTATTGTAGGTTGAAACTGTACAAAACCTCAGCTAAATTTTTTTTTAAATGTTATGTTGGCCTTATGTTGTACATGTATTATGTTATTGTGACTTGTACTTTATTTTCATTGATGTCATTTTTTGTGATTCCTGTATATTTTGATTAAGAAGGAAATTCTTATATGCATCAAATTTTTGAAAAACACATTTAAAAGAAACTTTATTCAAAGAACGAAAGTTGAAAACAATATAAAAATAAAATAATTCATTTTGTGGATCATAGCAATTGGTTTGTGTGATCTTGTTGCAAATGGATGATTGAATGATGTTCAGTATTGGCATTTCTCTTGTTGTTGAAGATCAGCTTCCACAGCGGGATGAAGGCCGTTGCCACCTGGATGAAAGATAGCTGCCTCAAGCTCAACTCGGACAGGACTGAAGTACTCATCCTGGGACCCATCCCCTCAGCCGGGATGACTCCTGGTGTCCCGCCGCACTGGGAACTCCACCCCCACGGACAACGTATGTAACCTCGGCATCATACTGGACTCCCCGCTCACAATGAACCGCTAGATCAACGTCATAATCCTTATCTTGCTTCCACACACTTCACCAGCTGCGAAAGACATTCAGACGGATCCCCACAGAATCCAGAAAGACGGTCACCTACACACTCATCACCAGCAGACTCGACTACGGCAACGCACTCTACGCCAGCATCACCCAGAAACTCATCAGGAAACTACAGAACATTCAAAACGTCGCAGCCAGTATGGTCCTCAATATCCTCCGCTGCAGCCACATCACCGAACACCTTCGAGAACTCCATTGGCTTCCAGTCTACAAAAGAATCACTTTCAAGCTCCTCACACATGCCTACAAAGCTCTCTACAGCGCAGGAGCTGCATATCTGAACCACCGCCTCTCATTCCACGTACCCACTAGACACATTGGCTCCGCCCAACTGGCCCTGGCCACCGTCCCACGAATTCATAAGACCAAAACCGAAGGAAGATCCTTCTCCCACCTTGCTGCCAAGACCTGGAGCACCCTGCCTCTCTACCTCAGGCAATTCCCGTCGCTGACTCAATTCAGGACGGATCTCAAGACCTGGCTCTTCGACTGAACCCCTGCGCCCAGACGGATCAGCAGCCCTCCCAGCGCCTTGAGACCCTCATGGGTGAGTAGTTGCACTATATAAATCCCTGATTGATTGATTGATTGTCAAGATGGTAGGATTATGACTGAGTGATTGATTGTCAAGATGGGAGGATTGCTGAGCTTCTAAAAAGAAACTGCACTCTGTGAAATTTTGAGTGTGCCACACAATTCCCAAGCCTTATATAGTCATGAAGCAGAGCGAATCCTGAGTGATGAGCACAGGCACAACTATGTCTGACTAGATCCTGGCTTGTTACCCTCTTGAAGTCTCCCTCCAGAACATCAACCATGGCGGATCTTGTAACAGACTGAAATCCAACATCTGCAGAAAGAAGCCAAAAAGAAAGCGAGGGTGGTGCATAGACATTGAGAGATGTATGTGTGCAGCCCCAATATATTGAAATCTTTGAGTATCTCCTTTGGGCATCTGCCCAGCTCTGATGGACTTACAAAAAGAATTCCGTCTAAGGAGGATGGCATCTCCGCATGAACCCCTAGCAAAGCTTGCAAGATTAATCAATAGAAGCCCATACCTCCCCAAGAAGGGACCGGGGAACCCAGCAAGAAAAAGCAGTAGGATGGGTGAGAAATGTTAGGCTGCCTTCCTTTTTCTCTTTTCATTTATCCATTTACACATTGCAGGATATTAATCATAGATGGGGCAAATGAGGTGAATCTGTACTAGATGCCACTGAGGAAAGAATTTAAGTCTCACAACTCAGATAAGCCACCCCTTAGTGGTACCACTGCCCCACTGAGGTGAAAAGCCAGTGTTAGCACTCCTAACAAATTAGTGACACACCACTTTGTACTCCCCTAAGAAAAGATTCTGTAAGAAAATTCACTATGTCTTGGCCCACCAACAAATGGGCAGGAAACTAGGAAGAACCACCCAATAAACCAAAAAGAAACGCAATATCAAGAAGAAACATTTACAGCATGGATTGAGTTAAAACAGACAGCCACAACATACCGTGGTTCACTGTTGTTTCCCATATAGAAGGTATCACCAGGACCAATAGCCTTATGTCAGTGAAAGTGACCCTAAATGGTGCTCGCCTACAGGTGACGAGAAATTGGACTGAAGCAACGTGACCATAGACAGTACATTAGGCAGTGAAGAAGGGCGGGCCAAAGTAAATATATGTATCATGAATCATCATTCAAATGGGACTCCGAGTCCAAGAGGTCACCAGGATGATTTGAGCTTTGATCGGTCATCACATATTTGCCAGCACTTTGGCCAAAGTAGTGACCTCTCTAGCTTCTTCGCCCTCTACCTCCAGGGTAAAAGCTCTCTTGATCAGATGGGAAGTCCCGTCCCTTTTTCTTTCAAGGGCCCGTTCACAGCTCTTCTTTTTTGGCCACAATCCCATGCCACTTCAGGGGAGTTGAAAAGGTTGGATTTACTGTTAAAAAGTGTTTTTAGACAGGCCGGAAAAATAATCATGTAGTCAGGATTCATTGCCCTGAGCTTTTATTTGACAATTTCAAATGAATTCCTTTGCATTTGCACCATTCTTTTGTAGTCCAGAAAAAGGAGGATTCTGGAGGACACAAAGTGCACCTGACCTTCAATGTAATCCTTCAATATCGAGTACATATCCTTTTAGTTGAGCAGTCTTACCAGCTTCGGCCTAGGTGAGGCCCTGCAGGATGACATTGCATCAAAGCCAGATGGCTTCTTTCCACCACAAAGCACTTTGAGAACACCTCAGCCTGCATCCACGAGTGTAGCCATCTTTCAAGGAATTGTTCTGGCTTGGATCCCTCTGGACCTTTTGGAATACTCACTAGGTTATTACAACTGGCTCTGCTCTCTGCATCCACCACATGGTTAGCCAGGACTTCAGATAAGCCAGTAAGACGTGACACAGAGAACTTCAACTCCCTTATTTTGCCCTCCAGTTTTGAAATATAATCCTCTGTCTCCGTGACTCTGTCCCTCATATTACGGAGGCCGTGCAGAAGAAGGCTCACGTCTGCTGTGGCCTTAGATATCTTTGACTCCAGAGCTCTACATATTGCGTCAACTGTCAGCAGTATAACATCTGGACAAGTGGTCATCACCAGCGGAAGCAAAAGACAAACTGCAGATAGCAGCATGGGTCAAGTTGGCGGAAATGTCAGAGGTGCTTATTTTTGCATCCTTGTCCTGCTTAGGGAGGAGAGTTGATCTGTCCTTCACCATATTGACAGAAAATTGCAAGAGTCAGGCGAGTGAAGAGGTTGGACTATTCAGGATGAGAGCCCAGCAATGACAAATACACCCTGCAGTTAATGAGTGAATGGGAACAGGGACCTGTAATGTGTATGTGTGGCAGTGGAGCAGGGTCATTTTGGCTTCACCCTTACACGTCACAAATACGCAATATAAACGTGCACTCAGCACCTGTTTTCTGTGTGGCCTAACCATATTAATCTAATGTGTTGCACTTGACATCACTATTAAATTGCATTCACAGTAGGGTTAGAAACTCATATACACTGTGTGCCATAATTCATTAAACAACATTTATTGTTTAGATTGAATAAACCATCCTTACACTATTGAAATATATATACTTAAGAACCGAAAATTATTTATGTAGCATCTGCACTAATGTTTGACCTTTGCATTTACAATGTAGTTCTTAGTCACACTTATATACGTGTACTCAGTTATTTTACCTTTATGAACCTTAACATGAATCCTGTATATTAATTTGTAAGTTGAATGTATGGGGAGAGGATGTAGCCTTATGGTTAGATCAATTGACCTTGAAGCTGGGGAACCGGGTTCGAGTCTCGGCAACAACACTCAACATCCTGTGATTCTGGGCAAATCACTTAATCTCCCCGTGCCCAAAAAAAATTAATGTATCCATCTGTAACGAAACTGGTGCTCATGTAAAGCGCTCTGATACCCAATGTCTCAAGTCTAGTTCGCGCTATATAAAACTCTTTAAAAAAAAAAATAAAAAAAATGCATATTAAATGTGCACTATTGATTTAATACTTTAAGTTGTCCTAACTAGGCCTGTATTTCTTTTGCATGAAATACTGTTTTCCATTTTCTGCTTGCATGTCTTTTCCTCGCAGGTATATTATTTACATGGCTTGTTAGTTTGAGAATAGATACAACACTGAACTTGTGACGGAGAGAGAGCCTGAGAAGAAGACCTTGAGAAGGAATATGGAGAGCCGGAATGTTAACTGAACTTGTACATTCAAAACTGTAGCAAAGGCTTACAGGAGACAAAGGACAATATCGTTCCCTTGTTTGACCTGGGAGAAACTGTTGCTGTTTCAGCTTACAACATGAGAATGGGAAGGACAGGCAGAAATAACTGGAGTTCAAACTGTCTGAGGTTACAGCCACTCTCCTTTGGACTTTAACAGGTTTAGACCTCCACGCTTGCCCTTGGACTCTTTCAGAGTGTGGCTTAGGCTAAACACTAATGTTCGAGGCATATGAGCTGTAGATCATATGCTTTAGCATAGATCGCCATCCGGTTTTGGGTCCGGATGTTTGCACTTTGTTTTTCTTCGAAGAAGTCTTTACAGTCGCGAGGTAGGCGACTCCTCCTTTAGGTGGTAGTGCGCATGGGCATCAACTCCATCCCCAGATTGTTTTTTTACGCCATCGGGTTCGGATGTGTATTGCTGCGCTCCGGTTCAGTATAGTTTTCGAACCCCTTCGTCACGCAATCCTCTACCCTCGACGGTATTGTCTATCAATCGCGGTTCCCCATTCGATGCATATAGTTTAAAATAAGAAAACCTTCGATCAGGAAATTCGAGGCGGGCCGTCGGGCCTACCCATGCCGACCACGCCAGCAGTCGATGGAACGGACTCCATTTAAGCTATGTCCCGGGTGTCGTGCTAAATTTCCACGCACCGACTTGCACGAGGTCTACAACCTCTGCTTATCCCCGGAACCCGACGAAAAGGACTGTGAAGCATGTCGATCGTTCCGATCGAAGAAAACTATTCGTGATCGTCGGGCTCGACGCCACGAGATGCGGCAGCGGCTCTGTACCGGGCATCTTCGTTGAAGATTCAGATATCCACCATCCAGCTGCTGAAGCCAAGGACGAAGAACTGGTCTCCGTGTCCAAAGCCGATTCCGACATGGAAGAAGAAAACATCACTCCGGGTCAGCGTACCGTGAGTACAGATCCCCCTGTGCCCAGTCAACAGAAATCTAAGGCTCCGGTACCACCTTCGCCCTCGGGCTCAGGTCGGCACCGAGAAAAAGTTTCAGATGCCCCGCCCTCCAGCCCGGCTCCGAAACACAAAGAGAAGCCTTCTGGCTCGGGCTCGAGCCGGCCCCATTGCGGTGCCGACCCAACACATTCGGCACGAAACATAAGTCGAAGCATCTCCCGGTCTCGACACCACCGGCACCGAAGACATCTTCGACGCCGAAGAGCTCGGAGCCGAAATCCTCCACGCCTAAAGCTTCGGAGCCGAAATCCTCAACACCTAAAGGCTCGGAGCCGAAACCCTCTGCGCCGAAAAGTTCAGAGCCGAAACCTGCCACTCCGAAAGGTTCGGAGCTGAAATCGGATAAAACCAAGCACTCGAATTCAAAACACTCGACGCCCAAAGACTCTCAGCCTAAACCTTTGACGCCGAAATTAATTCCCAAACCAAAGGATACTCCATCCAAAGAGCCTCGGTCCGATGAACCACCTTTGGATCCAAAACAAAAGAGACTAAGTATTAACCCTGAAACGGGTCACATCCATGCCACTCTGCCTAAAAAACGGAAGTTGGATCTCACAGAGGATTACCCTATACCTCTGAAGAAAAAGGACATGGGTACTAACCCTTCTCCTCCTTACATGCCACCTCCCTCTCCTCCTCCTAATCCAAATTTACTGATTACCATCAAATTCACCACCACCTCCACTATCACCTGACCCACAGGACCAAGATTATGGGGATGGCGATGAAGAGCAGGATGGGCCACAGGATCAGGACATCCCACAGGACATTGACCCCTGGGAAAATTATAATAGGGACCCAGATCAAGATAACGAACCCGACCTGTAT
This sequence comes from Calotriton arnoldi, assembly GCA_963921515.1. Taxonomy (NCBI): domain Eukaryota; kingdom Metazoa; phylum Chordata; class Amphibia; order Caudata; family Salamandridae; genus Calotriton; species Calotriton arnoldi. Next base: position 3,474,127 of record CAWUFW010000717.1, read on the forward strand.
CCCTCCAGACCCTCTCCACCTGACGACAACATTGGCTATGTTCAGCTTATCAACAGGGCTACTCAATATCACGGGGTGGAGCTTCACAAGGAACCTCTAGAAGAGGATTTCCTCGTTGAGACACTAACTCACTCACAAAGGTCTACTCACACTTTACCAATGCTCAAGGGCATGTTAAAGCACATGGATGAGGTATTCTAAGACCCGGTCAGAGCAAGAATACTCACCCCTAGAGTAGATAAAAAATACAAGCCCGCTCCCACAGACCCCGCATATATAAAAGATCCGTTGCTCTTAGACTCTCTTGTAGTGTCCAACGCCCGCAAGAGAGCTAACTCCCAAACCACAGGTGACGCACCTCCTCCTGACAAGGAGTCCAAACTCATTGATGCCTCCGGCAAAAGAGTGGCTTCTCAAGCTGCTAACTATTGGCGTATTGCCAACGCTCAGGCTCTGTTAGCACGCTACGATAGGGCTCATTACGATGAGTTGGAAAAACTCATGCAACATTTGCCAGATGAGTACAAAACCAAAGCTAATTACATCATTCAGGAAGGTAAGCTCATTACCAACACTTCCATTAACTGCGCATTAGATGCAGCAGACACAGCATCTCGCGCCACAACACTAATGTGCTATTGCGCCACAACACTAATGTGCTATTGCGCAGACATGCTTGGCTTAGAATCTCTGGATTCAAGCCGGAGGTACAGTCCTCCATACTTAATCAGCCCTTCGACAAGGAGCATCTTTTCGGACCAGCTGTCGATACTTCCTTAGAAAAAATGAAGAAAGATACTGAAACTGCAAAGTCCATGGGGGCTTTACAACTGCCCTTTAGCAGGGGTTCGTTTCGCCGCTCCTTTTACAAGGGTGGCTCAAAAACACTGTCCTCAGAGAATCCCTCCTCCTCTTACAAGGGTAATAACCAATCCCCCTCTTCCAGAGGTTATTTTCAAGGAGGCTACAGAGGAAATAATAATAAGGGAAGAGGCTGAGGTAATTCTACCCGCACTTCCCCTGCCAACAAACAGTAACTTCCCTCCACTACCCCCGATCATTCCACTCCTTGTCGGGGGATGTCTCTCACAGTTCCTACCTGTCTGGAATTCAATCACCTTAGACAAGTGGGTAATACAAATTACCCAGTATGGTTACTGCCTGGAACTTACCAGCACTCCCCCAACTATTCTTCCAAGAGAACGTGCAATGTCACCAGAACATCTCGTCCTCTTAAAACAAGAGGTTCTCTCTCTAATAGAAAAACATGCGATAGAACCAGTCCCATTACATCATCAAGGGACCGGAGTGTACTCCCTGTACTTGATTCCAAAAAAGGGCGGCTCTCTCAGGCCTATACTAGACCTCAGACAGCTAAATCTCTACATTCAGTCAGACCACTTCCACATGGTCACCCTCCAACAGGTGCTCCCACTGCTTCAGCAAGGCGACTTTCTATCCACCCTAGATTTAAAGGACGCCTACTTCCATATTCCCATTCAGCCGGCTCACAGAAAATATCTTGGGTTCGTGGTGGACGGACAACATTATCAATTCAAAGTTCTCCCGTTCGGGGTAACTACAGCACCCAGAGTCTTCACCAAGTGTCTGGCAGTAGTCGCAGCTCATTTAAGAAGACAACACGTTCACGTCTTCCCTTACCTAGACAACTGGCTAATAAAGGCCAGATCGCAAAACAGCTGCATACACCACACTCACAAAACAGTTCAGCTGCTTCACGACTTGGGATTCACTGTAAACCTCACCAAGTCTCACCTTCAACCGTCCAACACACAAGCGTACCTAGGAGCCACAATAAACACTTGCAAAGCTCTAGCATACCCCAACCCAGTCAGGATACGCAACATACAAAATCTAATTTCACAATTTCGGCCTCAACACTAACTACCAGCTTGAGTGTTCATGCAATTGATCGGAATGATGGCTTCTTGCATTCTAATCATTCCTTATGCAAGGCTCCAAATGCGTCCCCTACAGGAATGCTTAGCACTTCAGTGGAACCAGGCTCAAGGTCAGTTGACAGATCTAGTGTTGGAGGACGGCCGCACCCATCGCTCTCTGCAGTGGTGGAATACACAAAACCTTTCCAAGGGGCGGCCATTTGTCGACCCGGTTCCGCAGATAGTGCTAACAGCAGACGCATCCCTCACTGGTTGGGAGCGCATCTTCAGCAACATACCATTCAGGGCATGTGGACCGTACAATAAAAACAACTCCACATAAACCATCTGGAACTACTAGCAATTTTTCTAGCATTGAAAGCTTTTCAATTGCATCTAGTACACAAAGCTGTCTTAGTTCGTACAGACAATATGACAGCAGTGTATTACATACTAAAACAAGGGGGGACACACTCTCTACAGCTTTCACAATTAGTTCAAAGCATATGGAGATGGGCCATACCTCAAAATATATATCTCCTTGCAGAACACCTCCCAGGAGTAAACAACCAGATTGCAGATCTGCTCAGTCGTCAAAGACAACAGATCCACGAATGGGAACTGCATCCTCAAGTTCTCATCCCATTCTTCCAGATGTGGGGCTACCCGGAAATAGATCTGTTCGCCACACACCTCAACGCAAAATGCCCAAACTTCGCGTCCAGGTATCCACACCCATTGTCCAAAGGCAATGCGCTATGGATGAATTGGTCAGGAAAATTTGCTTACGCTTTTCCACCTCTCCCGCTAATTCCATTAGTGGTTCGGAAGCTCAAACAACATTCCCTGACAATGATCCTAGTTGCTCCCACATGGGCCCGACAACCCTGGATCACAACCCTGTTGGAACTATCAGTAGCTCCTCATCAAAGACTACACCTCTCCCCCAAGCTTCTCACTCAGAACCATGGAGAGATGAGACATCCAGATCCCAGTCAACTAAACCTTGTGATCTGGCTCCTGAAATCATAGAGTTTGGCTACCTTAATCTTCCGCTAGACTGCATGAACGTCATTAAAGAGGCTAGACGTCCTACCACAAGAGCATGCTATGCAGCAAAGTGGAAAAGATTTGTAATTTACTGTACAGGCAATAACATCAATCCACTGGATGCTTCAATCCAAAATATAATTTGCTATCTGTTACACCTACAGCGTTCTAACTTAGCATATACATCTATACGCTTACACCTTGCTGCAATAGCGGCTTACCTACAAAACAGACAGCACTTGTCTTTGTTTCGAGTGCCTGCTATCAAGGCTTTTATGGAAGGACTCAAAAGAATCATTCCTCCTAGACTTCCACCTTCTCCAGTGCGGAATCTTACAAGACTCATGGGCCCACCATTTGAGCCTTTGCACAAATGTGAATCACAGTTTCTCACTTGGAAGGTGGCCTTCCTTATAGCCATCACATCTCTTAGAAGAGTGGGTGAGCTCCAGGCACTAACTATACAAGAACCATTTTTACAAATTCACCTAAACAAAGTGGTTCTTAGGACTAACCCCAAATTTTTACCCAAAGTCGTTTCTGCCTTTCAACTCAACCAGTCTGTTGAGTTACCTGTGTTTTTTCCTCAACCAGACTCAGTGGCAGAACTTGCTCTTCACACATTAGATGTAAAAAGAGCAATACTATATTACATTGAAAGAACTAAATCTTTTAGGAAAACTAAACAACTCTTTGTTGCTTTTTCACCACCGCATAAAGGCAATCTCATATCAAAAGCAGGTATTGCACGGTGGATAGTTAAGTGCATCCAAATATGCTACATTAAAGCTAAGTGCACATTAACAATACCCCCTAGGGCGCACTCTACACGCAAACTAGGGGCTTCTATGGCATTCTTAGGGAACATACCCTTAGATGACATCTGCAAGGCTGCAACATGGTCTACACCACACACATTCACAAAACACTATTGTGTGGATGTGTTAGCAAAACAACAAGCTAGTGTGGGCCAAGCAGTTTTAAGAACACTATTTCAAACTACTGCAACAGATACAGGTTAGCCACTGCTTAGGAGATACCTGCTGTATAGTCTATGCTAAAGCATATGATCTACAGCTCATATGCCTCGAACGGAAAATGCTACTTACCCAGTATGCATCTGTTCTTGGCATATAGAGCTGTAGAGTCATATGCGCCCACCCGCCTCCCCGGGTACCTTTAGCTGTTGCAGTATTATCTTACTTAGATACACTATACATGGACATCTCTTTCTACTCTTACTAACTCCATCACCCTTATGGCAAAACAATCTGGGGATGGAGTCAATGCCCATGCGCACTATCACCTAAAGGAGGAGTCACCTACCTCGTGACTGTAAAGACTTCTTCGAAGAAAAACAAAGTGCAAACATCCGGACCCAACACCAGATGGCGATCTATGCTAAAGCATATGACTCTACAGCTCTATATGCTAAGAACAGATGCATACTGGGTAAGTAGCATTTTCCTTCCCTGACCCAGGAAGACTCTTGACCGAGCTTCTGAAATGCTGACACCTTCCCGTACCTTCCAGCACTTTCACACATTGTCCTATTTTTCTGCATTTCCCTGATTCTTGAGATCCTTTTAGGTTTTAAAACCACCCTCCTTAGTTTGTCTTTACTTAGATGATTTAGACTTCCCTCATGTATAGAAGAGAGCATCAGAAACTCTTCTCTGAGCATCAAATTGTGTTAGTTATCTTTTGTATTGCTGTGATGAACTTCTTGTCTGCCTCCTATTGGTACGCATAAACATCTTTAGGAGGTTCAGTTTTCCGGTTGTTATTCTGTATCTTTACAACACTAAGATTTGTTTACCTGAAACTAATTGCTAACTTGTAATAAATCTTAAATATAGCCACTGATTCATGGTTCCTATTGTGTAGCTAGATGAGTTACTCTATTATATTGATTGATTTAATGCTAAATCCCTTTACCCCTCAGTCGGCAAAGAAAAGGTCGGTCCACCAATGGTAAGAGGGTTGGCTCAGCGCTGCATCAACTTGGTAGCCCGTTGGATTGTTCGTCACTGAAGTGAGGGAGTTAGGGTGTCCCATTCAGATATTGCCCAAACCCAGTCCAAAGCTCCTGAAGGCCATGGTTCATTCAAAGGATTGATGGATTTCCAGTGGTTCAGAAACAATTTGTAGCAGCAGATGTGTGAGTATTAATAGGGTTGCGCATTACAATTGCTTATGCTTAGCTTGCTTTATTCAAAAACAACAATTGATGGACAGAATGCAGAACAATGTCATACATTCACCCCAGTACGGCGATCTGGGCCTAAATCCATCGTTTTTTTGCTCCCCATGCCATTCCAGTTTGAACCCAGCCGTATGCAAATCAGTCTTGACCCTGCGCTTTATTAAGCGCGGTTGTGTGTTGTTCTGCGGAGATGTTTTCAGTTGTGTGAATATTGCGTTAATGTTGCGAAGTTGAAGTGGTTATCGGGTCCGACGTGGCCTAAGATCCCAGGATAAACAAATATGTTATCAGTGTAGAAGACACTGGGTATAGTTGTCTAATTTGTTGTGGTGCTAGTCGAGAGACGTTGTTGACAGCACTATTAAGATAGGGACTTTATCTTTGGGTTATTGTGATGCATGGTTGGTATAGTGAATCCCAGTGCACGGGGAGAAACCACCAATCTGGGTGAGACGTCGCTGGTCAAGGTTTCATTTGAAGTGGATGTCAGGATAGGTCAGAAAGTGTTGCTCCGGACCGTTTCTTGTGTGTATGAAAATCTTTAATTTAATTAAATGAGCAGATAAAGTTAGTTGCTGAAATTGCAAGCATTTGTTGTGCGTAAATTGCTGAGAGAACGCGCTTGTGAGAATTGTAAAGGAGGGTGAGCTGCTGCAAGGAGTGAGATTGACGTCACAGTGTATCGTGCTGGTATTGGTCGGTTGGTGTAGAGCCGCGCTGGTATTGGTTGGACACGTTATAGAGACATACACTGGTATTAGTTGTGAACACTGAACAGTAAATTGTGGGTAAAGAATCATTTCCTGGTTTGAACGAAAAGTCCTTTGTGAATTATGCACATTTTTTATTGAAGATGAAATTCTTTAAAGCATTACAAAGTCTAATGAGGGGAGATGTGACTGTACCTGTTAGAAAGGGGGGAAAGGCACCACCCAAAGGCACGCCAGGCCATCATATGGCAATAGACGTGGGTCTTCATACGTGCATTTAGTTTGAACAATGGCATAAGATCACTGAGACGGATGGTCCTTTGATGTTTCCCCGTTACGGCACATTTAATTTGAGAATCATTGAACATTAAGAAGGACTTTGTATGACATGAAACAGCCTCCTAGACCTACACAATACAAAGCACATAATGCCTGGGAACATACGGCTCACCTTCGGCAGAGAGAGAGATTTCCAGGAAGAGTGATACGCACTTGTGCGGATGCTAAATGGGATGCAGAACAGAAAACATGGAGAACTGATATGCTTGAGGGAGCTAGGTTATATCCTGCCTTAACGGTTGAGAAAGAAGGGAAAGGCAAACGTAAGGATAAGAAAAAGAAGCAAGAGACAGATGAGACGGAGAATGCAGCTGAGGATAGTAATGCTGATTCAAGTGAAGAATTGATAAACAAATACCCCCATACAGTGTGACCCAAACTGGATGAGCGAGTAATGCACATACCAGTGAGAATTTTGATGTGCCCATGGCACCAGTAGATGCAAGTTCAAATTCAATGGGAGAGAGTACAGTGGTGACAGTCCCTCTAAATGTAACTGCTTTAAATGCCCCAGATGTACTGACTTTTCCTGTCACAATTGATACTGTAGTTCCTTTGTATAAACCTGGAGTGGTAGGAAATACTACACATGCTCTGGCTGTTCCTACTGGGATGAGTACCTCCGGTAGCAATCCTGTGGGCTCCACAATGAGACCAATTCCTCAAACTCCTTTGTTACCGACATATGCGAATACCCCACATGCTGCAAGTGCAGACCCTACATTAAATGGGACAGAGTTTGACACAACTGTAAGGATTTCCCAAAGATCGCCACCCTTTTTTATGCCCAACACAAATGTGCTTCCAAGCGTTAACAACAGTACCCCCAGGACAGAAATGCCTATGAGTACACCAAGTTTGAAATGTCTATTTTAAAAAACTCACCATCTCGTGTGTTCCTTGTACGGCCCATTGTAATTTTTCCTATGTTAGCCTAACTGTGCGCGTTGTAGGCCGCTTTTATTTTGCACACGTTACTAAATAACACGCCTTTGTGCTGTGTTGTATTTTTGCACAGAGCCTGCACGTTTTCATATTTTGTTCTTTTCCTGGGATTTGGTCTGAACACACTAGACAAGGTCAAACAACAAGGCCCCTTGTTATTCTCTCTGGTCAGACACTAGCACCTAGACATAACAAGAAAATGCAGCTGTTGTTTTTGAGCACGTGTCTTATCATATAACTGATAACAGGGTTCTGAAAAGAGACACACTGAGCGAAAGTCCTGAAGCAAGAGTGCTGCGTCAGCCGAGATGTAGAACATCCACCTATGTATGCTAAGGTATGGGGTCCACCACTAATCCCAGAGATCTATAATATTTAATCATTTAGCTTCATTAGAAGGGGGGAGGGAGGTACGCTAATCTATCTTATAACATGACAGGGCTGTTTATGGTATATGTTTTTTTAACCATGTTAATGATATTTTTGGTATGCATTTATTTTCTAATTGTGGCGCAAACACTGGATCTTAGAGCACAATAGTTTAAATAAATATTATAAACTTCCTTCGTGTCTCCTTGAGGACAAGTATGAGTGAGAGAATAAAAGGGTGTGTCCTGTTACCGCGATCCCTGAGAGGGTCAAGAGTGTTGTGTTTTGGGGTGCTAACTCACTTGTTTCTCTGGGAAGGTTAGGCTATAGCTAGTCGGACTCAGACTCATAGATACTGAGGTGGTATGGTGACTCAGTCCCTGTATTCTGATGTTCTACGGTCCCAAGCATAGTTCTGTTCCTGAGCAGGATCCCTGCAGCAACTACCTAATGCAAATAATGGTTCCCTTAGCAGAGCGATATTTCTTAACACTCCAGTAGAACAACTGGACTTACTGCCAGAGAACTCAATGATTGGTTCAAAGGTGGTAGTGGGAATACTGGATCAAGTGGAAGAAATATTCAAGCTCCAGAGAGGGAAAAGGCAATAGATGTGGCTAAACTGAAACTAGAATTAGACTAAATGATACTTGCAAATTTTGATATGTTACAATGAATTACTTTCCGAGATTTTGTTCATGTGTTAAGATATTACTAGATATGCCGGACAAGCTCATGAAAGGTTGTCTGAATTGGCTCACAGATATAAAATCGACTTACAAAAATCTAAAGCCTTACAGAGAAGTTACCATTTAAGCTTTAATGACTGTGATCTCGCTAACATGAGACCGTCAGGAATAAAATTGCAGATCAAGGAATTCATTGACTAGGTTCGAAAACGGAGTAGGCTGGATAGATAGGAAGGCAGGTGGACAAAGAAAAAGGAACTGAAGAAAGTGATATTAGACTTCTGGGGCTGAGCAGGAGGATGAGGATATATGCATGCTTCTAATGAGAGAAGTGCCTGGTGGAGGCTGTATCCACATACCTTGGAGCAGGCCTGATCTTTCATCATTCACAAATGATTTTACAAACTTGAGAGAAAACTCAGTGGAATGGTACAGGCAGGTTGATTGGTTTGTAAGATTTCAAAGGTTCTATGGCTATATCTGAATACTTTATTTGAAATTGTGGTTCCAGGTGACTTGTGGGTCGAATGTAAAATTGCTGTTGAGTGGCCTGAGAAAGGGCTTATGAGACATCCCATATAAAAGGCTCCGTCACTAGTGGTGATGAAAATGTATCATCATGTGATTACTTTTTTAAAATCTAAAATATCTCCGAAAGATATTAATTTTGTCAAGATTGACAGAACAACCCAAGAGTCTAAAGAAATTATACGTGCCTATTATGAGAGATTGCTGCAGGCATTTAAGCAGTATAGTGGGACAGAGACAATTGAGACTAAGCACATGGGACATTTTGTATACAGGTTTGTGCATGGATTGAAACCCGAGATTAGTTTGATGATTCAACAGCAGTTAATTTGTTGGCAGAGTAAGCCCATTGATGAAATATTAAGAGATGCGAAATACTGCAGTGACGAAACATAAGAAATTGAAAGAGAAGTTGATGATGGCACAGATGAAAGCTGCACAGCAAGTTCAGAATCAGCAGTTTGTTGGGAATGCTGGTCCCATGCAAGGAGTGTATCAACAGTGAGCTGGGATGCAAGGTGGTAATGGGTTTCAACAACAAGGTAGAGGTTGTGGTGTTCCAATTGATCCGAGTATAGGGATTGAAGTGGCGACTTTGAAAAATCCTTGCCACGTCTGCAGCATTTTGGGGCATTTGTAACGAAAATGCTATTTCAATGCTGGTAACATGGCGAATGGTAATCTGGTTCAAAAAGGTGGATTTGTGCAATCTCCAGGTAATAATATGGTTCAGACACACCAAGTACAGAGGCAGAGAGTACAAAATGTTAACGTGCCCCAAAATCAGGTAAGGCAAGCTCCAAAAGCCCCTTTGCTACATCTAAATGCAAATGCTCCTAGATTTGTTCCAAATCAGATAATATAATATAAACCTCAATCCTTTCTTGAATCAGGGTACATCTCAGCAGTGCTCTGATACAAACGGATGAGGATTGCAGCTCAGAACTCTCACAACAACGGTGCCTGATGGGGGAGGAGGATTGCATGCTTGGCACAACCTTTGAGATAGACCAGAGTGGTCCATTCGTGGATGATGAAGTGAATGGTCACCCGGTATCATTCTTGACCGATACTGGTGCTACCCGCTCTACTGTGAGAACTACAGACATTCCCAACCTACCCCTCTCGAGAAAAAGAATCCAAGTTGTATGAGCTGCAAGTAAACATTTGACTAGCCCTGTTACTGAAGCAGTATTCGTTAAAATAGGATCTTTTGAGGAGAATCACTGATATGTGGTGTGTGATTCAAGTCCTGTAAGTTTGCTTGGACGCGATCTTTTGTGCAAACTGAATTGTTCCATTAATTGTATCCCAAATGGCATAAAATTTTAAACTCATGATGAAGATGTCGCTTTCAAACCTGTCCATAAGAAATCAGAGATCGGATGTTACCCCATGTTGACAAAAGATTATTTTCCCCCAGAGTTGAGAGGCACAATGTTGTCTGAAGTCTGGACTTTTCAGGCAAAGACATAGGGCTCATTAAAGATGTTGAATCAGTCCGCATCTCAGTGAAACCTAATGCTGAGTTTCCGTGAATTTTACAATATAATCTGACCCCTAAAACTATTGTTGGGATTACTCTTGTGATTGACTCTATGATTCAATAAGGCATTGTGAAGGACATTATGGGGAGTCCATGTAACTCACCCATTATGGGTTTGCAGAAACCAAATGCCAAGTATAGGATTATTCAAGATTTGAGAAAGATCAACACCATCATTGTCCTTTGTTGTCCTGTGGTACTGAATCAGCTGTGATTTTGTTTCAGGTCCATGCGAGACTGAGTGGTTTACTGCCATTGATTTGTGCCAAACCTCCTTTTTCATACTGTTGCATGAGGATAGTCAATTCCTCTTAGCATTTTGGTTTGGCAGCCGTAATTTGGCATGGTGCAGAGTCCCACAAGGGTATACAAAGAGTCTGTCTATCTTCAACGAGATACTTAAAAGGAATCTGAAGTCTTTGGTGATGCCCCATCACTCAGTCTTAGTCCAGTACTTTGATGACCTATAGGTGGTATCAAATACACAGGAGGCTTGCAAACGAGAAACAATTGCTATGTTGAACCACACTGCTGAGAATGGACATAAAGTGCCCCCGACCAAGCTGCAGTACTGTCAGAGAGATGTCCTGTACCTAGGACATCACATTGAGAAGGGAGTGAGGAAGGTGTCACGAGAGAATCTCAGCGATTCTGAAGATCTATCCATAAACTACCAAGAAAGAAGTCAGGATGTTCTTGGGAATGGCAGGCTACTGTTGGCAGTGGATCCCCAACTTTTCTCTAGTGGCCACACCTTTACAGAGGCTGACACACAGAGATGTGTCAAATCCAGTACCATGGGATGACATCTGCATGCATGCCTTCTCAGAGCTGAGAGAAAGTCTCTGTCGTGCCCCGACACTGGGAATGCCTGATTACAATAAATGTTTTGCTTTGTTTTGCAGTGAGAGGGAGGGCTGCGCTCTTTCAGTACTAACTCAGATGCACATGGAATGCTCGCAGACCCGTTGCATATTCTTTCAGCTACACTAGACCCTGTAGCTGCTGCTTTGCCCGCCTGTCTCAAAGCCTGGGCTTCCACAGGTGTCCGCTTTGAGCAGTGTGAGAGCATTGTTATGGGTCATCCTCTAACTGTTTTTGATCCCCATTCTGTGGAGGTACTGTTAATCAGCACCAGAACACAGTATCTCACCAATAGCCACCATACCAACTATGAGCAGGTCATACTTGCTGCAGAAAACATCACATTGAGGCGTTGTGCTACTCTTAATCCTGCCGCACGTTTACTTGTACCTGGGAATGATCATGTTGAAGGGGAGGTTGAGCAGGACTGTCTTGATGCTACTAAACTATGCACCAAGGCGAGACCTGACATACAAGATATGCCACTGCCTGAATCAGATTATGTGATGTTTGTTGATGGGTCCTTCTTACAAAACCATGAAGGAAACCTGAGAGCTGCCTAAGCAGTCTATACTGTCTCTGGTGTGGTCGAAGCCTCCTGGCTTCAGGGAGTGTTTTCTGCACAAGTGGCCAAATTGATTGCTCTTACTAGATCATGCTGTGTTTCAGACCAGCTGAGAGTGACCATTCTCTCTGATAATCAGTATGGCTTTGGTGTTGTTCATGACTTTGGACAGTTTTGGTCTCAACGAGGATTTATGACCTCTTCGGGGTCACTTATCTGTAAGGGGGAAAGTGTACACAATGTGTTGAGGGCATTACAGTTGCCTGCCCAGATGGTGGTTGTGAAGTGTTCTGCACACTGAAATGGAACTGACTGTCACTGTGGGCAGTAGGTATGTGAAACAGCCAGATATTGTGCTCTAAATGCTTGTACCTTCAATGGGGAGTACCAAAATGAAAGAACGGATGAGCCAAATTGCAATCTGTTGTTAACCACAGTTGATACTTGGGAGGAAGTTAAGAGGTTGCAGGAGGAAGTGTCAGAAGCAGAACAGCAAGGTTGGGTTAGAGCTGGTTGTGTCAAACAAGATGAGGACGACATTTGGGTTTCAGGAGACGGAAGACCTGTGTTGCCAGATATTTTGCTGCCTTCAATAGCAAGACATTATCATGGACCTGCACATGTGGGTAGAGATGCCATGATGCAGTTGTTCAAGCAAACCTAGTTCACTCCCAGGTTCAGATTGATGGCTGAAAGGTTGTGTCACAGATGTGTTGGGTGCCAGCAGCAGAATTTTGGCAGGAGAACAGCAGTCCCACAGAGTCACATAGGGAAATCAGGCGGTCCATTCAACAGGATGCAGCTGGACTTTATTGAGATGCCTGCATGCAATGGGCTGGGGTATGTCCTAGTGAATGCGCATATCTTCTCACATTGGGTTGAAGCTTACCCAACCAATAGCAATGGTAGTCTCTCAGTGGCTAAGTTATTGTTGAGGGAGTTAATACCACGTTTCGGTTTCCCAACTTCTATGGAGTCAGACCGAGGAACTCATTTTAATAAGGAGGTCCTGAAGATGTGCGTATTTTTGCAAGTTGAAAAGAGGCTACATTGCAGTTCTCGACCAGAGGCTTCTGGAATTGTGTAACAGGTCAATGGGACTTTGAAATTCAGGTTGGCTAATGTGTGTGCCTCGACATCCTTGAAATGGCCTGATGCTTTGCTTCTTGTGTTGATGAACCTACGCAGTACTCCAGATAGGAGGACAGGATTGTCTCCCCATGAGATAATCATGGACAGAGCCATGAGACTGCCATGTGTCCCTGCAAATGGACTTGTGAACATTACAGATGACATGATTCTTGATTACTGCAAAGGACTGGCTGATGAGGTGCTTTCTGTGTTTTCACCAGGTTGGAGAGGCTAAAGCCCCCCCCACTCAACAAGAGCAGTGCCATGACCTCCGTCCCGGCAACTGGGTTATGGTGGAGAAGTCGTGCTTGGAACCTCGGTGGTAAGGCGCTTACCAGGTCATCTTAGTCACCACAACAGCTGTGAAGTGTGGAGGTCTCCCTAACTGGGTGTACGTTGCGCATACTTGCAGAGTCCCTTATCCCCATGATGTAACAGCACCTGTCCCTGAAGTGCTGGTGGTTACAGTGAGACAAAGGGAGCAGGTAAGAGCTGAGACAGTACTTGTTCAGCCTGAGGGTGTTCTGAAAGAGTCAGCAGTTGAAGACGGTACTGAGGGGTCTCATCCTATAGTGTTGACTACGCCAGAATCGGACCCTGTCAAAGGGCCTAGTGCAGCAGTAACGCAAGTTGTGTGAGACCAGTGGCCTAGAAGACAGGAGAGAGGGAGAAGACAGGAGAGAGGGAGATGCAGTTTGCCTGAAGTGCATGTGCCATACACTATCCCAGAGGATTCTGAAGGATCTAGCCTAAGTGACAATGATGAGGAAGGGCCAGCAGTAAGGAGATGAAAGAGAGCTAGAGTATCTTGTCGGAGGTACTCCTCACCTGAAAGGACATACCTTGCTGTCAGTGACTGGGAGAAGAGCATTTTGGTCATTTTGCTATAACAAATCGCATTCAGCTGAGCCTCCTTGAACTGAACTTTGTGGCTGAACTGAGCTTTGAAATCGCACAGCCACTAAACAGATTGAGTCAATTTAGCCATTAGTGAATCTGAACTGCGTATTTATTAGAAAGAACTTAATAAACTTTACCCAGACTACTAAGAAGAGCACCAAGGCCCGAGTCTGCTGAAGGAGCGTAAGGTTGTCATTTAGAAGAACACGCAGTACGGCTAAGGAATCTTCATGACGATCCTTTGTGCATATTGGCTGAAGAGTCACTTGAACTTTGTTTTGCTGTTTGCGCAGGTGGAACCCTATTTCTCTGACTTATGGTGTGTCCTGTAGTTTGTTGATGAGTCTTCTATGGAAAGGGGCATCTACAATTTTATTATTCAAACTAGGACTTTGTTTTTTCAGAAATTCCTTTGCTGAAATATTTGAATAGTAAGCCTAATGCTAAAACACTGGCTATAGTTGGACATTTCTTTAAACCTACCATAACATTAGATACTGCTTATGCTCATAGACACAATTTAATTTGCATATTGACAGATGTTGTGAAGACATTTATAGACTCAGTAGAATTTAGGAGAAGAATGATTATGGCTAGAGCAGCGAATCACACGAATACACCAACATGGGCTAAAGAAGAGCTTGAGCATAAGGTAGCTGAAAACAAAGCCGTATTAGCATTAGAGTGCCAACATCATGGGAAACGGTGCGTGTATATACTAGAAAACCGAATTTGGATACTTATTTCGTAGGTCGGAGTGAATGCAACCATACTTTTTAATCTCTTGGAAATTATGGATTATATTTCGATGGAGCAGATTCTGTTGCTCCAGGAGTCTACTATATTTGTGGGAAGAATGCTTATTATAGGTTACCCAGGAGATGGTATGGAACATGTTACATGGGGATAGTTTTTCCAGTAATCTATTATGTGGGTCATCTTAGGGGAGGAATGTCAGAACTAAGAGAGGTGCCAGTGTTAGTGAAATTGCGCAAGACATCTTTGGTGCCATAATACCATCTGTACGAGTGATACTGAATTTGCAAAGGATCATAAAGCTTTCCACTGTAGTTGATAAGTTGTCTACTAGTAAGGCTGGAGGATTTTTAGTTATAGATACTGAGATAGTTGCGATTAGATCCATGGTTTTGCAGAATAGACTTGAATTGGACATCGTTCTTGCAAAGGAGGGCGGTGTCTGTGTTAAAACAATGTTGTACTTACATTCCTGACAAAAGTAAGGAATTGAAGAAATATATTAATAACATTACTGACTTATAGAGAGATTTGAAGGGGTTGGAAGTAACAGGTGCATGGGAAGCAATAGGGAATGAATTTTCTGCTATTGGCAGATGGTTTGAAACATAGGAAGTGGAATTGTTGGAAGCATCTTGGGACCCTTAGTGATAATTGTGCTTTGTGGATTATTCTTGTTTGTAATCTACAGCGGATACAAATGTGCACAAGTGAAAAGGGGAATGAAGAGAAAGAGAGCAGACAGAACTAGAAACTAGACAGAACAGATACTATGATGGCATGATGTTTTTGGAGTAATCCAGAAGAAAGATTATAAAAACAGCTAGATTCTGATTTGTCTATCAAATAAGAGATGCTTATCTTGATGTAATGGCATGATTCGCCATCAGAGGGGGGGATTGGAGCAGCTTAATTTTGGCTCCACTCTTACACTTCACAAATACGCAATATAAACATGCACTTAGCACCTGTTTTCTGTGTGGCCTAATGATACTAATGTAAAGTGTTGCATTTGACATCACTATTAAAGTGCATTCACTGTAGGGTTAGAAACTCATATGTACACTGTGTGCCTTAATTCATTAAAAAAACTGTTACCTGTTAAGTGATTGGTTAAACCACCCTTACACTATTAAAATGTATTTACTTAAGAACCGAAAATTATTTATGTAGCTTGCACACTCATGTTTCACCTTTGCATTTATAATGTAGTTCTTAGTCACACTTGTATACATGTACTTAAAGTTATTTTACCTTTATGAACCATAACATGAATCCAATGCATTCATTTGTAAGCTGAATGTACACACGCATATAAATGTGCACTATTGAGTTAATACTTTAAGTTGTCCTAATTTGGCCTGTATTTTTTCATGAAATGCTCTTTTTCATTTTCTGCTTGCATGTCTTTTCCTTGCAGGTATAATTCACACGGTTTGTTAGTTTGAAAATAGATACAACACTATACTACTGATAGAGAGAGAGCCTGAGAAGAAGACCTTGAGAAGGAATATGGAGAGCCAGAATGTCAACTGAACATGTCCATTCAACACTGTTGCAAAGGCTTACAGGTGACAACGGACAATATCGTACCCATGTTTGGCCAGGGAGAAATTGTTGATGTTTCAGCTTAAAACGTGAGAATGGAAAGGACAATAGAGCCCCTCATGATGCAAAACGAGGGGTGTTACTTTGGAGATTCTGGTAGAAATAGGTGGAATTCACACTGTCTGAGGTTACAGCCACATTCCTTTGGACTTTGAGTGGTTTAGACCTCTATGTTTCCCTTTGACTCTTTCAGTGTGGCTTAGGCTAAACACTAATTTCCATGACTCAACAAGGCTGTTGACCAAGCTTCTGAAATGCAAACACCTTCCCGTACCTTTCCACACTTTCCCGCATTTTCCTATTTTTCTGCATTTCCCTGATTTTTTTAGACCCTTTTAAGTTTTAAAACCATCCTGCTTAGTTTTTCCTTACTTAGATGATTTTAGACTTCCCTCATGTAAAGAAGAGAGGATCAGAAACTCTTCTCTGAACATCAAATTCTGTTATTGATCTTTTGTATTGCTGAGACTGACCTTGTCTGCCTCCTATTGGTACGCCTAAACATCTTTAGGAGGTTGGGTTTTCCGGCTGTTATTCTGTATCTTTACAGCATGGTACTAAGATTTGTTTACCTTAACCTGACTGCTAACTTGTATTAAATCTTCTTAACTATAGTCATTGATTCCTGGTCTTTATTGGGTAGCTAGATGAGTTTCACTGTTAATTAAATTGATTGATTTAATGCTTACTCCCTTTACCTCAGTCGGCGAAGAAAAGGTCCATCGGATCACCAATGGTAAGAGGGTTGGTCCAGCGCTGCATCTGTGGCCACTCCAGTGTAAGAGGTCCAAACAATGATATCCACTCAGGGACTTGCATATGCCAACAGGAAAACACCAGAGTGCGGGATACCATTAATCAGATGATTGCCAGACAGCAAGAACAAGCAACAGGGAAGCTAGTTGAGTCAAGCTTGGCAGAATGGCAAGGAAAGGAGTGCACAGTCTCCTACCAGTTAAACTTCATATCCACCCCTCCAATAGCGCCACATTTCTCATCCTTCTATTTTGCTCAAGTCAAACCACCATGGCATTCTATATTTCCAACATTGCACTAGTGACCTGGCTGTGCTACAGATTGAAAGGTGTGCATTTTCTAGGTAGCCACAGTTCTTTCCATACAGGTTGACCTGCAACTGCCTAATGCTTGGTGGCACACTTTTGCCTAATTCTATGTGTTCTTTTCCTATATATGCTAAAAAAAAAATGTGCTTTAAGCCCAGGAACATCAACTTGAGGCCTTCACTAGAGAAGCAAACAATGAAAAACTTCCTAGCTATCGTAAAGAAAGTTTCAATTCTGTTAACGACTCGGAGGCGAGGATTAGACATTACTTTCTTCATTTATTTGCATCCAGCAACCATTAAAAGTATATAACCGAACAAAAAACTACATCTCCCATGATGCTTTAGGAGATTTGACCACAGTCCAACAGCCAATCAGAGCCAGATCACTTCTACGACTTCCCCCAATGACATTCTATCTTCCTCTTTCTTCGTGCAAACCCAAATTGGAATTGTCGATCTTAGTCCTGCTTGCCCTATTCCGTCCCTGAGAAGAAAAAAGACTCATTTAATCTCAGGGAAAAAAGGAAGAACAGGGTTTCGAATTATTTACACAGTGAGGACAACACATCAACAGTTCCATATAGAGCAAACATAGTTTTAATGGTACATTACTTAAAGGAAAACAGGTTACTTACAGACTCAACGTAAACATTTCTGGGAGGGTAGTTCCCAAACTAGGGTGGGCTAATCCTCGCCTCTGAGTCCTTAATAGAATTGAAACTTTCCTTTACGATAGCTAGGACATTTTTCATTCTATCTCAGGACCGGAGGCGCGGATTAGGCAAGTTTAAAGCTTATCCACCACTAGTGAAGCCAGATTCGTGACAGGTTTCAAATAAAACCTCTTAAAGGTAGAATCTGACAACCAATCTGCAGCATTTAGAATATCCTCCAGATGAGTTTCCAGCGTGAAGGCTTTCGAGGCCATTGCGCCCCGTACTGAATGAGCACCAAATCTGGATATATCAATCCCTGCCTCCTGCATAGCCCAGCGGACCCAACGGGCAATGGTAGGTTTCGTAAGGGCAATAAAGAGCTGAGCTTTGCCATGTGGGCGGACATCATCGGTCATAGCCTCATAGGCCTTAGGAGCTCTTACCACACATAGTTTTGGAACATCTGGAAAGGAAGGATAAGACACTAGCTTAGAGTTAGATTTCATTCTCCTAGAAATATGAAAAGTAACCCCTTTGGGAGTAAATACTCTACCTGCCAAATCCAGAGCTCTGATGCTCCCCCACCGAATGACCTTCTACAGGTACATGTCCTGCGGTATAGCCGAATAGAACGTATTGATCGTCCTGTAAGCCAGTCCAACTGACGCTAAAGACGCCAAAAATTCAAGATGGGGACAACCCCTGCCCCAATGGGATCCATTTGTTGATGGCACCAACCCCCCCATCTGGTCCTGGCTGACCTGTACCTCTTGTTGCTACTCTCCGCCCAAGCCTTTGTAAGTAAGGCGGCAGCTTCCGCTGAAAGTCCTGGCACCGCCCAGCATTGCCTGTAACCTGCCATGCCAACAGTGGGAGTGAGTTCCTTAGCAGAAGGCGATGGAGATTTCCCTGGGGATTCCGAAGCAGATCCTGAAACGGGGGTAGAGGGATTGGAAAATCACATGAAAGTTCCATCGGAACCAGAAACCAGGCTTGCGATCTCCAGATCGGGGTAATGACCACCAAATCCACCCTCGGGCGTCGTAGCTGGGTCGATACCCTCATAATCATTGCAAATGGAGGGAACGCATACCTTCTTTCCCTGCTCCAATCCTGAAGGAACGCATCCACTGCCGATGCCCCGGGATCCGGTCGCCAACTGCAGTGCCTCTCCAGTTGATTCTCCAGGTGGAAGGGACCCCATCATTTCTGGAGACTTCGAAACACACCCGGGTGAAGTTTCCAGAGGCTCGAATCGGACCAATGACGGGAGTGCCAATCTGCCTCCTGGTTGGACTTTCCCGGAAGATGTTCTGCTGACAAAGCAATTTTGGTTGGTCAGACAGTATTCCCAAAGATCCCGAGCCAGATCTGACAAGTTCTGAGACCTTGTCTCACCGAGATGATTGACGTAGCAGACCTCAGCCACATTGTCTATCTTGAGAAGAACGCAGCATTGAACTCTGTCCTTGGTCCAGCACTTTATCGCAAACAACCCTGCTAAGAGTTCTAGACAATTTATATGAAGGGAACGCTCTGCGGAGGACCATGTTCCTCCTCTAGCAAACATCCCCGCAGTGAGCTCCCAACCCAAGCCGCTGGCATCTGATTCTATCACTATATCGGGTTGAGACTCGAAGATCGCACGACCATTCCAGGCCTCCATATGTGCGATCCACCATTGAATTTTCGTCCTCGCCTCCTCCGGGAGGGGAACGAACTGAGAGAGAGTGAGGCCTTTGTGCAGATGGGAGATATTTAGCCGCTGTAGGGCCCGATAATGTAGGGGACCCGGAAAGATGGCTTGTATTGATTAGGTGAGAAGGCCTACGATCCTGGCCAGATGACGTAAGGATATGGTGGGTTTGGAGAGTGTTCATCTGAGCTTGTGCCTGATCATGGAAAGTTTCAGAGAAGGGAGGCTCAACGTAGCCCTCACCGAATACACCACAAAACCCAGAAACTATATTTGCTGAGTTGGAGAGAGCAGCGACTTCACCCTATTGATCACAAAACCAAGGGATTCCAGTAAGTCGATTGTCAACTGCAACTGAGGAATCAGCCGCTGAAGACACTGATTCATGATCAGAATGTCGTCTAGATAGACTATCATTCGGATCCCTCAGTGAGCATAAATGTTCCACCATCGCCTTCATCAGCTTTGTGAAGCACCACTGAGCGGAAGATAGACCGAAAGGGAGGGATGTGAACTCGAAGACTTGCGACCACCACTGGAACTGGAGAAAATGCTGATGCGGCCGAAAAATAGGGATCGTGAGATACGCATTGCGGAGGTCCAGCTGAACCATCCAGTTATGGATCTGTAAAAGGTCCCTGAGGAGGTGTACCCCCTCCATCTTGAAGTGGCAACATAAAGGTAGGGGCTTAGCTTTTAAAGATACAGCCCCGTGCTCACTGTTCCACTGGAACCAAGTAACATCTGACTGAAGAGCCCCAATCTGGGCAAAACCGGTTTTGAGTTGTTTGTGTTCAGATTCAGGGAAGACTGCCCGGACTGATTTAGATATGGCTAGTGAGGTGGCATGGTAGGCAAAAGAACTATGGGTTGAAATGGTACCCCTGAGCGATTGTGTTCAAACATATTAAAAGCATTCCTCCTATCATCATTTGTATGTTTGGCAGTCCCTTAATCTCTTATTCATGTCTGTCAATATGTTTACACACAAACACAGACTCCTTTTAGAAAACCTCATGCCTGTCTGTTTCTCTCAAGCCTTTATTTATCAACTTGAAAACAACATTATAAGCTACATTCCGTAACTTGGCTGTGTTTATACAGGACACTCAAAATACACCACTGTATGATACCAAAACATCAATCTGGTTCATCACCTAGAAATATGTTGGTACCTTTCTTACTAACTCCAATCATTCACACCAGTTGCTGTGTCCAGATACTCTCCATTTCTTTTGAGGAGCTCCTACAAAGCTATGGATGCTGCGCATATGTCTTGTGGCTTTTGTCATGAAGATATCCTCCATATTATTCCAAAATATATAAGCTTTCGTCTAGGCTTATATACATTTTTTTTTTTTTTTTTTTTGGAAAGCATTACAAATAACAGAAGTCCCCTCAGAGTGTTTGGTTTTTAGCCTTGTCTTGTAATGTGCTTGAGACATTCATTGCAAACATACTGGGCCTGATTCACAAAGATAATTTACACTTTTGAGTAAGTTTACTACTTTTCGGTACTCACAAACGCTGAGGGTAAATTTACTACATATGCATAAATTGCATGTCTCTGCCCCCTGTGAATTGCAAGTGCCTTTCTCTTGACCGGGTTGGTGACCGCTCTCCATAAACTCCACTCCACTGCCTTCAGTCTCTCCCACATTTACTACTAAAACATATACTTAAGTGTGCGGGCATATAAATATAGGTAATGTGGAGGCGTAAACTTTGCATGTGTGTGATTAGCACCTTGTAATACATTTTATAGTACTACAAAATGTACTACAAAGTGCAGTTTGTGACTGCAGCCCTCAGTGTTCTCTGCTTACATAATGGAGCTTTGGGCCAGTCTCCTTCAGCCATTGACCTTTTTTGCTCCAGAATCTTCAAG
The DNA here is from genome assembly GCA_963921515.1 of Calotriton arnoldi. NCBI lineage: Eukaryota > Metazoa > Chordata > Amphibia > Caudata > Salamandridae > Calotriton > Calotriton arnoldi. The sequence continues at coordinate 3,495,540 of CAWUFW010000717.1, forward strand.
CAATGGCTAGATATTGTCTACCACATTTTGAGTCGTGATGCAGCAGTATTTTAGACTCACCGTTTTCAGGTTTGATGTTCATGGTTCTTGTGCCTTTCATGATGATCATACTGTAATATGTACTTATTTTAGGGGACTTTGGGTCACTGATTGGCTATTTCTTGCTCTTTAACTGTTACCCATTGGTTGAGACATGGTCTATAACATTTTGATTTAGCCCACAGAAGTATAAGTCGCACAGGGCCTATTCACAAAGGTACATTTGCACAAGAGTAATTCTACATTTAATCTTACACAATGGAGTAAAGTTACTATTTTTGGCTATCCACCTTTCCCGAGTGTAAATTTACTCCAAAAAACAAGACTTGCGTGCCTTCACCCCGTGAAAACAGGTGGTGGACCCAAATTTACTTATGTAAAGTTACTAATTGTATCTTTTCACACGTAGGCAGAGATCTCCGCTACCTTACTGGAGATCTCCGCTACAGGAAAAAATAGGGAAATGTATTAAAGTATATAATTTTTTTAAATATTGAATTAAGTTTATTGTAAAATGTAAACTACATCAAATAATTTGTACCCTAGAACTCATAAAATAAAATGTTACAGCACATCAACACTTCAAAATAAACATTTGCTGAATAATTAGATCATTTAAATATATTTATTCTAGAACTATTAATTTTTAAACAAAATAAAAACCCCTACCAAGCAATTTTATTTGTAATTAATATGAAGCAAATTTAATTAAGTTTTATTCAACTAATGTAAATTACATTTCAATTTTAAAAATAAAAATGTCAAATCTAATTAACTTTTTAAAACAAGTTAACTATTAATTTTTAAACTAATCAGATGTTTAATTAGTAATTATGTATAATGTTCTAGACTAAAATAGTATATATGTGTTTGTGTATATATATATGTGTGTATATCCAGGGAATCCAGTCACAAGCGAAAGGAAACGGCACACCAATTCCATCCACAAGTGTTTTAATTCGTGCAAAACAACGCGTTTCAGCCGAGGCGGCCTTTGTCAAGTTTGCATAACAGAACCAGAGGAGCCATTAAATGCACATGATGTCATGAAAGACATAGAAGAATTCCCTTCGCGACAAAACCGATCCCGATTGAATAAAATTCATATTTTATGAAGCTGTACAATTTTCCATAATTTCATGATTCTCTAGTGAAAAGTATAATTGATTAATCTAAATAAGACAATTTCATGATTAAATACATCATTTCGAGAAATAATGGAAATGGAAAACAAACTTCGCGTAAAGTTCCAAACAATACCATTTTCTATGTATACGAGACGAAAAAATTTATTATTCCATATATACACACACACACACACACACATGTACACGCACATACACATTCACATTTATATATAATAAGGACGATGACTGAATTGGAAAATGAAGGGGCTAGTGGTAGCGAACAAATTACAGATCTTGACATAAAAACCCAGGAACATGATTTAAATATATGGGGCACTACACCAGCGCCTTTCAAACCACAATCGAATACCCTCCCAATCATTGCAAACAATGCTATAGATGTCTTCCACGGTCTAGTTATAGAAGGGGTCAAAAAGATCCACATAGAGGCAAATAACAAAAGAGGAAGGAGGACAACAGCGGCTATCATGAAATACAGAAATCTAGTCAATAAATTACAGAAGAACAAGCAAGTTGTCATAAGGAATTCCAACAAAGGCGGGAATTTGGTATTATGGCCATTGAATATGTATTTACAAGGAGCTTACAGTCAGCTATATGATAGGAGATGTTATGCAAGATGCAATCGGAATATACTCAATCAAACCCAACATGAATACAGCAAAGAGCTCGAGGGATGGTGGAATGATGACCTCATCACTCACGAAGAACTACAGTTCTTACAAAATGATAATACGACCATACCAGCTATGTATTTGATTCCGAAAGTGCACAAAAACGCTACAGTACCTCCGGGTCGTCCAATAATCTCTACCCTGGGCAGTTTGTTGGAGAAAACTTCAAAATACGTAGACATTTTCCTGCAGGAACACGTGAAGAAACTACCCTACCCTTGTGAAAGACAGAGGGGATTTTTTGAGACAAATATATGACATTCCAATGGAGAACGATTATGTCTTAATTGCACTAGATGTAACATTGCTGTATACTAGCTTTCGCCAAGAGGATGGCTTAAGGGCCATGGGCCATTTTCTACAAAACAAAAAAGTTAGTCTGTACAAGCACACTCATATGATTCTCGCAATGACTAGGAAATGTCTATAATGTAGTTTTATCTTGTTTGGGGGACACCTCTTTCAACAGATCCGGGGTACTGCAATGGGCACCTGTTTCACCCCAGTTATGCATGTTAATATGTAGGCTGGTGGGAGGAACAGGTGTTCCGCAGAGCCCATGGAGAAATTTGGGATGAACACATAGTGGTATGGACTAGGTTCATTGACTACCTGTTTTTGGTGTGGTAGGTATCTATAGAATCTACTGAAGAACTTGTAAAGACCATCAACTTTAATACTTTGAATATGAATTTCACTTGCAACATAAGTAAAACCAATGTGACATTTCTTGACTTAGAAATATTTGTGCAGAATTGGAAGTTAGTAACAAGGTTGCAGAGAAAGGCAACACCACATTGCACGCAACAAGCTTCCACCCCAAACACTCAGTAATGAGCATCCCATACGGTGAAATGCTCAGTGCAAGAAGAAATTGCAGCACGAAAATTGATACGAAGAAATGCCAAGAGGAAATGAAGATGAGGTTTGTGCAAAGAGGGTACAGTCTGAAAGTGATTGAGAAAGCTCAGAAGTCAGCAAATGATAAGAACAGGGAGACAATCTTGTTTTCCAAAAAAGCGAGCTTCTAACAAATCGGAATTAGGATTTATAACCACCTACAGTGTCCAAGATAAAACACTAGCAGCCCTGATGAGAATAAACTGCACATAGTAAAAGCAGACTCCATAATAGGCATATTGGTACCTCAGTGGGCACAGATTACATATAGACGAGCTCCCTCACTGAAAGATGCATTTGTACGAAGCAGTCCGAAGGTAGTGGAAAGAGAGGGGTGGCTGAGGCCAACAGTAGGTTTTAAAAAAGAATTTTACAGCATATACGTGCTATCATAAACAATGATCCAATATATCCGGTAGCAAGGCACTGCGCAACGCACCACAACAATGACCCAAATCAGATCAAGTATTTTGTGATCGATGCAGTGCCCCTCAGAAGAAGAGGAGGGGATCGAGTTAAAAGGCTGAGGGAGCTAGAAATTAAATATATAATAAATTTAAACTGTAAGGTCCAAATAGCCTAAATATGGATGAGGAACTGCATTCATGACTGTAGAGGGCAAATGAAAGAGATTACAGAAAGGTTGTCTGCCCACATGGGCAGAAGTGCAACTACCTAGAAAGTATTAAGAACAACAATGATGACCAGCCACTCTCCGTTGCCAAATGTGATATTCAGAGTTAGCCAAACAGACGGTTCAGTTCCTACTGTTTTGTAATGCAACCATATTATAAGGTATTAATCTGACATGAATTGTGTATTATAATTTTGCCACAAAATGGATGTAATTTTCCGGTTCGCATGTTGATTACCCACTTGGGCTTAATGAAATTGCAAATTGAACTATGAGATAAGGAGAATAATACTTAGATTTGATGCCAGGGAATCCGACTGAATTGGCAGCACCGGATACAAATAACATACTATGCATTAGCAATAACAACATAAGATTCAGAGGCAAAGATTGAGCCATTTCAGTAAGGACAGGCACAGAGGGATGACTGTCTCCTGAGTAACTTTTATAATTAATTTTGTATATACGATGCCAGGGAAATGGAGTATTCCGAAAGGCAATGCAGATAAAACAATGAATTATAATAAGAAGGTTTGAAAAGTGATTGCTTACAATTCAAATTAAGGTTTGGTTGAAAACAATTGGAGCTGAACATTGCATATATAATTTTCTTGAAAAAAGGTAATATTTTGGCAAAAATGAATTTATGTAAGAGTATTGTCTTTAGGTTCAGGATTTGAAAAAAGGCAAAAGAGAAAGTAAAACGCTGCCAGTAGTGGGAGCATGTCATGTGACCAAGACCATTGAGTTTGTCGAAACGCGTAATGGCAGAGACGGAGGAAAATAAAAGTAAAAGCTGCAAACAGTGTCTGCCTAGAGCTATTGTTAGGCTATGGAAGATTGTGGAAGTAATATATATATATATATATATATTTATATACATATACACATATTTTTCTTGAAGATCCTATTTTTCAACAAAAAAACAAATCCACAGACCTCAATGCTGATGGTGAGTTTTATTGGCAGCTCCTACTCCTGGCGTGTTTCGGAGAACCAACTCTCCGTGCTCACAGGTCTTTATATTTAATCTTGACCGAGTCCTGCAGATGTGGTCACTTTCACCAAACCATGCTGGTGCCTGGTAGCTGGTACAGTTCTGTTCTGTAATTCAGCAGCAGGCCCCCCAATAAGGGGGGCACTGCAGGATTCAATCACTTTTCGTTTCGATTAAGGAAACCTTTGTCGTGTGTGCCCAATCCTCTCTCAAAAATCCTTCTAGAAAACCATGGACATAAAGAAATTACTTTTCATGATTGAAGCGTATTTTGTAACAAATCAGTACTTTTCATATTGATACTTATACAATTGGACGTCCTAATATCAAGGTTGAAAACGTGAAGATATTTACTCCACCAAAATTCTTAATTGCTATCACATACTCATAGCTGTAGACGGCAGACAGTCCGTGCCAATACACTGAGCATATATGTACGATAAACATTTTGCCATATTTGTCACAATGAACATTAGGGCGTATCTATCAAATTTTCATTCACAAATCATTGTCAGTCCAATACATTATGGCAGTCATAAATACCTAGAATTTAAAGTGCTATCGCATGAGCATGGAAAGCGAACTGTCCATCGATTATATATGCAATTGTTAGCTGTTATATTGTGCGGGGGAATTTCACTAACATACTATGAGATGTTAGTCCATATGTTTAAAATTCATACATAAGTCTCAAAATTAGATGAATAGTTTTGGCATATATAATTCCTACCTGATATATAATTGTCTTCATTCACATATAGTGAATTGTGAAAAGTGAATATTGTCTGGATAAAATTTGAACGCAGCCAGAGAAGAGAAACAAGATATATCAAGAGCTGTAATTCTTGTGCATGTTTTATTTAATCCTAAGGATGAATGTGTCATATTCTATGTACTTCGGTTGAAATCAGGTATAAGTACTACGATACAGTCTATGTTTAGTTTTACAACTTAAGTGGGATGAAGTAAAACTGGACTATTGCTATATCATCTGCCAGTGAGGTTTAATTATCCGCAGTGGGTCATCATGCGCAGAGTAATATAACAATATCCTACTCAACAGTGCATGATTATATGTGACAAATGATTGACAATAATCCAATACTGCACAGTATTACAGGCATCTGTTTTCAGATAAAGCAATGCTGAGTATTGTAATTTTGCAGACCCATATAATAGTAATAAATGTACTGAGAAATTCATCCAGCATGACTTGATAATTCCTCATAATTGTTGGGTCCACCGCTATGATGCACTGCTTATGACCTCACATATTACACATCACTGATGACATCTGAAATCTATGCAACTTATACAGATGTAAGTTATGTATAACTAGCAAATTACCCTGGTTTTATATTTTTTTAACAGCAACGCTTTCTCAGTGAATTTTTCTCTCTATCTACGAAATTTAAATGTCAAATGTATTTAATTATTTCATTGTCTTAACATTATTTCATATTAAGTGTTCTGTTAAGTCCCTTCCTCCATTATTTTCAAAGGGAGTGTGTTGCAGAACCTGTCAGTGGCCTTGAGTGGTGCTAGACTTACTACAAGGCTGGACTGCTGGAGTACATTTTCTACTGTTTTGTTACTTTCAGGACAGTAGTAACTTTATAAGTGTAATTTGTGAATAGCAATGGCCTTTTTCTTTTGTGGGGTGTTTGTAGCAGTATGACCTTCCCTAAACTCTTCCTTTCCCCTCCCAAAAATGCTCCTTATCCTTCCCAAAGATCTCCCATTTAGTAGTGTATATATCGTCCTCATTTTTCAGCCACTCCCCCTAGTTCTGCCCACATTTAGTACTAAGTAGCAACCTTGCATGAGCAGAGATCTTCTCATGGAAAATAAAGGAGAAATGGAGGTGGAGACCTCCACCCTTACGTTGGTGAATTGCATTTTGTAGTAAGTAGTACTGAAGTAGTGCTACCTTGCATACTGCAAAATGCAATTTGTGAATCCAGCCCACAGTGTTTTATTGGCTATTTTACATCCAAAATCAGTTGGCAAGCAGTCCAGTAGCACTGGGGAACAAGTGCTAACAAACACATGTGATAAATGGACTCTGGAAAGTAAATAAACGCTTTTTCTGTAGCATCCATTTTTCAGATGCTTTTGTCTGCATCGGCCCCCCATTGTTTCCCTGGTAAACATGAATTGGCAAAGGCAATATATTAGACATATTTACAGGGAACACAGGCCTGAGCCACACACCATAGAGATGTCTAACCTATTGGCTTTGTAAATGCTTGTTTACATTGGAATATAGCTGGTGAGGAAGCTCTTGATATGTTTCTGGGTCTGCCAGTGAAACTGGATAAAGTCACTCTGGCTTGACCCAGAGGTATCAGGTGAGAAAATTGACCAGGTGGTTAGAGACGGCCAGGTAGAGATGGGTGAAGACAAATTGAATGTTACATGAACCTATCTATTAATGCTCAGCAAGATGCAAAATCCTTAGTGTGGAGCCATGATCCAAGATTTAGTACACAGGACCCCAGGGTAGAGGATCATACTGACCAGTCTTAGACTTCTGACCGGATAGCATTGAATAAAGATGAGATGAATTCCTATGTTTCTGTGGAATATGGAGGGATTATTCAGTGTGGTGGAGAGTCACCTAACCAAATGCTAATATGAAGAGGTGACTTCCACCCATCATTGAATTGGAACTGTTGGAAGCCTAGGAGACATATAGATTCTTGCAATATATCACTAAGCACACAATTTTGTCTACTAATGTCTGGCCATGTAAGCAATGAAGCACTGTTTCTCAATTTGGAACGTGACAATCGAAGTAATTGTAGTGTCCTCCACAGCCTGGGTATCCGCCAATGACTACGCCACTCATGGAGCTTGGTATTACATGTCTGTATGCGTCTTCGTGTAACCCAAACTCAACTTTCTAAACCTGCATTCACTTCACTACGCTCTAACACTTGCATCACAGTTCTACGGAGTCCATCAGGGGCTAAAAGGGTTCCGTCATTGCTAACGCATGACACTACATCTCCCCCTCTGTTAAATAAAAAATTAAAAATGTTTACAAATATATATGCTATTGTGAGAGGCAGGCCTGGTATATGATGTCCACTAATGTAAGTGGGCACCTTGCACTAGTCCAGACAACCATTATGGTGATTTAAGAGGTCTTAGACAACCTTAGAAAGCTCTATAAGTGGTAGCTGTAGAGAGCAGCCTTCAAGGCTTAGTCCAGAAGGAGTGTAAAGCAGCTTGTTTTACCAGAATGCAATCTTATAGTATTGATTAAGTGAAAAAGAAGCACACAAAGTATTTATAAAAATATGTATTTATTATACAGTACTCTCTAACAGATAGAAATATCTCCTGCACGGAGATATGCACAATGCACACAATATTTTAGCAAACAAACACAGTAAATAGCACGAAATACATAGTGGCCCCAGGGGGGGGACCAAACCATATACTAAGAAAGTGGTTTAAGAACCACAACTGGGGTCAAGACAATGTCGAGAGGACGTAGAAGTGCTGGGACCCCAAGGAACCACCCAAGGTGAGTAGATAGAGACCCCACGGAGAGCGTGTGGGAACACAACCGCGTGCTCCGTACAACTCTAAGTGTAAGTCGCGGTTGGATTTTTAAAGATTAAGGACCCTTCCCAGTGGACCCTGAAGAAACCCAGTGGAAAACAGAAGGTTGGAGAGCCACCCCACCCGTGGATACCCTAGTACCCACGTAACATATACCAGGGAATCCGGGTGCATACGTGTGAAGTGGTGTCGGAAACCGCCGTCGAACCCAATGGAGGACTTCAGGAAAGTGCCGCTGCTGAAGAAGGAGAAAGTGTCCGGTGGAATCCAAGGATGGATTCTTGATGAGAGGTACCTGCAAGCAGAGGGGACAGAGTCTATGTCACGTAGGGGTGACCAGGAGACTTGGAAGACGAAAGCCCTCCGATATCGGGTGTTGCAGTTTGGATGACGATGACCTTGTCTCTGCAGCTGTGAGGACCAGGTGACGCTGGGGAAGATCAGGAGCCGTGCACGAGCTGTCCCACAAAGGATGTCAAGTGCTGAGGGGTCTGTGTCCGGCGGGAGCACCAACAAGCCTTGGCAAAGGCAAGCCACGCAGGAATCAAAGAAGGAGCAACATCGGGACCAGCAAGGTCCAGGGGTCTCACCAAAAGCAGGAGAGTCAGGGCAGGCCCGAGCAATCAGGGGAGCCCAAAATTAACAAGTGTGACTCTCAAGTGGACCCACAGGCCGGAGGCACTGGAGTCCTGGGAGGACCTCAAGCAACTCACCAAAAGATGCAGGCCACAATGCTGTGTGACTGAAGATTCTGGTCACTGGAGATGCTCGAGGTTGGGGCTACTTGTTGATCTTCTTGCAAAGAAGCCAACAAGCCTTTGCAACTGCAAGTTGGACACGGTGCAAAGGGGTTCGCTTATTGGAACCCCCACGAGAGATACTGGCCTCAAACTTGGTGAGAGGGCAGGGCAGGCCTCTGGAGCTATGAAAAACCACCACCTGTGTTGCAGAACCTTTCGGAGTCCAGAGGAGCTCAGGATCAGCAGACCGGTCGACTTAGTTGTGGTGCCTGCGAATGCAGGGGAGTGGCTCCTTCACTCCAAGGGAGATTTCTTCAAGTGTCTTTGATGCTTCACAGTCCTTGGAAGGTTCCTGTATGATGCACAGGCACAGACGATGCAGCAGACTGGAAAGGAGACGGTCAGGCCCAAACGAAGTCCAGAGTGCCCAGACTCCGTAGGCTGCAGGGGTGTCCTGCTCATGCAGGGGAACCCTCTCACTTAGAACCAAGCACCCTGACTTCAGGATTGCCAAGGCCTGCTATAGGGGTGACTTATAGGTTTTAAGTGCAGTGACCCTAGATATAGGAAACCCATATCTTTAGTAAGTGGTGCTAGCACCAGCTTACACAGGCTGCAATGGCAGGCATGTAGATCCATTTCGAATGGTCCCTCATGGGTGGCACAACACATACTTCAGCCCATGGGAGACCTCTGGGGTACCTATGGCCTGGGTACCTTAGTACTATATACTAGGGACTTATAAGGGTACCCCAGTATCCAATCTGGGATGTACCTAAGTACAGAACACAACAGTGTAGGGAGAAAGCAGATAGACTGGGTTCCTGATTAGCAGGATCCCAGTCAGACTAGTCAAAATACAGCTTAGCACCAGGCAAAAAGTGGGGGTAACCATAGAAGCAGATCCTACTTTCTTACACCCCCACCACCCCCCAAACGTAAGGAGATGAGACTAACCTTGCCCAGTTGAGTCTTCATTTTCTAAGTGGAAATATCTGGAAAGTCCATCTGCATTGGCATGGTTACTCCCAGGTCTATGTTCCACTGTATAGTCCATCCCCTGTAGGGGATTGGACCACCTCAAAAGTTTGGGGTTTTCACCCTTCATCTGTTTAAGCCATAAGAGGGGCTTATGGTCTGTCTGAACAATGAAGTGAGTGCCAAACGAGTATGGCCTCAACTTCTTCAGGGCCCAGACCATAGCAAAGGCCTCCCTCTCAATAGCTGACCAACGTTTCTCTCTGGGGGTCAACCTTCTGCTGATAAAAGCTAGTGGTTGATCCTGGCCCTCTGCATTAAGTTGTGACAACACAGCCCCTACCCCCAACTCAGATGCATCTGTTTGGACAATCAATGTTTTAGAGTAGTCAGGACTCTGCAGAATGGGAGCAGTGCACATGGCCTGCTTAAGGTCATCAAATGCCTTCTGACAACTAACTGTCCACCGAACTTTCTTGGCCATTTCTTAGAGGTAAGATCATTCAAGGGAGTCACTATGGACCTATATCCATTAATAAATCTTCTGTAATACCCAGTCAGGCCCAAGAAAGCTCTGACCTGGGTCTGTGTAGTTGGAACACCCCATTCCATGATGGTCTGGATTTTGCTCTGTAGGGGTTGAACTTGGCCTTCACCTACTCGGTGGCCCAAGTACCTTGCTCTGCCCTATCTGGCACTTAGTAGCCTTGATAGTGAGGCCTGCTTTCTGCAGAGCCTTCAAAACATTCTTCATGTGGACCAGGTGATCCTCCCAGGTGGAGCTAAAGACAGCTATATCATCAAGATGTGCTGCACTATATGCTTCCAGGCCTGTGAGAACCTTATTCACCAACCTTTGGAAAATGGCAGGTGCATTCTGCAAGCCAAAGGGCATTACAATAAATTGATAATGCCCACTAGGGGTTGAAAATGCTGTTTTTGGTTTGGCATCCTAAGCTAGTCTGATTTGCCAATAGCCAGCAGTAAGGTCAAATGTACTTAAGAACTTGGCTGAGGCCAAAGTGTCAATAAGTTCATCTGCCCTAGGAATTGAGTGAGCATCAGTCCTAGTGACTGCATTGAGTCCCCTGTAATCCACACAAAACCTCATCTCTCTTTTTCCACCCTTGGTGTGAGGTTTAGGTACAAGGACTACTGGGCTAGCCCAAGGGCTATCTGAGGGCTCAATCATTCCCAACTCCAGCCTCTTTTGGACCTCTGTCCTGATGCAATCTCTGACGTGGTCAGGCTCCCTGTAGATGTTATTCTTGACAGGTAGACTCACTTGTGTCCACGTCATGGGTACACCAGGTGGTTTGACTTGGAGTCAGAGAGAACACATGCCTGAATTGATTAAGGACCTTCCTGCAATCAATCTGCTGTTGATCAGTGAGGCTGCCTTCTAGGGCTACTCCATCAACTGATCCATCATCAGGGTTTTGTGAGAGGAGATCAGGGAGAGGGTCACTCTCTTCCTAATGTCCCTCATCAATTGCCATGAGCAAGCCCATGTCAGCCCTGTCAACAAAAGGTTTTAGGCTGTTCACATGAAGTATCCTATGGGGACTTCTGGGAGTGCCAAGGGGTACCAAATAGGTGACCTCACCCTTTTGTTCAAGTATGGTGTGGGGTCCACTCCACTTGTCGTGAAGTACTGATGGGGCCACAGGCTCCAAAACCCACACTTTGTGGCCTGGCTGATAAACAGTCAGGACTGCCTTTTGGTCATGCCAAGCTTTTTGGAGTTCTTGGCTTGCCTCAAGGTTTTTGCTGGCCTTCTCCATGTACTCAGCCATGCGGGAGCGCAGACCAAGTACATAGTCCAATATGACTTGTTTGAGAGGTAACTCCCATCCCTCCTTCACCAAACACAAGGGACCCCTAACTGGATGCCCAAACAGAAGTTCAAAAGGGCTGTAGCCAACCCCCTTCTGAGAGACCTCTCTGTAGGCAAAGAGAAAAGGCAGGGCAGAAGGACATCCCATTTTCGCCTAAGCTTTTCTGGGAGGCCCATGATCATACCCTTTAGGATTTTGTTGAATCTTTCAACTAACCCATTGCATTGAGGATGTGGTGAATTTGTAATTCACTCCACCCTCTTTCCACATTGCAGTAATATAACTGGACATGAAGTTTGTACCTCTGTCAGTTAAGACCCCCTTAGGGAAGCACACTCTGGAAAAAATTCCTAAGAGGGCCCTTGCCACCACAGGGGCTGTAGTGGTCCTAAGGGGAATGGCTTCTGGGTACCTAGTGGCATGGTCCACCACCATTAGAATGTAACTGTGCCCAGATGCAGTTGGAGAGTTCATGGGACCAAAGATATCAATCCCAACCCTCTCAAAGGGAACCCCAACCACTGGAAGTGGGAATAAGGGGGCCTTTGTGATGCCACCTGATTTTCCACTGGCTTGGCAGGTGGCCAGGAGCGACACAAACTCCTTTGTGTCCTCAGACATGTGGGGCCAGTGAAAGTGAGGAACAAGCCTGTCCCAAGTCTTACTTTGCCCTAAGTGTCCTACCAGGGGAATGTCATGTGCCAGGGTGAGTAGGAAGCCTCTAAACTTCTCGGGTATAACCAACCTGCTGGTGGCACCAGGCTTGGGGTCTCTACCCTCAGAGTACAAGAGTCCTTCATCCCAGTAGATCCTGTGGGACCCACTAACATTCCCAGCAGCCTCAGCAGCAGCTTGCTGTCTGAGGGGTTCAGTAGAGGGGCAGGTCTGCTGCTCCAAACTTCAGTCTGCTCTGGAAGGGCCCCCTGCCCCCAAGAACTCAACTGATCAGGTTCAAGCTCATCTGGGGCAGTTCCTTCACAGATGCTAAAGTCATCTCCCTCAAGAGATTGATCCTCACTCTGAGTCTGGGGGTAAGGCACAGCCTTATACTTCCTGCTCATTTTCTTGGGAGGCACCTGGTCCATTGTTTCAGGATCCAGGGCCTGTTCAGTGTAAAGCTGTTTTGCTTGTGACCAGGTCACAGCAAACATACTTGCAGAGATGCCCAACATTTCTGCATGAGTCCTTAGCTCCACTTCAGCTCAGGCTGAAGTCTCCAAATCATTGCCCAACAAACAATCCACAGGGAGGTCTGAAGATACCACAACCTGTTTAGGTCCAGTTACCCCATCCCAGCTGAAATTAACAACTGCCAAGGAATGATCAGTCCTGACATTGCTAGCATTGGTAACTTGGTACATTTGTCCAAGTAAGATCAGGTCAGGAGACACAAGATTCTCTGTCACCATAGTGACACTGGCACCTGTGTCCCTGTAGACCATGGCCTCTTTTCCATTTATCAAGGGCTGTTGCCTGTACTTGCCCAGGTTACTGGGACTGACAAGTAAGGTGGCAAGATCTGTGCCACCATCACAGACTAACACAGCCTGAGCTAGAGTTCTGACTAAGTCAGAACCCAAGGTTAACCCAACTAATCCCTTGTTCCCTGTACCACCACTTGTACCTGTGCTAGGGGGCGCAGTTGCTTTAGGGGCAGTGGTGGTAGGAGTGTTCTCCTTGGCTTTTGGACAATCAGCATCTTTTTTTCCAATGGGTTTTCACCTTACAAAAGTAACACCAAGGTTTCTTCTTGCCTTTCTTGTTGGATTGTGATTCCTCCCAGATGCAGGTTTTTGGGGCCCTTGAGAAGACTCTTTCTTGTCTTTACCCTTGTCCCCACCCTTATCCTGAGTTTTAGAAGAATCTTGCTTCTTCTGGTCACCACTATTGGTCTGGTTTTTCAGCTTCACCCTGGTTCTGACCCACTTATCTGCCTTCTTTCCCAATTATTGGGGAGAAGTCAGATCTGAGTCCACCAGGTACTGATGCAAAAGCTGGTTCTGACAATTATTAAGGATCTGCTCCCTCATAATCAAATCATACAATCCTTGGTAGTCATGCACTTTGCTGCCAAGCAACCAACCTTCCAGAGCCTTAATAGCACTATCCACAAAGTCTACCCAGTCCTGGGTCTGTGCTTTCTGTGTGTCTCTGAACTTAATCCTGTATTGTTCAGTGGTTAAGCTAAATCCATCAATGAGAGCACTTTTCAAAACTGAGTAATTATCAGCATACTCTTCTCTAACAGTGAGGAGCTTATCTCTACCTTTGTCAGCAAAGGAGAGCCACAAGATAGCTGCCCACTGCTCTCAAGGAACCCTCTGAACTTTACAGGCCCTCTCTAAAGCAGTTATCCATTTGTGGATGTCATCCACAACATGGTAGGATGGGACAATCTTGTTCAGGTTCCTATGGTCAAAAGAAGTTTCTCTAACTCTAGGGACACTGTTTCTGCCACCATGGGACTCCAGTCCCAGTTTCTTCCTAGCTCTCTGGACTTCTAGGGACTCTTTGTCCAGGGCCAAATAATCTTGCCTGAGCCTAAGCCTAGCTTTCTCAAGCTCGAGAAGTTGGTATTCCCTATCAAAAGAGTTATCCCTCTTCCTAGATATGGAGGTCCCTGTAGACTGTCCTGATCCATTGGATTCTGCAGAGGAGGATCTAGACCTCCTTGGTCTACTCTGCACTCTCCCAGGAGGAACCCAGTGGGCCTCCTATAGGACACCTGCAGCATCCTCTGGGAGATCTGAGTTATCCAGGTGGGAGTCATCAGGCTCCCCCTGGTCAGGGTTAGATTCAAGGTCAAAGAGGGGTCCCCCTCCTGGCCTATCTTCAGTCCCCTGCCCACAAACTCTTTCCTGTTCATCTGACCTTTGGCTTTCCTGAGATCCTCCAACAGTAACACCTCTAAGAGGCGTTGAGTATTAGGGCCTTTCCCTGTCTTCAACTTTCTAGAGGCACACAGGGCTTTCAATTCTTGGAATGAAAGCTCACTGTATCTAGAAGGCAGAGAGCCACTGGCATCTCCTTTAGTAGACATACTAAGTGTGTGGTGTGGTGTTGCACCTACCTAACCTAGTGGTAACTAAACTCTCTGAGGTTGGAGAAAGGGTGTGCTAGACCCTTAACTACCCAACCCTAAGTTCAGTAGAACTTACTTATTCTAAGCTTGTATTATATGTGCCTAGTATTAGTGTTGGTATTTCAATTAATCAATACAAAGATTTATCTGGTAAAACGATGCAAGCTTGAATCCCAACCGCTGCACACCAATGTGAGAGGCTGGCCTGGTATATGATGTCCACTAATATAAGTTGGCACCTTGCGCCAGTCTAGACAACCCTTATGGTGATTTAAGAGGTCTTAGACAACCTTAGAAAGCTCTTTAAGTGGTAGCTGTGGAGAGCAGCCTTCAGGCTTAGTCCAGAAGGAGTGTAAAGCAGCTTGTTTTACCAGAATGCAATCTTATAGTATAGATTAAGTGAAAAAGAACCACACAAAGTATTTATAAAAATATGAATTTATTATATAGTACTCTCTAACACATAGAAATATCTCCTACCCGGAGATATGCACAATGCACACAATACTTTAGCAAAGAAACACAGTAAATAGCACGAAATACATAGTGCCCCAGGGGGGGACCAAACCATATACTAAGAAAGTGGTATAAGAACCACAACTGGGGTCAAGACAATGTCGAGAGGACGTAGAAGTGCTGGGACCCCAAGGAACCACCCAAGGTGAGTAGATAGGGACCCCACGGAGAGCGTGTAAGTCCTGGTTGGATTTTTAAAGATTAAGGACCCTTCCCAGTGGACCCTGAAGAAACCCAGTGGAAAACAGAAGGTTGGAGAGCCACCCCACCCGTGGATACCCTAGTACCCACGTTACCTACACCAGGGAAGCCGGGTGCATACGTGTGAAGTGGTGTCGGAAACCGCCGTCGAACCCAATGGAGGACTTCAGGAAAGTGCCGCTGCTGAAGAAGGAGAAAGTGTCCGGTGGAATCCAAGGATGGATTCTTGATGAGAGGTACCTGCAAGCAGAGGGGACAGAGTCTGTGTCACGTAGGGGTGACCAGGAGACTTAGAAGACGAAAGCCCTCCGATATCGGAGACTTTGTCTCTGCAGCTGTGAGGACCATGCGACACTGGGGAAGACCAGGAGCCGTGCACGAGCTGTCCCAAGAAGGATGTCAAGTGCCGAGGGGTCTGTGTCCGGCGGGAGCACCAACAAGCCTTGGCAAAGGCAAGCCACGCAGGAATCAAAGAAGGAGCAACATCGGGACCAGCAAGGTCCAGGGGTCTCACCAAAGGCAGGAGAGTCAGGGCAGGCCCGAGCAATCGGGGGAGCCCAAAATGAACAAGTGTGACTCTCAAGTGGACCCACAGGCCGGAGGCACTGGAGTCGCGGGAGGACCTCAAGCAGCTCACCAAAAGATGCAGGCCACAATGCACACGATGCGGTGTGGCTGAAAATTCTGGTCACTGGAGTTGCTCGAGGTTGGGGCTACTTGGAGCCGAAGATCTTCTTGCAAAGAAGCCAACAAGCCTTAGCAAATGCAAGTTGAACCCAGTGCACAGGGGTTCGGTTATTGCAGCCCCCACAAGGTATACTGGCCTCAAACTTGGTGAGAGGGCAGGGCAGGCCTCGGGAGCTGTGGCAAACCACCACCTGTGTGGAAAAACCTTTCTGAGTCCGGAGGAGCTCAGGATCAGCAGACCGGTTGACTTAGTTGTGGTGCCTGCGAATGCAGGGGAGTGACTCCTTCACTCCAAGGGAGATTTCTTCAAGTGTCTTTGATGCTTCACAGGACTTGGAAGGTTCCTGTATGATGCACAGGCACAGTCGATGCAGCAGACTGAAGGGAGACGAAGTCAGGCCCAAATGATGTCCAGCGAAGTCCAGAGTGCCCAGACAGTAGAAGTGCAGTGGTGTCTGATCTGAATCTTGTCCCACGACAAATCTAGGGACCTACACCCAGGTAAGCCCTTAAGTACCCTAGGGAAAGGGTTTGGAAGATTCAGGGGACCTTCCCAGGGGAGGGTGTGGACAGGGGGGAGGTGACTCCCATGTCCTTTGTTCAGTTTTGCGCCAGAACGAGAGCCAACGGCTCCCAGAACTGGTTTGAACTGGTCTATGCACAGGGACACCAAATGTGCCCCTCATGCAGACTAAGTGGCACTGGCAAGCGCACCCACCCCATCCCAATACACTAAATCCTGTCTGGGAGATGGTCACACCTTCCTGTAACAGGATGCCTATTGTCCTACCTCCCTCTGCTCGAGCTTGGCTCAGCAGCAGGAGGGCAGAATCGTGTCTCTGGTCGGCAGCAACCATTTTGTGCTGTCTGTGTTAAGAAGCCTGGTACCGGGAACACTGAGAGCCTAACGGAGGGCTCTTCCAGTGCTTGGAATCATACCTCCCATACCGTTTATGGTATGGGGGTATGATTCAAACATGTTTGATACCATACATGATAGGATTTGTTGCAGCCGTTTTCGAGATGGTCCTCGCATAATTACGCGGTGCCCCTCTATATAGTATGTGGCTGCTTCACTGACAACCCGGGAGAATGGATTCCGTAGGCTGCAGGGGTGTCCTGCTCATGCAGGGGCACCCTCTCACTTAGAACCAAGCACCCTGCCTTCAGGATTGGCAAGGCCTGCTATAGGGGTGACTTATAGGTTTTAAGTGCAGTGACCCTAGATATAGGAAACCTATATCTTTAGTAAGTGGTGCTAGCACCAGTTTATACAGGCTGCAATGGCAGGCCTGTAGATCCATTTTAAATAGTCTCTCATGGGTGGCACAATACATGCTTCAGCCCATGGGAGACCTCTGGGGTACCTATGCCCTGGGTACCTTAGTACCATATACTAGGGACTTATAAGGGTACCCCAGTATCCAATCTGGGATGTACCTAAGTACTGTACACAACAGTTTAGGGAGAAAGCAGATAGACTGGGGTCCTGATTAGCAGGATCCCAGTCAGACGAGTCAAAATACAGCTTAGCACCAGGCAAAAAGTGGGGGTAACCAAAGAAGCAGATCCTACTTTCCTACAGCTATCATAGCTCTATGATTAATCTTCGTGGCACTCTGATCAAACGTCTCGATCATGTCTTCAGAAACTGGGGACAGGCAGTAGAAGTGTCCAGTGATCTGCGTTGACGATGTAAGAACAGCAGTCAGGGGGTTTTCAATTGTCCTTTCAGACCCAGTCTCTACATTGACATCAGTGCCTGACAAGCGATGACCCACATGTCAGAAATGTGAGGAATCTCGCGTAATCGACTTCCCAGGACGTTGGGCAGTCACCATGTGTACTTTGCTGGTCACAGCATGAAATGGCTTAGCATCGAAGGAAACACCACATTTTCGTTTTCTAGACTGACGGACTACACTAGATCACCTCAAGTGAAAGTAAATTCTTTTGCATGTCGCCACTTGTCTGCATAGGCCTTCATTTTGCTTTTACGATCCATGTCTTTTATACGGGTGTCTTCCTCAGTACTTGATCTTCTGTTGGTCCATTGAGGTAACTTGGTCCTCATGGCCCTTCCGAACATCTAGGTTGCATGGCTTTCACCTGTGGTTGAGGAAGGGGTCAGCCTGTGAGCTCGATTAGAATTCAAGACAGTTTTAAGGTTGAGCCTTTCCAATGCAGCACCCTGAACAGCTTTCTTAAGAGTACTCATGAACCGTTCGACAAGGCCATTGGCCTGTGGCTAAAAAGGGGGGCTCTTCTGATGATTCACATTTAGATGACTGAGAAAGTCTCTGAACTTGACTGTTGATAGGTGGGCTATTGTCAGATTTTAAGATCGCAGGAGCACCCCATGTCACGAAGATGCTGTCTAATCTCTCGACGACTATTTCTTGAGTGATAAATGAGAGATCTTCTATCAATGGAAAATAGGAGTATTCATCAACAATCACCATCAGGTGATGTCCATTGTCAAGAGGAACAAAGAAGTCAACGGCAATTCCTTCCCATACATGCTTTGGCAACTCTGACATGTTTAAGGTGTGTTGAATGGTTTTTGGATGAAAGGCAGTTGCATATATGACAGGCCCTCAGTTCTCTTTTAACTGAGGAAGCCAGACTCTGTGTCGGAGAGCTTGTTTTGTGGCAATGATTCCACGATGTCCTTCGTGGGCCACTTCAATTATCTATTGTTGCTGACTCTCCGGAATAACAATTCTCGAACTTCTCAGGATAATGCCTTCATGAGTAAATGACAGTTCATCTTTGATATTTTTAAACTTCTGGTATTCATGGTCACTGGTAAGAAGTTGAGTGTGCTGGTTCCAAGACTGATGTGTAGTAATGTCTTTTAGTTTTAACATGTCACTATCGTGTCGGTGACCAATTGTTCCAACTAAAGGAAGATGGTGTGCTTTACTTCACAATGAAATTAATGTAGGCTTAAGCCGTCTTGTAAAGAGTACAGGGGCGCTTTAGTGGCACTCTGGAGAAGTAGTCAGCACGGTTTTCATCTTTCCCTGGACGGTGCACAATGGTGTAGTTGTACTCTTGTAATCGTAGAACCCCAGCGTTCAATGCAAGGAGTCGTCTTGGCCTTTGGATGGCCAAGGATGGTCAACAATGCTTGATGATCTGTCACAACTGTAAAAGGCTTTTCATATAAAAATGTGGAAATGTTCACAAGCCCACACCACTGCTGAACTTTCTTTCTGAGGTTGTGAATAAGCACATTCAGTTTGAGACAAACTTCTGCTTGCATATGCCACAATATGTTGCAGAGCATTGGGTGTCCGCTATGCTGTGCAAGGATTGTGCCTATTCCGACTGGGATAACATCAACAACAACCTCAGTATGAAGCTTTGGATCAAAGTATGCAATTTCAGTAGCGTTTTCAATTGCTTGTTTGATTTTCTTGAAGCTTTGCTCGCATTCATGTGACCACTGAAATGAAACATTCTTTTCCTCAAGTCTCTCAATGGAGTACTTACTGTGGCAACGTTTCTGTGTATCTAGAACAGTAGCTGGCCATGCCAAGGAATGAACGTAACATGGAAACATCTTGTGGGGGACTGGCAGTTGACAACGCTTGCACTTTAACTGGATCAGGTGTCATACCCCATCAGAAAAGATATGGCTAAAGAATTTTAGCTTTGTCTTATAGAACTCACTTTTCTCAGCATTCAAAGTTAAACCTGCATCAACTAGTAAACGACACACTAGCGAGAGAGCATTATCATACTCTTGTTGCTCCGAAAACCAATATGTCTTCACTATAATTGAAAGCATTCATGACAAGCTATATGACACGTCAAATGACATCTTGAAATACTCTGCAGCTGATAATCCGAAACGTAGTCTTTTATATCGGAACAGATCAATATCTGTAGAAAAGGTTGTAATGTAACAATTATCCTCGAGTTCCAATTGATGATATCCTTTATTCAAATCAAGGAGACAAAACCTTTGCACCATTCAATTGAGTTATCGTGTAAGCAATGTGCAGACCTGGATGTCGTTCTCTTTCAAATGCCTTGTTCACTTGACGCAGGTAAACAAAGATGCGTACAGCTCCTTCACTGTCCTTTTTGGGTACTACCACTATGGGAGAAACCCATGGCTTTGGACCAGTGGAACGTTCAATGATATCATGTTTGAGTAATGATTCAAGTTCTTTTTCAACAGCTTCCTGTAAATGAAATGCAATTCATCTGTGCCTTTGAACAACAGGACAGGTGTCCTCATTTATGTGTAATTGTACTTTCATAGTCTTGAGTTTTCCTAAACCATGAAACAATGAAAGGAACTGACTTACTATTGTTTGATGAGCATTTATGTTATAGTTCACTGCCATTGATCTAAATTCAGGAGCTGTGCTGAAACTGAGTAAACAGGCACTTGACGCTCGTACCTTGAAGCACATGAATGGGTGCTTGTACTTGTGTTTTCTTGTGTTTCATCGTTGCTACAAATGAACCTTGACTTTTTAATGGTGTTGATGCCGCCCATGAATGCACTTTAGTTTTCAATGGTGTAAGTCGGGGCAATGGATATAGTCATTGTATTTCTCCTCAGGCATAATGTTTATTGACTCACCACTGTTGATAATAAGAGGTATTGAGCAACCGTTTAGTTTTAGTGTAATCTTCAGACAATAGTCGAATGACTTTGGTGCTTTTTCATGTCAACTTTTCTTTGACCTGTAATTTTCTTCACCTGCGGCCGGCCAGTCCAACATGTGCAAATTTTTCTGAGGTAAACATCGATATTGCACAACCATCTTCTTCACTTTCACTTGTTATTGATACTAAAGAACTTTTTGACAATGATTTAGATGGCGATCAACTTTGTTTGGTGTCGATTTGCCTCAGCTGGTGTTGTCGCTTGGCCTTGTGGGAGTGTCAAGTGTCGCTTCTGGAACGTTTGGCGGCCATTTTGCCTTCGCACTGTGACGCACTTACTTTTTCCTTTGCCTTGCATACCATTACAAAATTGCCTTTGCAATCTGTCCAATGGTGGGACTTTTACCTTCATGTGGAAGCGAAAATCCACAACTTAAGCACAACTTAATTTTTCTTGGAGACATCACTCTGTGTCCTTCTGCCTTGTGCTTAGTTTTCATGTTCATGACTGATTCACTCTGGGCACCCCAGCCATCATGTTAGCAGCTTGTCGATCAACATAGTCTTCAGATCTCACAGCCATGATAACTAGCTCCAGACTAAGAGATTCTCTCAGCATTCATCGTCTGATTGATTCTGGCAGACATCCGTCAATAACTCAGAGATGTATAGGCTCCTCATCATTAAATTCATTGAACTCAGTGTTTGATGAGCGTATCCAGCCTCTCAACAAATTCATCAATGGTTTCACCAACTTTTTGTTGTTCTTGACTGAAAATATACCTTTCATAATCTACATTTAGCATTGAATGGAACTTGAGATTCAAGGTTTCTTTGATCTGATGCTATGTAATTTCATCAGCTCGCAGCATTTTCTTTAAAACTTCTTTTACCCCTTCACAAGCAAGATTCTTAAGGTATTTGATAATCTTCTTGTTATTTGTTTTTTTCTAGCTCATCAATGAAATCATCAAATGTCTATCCAAGCAGTCCATCATCTGTCGTCAATATTCTGTTTTTTGGCTGTATCTAATGGTGGTGGTGGTTTCAGGAAGGGGCGAGATTATGACCGTTTGTAGAACTTACCAATGTGGAGAGTAGGGTTCTTTCCGACGCTGCTTGGTGATCTTGTTCATGCACACAATCTTGGAGGCCTTGCGAAGTGTTGACCTCTCGGTCATCTTTGATAATTACAGGAAACATGGCCTCTTTCTTGGTCTCCATTGGAAAAGCAGCCTTTCACTGTTCCAATCGCCGTTCTCAGCTTTCAATCTTCGAAGACCTATAGAGTTGTTCTGAGCCCCACTCGGAAGCTTTGGTGGCGTGCTGTTTTGTGTATGGACAATGTAAGCACAATCCTAGGCACTGTTTCTCGGGCCACTTCACCCAACTCTGTGGTATGATGACTATATTTAATCAGTTCTGGTAAGCAGGTGACGCTTCTTGTATCGGAATTGCTTTGCTTTTAGGCGTGTCTTTGTACTTCTGACACCTGGTTCATCTCTGCCTCACAGCGCTTCTGATTGCAGCATTATCTTGCAATTTGCTGTCGCAATTTGCTGCTCTTTCAAAACCTGGCTGCATCCGCCTTTAATGTTTTCACGCCGTATGATGTATAACTTTAGGTTGCGTACTAGTGCGGTACCTCTCTTAACAGCTTTACCAGCAGGTTCTTGGCCAACAATGTGTTGACTTCTCAGTGAAACTTCCATTATTGTCAAATACTTCACACTGGCTCGAGTTAGCTTTGACTCAACATACGCCAAATGATGATTCTGCACTTTAAATGAAGCAAACATGGCACGCACAAGCAGTTTGCTGGACCACGGCAAACTCTCTGGGAGAGCACTGTCGATCTTCAGGTTACGTATCCCCTATCTCATCTCCAGTTATAGCGTCCTCCCCAGTCTGGGCAACCGCTAATGACTACACCCCACACGGAGCTCGGTATTGCACGTGTAACCGTGAACTCAGCATTCTAAACATGCATTCACTTTACTACGCTCGAACACTTACATCACAGTTCTACGGAGACCATCAGGAGCCAAAAGGGTTCAGTCATTGCTAACTCACACGGCACTACAATAATCACATTTTATGTGTCCAGTTTCGAGCTATGTTAGGACATGGCACATGTATGAAATTATACCCTGTGTGCCAACACCTGGAACATCCACCCACATCTTTGGGCAGAAGAAGACAGTTCCCACCCTTGCAGTGTGAAATGGTTATATGATGGTAATGTTTAGACCTAACTTGGATGATATTTTGGTCAGCTCACATAATCTTCTTCGAGCTACGTCATCCAACAGGGATCCCATGCTGCGCTTTATCACAAACTAACCCTTCCCATTCTTGGAAATGAAATGAAATACGTTGTTTTGCAACTCACCTGATTTACAAGGGGTGATTTGATTGAGAATGATTTGATGGCAGATACAGTCCACTAACAAAAAATGTTGCACCTGAGGCAGGTCTTCTCTAGCTATTTTCTATTCGTAAGTAATACTCCATTTTGAAAATGTGTCTTCAGATTTCCAAGCCATGATCTCTCCAATGTCTGTCTTTAGGTTAGGTTTCTCTACTACTGCCATGTGTAACACAAGGTTACTGAGCTCAGCATGTCTCAAATAGTTTTGCCATGTACTTAATGTGATTATGGCCTAGTTATTGGTGCCACCCCAGTTTCTCTAGTAATTCATGAATAAGACACATATATCATAGAGTGCTGACGTCCTTTCCATTTCGTCCCAATTGTATGGTTCCCTCTACTAAGTAGCTGACCTGCAAAACACTCTCTTCATCTTGGGCATATAGTCTCCCACTTTTTTCTTCATACTGAACTTAAAATTCCTTGTTTCATATAACGTGAAATAATATGCATTTCATTTTTGAACCTTTATTGATGATGTAATATTGCAATTGTTGTGTTGTAAATTAGGTATTTTTCCCCTAAAAAAAGATGTCTGATGGAGCTGAACCACTATAAGTTTATACCTCTCCCCCTTAAGATCTATGAATTGCGAAGCGGTGGATGGGCCCCTATAAAGAGGAAAAATATTACTAGGGCCTGTGGGAAACCTGGATGTGCATACCATTGAAAATGCTGTAAATCTAAAACTGTTCTTTGTATTAAACTAAACTGTGTTTAAATGAATGTGTGAATTACAATCCCAGTTAACTTTCATTTTATTTGACTTTATTTTTGACAGTGATTTGTGTTATGTTACGTTATCTTGCATTGATAGAGAATACAGCTGTCATTGATCCGAAATGACTATAGGCGGACCTGTGTGTTTGGTTGGAAAGTGTGTGGTTGTAGTACATTCTATGTAGGAATGGTTTTGTGTGATTTGTAAGGTTCTGACACAATTTTGGTTGCATTGCAGCAAACCTGTTACTGCTGCCATGCATTCATATGTTTAAAGAGCATAATTTTTTCATGACCTGATCAATGATCATATTTTGTTGGATGTGATACCCATTCAATCCAGATTGAGGTTTTGGTGGAGATCATGGTGGCGGGGTTGTCTTTGGTGCATACGTCGGGAGCTCTTGCATGTATCAGGCTATGATTGCTTTCAATGGCTTGTTGTATAGAAGCTTTTTGTGTTCAAAATTCAGTTTGTCAAACATAGTAGCAATAAAGGACAATTTCCCTTTCTAGATCCACCAAACATTTAAGAATACACTGACAAGATGACCAAAGTCCAGTCCTTCTTCTGAAGATGAAAATTCATTTGCATCCCTTATACTTCAGGGATAGGCTGGTGTGCTCTAACCAAGAAATTTAGGATCTCTTGGGAGTTTGAAGCTTGGAGAGCCATATTTTTTGGCATTCCGAAATGCTCGCTGGTTTTGTGATTTCTTTATTTTACTTTAGTTCTGTAGTGTGGTGGGACCTAACTAAAAGTGTATTTTAACTTTAAATATCACACCGGGCTTACCTCGGTGTCTGACTTTTGTTTTTCCTTTCAATGTGCAAGAGGATTGCCTATCGAAGAAAAGCTTGTTGCCTTTACTTCTAAATTTCATGCTGATCTTTTAAGACCCTTAGAAAATTTCTTCAAAACCTTGGTTTTCATTTTGTGCAGTTTTTTATTGTAGATTTTCCAATTTCAGAGAGTTGTTCCATTATAATGGTCATAGTGGAGTATTATTCAAAGATGGCACACTTTAGTCCTTTGTCTGGTCTTCACACTGCTCCTAATATGGATCAGATGTTTTGTGGCATTTTTTCGTTGCACATTTTGCCTCAAAAGATTGTATCTGAGAGAGGCACATGTTATTTCTCTTTCTTCTGGAAAGTTCTATGTAAAGGTTTAGGAATTCAACAAGCATTGTTGTCAGGTACCATGCTCAAACTAACAGACAGATGGAGAGAGTCAACCAGGTTTTGGAGCAGTATTTAAGCTGTTATACAATGGTACTCAAGATAAATGAAAGATGCTTCTCCTGTCTGCTCAATTTGTTTATAGCTCTGAGTTATCTCAAATGTGTTGCTTTGTAAGCATCCATCCTCAAGCCTTTCCCTTGGGGGGTTTTGACGACTGTCAGGATGCAGGGCAAACACAAGCAGCATTGTATGTTTGGGGTCCAGAAATGGTGGAAGACAGGTCAGTGGATGAGATCAGAAACATAAAGATCGCTAACTACATGAATTTATACATTGTCTCTTCTTGACAATGACCTGTCTGTACCTGCTACAACAGCTCTATTTTCTATTTTTCAAAAAAACATGCAAAGATTTAACAGCTAACCTAAAGAGAGCTCAGACTCGTATGCACAAAACTGCAAAGAACAAACAATTTAAAGAGCCTGTATATCACGAAGATGAGAGAGTCTGGTTATTGTCTCGTGTTTTTCTTCTATAGGTATTAACAAAAAAAAGTTAGATCTTCATTTTCTGGGACTTTTTAAAATTCAGCGAATTATCAGTTCCAGTACTGTAGGGTTGCATTTTCCTGCCACTTAGGAAAATGCACCATGTTTTTCATGTGTTACAAATCAAACCAGTCATTGTCTCCTCTTCCTATTTTTGTTTCTGGTCTTGAAGAAATTGTGGTGGAGGAAGTATGTTATTTCCAATTTTACAGGTCATCTTATTTCCTGATTCATTGAATATGCCAATCATGGTTACGCCAATTCGTAGGTCCACTACATCTTGAAAGAATTGGAACAAACAGTTCTTGTTTCCTTTTACACCAAGGTGATAGGGCATAGGAAGTTCACTAGAAGAATAATTGCTTCTTAGCAACATCAGCTGAATTGAGGACCACATAACGTGAAGGGACAATTACATAAAGTATTTCTACTTGTTATGGGTTTATCTCAGTCAAGATGGTGGGGAATTATTTCCGGATTAAAAAGGATAGCATCACCAGTAGTACTATTAAAGGAGGGCTTTAAACTTAAATCCTTGTATCATAGCTTGTTTCGGGCCAGATGTACAAAGCAAATTTTCAATCACAAACCCCGCAGTTTGCCAAACCACAGGGTTTGTATCCGCTAAATGGCTTTTCAGTACGCACTAAACTCATTAAGCCATTCAGTTAGTAGTTATTGAATTGCAAAAGAGTTTTGGCATGTTTAAGATTTCCCTTTCAAATAGCAGTTTGGAGTGCTAATTATCAAAGGTTTACGTCCAATGTTTCTGCTGATTGTTTTTCATGCTTCTTAGCCTATATGCTTCGAAAAGGAAGTTTATAAACTTCTGCTTTAAAAATGTTATGCAACTGGCATTTTGGCAAAAAATGCATTTTAAAACGATACCTGCTGTAGTCCCTGTGAAAGACATTGGCAGTGCAGCGCAGTTTGTATTACAGATTTAGATCTGTTTGATTGATTTTGTAGGAAGCAAGAATGATACATTATAACCCAACTACATCCATCTACCAGTGGTAATCGCAGTGTGAAAACGTATAAGGCAGGTATCATACCAAAGTAGAAGGGAGGAAAGAGTATAGAGGAGAGACAATAGAGAGGGTCAAGTTCGGGGGGGAGGTACAGAGGTGTGCGTCCGACGTGTAAGCTATCTGTGAGGTTATTAATGTTTTAGTGATTCGCAGTGTAATCTGTGGATGTCAAACGCAGTATCTGCAGATATTGAGGGCAGGATAATTCATGAAACTCATCTGATAGATATTGTAAGCAGGGTCGCCACATCTTATCAAAGTGGGTAAGTTGTTGCATCCTCAATATTTTTCATATTTTATGTAGCCAGTCCTGGTGTGTGGGTTCCATTTCTGTTCCCCATCTAGCGAGGAGGATCTGTTTTGCCGCCCCCCAGCGTTAATGTGATTGCTTTGCCTCCCGGACCTGCAGCTTTATTACATGGCCGCCCTCCTCCAATACGCGGCATTCTGGTGTGCAGATGGCCCTGATCCAGCGCTAACAATAAAAATTATTCTCCTATATGCTTCGGTCATCCAGGTGCAACTATTCCTCCAACACACACATTATATCCATATGACGGTGGGGCCCATAACACCGCATATACATTCACTTACTCATTTATTCCCTGGATTTCCTCCGTCAATAACCTAGGAGAAAACGATTCGCTGGAAGGAGACGGGATACCTCTTTTAACATGACATAATGTTTCTCATTTGCTTTAAGGTATTCCGCTCATTGGTCGATGGACCAACTAGTAGGAATCAGTTGATGGTGATTAAGACCAGCTCAATCACAATAAACTCTTTATCAATTTACCTTAATCATTGAGCTAAAGAATCACTGAGTCATTTGTTTAAAGAATAATAAAGTTTATATAAAGTTTCGAAGCAAGAAATAAGTTTTAAGCTTATTATTCAGATCATTACATTTATCATCATTATAAGAATAAATTGAAATTGCAATGCATATCTATTAGACGGAAAAATAAGGTTATCATAGTAAGTACTCTAAAAGATCAATCTATCTGTCTTGGAAAATCTAATAGTTCTAAATAAAAATCTATCAGGAATAAAAAAGGTTCTCCTACAACAGCATCTTATACTCAACTGGAAAATAAAAATAGCAGCAGCAGCATCAGCTCGTCAGCATCAGCAACCGCAACTTCACCCATCTACAGCATCTAACTTCTTCAGCATCTCACTCTCCAGCATCTAACTCTCCAGGATCTAACTCTCCAGCATCTAACCCCTCCCACCAAGAGTAGGTCTTCTTATACCCTAATTCTAGCTTACTGAATAAAATGTTGCATCTTCATGGCGTGATTCTTTCTCATTGGTCCACTCAGGCCCATATACATTTTAATCAAACTTCCTGGTCTTAACCAGTTCCTTGTGGAATGTCCATGCTTGCATCGTTTCCCACAGTTCATGTCATTGCTCATCCGCTTCGATCAGTCCAATTTGTATCTTTTTCTGCTACTTTTTAGATTTAACATTTCCGTCCATTTATTCAGTTTGACTTCTCACGCTTCTTGCTGATCATCTTGGCACACATCTGCTCAGAAAGGTCACAATAGCCTTGACCATACTACCATCTTAGCCTCTCAGCACGAGCACGTGATCATCCTTTTCCCCAGCCTCTCTCCTCTACCACATGGTTTCCTGCTCATGCGTACTCTAGCAAATGGCGGCCATTTTATATCACTGCTCGACAGGCCTAAGCGCACTATTTTCAAAGATAAACAAAATATTGTTAAAACAAAGAATATAAACCCTTTCATTTCCCTCCCGTCTTTCTACGTACCCCAATTAGGTATTACCTAGCAAAAAAGCAACATATAAAGTCGTCCCTTACTTACCATCGCTTTATTTTGCAACCACACGTTTTATTTAAAAGCACAGATCATGCATTTATTATTTAATTAGTACGCAAATATGATGTTATGTTAGACACGTAAACAATTATAAGTTGATTATTTTGTACACTGAATAGCGTGTTACCTTTAACCCTTCACATGTAACATACATTGTTGGTTATTTACTTAAACGAACATGTTTATTAATTATTTTACGAAAATTATTAGGAGGTTAAAAAGTTTCATTTACCCTGCTCCATCAACTCCCCCTTTGGTGATTTTTAATATCACCACAAAACCCAAGTTATACAATTCTTTCAGACAGCATATATCTTTTATCTGTTTGCTTTTGTTAGTTTACACAACTGTATCCCTTTCAACTTGTCTCTTCGTTTTCTTGTACATGTTCTCTTTTATTTCTTCTAACTCTATTTCACCCATTTCTCTCTCTCTCCTTGTTTATCATGTTTTCTTTTTCTATTTTATTCTGTCTTCTTCTCTTTATACATGTTATTACAAGCTTCAGCACTAAAATTATTATTATCATGGTTGCCATTATTATAACTTTCCCTATTATTAATCCACTCATTCTTGTTAACCAATTTATTACTGAAGAAAACCCTTTACCAAGTTTTCCCAATGCACTTTCAACCTCCAGTGGAACCAGTTCTTTGTGCAAACTTGTAATATTTGTTATATACTTCTGTATATTTTCACTTTTATCTGGAATGTAAGTGCAACAATGTTGGACTTTCAGCATTCCACAGACTCCACCCTCTTTTGCCAAAAGAATGTCAAGGGCAAGTCGATTTTGCATCACCATAGCTCTCATGGCAACCATCTCTGTATTTACCATCAAGAACCCTCCAGCAGTATCTGTAGATAAACGATCTACCACTGTGGATAATTTCCGAATTCTAAATGCATTCAAAGATATTCCCACTGCTGGTATCAATGCGCCAAAAATATCACCTACTATTTCTGAAAAACTTTCCCTTTTCCTACGTGTAAAGGTGTTTATCATTCTGTGTGTTCCTTTTTCTTTTCTGTCCATATGGAAAATTTTAGGAAAAACCAGGCCTAAATAACATGACCCATACCAATGGTCCGGTAACCTGTAATAAGCCCTATTACCGCAAACATAATAGATCCCTGGAAATATTGGATCTTTTCCCCCTTTGAATCCCCATCCGCCTAAAATTTGATAATTGTCATGGCAAATACTGGAACCCACAAAATAATTGTCATATCTTGTCTTATTTCTTCTAATGCACAACCTTCCCTGTTGGGGCCAATCCAGAGTCATAGCTGCATTTGTCTTTTTCTTGTCATGATTGTCTTCCTCAAACGCCCAAAGAGGTGTTTTTGTCTCTTCTATCACTTTTCTTTGAAATTTCACTCTTCTCTCTTCAACCATTTCTAAAAATACTTTTTCTTCCTTCTTTAACTCACAGGTAAGGTTGTACCAAATTATATTATCTAATGTTAAAATCTTATCTTCTAAAAAATATTCACCAAACGTTTTTCCCTCTTTTATTTTGTTTAGCTCGGGAACTACAGAAACTTTCGCAAAAATCTTATCTATGTCAGTGTAATAATATTCTAATCTTCCTGTTTTATAAAATAAACTTGCTAAGACACTACATGTTATTCCATACGTCAAAGGGAGGTGATGATAAGTCACACCCTCTGCTACAGATGCAGGCAACTGCATACAAACATAGCAATCTCTTACATCCATTGTTTCTACATACTCATATAATAATTTAGTAAAAATATTTTTAGAAAAATCTGTTATCGATTTGTCCTTGTGTAATTCTGCACTACTTTTTAAAATAACTGGTTCTTGAGTGTTAGCTCCTTTTTCTTTCTCAGTGTTATTAAACGTTTCTGCTACAGCTAAACTAATTGGAATAGTGATTGCTAAAACCACCCATACTGTCATTAATAATCCTGTACAAAAACAGCACATCTTACACCATCTACTTAAAAACTCACATTTACATTTCCTTTCTCTAGTATTCTCCATTTTGTTTTATAACCTTATTTATTTATTTGCCTGAAAATTGTGTCACTACACCTCAGAAATGACTTATTTGCCACTCTGTACTCCAATGTTTTGTCTTTGCTTGGTACTTTCTTTTAATTCTTTTTCAGAATTCTTTCTTTGTCATATCCGGTAGAAATTCGTCAGATTCAGTGTTTTGTCAAGTCCGGTAGAAACAGTTTAAATTTCTTCAGGTTTGTTGCACCTCACCTTCACCCATTAGGTTTCTTTGTTCTGGGTTCTCGTGAGTGTTCTTTTCTTCTTTGTTATCAGTCAAAGCAAGATACAACCATTCAGGCGATCTATACTTCGGATTTACCTTCTTTACTCTTTTCGTTTTCTGCAAGTGTTTTCCACCTTGTTTTTCTTGCTCTCTCTGTCTTGTTATTTCATTCACTTGTTCAGCACTTTTCCCATCTAACCTTATGATTCTGTATCTTAATTTTCTTACTTCGTTGGGCCAATTGTCTCCTTTTCTTGGCCTTTTTGCCTCACTTCCTTTTTCCTCTCTTTCTGTTTTCCAATTTCTTTTTCTTGACTCTAGTTTTTGATTTATTTCTTCTCCACTTTCTTCAGACTCTGTTTCAATTCTTTCGTTATTGTCTCTTATTTTGAAACTTATAATCTCATTTTCTTCCTCTACTTGTGGTTCTTTTCTTATCTTCCTTCGTTCACCTATTTCTGTCCCTCCTCGAGGTTCTTCCGAATTTGTGTCAGTCTCTCTATCTGCTTCTAAATTTCCCTGTTCTCGTGTTTGACTATCTGTCCCTATTGCTCCTTGGGGATTTTCCGAATTTTCTAATTTTCTGCTTGAAACTCTCCCTTCTTCATCTATTAATATTATCTCCGAAGGATTTTCACCACAACTTGTACTTGGTTGCTCACTGTTACTATCTTCTGGCTCAGTTTCTTCTCTTATGCTTCAAATTTCCAATTTCTTTTTAGAATTTCTTCACAATCCGAATGATCTGTATCAGAATCTGAACTGGTATCTGATATTTCCAGATGTCGACTTACAGGTCGATCTTCAAGTTCTGGAACTTCAGCTATTTCCTCTACTTCTTCTGTCGTTGCACTTGTAGTTGGGTCTTCCAGATGTCGACTTACAGGTCGATCTTCAGGTTCTGGCAACCTGTTTGTTTCTTCTTCTGCTTCTGATGCTGAACTGTTATCCAATACTTCCAGATGTCGACTCACATGTCGATCTTCAGGTTCTGGAACTCTGATCGTGTGACTGGGATGCACCCAGTGTTTCACTCCTGCACACCTGACTGCAGTGGTTGTTACCAGGATCACTTGTCGTGGTTCGTCCCAGCGAGGAACCAAACAGTTTCTTCTCCTGTGGACTTTTATGCGGACCCAATCTCCTGGATTCAAGTCGTGAGCTGGTTTTCTTTCAAGAGTGGTCGCATCCGGTCCAACCTGATGAAACACAGAACGCACCACATCAGCCAATCCTTTGCAATAATCCAGCACTAGATCATCAGTTATAGTCAGTAGTTTGTTGACAGGTACTTGTGCTTGTCTCATTGCTCGTCCCATAATTATTTCATGGGGACTGAGTCCAGTTTTCCTTTCCGGAAAACTTCTGATTGTCATTAAAACTAATGGCAAGGCATCTGGCCATTTGAGTCCTGTAGCTTGACACATTTTTCCTAACCTGTTCTTAATTGTTCCATTCACTTGCTCTACGATTCCAGAAGCCTCTGGTCTGTATGCACAATGCAGTTTCTGTTTAATACTAAGTGCTTCACAAATCAGTTTAACTAATTCATTTTGGAAATGTGTTCCTCTATCTGTTTCAATCGTGACTGGAAAACCATACCTCGGAATGAATTCTCGCAGCATAAGTTTTGCTACCGTTATTCCATCATTCCTTCTGGTTGGGTATGCTTCCACCCAACGGGAAAACAAACAGACGACCACTAGGACATACCTTAGTCTGTTGCAAGGTGGCATTTCAATAAAATCCATTTGCATTCTAGTGAAAGGACCTCCTTCTCGTCCTATTGTTCCTAGACTCACTACTGTCTTCCTTCCTGGATTTATCTGTTGACAAATAAGACATCTCTGACAAAGACTCTCAGCTATGGCTCTGAATTTTGGATTATACCATGTTTGTCTAAAAAGTCTGATCATTGAATCTCTCCCAATATGGGCTTGTCCATGGTACATCCGTGCCATGTCAGAAATCATGCTATCAGGCATAACTGGTCTTTCATCTCTGTAAACCCAAACATCATTTTCTTCATGTTTTCTACATCCTGCTTTTATCCATGTATCTTTTTCCTCATCATCTGCAGCTTCCTGTAACTGTCTCACCTCATCCCATGTCTCAACAGGGTTAGTTAAAAGCAAAGGACAAGAAATATGCTCTCTTTCTCGACTTTTGTTTAAAGAAACCACATTCTTTGCACAGTACTGTGCAATCTCGTCAGCATATTTATTACCGACAGTTATGTAGTCTTCCCCATTTTTATGTGCATTGCACTTCACAACAGCAATCTGTTTAGGCAGCTGTATCGCCTCAAGCAACTTTTTCACAAAATCTCCATTTCTAATAGGCGTTCCTGCAGACGTCAAGAAACCTCTTTGTGACCAGATCTGACCAAAGTCATGCACCACCCCAAAGACGTACTGGCTATCTGTCACAATCGTAACCCGTACATTTCTTCCCAATTTGCATGCTTGAATCAGAGCTACTAGTTCTGCGACTTGGGCAGACCGTATCCCTTTCAGACAAGATGCTTCCATTACAGTTGCTACTGTGCAAACCGCATATGCTGCACTTAGAACTCCATCACTCGTTCTCAAACATGAGCCATCCACGAACAGAATATAATCTGATTCTTTTAAAGGCTCATCTCGTATGTCTGACCTTGGTTTTGTGCAATATTCAAGCACATTCAGACAATCGTGATCTACTTCATCCATTTCAATTATACTTTCTTCATCTGGTAAAGATGTTGAAGGATTCACATTCATACATCTGTCAATGGTCACATTATCTGCACTCAAAATTACTTTTTCATACCTAGTCAGCCGACTATGTGTCATGTATTGGGTTTTCGTTCTTGTCAAGAGAATTTCCACAGAATGGGGAACATATACTCTCAGTGGATATCCCATCACTATGCCTTCACTCTGTTCCAGACTCACACAAGCAGCAGCAACTGCTTTCAAACATCCAGGCAACGCTTTCGCTACAGGGTCTAAAACAGCTGAAAAATATGCAATGGGTCTTTTCATAGTTCCATGTCTCTGTACCAAAACTGAAAATGCACATCCATCTCTTTCACTGCAATACAGCTCAAAATCTTTCTCATAGTCAGGCATTCCTAATGCTGGAGCCTCACACAATTTCTTTTTCAGCTCTCTGAATGCTTTCATTTCTTCATCATTCATTTCAAAAGGATCTTTAACATCCTTCTTTGTCAGTTTTGCAACGGTTTTGCAATCAGCGAAAAACCGCTTATCCATTGTCGACAATAACCAACCATTCCCAGAAACATTCTTACCTCTCTTTGCGTCATTGGAGCTCTCATTCCTTGAATCATTTTTATTCTTTCAGTCGTTACCTTTCGCACTCCTTTCTCAATTTTATGCCCTAAATACTGGACTTCTTGTTGACAAAACTGCAATTTTGAAGGGGACACTTTATGTCCTCTTTTTGCTAAATGATTCAGCAAAGCAATTGTATCATTGACACATGCTTCCTTCGTTTTTGATGCCACCAGTAGGTCATTAATATACTGAACCATCACTGACTTTTCTGGCATTCTTAAATCTTCCAACGATTTCTTTAGAATCTGATTAAAGATTGAGGGACTTTCTGTGTACCCTTGAGGAATTCGGCACCATGCCAAAATACGCTCTCCAAACCTAAACGCAAATAATGGCTGGCTATCTGGATGCAATGGAATAGAGAAAAATGCATGACATAAATCAATTACTGTGTACCATTCTGCTTCACGTGGAATCTGGTATAGAATCACAGCAGGGTTCGGTACTATTGGGCAACAAGGCACAACAATTTTGTTTACCTTCCTCAAATCCTGTACAATTCTATATGTTCCGTTTGGCTTTTTCAGTCCCATTATTGGCGAATTACATGGACTGCTCATGATTTCTTTTAAAATCCCTTGTTCAATCATTTTATTTATTACTGGCGTTATTCCTTCAATTATTTCTGGTGTCAATTTATACTGGGGTGTATTTGGGTAACTCGTTCCCTCTTTCACTGTTATTTTAATGGGATCTACTCCTTTCATTAATCCTACATCTTCTCCTGTAAAGTCCCACACTTCTTCTTTCACTGTCTTTTTCAATTCAATTGGGATTTTCTCTGCATCAAATACAGGAAACAAATCATTTACTTCTGGTTCTAAATTCACCATTGTCATTTTATACAATACATCTTCATCTGGGGTCTGAAATGCAATTCCGTCTGGAGTACAACAGATAGTGCAATTCATCTTGCACAATAAATCGCGTCCTAAAAGGTTCACAGGACTACAATCGCATACCACAAATCGGTGCATTTCACTAAATGGACCAATTCTTACCTCCACTAATTTAGTAAGAGGCGTCTTAATTTGCTGATTTGAAACTCCAACTACTTGGATATGTTCACCTGAGAGAGGAAGGTTTGGAATTTCCACTGACCTAACAGTAGAACGGGTAGCTCCAGTGTCAACAAGGAATGTTACATTTGCACCATTCACTTCTCCATCCACAAATGGACCAGACTGATCTACCTCTAGAGTTGCGCCAAGCACGCACTCTTCCCCCTCTCCTAGGCACCGTCAGAAACTTTCATCCGTGTCATCCTCATCCTGTCGTAACCAATATTGAGAAATTGCAGCTGCACGCGGCAACTGTGTTACCTGTTCTCCTCCGTAGAATCCTGTTTCTGCACTGTATTTCTGTTGGTTAACAATTTCCTCCAAAACCTAATGTGGAAAATCAATCATTAAATTCACAGGTGCAGAGTGAGGTACTCAACAAGGTCAGGTGCCACAACCACCACTTCCCAAGAATTTACACTCGTTTCTCCAATGTCCTAGCTTTCCGCAGTTGTGGCATGGCCACTTTTTCTTTGCCTCATCTATGCTCATTTGTCCTTTTCCTTTACCTATATTAGGTCGGGATCTAACCTGTCCTGTTTCATTTCCGGTATTACTCAATTGAGCTTCTTGCTTCTCTGCAACTTTCACCTGTGCCCACATGGCCTTTTCTTTCAATTTACGCTGTCTACTCTCAATATCATCACTGCAATACTTAGCATATCTCAAAACCTCGTCAACTGTGCTATTCTGCCAACAAATCATATGCTGCTTAATCATTTCACTTATCTCTGGTTTCAATCCATACACAAATCTATATACAAAATGACTCATATCCTTCTCATTTAGTGTCTCATAACCACTATACTGTTTAAAAACCAACAACAGCCTTTCGTAATAAGCATGCACTGATTCTTTACTTTCCTGTGTTGTTCTGTCTATTTTTACCCAATCTGTTTCTTTAGGTGGAATCTTATTCTTCAAAAAGGTAATTACTTGGTCGTACTTCCTCATCACTTCTGGTCCTGGCGCTCCTGTTTTAGCATCCCTTGGATATTCTACAGTTGGCCAATCAATAGTAATCTTACATTCTGTCCACAAATCAGCTGGCACTACTATATCAAACAATCCATCCAAATCTATCCACAACACCTTTGAAACTTTAACAAATCTCTCCACTTGTCTGTACCATTCTACTGGCTTTTCTCTCAACTTTGGGAAGTCATTTGTAAATGACAGTATATCCTGTCTAGTCCATGGAACATGCACATAACTACCACCTGGAGTTTCTCTCATCGGGGACTCCCTTACCACTGGTTCCTTATCTGTCACTGCAAAAGCCAAAGATGCTTTATCTGTTGTTTTCTCGTTCCTTTTCGTCCATCTATTTCTCCATCTATCCACATCACCCCATTTTCTCAGTAAAACAATTAACTCTTTTATTTGGGTCAGCCTTCCTGATGTGTTCAAATTCTCTATATCCTTCTCACAAAAATCTACTCTGTATGGTTTCTGCAACGTTCTCACTTTTACAAACTCCACTTCTAGTTCACTTGCTGTCTCTTCCAATTTGTCATGTAAATTTCTAGCTCTCCATGTAAGACTTTTGCACAAAAACATAATCTCATCATCCTGCTAATTTTTTAATTTTTCTGTACCAATTGTTCCTAAAATCAATTCTTCCATGTCTATTTTCAACCTAATTACATCTAATGGTTTCACTTCTGTTTCTTTTGTTTTTAGCGCTTTCATCCATTCATTTAACTAATCTGGAGTCGGACCTACAGGCGTACTATTTAATTCTATCCAATTATTACTTCTTTCTGGTGTCCCTGATGCGGACTCCGTCACCATAGGTATTCTCCTAATCTCATTCTCATTTATCGTCAAATTAGTAGGTGGGCTTGGTCTATAGGTACTAGCCAAATGGTGTGCATCTTCATTATTCAGTTCCATCCCTTCTCTTTTTCTTTGCAAATGTGAATTCATAGGAATCACTAAAGAACGTTCATCAATTTTCTGATTCTCAAAAATAGGCATTACTGGACCTATTGTCACTGGTACAGTTACAGCTTCCATATT
Source organism: Calotriton arnoldi (assembly GCA_963921515.1). Taxonomy (NCBI): domain Eukaryota; kingdom Metazoa; phylum Chordata; class Amphibia; order Caudata; family Salamandridae; genus Calotriton; species Calotriton arnoldi. The sequence goes on from CAWUFW010000717.1 coordinate 3,532,620, forward strand.
CTTTGTCAATGCTCTTATTTTCTCAGTCAATTCTCTTGTCGTTTTTGCTAATTCAGTTGCATTGTCACTTTCTATCTCTTCATTTTGTGAAGTTTTTAATTGATCTTGTGACCTATTTGTCTCATCTCTTCGTTCGTGATTTTTATTCCTCCCAGTTTCCATTGGCGGTGCATTAGGTGTCACCACCGCAGAAGTCTGTTGGTATGGAGGTGGGTTTCTGTTTAAAATATCTTCCAGTAATTCGTCATCCGTTTCACTACCACCATACACATACTTTTCTATCACTACATGTTTCTTTTTCTCTGTACACTTTCTCTTTGCTTCTTCCTCAACTGTAAAAGCTGGAAACAAACCTCCGGTCATATTTGCACATCTCCAACGCTTTATTCTGTCCTCATGATTTACTCCCCATAACCTTCCAGGCACAAACTCATGATTCTTTAATCCTCTGAATCTCTCTCGTTCATACATCTCATCTTCCCATTCCGTTAAAGCTTCAAACTGTGTCGGTCTAGGTCTAGGTTCTAACATTGCCATCTTTTCTCTCAAGTTCCGTAGTACAGCTACATTAAATGAACCATTCTCAGGGAAAGCCAATGCTCCATCATTCTTGGTATATTTTGTCCAATTTTCTAACCATATGCATGTATGATATCCATATTTCAGTATCATATGCGAAGCTGGTAATTTCGGCGGAGGAATTATTTGTCCCTCTCTAGTCACTACCTTTTTGTCTTTCTTAAAGAAATTCTTGACTTTCGTCATCCATGACGTTTTCTCTCTTCCATACTCCTAATACGACATGATTCACAATCTCTTTTCTCCTTAAATGATCCGCAATTCAACACTGTTCTGAATGCGTTATTCCAACCAATCCTAGCGCGACTCACACCAACACTCCAATCACAAACTTCCACGTCACTAAGCTATTCGACCAATCCTTGCGCGACTCACACCAAAGCTCCAATCAGAGCGATTTCTGTCTACCGCGCACTGACCAATCCCAACGCGGTTTTTGTCTACGTCAGTTCTGCTCCTGTTTCCGTGTGACTAGCGCACTGACCAATCCCAGCGCGACTCTGGTCTACGTCACTTCTGCTCTTGACCCCTCCTTTACAAAATTTATCGGCAATTTCTTTTTCAACAATTCTTTGTTAGTTACAACATTTAAAACACATTTCCATTGTCTGATTCGCTAAACCAAAGAGATAGCTTTGTCCATTTACACAAGAACTCTGTATTTTTCCAGTAGGCAGCGCTTACTTCTACCCTACCACAGAATTTTCAGTTTCGCCGATAAAGTAGCACTTCCCTCTACCTTACCCTTCTTTCAAGCAAGCGGTAAACCCGTTTCTCTGGGGATAAAACACATGTGGAGACTATACTGCTCCTGAGAATTAAGGCCAGAGTTTCACAAGAAAACCGATCACTATTTCACTTACACACCTTTTATACGGAAAATGTCCCTATCATAACAACCTGTGTTATCACCAATATGAACTCAGACAATGCACCATTCCATGTGACTTCTCTTGCCACACGTGTTCCACTTCCTACTTCCCCAAAGCGTGAAAACTTACATATAACATAACGCGACTCAACATAAAGTGTTAGACATGAACTTATCAATAATCAATAATCACCAAACTAATCTATAGTAACCATAACTCTGCTACCAAGAAATCTGATCCAGCGCTCACAATAAAAATTATTCTCCTATATGCTTCGGTCATCCAGGTGCAACTATTCCTCCAACACACACATTATATCCATATGACGGTGGGGCCCATAACACCGCATATACATTCACTTACTCATTTATTCCCTGGATTTCCTCCGTCAATAACCTAGGAGAAAACGATTCGCTGGAAGGAGACGGGATACCTCTTTTAACATGACATAATGTTTCTCATTTGCTTTAAGTTATTCCGCTCATTGGTCGATGGACCAACTAGTAGGAATCAGTTGATGGTGATTAAGACCAGCTCAATCACAATAAACTCTTTATCAATTTACCTTAATCATTGAGCTAAAGAATCACTGAGTCATTTGTTTAAAGAATAATAAAGTTTATATAAAGTTTCGAAGCAAGAAATAATTTTTAAGCTTATTATTCAGATCATTACATGTATCATCATTATAAGAATAAATTGAAATTGCAATGCATATCTATTAGACGGAAAAATAAGGTTATCATAGTAAGTACTCTAAAAGATCAATCTATCTGTCTTGGAAAATCTAATAGTTCTAAATAAAAATCTATCAGGAATAAAAAAGGTTCTCCTACAACAGCATCTTATACTCAACTGGAAAATAAAAATAGCAGCAGCAGCATCAGCTCGTCAGCATCAGCAACCGCAACTTCACCCATCTACAGCATCTAACTTCTTCAGCATCTCACTCTCCAGCATCTAACTCTCCAGGATCTAACTCTCCAGCATCTAACCCCTCCCACCAAGAGTAGGTCTTCTTATACCCTAATTCTAGCTTACTGAATAAAATGTTGCATCTTCATGGCGTGATTCTTTCTCATTGGTCCACTCAGGCCCATATACATTTTAATCAAACTTCCTGGTCTTAACCAGTTCCTTGTGGAATGTCCATGCTTGCATCGTTTCCCACAGTTCATGTCATTGCTCATCCGCTTCGATCAGTCCAATTTGTATCTTTTTCTGCTACTTTTTAGATTTAACAGTTCCGTCCATTTATTCAGTTTGACTTCTCACGCTTCTTGCTGATCATCTTGGCACACATCTGCTCAGAAAGGTCACAATAGCCTTGACCATACTACCATCTTAGCCTCTCAGCACGAGCACGTGATCATCCTTTTCCCCAGCCTCTCTCCTCTACCACATGGTTTCCTGCTCATGCGTACTCTAGCAAATGGCGGCCATTTTATATCACTGCTCGACAGGCCTAAGCGCACTATTTTCAAAGATAAACAAAATATTGTTAAAACAAAGAATATAAACCCTTTCATTTCCCTCCCGTCTTTCTACGTACCCCAATTAGGTATTACGTAGCAAAAAGCAACATATAAAGTCGTCCCTTACTTACCATCGCTTTATTTTGCAACCACACGTTTTATTTAAAAGCACAGATCATGCATTTATTATTTAATTAGTACGCAAATATGATGTTATGTTAGACACGTAAACAATTATAAGTTGATTATTTTGTACACTGAATAGCGTGTTACCTTTAACCCTTCACATGTAACATACATTGTTGGTTATTTACTTAAACGAACATGTTTATTAATTATTTTACGAACATTATTAGGAGGTTAAAATATTTTCATTTACCCTGCTCCATCAGCCCAAACGTGGAGAAGGAGCTCCTGGAGGATTGGGGACGAGAGAATAACTTACAGAGATGCCTCATGATGGGGTCACAGCCGCCACCACAATACCCATTTGTGGTACGTCAGGTCGCGAGAGCACATTGGTACTGCGTAGAGCGCCTTAAACACATGCGCTACTGTTGCAATGGTTGCGTAATTTTTGCCATATCCTAAATGTTATGGATTTAACAAGATGGTTTGAGGAAGGATGCCTGACTGCGGGTAACCTATACTGTAATGGGACATTTCTTACACTCGCCGAAGCGGAGGAATGCTTCGGACTCCCAGATGGGCAATTTTTTGCAGTATGCAAAGCTCTCCCGCACTACGCGGGAGATATGGATTACATTCCCTGAGGAACCAACGGAATCTCACAAATTAATGGCGATTCTAGATCCAGGTACGCATAGAGGCTTAATCTTCCTCCTATACCGAGCACTCAAACCGACCGTAGTGTTGACATCTCCCACATCCGTAATAGACGGTTGACAGATCTGCCGGCACCACTCACTGATAGTGAGTGGAAGAGAGCGTTCGCACAGGCACGGGACGTGGCCAGCAACGCCCGCTTCAAAGTCATACAATTTCACTATCTGCACTTCACATATATGACTCCCTTCAGACTAGCACGTATCAACACAGCCCATTCTGCAGAGTGCCCCCGCTGCGGCATTGGACCGGCTGCTTTCACATATATGACATGGGATTGCCCCAGACTTCAGCAGTATTGGTCAAGGGTGTTGGAGACGCTCAGAGAGGCGACCGGTCTTCGCGTTGAGAGAACCATTAAACACTCCCTCCTAGGGGTCCTGCCGACCCAAAGGAATACCAAAATGCAACATAGGTTTGTAAACTTAGGGCTAGTTCTTGCCAGGCATCGCATAGCGATACACTGGACGCAAACTGTGCCACCCACATTACACAAGTGGATGACAGCTATGCGGGAATAGGGGGTGGCAGAGGAGAGGCGGTTACGGATAGTGCGCACAGATGAGAACGCCGAGCAAGATTTGGAGACATGGGGGCTACTGTTGAGTAACTTACAATCCCTGAGACAGGTTGAAGAGGGAGCAGACATCCCTTTACAGTCACAAACCCCGACTCCGCGGCCCAGAGGCAGCGAAGATACTCCGGATGACCCAGCCTCCACCACATGATGTACCACCTCTGATCGGGGTGGGTAGCCACTCACAGCGGAGAGGGTGTGCATTGTCTTCCTGCTGGTGTAGCCCTAACATACCCAGTTTCTTAAAGAGGGTCACGCGAGGCTTAGAGTCACGACATGCCTTTCGTCACATAACATATCACGTATCTAGTGTAAAAGAAAATACGTAGTCCTGAAATAAGCTGTTGCACCACATCTGACTTCAATGTCAAGGGAAATACTAGAAGCTGCGAGGTTAGCTGCTGCCCAATTCTCGTTTTGAATTTGTTTTCTTTCACTTCGATAGTTATGTATACTTATTGATAAGATATAATGTTGTTCTTCACAAAAAAGAAAATGGAGATGTGTAACCTCTTTAAGCTATGCCTATGTTACATGCTTCTTAGCATAAGGCGGAAAAAACTTTGTTGTAAAAAGAGAAATACAATCGTACATTAAATTATAAGATGTATGCTTAAGCTGTAAACTGACGCCATGGAAATCCCAAGATAAAAATTGAAAAAAAAAAACAAGTGATTGCTTTGCCTCTAGGAGATTTCAATGGATAGGTGAGTGGATTGGGGAGGCCCATGAGTATGTAGCTCAGGAATTTGGGTATATCTGTCTCAAACATTGTGTTTACTGCATCTAGTACTCCCGCCCAGAAAGACTCTATCTTGGGGCAGTGCCATAGGAGATGTGAGTGTGCCCCGATTTCCGCATTGTCACCAGCATTGCCCGCCTCCTGTAGGGTCCCAAGTGGCAACTCTGGCTGGGGTAAGGTACCAGTAGTGTGCTATCTTTAGGAGCATTTCTTTACTAGTGGTGTTGAGGGCGAACGTTCGTGCCCGATGTAGGATGTTATTCCATTCTTTATCTGTAAAGGGGCGTTCACATTCTCTCTCCCATCTAGCTTGTGCAGGTGAGTATAGTGGGTGTGTTTGTTTTATCAGGAGAGCAATTTCTTGTCTGTGGAGCGTGTAAGAATTCACTTCTCAAAGGCCGTTAATATCCTACTAGCATGCAGGTGGATCCATGTACAAGTCACCCAGTGCGCCACTGCCAGATATTTCCATCTCGCCGTGTCTGGGAGGTTGTAGCACGTCTGCCGCGTAGGGAAGTCCATAAGCCCTTCGGTGTCGAACAGATCTCCCACTCTTTTACAGTTAGGCTCTTACACACCTTGAACCCTGACCCGTGGCTGCTGGTGGAAAGTCTGGGTTGCCTATCAGTGGCGTCTGCTGGGAGATTGGCATAGAGAGATCATGCCTCAGCTGTACCCTGTCCCAAACTCCGACCATGGACCTGACAACCAGAGAGATGTAAACGCCTGCTGGTCGGTATGATTTAGGCAGCTAAGGTATTTTCCAGATGTGTGTGGCTGCAATGGCCTTGTCTATAAAACACCAGTGTTTTTCTGTGAGCGTATGGGACTGTTCCACCATGTAGCGAAACTGGGCCGCCTGGTAGTAGTGGCGCAGATTCGGAATCCCTAGACCTCCTGTGGACAGTGGAAGAAAGGCACATGTTCATGCCATTCATGGCCATTTACCCTCCCAAATGAAGTCCCAGAGTAGTGTTTGTAGTCTAGCCAATATCCCTGGGAGAGTCTGGAGTGGTATGGTTTGCATGACATAGAGTAGTTTGGGGAGTAGCATCATTTTGACAGCTGCCCAGCGCCCTAGCCATGAAAGACCATGGGACTTCCACTTAGTGAGGTCCGTCCTTGTCATTGCTAATAGGTTTCCATAATTGTACGCTGAGGTGCTCGAAAGTGGGGTACACCTGTATTCCTAAGTATAGGATCCTGCCCTCTGAAACGGGAACTGGCCGCAGAGTCGGGTACTCTCCGAGTCGCGGAGGGTCAGGTCAAGGATCAGAGACTTTTGCGGGTTGATTTTGAAGCCTGATGTCTCCCCAAACCTGGTGAATTCCGTAATGACTGCTGTTAGGGAATAGGTCGGATCAATAAGGGTCAGGAGGACATCATCCGCATATAGCATGTTCTTATGCCCCCCCCCCCATCAGAATTCCGGTCACTTGCGGGTTAGTTCTTATTTGTTCGGCTAGTGGCTCCACATAGAGCGCGAAGAGTAAAGGGGACAAGGGGCAGCCCTGTCTAGTCCCTCATTCTATAGGGAAAGTAGATGATCTCTCTCCGTTGACACAGATGCTGGCTTGGGGGGCTGCATAACAGACTGCACCCAACAGCGGAATCGTGGCCCTAGGCACACGTGTTCCAGCACCTGTTACAAATAAGGCCAATGCACCCGATCAAATGCTTTCTCAGCATCGATCATCAATAAAAGGGCTGGTACAGGTGAACGCTGTACGTTGTCCAGGAGATGACAAAGTCTTTTTGATGCTACATCCTCGCTCTAGAATAAACCAGGCCTGGTCGGTATCGACCAGTGCCTGTACATAGGGGGCCAGGCTATGAGCTACGACACTTGTGAAGAGCCTCTTGTCTACATTTAAAAGGGAGATCGGGTGGTAGGAAGCACAACACTTGGGGTCTTTGCCTTGATTAGGGATCACCATGATGGTGGCTAATCGCATTGATTCCAGTAACGAGCCCCTTTAATCAAGTGAGTTGAATAGTTGTGCCAGGACCGGGGCTAGCTGAGAAGCAAAGGCTTTATAAAATTCTGCTCCATTGCCGTCAGGGCCCAGAGCCTTATGGGGCTGTATTTTATGTTTGGTGTTGAGTACCTCCTGTGGTGTAATATCCATTTCTAAGATTGTAAACATGGACCCACCATTGTCTGGAGGGTACACCTGAGCAAGGTATGGCGCCACATTGGAGTCATGTAGTGGTTTGGCAGAGTAGAGCGTCCTATAGAGGGCTCCAAAGGTGTTCACAATGCCCTCGTCTGTATGGCACATGGGGCCGTCCACCCCAGTATCTCGGGTATGCTTCAGTCTACAGCCTGGGCCCAGAGACTGTGTGCCAGCAGACGTCCCGCTTTGTTACCCCCAGCATAATATTTCTGGTGTAATCTTAACAGAGCATATTCCGCTCTTCCCATATCTATTGCATGCAATTGCTTCTGGGTGACTGTCAGTTGGCGGCGGACTGCCACAGAGCCCGACCCGGCATGGGCGGTCTCCAGTTCCTTAATCTGCATCTCCAGTCAACTGCGTTTATCCTGCCGTTTCCTGTTATACCCTGTGGTGATCCCAATGAAGTGCCCTCTAATGACTACTTCTAATGTTTCCCACAGTGTAGAAATATCAGTCTTGGGTGTGTCATTGAGCTCCAGGAAGGTGGTTAGTGTCGTCAGGGTGTCAGACCACATTTTGTCGTATGCGAGGAGTTTTGCATTAAGTCGCCAACAGGGAAGAGCCGTCGACAGTCTACTAGGACGGAATCGCATGCTGATGGGAGAGTGGTCGAAGAGTGCAGCAGCTCCAATGTCTACTGAGATTGTGTCCCGTAATATCCCAGGGGTTGTGAGGAAGTAGTCAATGCGTGTGTACGTTTGATTGGCTGCTGCAAAGAACATGTAGTTTACTTCTGTGAGATGTGTATGTCCCCACATGTTAGGCTCCTCCTTCCAGAATCCTCGGAGTGGTGTTGATGCTCTATGGGGGCCCACCTCTCGACAATCCCAAGTCTGGAAAGTAATACTCACAGACTGTTGGGAATATCAAGCGAGGGAAGGAAAGGGTAGGAACAGCTGGGAGGGAGATCTGAGGAGGACACAAGAACGCAAATCAGAAAATATACTCCTTTCCGTCTAAACTATAGTGAAAAAAACAACACCCCTATCCCTCAATTCCATTTAGTTTCACACACCCTACCTGAAATAATAAAGATGTGAGTGAGCGATGCCAGAAGAGAGCAGGGTGGTTGCGAATTCCTCAACCTAAAGCTATTGAAACAACAAAAAAAAAGAACATACTGTTGTACACAAATTCAGTCTCGTGGAATACTGTATTAAAGCAGGCTAAGGAAACCCATGTAACACCTACCAATAACAACATGAAGTTTGGGCCAATATTGCACAACACTTGAGAACTGCACCCCCTTCATGAACACTCTCTTCTGGGAAATAAAAGAATAAAGAACAACCAATGGCGAAATCGAAATGGAGGGCCAAGAATACAGTAACAGTCTTGCACAATGCCCAAAAGAAGAAAGCCCAGGTATGTTGATACTTCACCACGTCCTAGGCGTAAAAGAAATGAACTACCAAGTACATGCCTGTCCCATCCATTTGGAACAAACAAATGTTAATCAGAAATGTCTAGGCGTGTACTTTATAACTGTATAGAATGAGGTCAAATTAGAGACGCCTCAATTGCATATTCCCTGCATGAAACCGGGTTGGTTTCTACCAACAAGGAATATATAGAGGGCCGATAATGCCCCAGGGTTTGTAAATCCTCCTCTGCAAGAGACCGCTAAAGCCGATCTCGTCCAACAGAGGAGAAGCTCCGGGAAGAGTGACAAGGAAAGGAGCCCTCTTCCTCTCACGCGGTACAGATGGCCGTGCAGTTGCACTCTTACCGCTACTTTGACCCGAAGTTCAAATAGGAGAAGTCTGAATCACAGCAACCATCAGGATAATCGGCAGCGTCTCTGTTCGTCCGCCGCCCTTTACCTTGCCTCCGACGTCCCATCTTGCTTACGTGCAACGTGACGCCTCTCTGCATGCCGGGAATTGTAGTTCTGACACACCCCGTACTCTCTGGTTCACGCAATAGAGTCAGCCAGCGTGTAACCGGAACCTAAATCCTGACAGAACATCCCCTTCCCGGGGAGCGCTGGCTGACCGACGGTTTATCCGGGTGTAAACGCTGGAACCGGGCCACCAGCCTAGGCGCATGCACCGCCCTGGCAGGTTCCCAGGTGTTCTCCTCCGGCCCATACCCCTTCCAAGCAAGCAAATACCATAGGCTCCCCCGCACCCTTTTGGAGTCTAGGACCCTTTCGACCTCATATTCCTGATCCTGACAAACCCATATGGGCTCTGGCCTTTTCTTTACCGGGCAGTGAGAGGGTTTCAACAATGATACATGGAAAACGGGGTGTATCCGAAAATGAGCAGGCAGATGCAGTTTTACCGCTACAGGATTGATGTGTTTAATCACCCGATACGGGCCAATGAACTTGGGATTAAACACACTGAGTTTCCTAAATCGTATCTGTTTCGTTGACAGCCAAACCTTATCTCCCTTTCTATACACCGGACCTGGTCTGCGATGTTTATCAGCTTGGGTTTTATATGCATTCTTTGCCTGAAGCAGGTTGGTACATGTTGCAAGCAAGGTCTTGCGAATGAGCGACAGTCTCTCACACAATTCGGGAAGTTTGTTGTTGTTACTGGGAAGAATCAAAGGGTGAAACCGAGGGTGAAACCCATAGTTGCTGAAGAAAGGAGTATGTTGTGTGGAGGAGTGTTTGGCGCTGTTGTATGCTATCTCTGCCACCCATAACCATTCCACCCATGCCTCTGTATTGTTGTCAACATAACACCGGAGGATTTGCTTAAGCGTATGGTTAAGCCTCTCTGTTTGGCCGTCAGTCTGAGGGTGGAAGCTTGTGGAAAGAGAAGAGGTGATCCGTAATTCAGAAAACCAAGTCTTCCAGAAACGAGCAGTGAATTGAGCCCCTCTATCTAAGACTATGACTTTGGGAAGGCCATGTAGCCGGACGATGTTAACTAACAGGATGTGTGCTAATTGACTTGCCGAGGGTGCTTGTTTGCAAGCAACAAAATGTCCCATCTTGGTTAGATAGTCCACAACCACCACTATTGCTGTGTTACCCTGATCCTTGGGCAACCCTACTATAAAGTCCACAGAGAACCTTTCCCATGGCATTTCGGGTGTGGGCATTGGCTGGAGAAGTCCTTGTGCTTGACTGTGGTCGGTTTTCATCTGGGCGCAGGTGGTGCATTCTCGAACCCATCGTAGGATGTCTGGACGAACCGTGGGCCACCAGCATTGTCTCAATACTTTCTCCAGGGTCTTCTTCCCTCCGATGTGACCTGCACATGGGAGACTATGACACCAGGTAAACACCATTTTTCGTAGCTCTAGGGTAGGAACCAGCACCTGCGGGCCTTTCATGGGGAGACCTTGTCTCATTTGCCATTCCGGATGATGCTTGAGCCAAGTTCTCCAAGTGATTGACTGTACCCCTCTTTTGGTCTTGTGTATAAAGTCATCCGTCTGAACAGCACACAGCACCTTGCTAGGCTCTATGATGGATCTTTCGAAAGTGGGGGACTGTTGAGTAGGGTTTTCTTGCCTCGTAAGAGCGTCAGCTTTTTTATTGTCTGCGCCAGGCCGGAAGGTGACAATAAAGCGATATTCCCCAAAAAACAACATCCACCGGAGCTGTCGTGGGGTGAGATGGCGTGTGGCTTGCATAAACTGAAGGTTGCGATGGTCTGTATAGACCGTCACCTGGTGGACAGCCCCCATCAACCAATGTCTCCATTCCAGAAACGCATCTCTTATAGCTAGGAGTTCTTTTTCTGCTATTGTGTAGTGTTGTTCCACAGGATTTAACTTTCTGGACATAAACGCGATGGGATGCATATATCCGGTCATTTCATGTCTTTGGGACAACACAGCTCCCAGCGCTATTTCAGAGGCATCGGCTTCCACAATGAAGGGCAACCCGGGATTGGCATGCGTAAGAACCGGGGCCGACGTGAAGGCTTTTTTCAGGAGATCGAATGCGTTCTGTGTTTCTTCGGTCCAAAGAAAAGGTGTCTTCTTCCGGGTTAAAGGTGCCACCAGGTCTGAAAATTGACGAATAAACCTTCTGTAGAAGTTGGCAAAACCTAACAGGCTTTGTATGTCTTTGACCGTATGAGGACGTGGCCATTCCATGATGGCCGGAACCTTCCTTTTCGCCATGACTTGTCCCGAAGGAATAAGCATGACCCCTAAGAATTCGACGGTGGTCATGTGAAATTCACATTTAGTGATCTTGCAAAATAACAGATGTTTCCGTAGAGCCTGTAGCACTTGACCCACATGGATGACATGTTCTTCCTCGTTTGCTGAATATATCAAAATGTCATCGATATAAACAACGACAAAAATGTCCAAAAACTCTCGAAGGACCTCACTGAGGAAATACTGAAACGCTGCCGGGGCGTTGCATAGCCCAAAGGGCATAACGAGGTATTCAAAAAGACCATACCGTGTCTTGAAGGCGGTCTTCCACTCATCACCGTGGCGCATCCGTACTAGATGATATGCCCCGCGTAGGTCAAGTTTTGTATATATGCCCGCAGCTCTCACCTGTTCTAGAAGAACAGGGATCAATGGAAGTGGGTATTGGTTCTTGACGGTTATGGCGTTCAGTGCGCGATAGTCGATGCAACATCGAAGATCCCCATTGGCTTTTGGAATAAAGAAGAGTGGGGATGCTGCCGGAGATCTGGAAGGGCGGATGAATCCCAACGCAAGATGTTTATCCAGGTAGCAGCGAAGGTATTCGTTCTCAGGTATGGTAAGAGCATACAGTCGTCCGCACGGAATTATGGCACCGGGGACCAGATCAATCCGACAGTCGTACTCTCTTTGCGGTGGGAGCACCTCCGCCTGGGTGTCGCTGAATACGTCGTTATATTCCTCATAACATGCGTGTAACACTACGTTCTTTTCCGCTGCTGTTGCGATATGATGTCTGGCTGCCAATGCTTGGGAAGGACTATGGTGAATTAGGCTACAATTGACCTGGCAGTAAGGGGAGTTCAGTTGCACAGTCTTGCTTGCCCAGTTTATGGTGGGTTCATGTTTTTGCAGCCATGGGAGGCCCAGGATTATCCCATACTGGGGAGCTTGAATGATATTGAAAGAAAGCCATTCATGATGGTAGCCTTCAAAGGAAACTTCATACTCCGTAGTGCAGTGCCTAATGGGTCCCGATTCTAGCTCCTTGCCATCTACAGCATACACCAGTTCAGGGGTTGATTTGCTGACGAGCTGTACCCCTAGCCGTTCTGCTTCGTCCTTGTCCATAAAACATCCTGTGGCCCCAGAGTCCACCATAGCCCTTATTTGTTTTTGCTCCTGATCTACTCTCAGGTTTAAGGAAATAAACAAATGTTCCGCTTCCAAAAAGGCGAAGAGATTAACCGAAGGGATAGGACATCCGCCTGAGGGTTTCCCTTCTTGTTTCCTCAAGCGTTGTGGTTTTCCGCCCCCTGCTCTGCAGTTATGGTGGCCAGTTGCCCGGAACGAGAACGGCCATATTTGGGTTTTACTGGACAATCACGTAGGAAATGTCCTTTTTTCCCACAGTACAAGCATAATCCTTGTTTGCGCCGGTGGTCTCTCTCGCTGAGCGTTAAGGATGCTCGCACTGCCCCGATCTCCATAGGTTCTGCCTTCGGTGGGGTCTTCTCTGTGGGAAACACACGATCAGGCAAGGGCGCATGTCTCTCCCTTCGTTTGTTTTCTCCTTTTCGCTCCCTCAGTCTGTGATCAAGACGCAAGGTGAGTTCAATGAGCGTGGCGCAGAGGTTGTGGGTCTATTTGGGCGAGGACGTGCTTTAGTTCTTCTGTGAGGCCTTGATAAAAGATAACTGACTGTTTGCCCTCCGGCCAGTTAGTTTCTGCTACTAATCTTCGGAAATTGTTGAGGTAACCGACCAAATCTGAGGTGCCTTGACGAAGCTCTAGAAGATCTCTGTCAGCGGAGAACGTTTCTGCCCGACGATCAAAAGTTTTCTCAAATTCTACTCGGAATTCATCCCAGTCATAGAGCAAGGGGTCGTCTCTCCGTACTATGGGAACTGCCCACTGCGCTGCCTCACCACCCAGATAGGAAATCAGGAAAGCAACCCGGGCCTGGTTGGTAGCGAACATTTTTGGTTTACAGGTGAACTGCAGCAGCACTTGGGTCATGAAAACCTGCACCTTTTTTATATCAGGGGGGGCTAATGGTATCTGTGTTGGCATCTCAACAACTACTGACGTTGGGTGTGAGGAACCTCCTGCATCAAATGGGTTTCTCTGCAGTCTGTCTACTCTGTTCTGTAACGCCGCTGTTTCCTGACGTGAGGCAGCAAGTTCGGTTTGGACTAACGCAAGAGCAGCCATCACATCCTCTAAGGTGGCCATCTCTATCCTCAACACCACCAGGAGGAAATTGAATACTTGGGCCGATTATTCTGTCAGGCTCCTCCTTCCAGAATCCTCGGAGTGGTGTTGATGCTCTATGGGGGCCCACCTCTCGACAATCCCAAGTCTGGAAAGTAATACTCACAGACTGTTGGGAATATCAAGCGAGGGAAGGAAAGGGTAGGAACAGCTGGGAGGGAGATCTGAGGAGGACACAAGAACGCAAATCAGAAAATATACTCTTTTCCGTCTAAACTATAGTGAAAAAAACAACACCCCTATCCCTCAATTCCATTTAGTTTCACACACCCTACCTGAAATAATAAAGATGTGAGTGAGCGATGCCAGAAGAGAGCAGGGTGGTTGCGAATTCCTCATCCTAAAGCTATTGAAACAACAAAAAAAGAACATACTGTTGTACACAAATTCAGTCTCGTGGAATACTGTATTAAAGCAGGCTAAGGAAACCCATGTAACACCTACCAATAACAACATGAAGTTTGGGCCAATATTGCACAACACTTGAGAACTGCACCCCCCTTCATGAGCACTCTCTTCTGGGAAATAAAAGAATAAAGAACAACCAATGGCGAAATCGAAATGGAGGGCCAAGAATACAGTAACAGTCTTGCACAATGCCCAAAGAAGAAAGCCCAGGTATGTTGATACTTCACCACGTCCTAGGCGTAAAGAAATGAACTACCAAGTACATGCCTGTCCCATCCATTTGGAACAAACAAATGTTAATCAGAAATGTCTAGGCGTGTACTTTATAACTGTATAGAATGAGGTCAAATTAGAGACGCCTCAATTGCATATTCCCTGCATGAAACCGGGTTGGTTTCTACCAACGAGGAATATATAGAGAGCCGATAATGCCCCAGGGTTTGTAAATCCTCCTCTGCAAGAGACCGCTAAAGCCGATCTCGTCCAACAGAGGAGAAGCTCCGGGAAGAGTGACAAGGAAAGGAGCCCTCTTCCTCTCCACGCGTGTACAGATGGCCGTGCAGTTGCACTCTTACCGCTACTTTGACCCAGTTCAAATAGGAGAAGTCTGAATCACAGCAACCATCAGGATAATCGGCAGCGTCTCTGTTCGTCCGCCGCCCTTTACCTTGCCTCCGACGTCCCATCTTGCTTACGTGCAACGTGACGCCGCTCTGCATGCCGGGAATTGTAGTTCTGACACACCCCGTACTCTCTGGTTCACGCAATAGAGTCAGCTAGCGTGTAACCGGAACCTAGATCCTGACACCACATATCTCTCAGCCGTGCTTCACCCAGCCAGTGTTTGGTGCCTGAAGTGACCCCCCATCTTGTCCTGTCCGCAGAGCAGATCTGTCTTTCTCTGCGTCCATTACGATGTTGAAGTCACCCCCGATCACCAGTTCCTTATCCGGTGTGGTCAGCTGGCGTCCCAGAGTGTCCCTAAAAAAGGTTTCCTGTCTCATTGGGAGCATAAACAATAGCTATGTTGTACCTGGTTCCTTGTATTAAGACATGCAACGCTAATAGCCGACCCCGGATGTCCAGGAAGACCCACTCCACCCTTCCTGCGAAGTGTGTAGCATCAAAATTGCCACTCCTGCCTTTTTGGTAATCCCAGAGGAGAAGTACTGCCGGTCAAACCAGCGGGAACGTAGTCTCCGCCAGTCACTCTGGAGAAAGTGGGTTTCTTGTAGCACAAAATCAGAAAAATAAGGGGAGAAAGAGGGATATGCTAGGTCCACCCTCCAAAAATGATCAAGAATTACAAAACACCGAAATCTCGGTTATGGAAACCTAGCCAGTTTTTTCAGAAAATTAAATTTACTAATATAAGATTCAGAAAAAATAGTTAGTAAAGGAAAAATGTCCTTTCTTGAGTCCCCTCACTCACCAGGGTTTCCCATGGTGACATGCTTCATCAAAGGGGCCATCCCAACCCGCTACGGGCTGAGGCGTGCTACGACTTGCGACACTACATAGGAGCACTACTTGTGAGCAATGTTCCCTCTAATATTTTTCCTCTGTGTGCGGCAGTATAAGGTCTATGTGCGCTGGAACCAAGGCTATGTGCGCCAGTAACCAGACCGCGTGTGTGGGTGCAGCGCCAAATATCACTCCAAACGTTTGCTTAAAAAAGTGAAAAGACAGTGCATTTCCTCACATACAGATCCAAGTGAACGGTGCTAAAGCAGGTTTGAAACCATCCCACATGTCAATTTGAAACCTTGGCAGCTATGTTGCTGCATTTCTTTTCTTAAAAGAGCTGGGCTGCGGGTGATTGTGTGCATTTGTTCAAGTTTTCATGTTAATTTCAGCTCATGATGGGCGCTGCGATTACCATGGAAACTTTAACAAATCCTCTCTTTGAGCAGGAAAAATAAAATTATAATAACGTTATTATTATAATTTTACTTTTGCAGTTTCAGGGCTGGGTCAGGGTAGGGCCGGATCAGGCTTTCGACTAACGCATTTTAATGCTGGTGTCCGCATCACCGCATTAAAATGCATTAGTCCCGTATTCTAGCGCCCCTCTGTCAATACTGCATTTGAGGCAGACTGCCAATGAGGCAGCACCAGCACGCTAAAATTGTCTAACATATTCATATATGCAACTGCACCTTCAAATTTAAAATGCTATGTGTCAGAAATAGAATATTCATGAACAGCGCTGAGCAGGCAGGCCAGAGTTTAACAGATCAAAAAGCTGTGCCCCAACCAGCCTTCCGGTGAGTCTACGCTGGGGGTACCAGCCATCACGTGGGTGATCCATGGGGCGGGTCTTGCCTGCTGTTTTCCCACAATCACACCACCCTTTTGGTGACCAGAAGCGCACACATGCTTGAAGATTGGACACACCGGCGGATGGTAGGTTGGTTTTCCTTCCTGCACCCTCCAGCAGAGAAGTCACATTACCTGAGCCTCTTGCGCAGGATGTTATAGTTTTACAGCCTGCTGGGCCCATTCCCTCCTAAGCCCCCGCATCAGCCTGGACAGAGATTGTTGACAAAACAGTCAACTTCTCAGCCCCTGCCGTGCCCTCTGAACATGTGTACTTTCGTGAACCTGAGGCACAGTATTGGTCTTGTCACTTGATCCTGGTACTTGATTGTCGTCAGAGCGGCACACAAGACCACTCTCCTGAGGGAGCACATTCCCTTGCTAGACCTTAGAAGCCCTGGTGTCTTGGCACCAGCAGGTGGACCCTAGCAGTGGCAATTGTGGGTTAACCTTAAAGGCTTGTCCACCACAATCCATACTGAAGTTCACCTCCAGTCTTGCGGGCAGGCCTATGAAGCACAGTCACTGAGGTCACAGGACCCTTGAGCAGGGTGACTCTAGGGGCGGTGCGATCGCACTGGGCGCTGACTTCGGGTGGGGTGTCATGCTTGCAAGTATATTATGTTTCTAAAAGCACTTGCTGCCTCCTTCCTGGCCTCTAGCAATTTTAGGCAACAATAAAAATGTCATGATAACTCCGGTGATTAATGTTCTTCCTAGAGAGAGATGGAGTTTTGTCAAGTGGAAGTTTTGACTCATGGAAAGGTAGCGCAGAGGGCTAATTTGCCTGCTGCAAAGAACATGTACCATCCAGATCACAAAGTGCACATAATGTAAATGGGTCAGTGGGTTACTGCTTTTGTCAGTGAGATCCTTTTGGTACTTGCAGTTTATAAGTCAAAATCCTAAAATAGAACAGTGAGCTATTAACTTTCATCTAAGAGCTGCATGTTTTTCCCCAGTCTGATTATCCTAATGTTGCAAAAGGGTTCATTTGAATAGAAATCAATTCTGGTTATTAAAGAGAACCCCCAATCATGGTATTACGTTCTAATTTCAGTGTGTTTCTCCAGACCAATCACTATTAAACTATGCTGCGTACTAGTATGGATGTCATGTGACTCCTACACCTTGTAGTTCTTTGTCTTATGTAACATTTGCTATACAGAGATTTACACACATATGATTAATTGTCTCTGTGTAATGAGTGTGATGTAAAGTGCTCTGCCACCCTACACTGGTATGAGTGGCGCTGTAAATCAAGTTAAATTCATCTGAGCGAGAGTATGGTTATCGAGCCTTGAGGGCACTGTTAAAGGATGGTAGTGAGGGAATCAGTGGCGGAGGGAGTCATTGAGAGGGCACCAACAAACATTGTCGCACAGAACTCCACCAGCACTCATGCCGGCCCTGCCCTTGAGCCCAGGCCGCCTCACCCATTGGTCCCTCCGTTGGCCTTGTTTCAGCAGTAGTAGCTGTAACTCACCAGGAGTCGGCAATGCATGATTTGCAAGCACACCAAACTAAGTTCACAATCTTCACAGTCTCTCTGCTTCATGCACAAGCACTTTTAACTTGTGCTGCCTGCTTTGGGGCCACTGGAATTATGCACCATTGGAAGACAAAATTATGCTGCAGTGTTGACTAAATTATGCAGCAAAAAGAGGCTGCAATGTAATGCAGTATATTTTCTGATACTTTATGATTTTTACATTTTTACAGACGCTAAGAGTCTCTGGAAAAATGTTGCCTTATTAGTACCAGTGTAACATACAAATCCAGCAGTGACAAAGGTGATCAGTCAACCTTTGCAAAGGGCCGTCCACTTTGCAGAAACACTAGTCACATTTTTTAGTAACATTTGATCCATTTGAGATACAAACAATTTATTAGTTAAAATGGTCAAATTCTGCAGCAGATGATGCATTATGCGGTAAATATTGCAGAACCAGAATTATATAGAAAACATTTGCAAACTAGGATATTTTGCCATCATGCTTGAACTGCTCTTGTGGAAAAAGGAGAAGTGCTGATGACAGAAGCTGAATGGCTCGGAGTCAAATGGTTTCAGTCCTGCCAAGTACCACGCATCAGGCGTTAGACTAACGCATTTCAGTGTGGTGCTCCGCACTGAAATGCATTGTCAGGCATATGCATAGTCAGCGTGTCAGCATCTGTCACTGTACTGAAGGCTGCCTAAAAGTGTGGCAGCTCGCAGCGCGCCTACCGTGGTGTGCGCAGGCAGGCTTGGAGCTCGCCTGAAGGCTAACACTCACTGCTACAATGTAGCAGAAATCATTCATTATACTGTGTCTTCAAGCATGGCGATCGCAGCATCCCGCTCCCTACTGCAGCTCGCACCAGCCAGGGCCACAGCCTGTGTACTGTCAGCTCCCCTTCGAATTCAATTATTCATTGCCGCAGGAAAGGAAGACCGAGAGGAGTGAGAGACACTGGTGCAGTGGCCGCCTCGACAGCCCCACTGCTGAGCAGCCCTTTAGCCCTGCTACGTGCCACGTCGTCAGCAGTGCTCATCTTGCGTCGCCTATACAGTCCTGCATTACACTCAGGAGCTGAAATGGAGACCGAATACTGCAGCACCGAGGGAGAAACAGCTGGGGACCCTGCTGTCTGAGGTACATCACACACGTGTGTCTGGCGTCATGTGTGTCCCCCTTCTTACTTCAGGCGCTTGCCAGTCTGCCGGCTTGTATTATGGTGCTCATTGGGTGCTGGCAGGAGGTGTGTATTCAAGCTGGTGTGCAAATATGGCAAAACAGGCATGCGGCTACTGCAGGGTGTCCAGCTAATTGCACAGTTTGATATGGCTAATGATTTGGAGATCACGGCATGGTTATGACTGCCTGTGAGTAGTGGGACTCACTGTCCATCCTCGACGACACTGGAGGCGGGCTGGGGACCGGCGGTAAACCTGAATTGCCGCGGCTGCAGTGGCTCAGGCCTGAGCCTGCCAGTACCTCCAGCCTCCTGGCCAGCCTTGGCAGAGTCTGCATCACTGCCTCCAATGGAGCGGCACCACCACCGTAGTCCGAATTGACTCCCATCTGCGGCCTAATTAAGTTAAAGTATCTAGGCTGTATGTGGCAGAGCGCGATCAGGCAGCTGCAGCCTGCGTTGCCTCCTGGTGTTAATGCTCAGAAGGTGACATAGGTGGCTCAACTGGCACCCTGTAAGGTGTGTAACTAACTGAGTGTTTCATGTTGTTGGCGCCTCTCTGACATCGGGTCCCTGTTGGCAGGTAACCCACGTAACGTCGGAGAGGCCCAGACCCTAAGCTCTACTGATTTTGCTGAGAAGGAGGGACCCACCACAAAGGCTGACAATCTCTGTTTGGCAAAGGCTGGAAGCACAAGCCTCAAAACAACACACAACCGAAAAAAAACAGCTCCTGAGCATGTGTGAAACGCCTTGATTTAATATATTGCAAAGGAGCTCTCTGATATTTATATGATTTTATGACTTAGACATGACTCTGATAAATGGAAGTCATTTAACAATTATTTCTAACGCTGTGCACCAGTTAATTCAGAGTTTCCCAATCCTTAAATGAGTGTAATTTTTCATATTTATATGTTTCCCTCATCTTCATAGCTTGATTTTGCTCGTAAGAAAGTATCACTCATACTCGTTAAAATGTCACTCATGATTACTCTGAAATTATGAAAATGTCACACATGGCAATCTGAAACCTGGGCAGCTATGTGGTTTGCGCTTCTGCATATGCACCTGGATGCAAATGCCGTGTTTGTAGAGCTTCCTGCATTTCTTATCTTAATAGAGCGCAGCTGCTTGGGGTGATTGTGCGCCTTTGTTAGCGTTTTCATGTTAATGGCAGCGTCCTTCATGAGCTGCAATTAACATGAAAACTTTAAAAGGCACACAATCACACCGCAGCCCAGCTCTATTAAGAGAAGAAATGCAGCAAATCTGCAAACACAGCGTGTGCTTTAGGTGATTCTAAAAGTACACGCTGTGTTTGGTGCTGCATTTCTTGTGTTTTCTAGAGTGTGACTGCGAGGCATATCGTGTGCTTTTGTTTAAAGCATTCATGTTAATTGCAGCTCGTCACGCTCTGCAATTAACTACGAATGCTTAAACAAAAGCACACAACGAGCCCACAGCCGCACTCTAGAAAACAAAAGAAATTTAGCAAGTGCTCCCTCCTTAGGAGGGAGCACTTGCTAAATCCTCTTCCTTAGCAAGTCAGAAATACCCGTTTTGCGCTGCTTCGGCGGCGCTGAATGCTCTCAGGGATGTGTGTGCGCGCCACACACACAGCAGTGCGCGCTCGGGGGCACTGAGGTGCGCGGGCACCCAGGCGCGCACCTTCAAGGGAACACTGCTTGTGAGTGACTATGTGTGGTGCAGTGATGGGGGTGGAGTGGGTGAGACTAAAAATATCTAGCTTGTGGGCAAAAAGAATTTATTCAGGCTCCTAGCCGATATATTAAAAACGGGGTTGGTCGCTAGGGTGTCTGTTTTTAATTAGTCAGGGGTCCCTAGTGAACGTCAACTAGTTTCGAGCTACCCCAGTGCTCTTCTTCAGGACAAACAGGGTCCAGCCCTGTTTAGTACCACTCCAAAGTGACCTAAGGTTAGGAAAAAATGCTGCAAAATACTAGCAGGCAAGAGTTAATACATACAGTACTTTGATCACGTAGTATCTGTAATAGAGAAAGGATAAAAAACATTATCAAGTACAGTCTATGTACTGTATAGGTAGTTATTGAAACCATGTTGATGCTGATCAATTGAATCTAAAACAGAAAACGGCATACGAGACCTACTTCATGCTATGTAGGTAAGTGAAAACGCCATGCTGCACATTAACTATATATAATCAGACACTCACTGCTGGTGTGTGTTGTTAAGAGCTCTCCCATAAGATCCTTGTGTGGTTATGAGAGCTATGGGCATCTCAATAGTCATGTTATACTATAGGGCCAGCTTAGTTTAAACACAAAAAACTAAAAACCAAAAAGGAATACCACATGACATTACCCTTAGTGAATAGATTGTCAGTAATCTGAGACATGCCAGGCAATTAGGTGAATGCTTATTTGCCAGGAAATAGAATGAAATGAAAGAGCATAAACCTAGAAAAACATACTAATATGTACAGACAAAACAATACGACAAAGAAAATACAGTGACATAATAAAACACATACTAATTATGGAGCAACAATGTGCTTCATGGTCTGAGAGGGGCTGGAGAGATCATCGCCACTGAAGGAGAAAGGGAAAAAACAAAGCGATAATGAAAGCTTTGTAGCAAAAAAGGGTGCACTGTGAGAGGCTCTGCTGTCTGCCCGGTCCGGTGCTGTGGAGAGAATAACTTACTTGAGAATGAAAACTGCTCCGGCTGTTGCCTGCTTCCCTCCCGACCGCATATTAACGAGTGAGTCCCTACTGCTTGTTTTTAAAGGGTGTTTTCCCGCCGATTCATGGTTAGGAGACTAGAGCGGAAACTAAAGAATAGAACAAAATGGCCGCCTTCTATGGCTCAATGTGGCTGCCATTTTGGGAAGGTAAAATACTCATTAGTGCCTATTGGGAAGGGTATAAGGTGATTAGAGGCAATACAAAGGTGATGAACAAATACATACAATGTGCCTCACAATGATATACAAAAGAGGTCTAATACGAGTTCCTATCATTATGGGAAGGTAAAATACTCGTTAGTGCCTATTGATAAGAGTATAAGGTGATTAGAGGCTAAACAAGGAAGACGAACAAATACATACAATGAGCCTCACAATGATATACCAAAGAGGTCTAATACGAGTGCCTATTGAGGAATCACTAAGGTGATTAAGACGTACTCATATAAAACAAACATACAGATGAATGCTGTATTTACACTCCCTGAAGAAGTGTTTGATTATGAACGGAGAGTAATTGCAACTGATCGGC
The DNA here is from genome assembly GCA_963921515.1 of Calotriton arnoldi. Taxonomy (NCBI): domain Eukaryota; kingdom Metazoa; phylum Chordata; class Amphibia; order Caudata; family Salamandridae; genus Calotriton; species Calotriton arnoldi. The sequence continues at coordinate 3,554,902 of CAWUFW010000717.1, forward strand.
TGACTCTTAGCGTGTCATATATAGGGTGACTGGTATTTGCTCAGGAGTTTCCCAATAGATGTAATGCCAGAGGAGATTGATAGCTTGACCTCTAGTTAAGAGGGAATTTGATCAGATGACTTTTCTAATTGCAGGGTGACTAGTATTCTTTCAAAAAACATACCCCTTAGATGTAATGTCAGAGGAGACTGTTATTTTGAGAACTGACCCCACGGAATATTATCATTCAAGCCTTGAGTGTCTGTACGTAATTTAAAAACCCAGCGTTGTTCTCTCTCTAGAAGTCGCTGTTCGAGGTTGTCATTACATTTGATATGTTCCAGGACCACCCACCTCATGTCGTTAGGTGTATGTTGTTTTTCGATAAAATGGGTTGACATTTTTGTTGTCGCCCGCTTGCACCTGATGTTACTACGGTGCTCCACAATCCTAGTACTGACTTTTCGTGTAGTCATGCCTACGTAGTGGAGATTACAGGTGCAGGTAATCAGATATACCACACCTGTGGTGTTACAATTAGTGAAACTGCGGAGTTCCCATGTCATTTGATTGTTAAATGTCACTCTTTTAGTTGCTGATGTGAGGTGACATACGCTGCAGTTATTACACGGGTAATGTCCTGTAGGCAGAGTTTGTAGGATTCTTTGTCCATCAGATTTGGTGTTAATCTTGGGACGAGTGTGGACAAAGTAGTTCTTAAGGTTTTTCCTTTTCTGTGACTGAACATTGGTTTGGGTATGTCTAGGTTGGCACTGTTCAGTGTCTGCCAGTGTTTATTGATTATTTTAGACACCTTGTTAGATGCTATGTTATAAGTTGTTATACATATTGGTCTCTTTTCTTGTGTGTTTTTATTTAGTCTGGGTTCAAGGAGGGAATCTCTGTTGTTATTGCTTGCTCTTTTCTTGGCTGCTGATATGAGGTGCTTAGGATACTGCCTGGCTGTCAATTTCTCCGCCAAATCCTTTGCTTGGGTATAGTAATCCGTTTTCTCAGTACAATTTCTTCTTAGACGTAGAAATTGACCGAAAGGTAAATTGTCTTTTAGTTGTTTGGGATGAAAACTATCGTAATTCAAAAGACAATTTCTTGCAGTCGGTTTGAAATGCGTGGTTGTGGTCAGGCTACCTTGGTTCGCTGTGATGTTAAGGTCCAGAAAGACCACTTGGGACCTGCTCATAGTGTTGGTGAACTTTAAAAATGGATCCTGTAGGTTCAACCAATTAATGAAACTGGTGGCCTCGGTCTCATTGCCTTCCCAAATCACAAAAACATCGTCAATGTAACGTCTCCATACTTTTAAATTGTTGAAGTACGGATTGTGAGGATTTAGGATCTTCTGTTTCTCAAGGTGGTGGACATAGAGACCTGCCACACTCGGCGCGAAAGTGCTTCCCATGCTAGTTCCGTGCACTTGACGGTACAACGTATCTTCAAATCTGAAGTAGTTCTCAGTTAGGGCCAGACGGCAGCATTCTAAGACCACGTGTCTTGGTGTGTGGTATATCCAGGAATTCTCGAAGAGTACTTCTTCAAGGATTTGCAGGGTTTCCTTATGCGGTAGACTTGTGTATAAACTTTCAACATCAAGTCCCATCAGGATATTGATTTCTGGGTCAAAGGGTAGATCTTGTAGAAGGCATAGGACAGCTTTTGTATCCTGTAGGTATGTGTTAGTACTCTGTACTATAGGTCTTAAAAAGCATCAGCGAACTTTGAGAGGGGTTCAAGAATTGAACCTATGCCCGATACTATCGGTCTCCCAGGAGGACTATCCATAGATTTATGAATCTTTGGGATAGTATAAAAGTAAGGGATCGTGGGTTTTTTGTTTTCCAAAAAATCTCCTTCTTTTGGTTATCCAACCATTTGCAGTAGATTCTTCCACTAGATAGGCAATCTCCACGCGTGAGCGTTCTGTCGGGGTCTTCTTTTATTTTGACATAGTTTCTTGCGTCTGCCAATAGTTGGAGGCACACTTCTCGGTACGTCGTGGTATTCTGCAGAACTATGGCGCCGCCTTTGTCTGCTGGTTTTATGGTAACTTTTTCTCCAAGGCTAGCTGTTGTATAGCCTCATGTTCCTTTTACTTGTATTATGGTAGGTTGTTATAGATCTAGGGTCTATTTCAGATACTTCCTTCATGACAGCTTTTCGAAGGCCAACAGTTCCACAGGGAGGCTCACTGAAGGTGGTACAAAATTGGATTTCTTGTGGAGACCTGTGTCGCTTTCCAAATCACTAGTGGGAGGTTTATCTTTGAAGAAAACTTGAAGTTTGATTTTCCTAATGAATTCATTGACTTCGCTACAGAGTCTGAATTTGTCCAGAGTAGGAGTTGGTACGTAGCTCAGACCTTTCTCTAAGACTGTTATTTGTGTGGTAGTTAGGTTGGTATCCGACAGATAGCATACAGATATCGCATTTGGAGTCTCTAAGAAATGAACGAACTGCTAGTTGCTTAGCAGGAGCATCAAGGCCTCGGACATTGAGGCTAAGCAAGGACACTACTATTAATACCCATGTGTGGCACTATCCACCCAACCAGCCACAGCACTTGTCCACCCATCCCCCTCGGGGAAGGTATAGGGTTGTGGCGTAAACATGTAGGAAAAAATCAAGAAAGTGGAATTAGAAAAGTGAGAGTAGCAGTAGATAGATAATATACCAAAAAACCTCCCCCCACCGGGGAACACTCAAAGCACAAGAGTTGGGGGTCCATGTCTCAGGCGTGTACAGTCTTGGATCCGTGTCGTCAAGGAGGAGCTCCGCCAGATAATCTGCCAGGTTAGGGCAGTGGAGGCGCAGGCCCCGGCCATCTTTACGGCCGCCATCTGAAACTTTGAGGAGAACCAGGGAGCCGGCGGGAGCCAATCTCCTGATAGACTTAATGGTTGCCAGCTGGGGTCATTTGGTCCCCCTCCTGTCGTAGTTGTTGAAGTAGTCGTGATCCGCCTGGAGAAGCATTGCATGCCCAGGTCCCCATTCGTAGGCTTTCGGGCTGGTGATCCAGGGGGCGCGTACTGTCGGAAATCTGTGATGTCTGGCAAGTCCTGGGTGTCGTCAAGGGTGCGAATCATCCGGACCTCCTCAAGCCATACAAATTGGAGGCAAAAGGGGTGGCCCCATTTATATCTAATTTCTTGGGCCTGCAGGAAGTCTGTTAGGGGTTTGAGGGCTATGCGACATTGTAGCATAATTGGGGCGAGGTCTTGATAAAGCCATAGCCTAAGGCCTTCAAATCCAATGATTTTCAGCCCCTGAGCAGCAGCCATGAAAGCCTCCTTCTGCCGATAATAGTGCAGGCAGGTGAGTATGTCTTGTGGTTGTCCTGGTGTCCTGGCCGGTCTCCCCACCCGGTGCATGCGGTCGAGAACGATCTCCTGGTCCTGCAAGGAGTGCGCCAAGTGTTTAAAGAGACAAGTCACAAATTCCTCCAGACTGCCTGAGATGGCCTGTAGTGGTACACCTTTAATGCGTATGTTGGAACATCGGGATCTATTTTCCAGGTCTTCTATCTGGTACTGAAGCGCTGGGTTCTGGTCTCGTAGCTCCTGGCGGTGTCCCCCCAGCTCCTCCTCCCGGGTGTCTTGGTTTTGTTCCAACTATGTCATCCTTTGGTCTATGGCGTCGAAGTTTTGTCTAATCCCTTTAATGTCTGAGGTAATGTCACATTTGAGTCCTGCAAAGTCATCGCAGAGGGAGCTAAACAGCTGCTCCAAAAATGTCTTAATGATAGGGGACTCATCTCTGCCGCTTTCCCCGTCCCGGTATTGTCTGCGTACATTCCTGGTTCCCCCGCCTCCGATAATGCTCAGGCTTTTTCGTACTTGACCTGGCAAACATGTCTTTTACGGAGAGGTCTTTCTTTGATGAGCGGTGAGAGGACATCACAGCTGTGAACGGCAAACTCAGTACGCCTTTCCGGATGTAAGGTTCTATAGTTGTTGGGTGTAGCACCTCAGCTATGTGCCCCTCCACCAGGTCCACCGTGTAAGCCTGGCCACCCTAGTAAAACCAGAGGCCTCCGCTGGGTCACTTTTACTCCTGGTCCCCGTTGCGGGTGTCGTGTGACCAGAGGTCGCCACTTGTAGGAGAGGAAAGCGAAAGGAGAGGGAGGTGGGGGAGCAGAGGGGGCGAGTTCCACCAAGGGGGGCCGGCACATCACCAGTGGGCCACAGAAGGCCACGGTCAGAAGTCCTCGCCTCTAGTTACCACCATGTGTCCAAAAATAGAACCAATAGGGCAGCCAGGACTGAGTGTAAAGTCCCACCACGCGCAGGGACCTCCAATGCCTCTCCCGCTCTGTCGCAGTGGAGCCTTGTGTAGTCCCCAGATGGCCCATAAGTGCTCTGCTCCTGTCAGTTTAGGGGTCCATCCCGGTGGCTCCCATGTAGCACAGGACTCCAGCCTCCGACCACTATAGAAGGGGTGCGTTGTCGGAATGGGCCGGCCCACTAATCGTGTGCCGCAGTAGACCGCTGATATCGGCCCTCATCCCGCGTCTCTGTCCCTTGGGATGTAGTGTATGGTCCGGGGCGCATCCCTTGTCCCAGAAGTCTCCCGCACTTCAGCCACAGGTAGCTGCGCCGCTTCCAATACCGGAGGCCTCCGGTCCCCCTCCCGCCCCGTCTATGGTACCCTCAGGGCCCTCCACTGATGTTGCACACTGAGCCCACCTCGAACCGTGTCATGGTCTCAGTGTGGGCGACCGAGTGCACAGCGGTTTATCGCAGCTCCCCCATCTCCCCAGCACCTGGCAGAACCACTCACCGGTACAAGACTCAAGGTGGGGGTGTGGACCGCCACCCAGTATATGCCACGGGGCAGGGCCGGTAGGGTCGTCCGCCTCTCACGCCGCCTCCATCAGCCCCACGTTTGCAGGCCTCTCCGCACCACCAGCTGGCTCTGCCCAAGAAGACGGTCGCCCGCACGCCGTCGGTACTGAAAGCTCCTCCGCTGAGGCACCGTGTACTCCCCACGGTTAGGTATGAGCCGATTCTGCTGTGTGGGCTCCTCTTCCGCCACTGTATTGCTGCATGGCCTGAAAATCCGGCGGAGCTCCAAGATTAGCGTCCTACGCGGCCGCCACCTTGGACATGCACCCTTGCATTATAGATTTGAACAATAAGTAGCTGTACAAAACAAATTATGTAAATTTAGAGTTACCTTCCAAAAGTATTCAGTCTGGCATTTTTATGCAAAAACAGCTTTCTGTTTTTTTGGTACAGGACTAATGCCTGCAGGTACATGGGGTGTTTTTAGCACAGTTACATGTATCTCCAGATGTGAAGGGGAGGACTCATCTCCGGTCGCTTACATTTGAGATTTCATCTGTGTACAGCTTGATACGAACTTGTGTAGGCATGATATCAAACATGACAATTTAATCTCAAATTAGTATTTCATTTAGTGGGGTGAACCTGACGTGCAGATGGGACCTAACTAGTAGGTACCAGCTACTCAGAAGTCCAAATATCTAGTGATCAGATTCCAAAAAACAAGCCAGTGACACAGCATAAAGATGATTTTCCTTAACTGGCCCCTGGGATCCTTATAGTGCCCTGACTTGTCAAGCAGAGCTCAGCTCTTCAGTCTGGTAGGTAGGTAATGCACTACATGGCCCTCATGACTCATGACAGGTAAAAGATCTTCTCTATCCATTTTCTGACTGGAGCCAAGCAGTGGCTCCCAGCGATCGTTCTTCTTTAGCTCCAGTGGACCCTTTGGATGGATTGTAAGTTCCAACTGGCAGAGTCAGTAATCTCCCTGGAACTGGTTTGCCAGATCTAAAGTAGGGCTTGACTCTTACCGCAGAATCTCAGTAGAGAATCTGCTTGGCAGACCTTCCTGGTGGCCCAAGACAGGGTGTTAAGTACCCTTTCACATATTAGTAATAATATCTGCCTAGAAGTGCTTTGAAGAGAATATGAAATGGCATGAGTTCTGTACAAGACCTTTCCCAAATTAAATAAATATTTCAAATATAACTCACTATTGTATAGACCCGCAAGAAAGGTGTAGGAAATTCACCCTTTATGGGTGGTCACCTTGCATCTCTCGCCTTTTGCTGGACCCTATGTTTTTGCTGGCTTTTGAACTCAGTGTACTTTAACTCTGCTAAGCAGAGGTAAAGTACCCATGCTTCCCTTTAAACATGTTTGAATTTGCATATTCCAAATTGGTAAATTTAACTTACCTTTAAGTCCCTAGTATATGGAACAAAATATGCCCAGGGCCTGTAACTTACATGCCACTAGTGGACAGCAGTACTTATTGTGCCATCCACTACAGTTACAGTGTAAAACATGGCATCAGGCCTACCAAGGTAGCCTGACTGTAGCAGTGTAAATGCTGCAATTTGACTTGTCAAAAGAAACCCATTTGACAGGACAAAACCTCCCTTTCAAATATTAATATGTCACCCCTAGGTAGACCCTGTAGCATTTAAAAGTAGGACATGTAGAAATGTTATGTTAACGTGTCCTTACAGTTTCTGGCACCCTAATGCTATTTTTCACAGTGGCAGGCCTAGCTATCCTATGTAGAAAACAAGATTTAAAATCTTTTTTTTACTGCATCCCAGAAATGAAACTAGCTAGCAAAATAATTAAACAAGTAATTTTAATAGTATTTAAAAATTTGATTAAATGGTACAGTTGGATTTATATTAAATATTAAGGAAAAGTAACTTTAAAAAAGTTACATTTTTCCCTGCCTGAATTCTTGGAGGCTGAATTTGCATTTGCTTTCTTCTGCCAGCCAGAACTGAGCATTTAAATTAGTGTGAAAGAGGTGTAAAATGCTTTCACAGGAGCAAACAATAGGCTGGCTTGAATGGGTAGAGATGACTCCACTGAACCTCACAAAATATGCAGGGAGGGGTGGTGGGCATCCTTTTTGATATTACAGTGTCAAATCCTGCTTGAATGTCATATTCTGCTTGACTGGTCTGCTGAGTTTTCATACAACATTTTGGGGCACACTTGAAAGGAAGGGAAACAGGATGCCAAAACAATTCTTGTGTGTCCACTTACTGGCTGCTGGAAACCCCTACTTTTCTTTACCCTGACTTCTGTCTCTGGGTTTTACAAATAACTCTGGGAGCGCACTTGAAAGGAAGGGAAACAGGATGCCAAAACAATTCTTGTGTATCCACTGCCTGGTTGCTGGAAACCCCTAATTTTGTTCTACCCTATTTCTGTCTCTGAATTTATTGGGGTTATAGTGGCTGCTTCAGACCGGATTTTGGTCTTAGTTGTGGGAGGATACTAGGATTATGATAGTACACTTTCCACACACACCCACAGCGATCGTAGCCCAGGTTTAGCGTGGCCGAGACATTCACCAACTTAAAAATGCCCAAAGTGGGATGGGGTGGCGCTGAGAACTTTTACTCCATTGGTTAGGGCGTGCCCAGGAGTCATTCACACAAATTAGCTAGTGCCTGGCAAAAAGTGGCATCTCTAGGCATTCACTTCAGAACACTTTATTTTTTTATTTTTTATTCAGCGTAGATAGCAGACATGAGAATCATGGTATATAAAAAAGGAACAGACTTTCATAATACCCAAATTCATATTTCAGTAGACAATAAATAAATATAAATTCACATGCTATTTCACATACAATATAACCAGCATTCTAAATACCTCAACACAGAAAAGAAAAATGCTGCAGACTGACCTCGGGTCAACCATTAAAAAAAGCAGTCACGTTGTGGATTAAAACCACATATTTTTCTTTACACAAAGAGTAGCTTGCTTTACACATTTTCATCTAAGCGTGAAACCAGGCATAGCCCTCCCAATTTGCCCTGAATCTATGAAGCGCCCCTATCCTTTTTGCATATGCCTCTTCGAATTGGGAGGTCCGGTCTAACTTGGGGAGCCACTGTCCCATTGTAGGCACCTTCTGAGATCTCCAGTTTTGCAACACCAGGGATCTGGCTACTGCTATAGCTGCAAAAACAAAATATTGCCTATATTTTGGCAGCTGACTAACTGCGTGAGAAAAGCCAAATAGGGCCAGCGATGATGAGTGTAAAATATCCATAGACATACAATCACTAATAAACCTAAACACCTCCTCTTAGAAATGTTGTAGTCTAGGACAAGTAAAGAATATGTGTGTCCAATCGCCTGCCCCCGCCAGATTACATCTGAAACATTCGTTCGGAAGTGATGGAAACCATATATGAGGTCTGAGGGGGGTATGATACACCAACCACCTCGAAAGGAAGGACATTCTCTTGAAATTAGTCGCCCTCAATGCCTTATTCCCAAATTCACACCCTCGTTGCCATTCCTTAATGTTAAACCAGCAATTAGTTTCCCGAACAATTTTTGAAAGCACACTTTCTGAACATGAGGAAGAACAGAAGAGGACTGGACCTGCTGTCTGTGACCTGAGAGGAGCCCTGCTCTCTTTTGTACCCAAGACAAGGAAGTGGACTCAAAGGGTCATAAGGCTGACCTTCTGTTCAACCCGCAAGGATACGACATGCTACAAGAGGCCTTCCTGCAACTGCCAAGCTGACTAGTAACATCTGGACCTGGACTGGACCTTGCTGTTGACCTCTGTCTGACACCCTGTGAGTCTCTAAGTGCCTAAGTTAGACGTTTACTCCTGAGGTGGGTTAAGGACTAAAGTCAGAAGGTAAAATTGCTGACCAGGATGAACTTGGTTGATATATCCAACCCACGCTCCATCACGGTCAGCATTAAATTGTGCCTAAGTCCTGTCTACTATGACCATTGACTATCATTGGCGCTTTGTGATTTTTGGAGCTATTCCTACTTAAAACTTTACAAGTTCATCTTTCTTGTTCCTTTTATTGGATTTTTTTCATTTTGGTGTAATTTTATTTATTAAAATGTACTCTTTTTTTCTAATTCAGTTTGGGATTTTAATTGTTTTGAGTTTTGACTTTATTACTGTTTTGGTAGCGCATAAACACTTTACACGTCCTAAGTTAAGCCTGGGTGCTCTGTGCCATAGCTACCAGAGGGGCTGAGCTCAGCTTAATTTAGTGACTTTGAGGGTTCACCCTGACAATGGTTGTGATTATTCCTTGAGGTGGGTAGTCACCGACCCCAACCAATAATCCAGCTCTTCAAAAAAAGAGAAAAGAGAGAATATTCTGAATTTAAAATTACCAGTTTGGGCTTCCAGTTGGGTTGGAGGACTTTTTGGTATAGAGAGAAGCTACTAAAAGTGGGCTACATTTGGTTTAGTCAATTCTACAATTTGCATTTAGGATGGGACGATCACATGCAAGGGCAGGTAGGTATGGCAGTAAATATGTTACCACACATCTCTTCCATTCACCTTGGACCTAATTGAAAGTGTGAAGTTTGAGGAATAGCCAAACAAATCATCCCCTCCTGCAAAAACAATGCTGGCTCTGGGCACGGAACAGGGGTTTAGAAGCAAAAAATGTCTGCAGGCACCATTACTCAACTTCATTAGCACGAGAAATTACAGAAAAAGAAGAGAAAGAAGATACCTGTACCTGGGGCTTTTCACTACAGCCCTAGAATCTGTAGTCTGATGCGCAAACTATTCGTTGTCTCCTCTGCCTCCTGATAGAGACGCTGGCAGACATGAGTGGAAAACTGAAGGGTTTGGCTAGCATGGCTGAGCTCCCTTACTACGCATACACACAGCAACAGTAGTGGTGGAAAGAGAAGAGGGGCTAAAGCCAAGGATACTGACACACTAGTAACAATGATCGTTAAAATCTGCACCATTTTACAGACGAGTAAATTCCCTTTGGCTGAAATTAAAGTTGAGAACGTTGTTCAGTGTCGCTTATAGAGGACGTTTCTATCATCCAATCAACCAAAAAAATGGCAAGTGTCAAGCTACAGAGGCTAATGAGAGGACACTAGGATTATGATAGTACACTTTCCACACACACCCACAGCGATCATAGCCCAGGTTTAGCGTGGCTGAGACATTCACCATCAAAAAAATGCCCAAAGTGGGATGGGGTGGCGCTGAGCACTTTTACTCCATTGGGTAGGGCGTGCCCAGGAGTCATTCACACAAACTAGCTAGTGCCAGGCATAAAAGTGGCATCTCTAGGCATTCACTTCAGAACACTTTCTGGACGTGAGGAATAACAGAAGAGGCCTGGACCTGCTGTCTGTGACCTAAGAGGAGCCCTGCTCTCTTTTGTATCCAAGACAAGGAAGTGAACTCAAAGGGTCATAAGGCAGACACTCTGGGGGGGCGTGGCTAAGTCAGCCAAGATGGCAGACGTGCTCGAGTAGAGCTCCAGCCGCCGGCCTACATAATCATTAACCATCCTGGTTGGTGGGGCCCAGCAACGTGGCAAAGCGGCGGCCATATATCGACGGCTACCTGACAGATGCCGGGGAGCTGTTGCAGATAGGGGTGAGGCGCCACAAAGAAACGAAAACGGCGCCTGAGAGTCGCGGCTGATCCTTCCCAAAATGCGGCCCCTTAGGCAAGCGGCGGGCTGCCGGAAGATTGGAGAGCTGAGCTGCGCTCCACCCGCAGATCAAGAGCAGGTGTGAAGCGCCGGCTCGGAGTGGAGCGGGGGCTCGCCCTGCACTGGGCTCGAGCCAAGCCATCAGCAGCAACCAGGTGAGGAGCGATCTGGAGTCTCGAACCACGCGGCGTTGGCAGCCAGGGGCACACCGCGACGAAATCGGGCTTGCGCAGGCCTGACAGCAAGACAGAGGGGGCAGCTGGGCCCACCGGATGAGGGCTGTCCGGGAGGAGCTTCCCCGCCATCCAAAGCCTGGTGACTAGCCTTGAACACAGCGAGGAGCTAAAGACAACGGCATACTCCGCATGGAAGGGGGGGAAGGAAAATCAAGGCGACATCCCTCCGGCCCACAGAAGCCGATCGGAAGCACTGTGACTGCTCAGGGCGCAGCATACCGATTGTTGTCATCGGGGAGGGGGCGCGACCCCTCGGCTGGTGCCCCCCTGGCTTACTCGGCGCAACCCACAGTCATCCGAGGGTGGGGGCGAACGGAGAAGACCCAGAAGGCCAACTAATGCCTGGCGGTCGACCCTTGGGCACAACGGGGGTGGGGGAGGCACCGGCAAATATTAGGCGGGGAAGGCCCGGAGAGAGGGGACCCCCCCCAAGCACCACAGCCAACCCAGAACTCTGCACCCCGACCGATCCCATTAGGGTGAGAGCGCAGACCTGGCGGAAGTCCCTGCCACACCGGACATCCACTAGAGAGCTATCCGAGGAGGGGGCGAATGGAGAGGCCCCGGTCGACAGTCGAGAACTGCCCGGGAGGGAACGCCCGCCACCTGGCACCCAGAGACACGGGGGCTGGGGATACTGCCAAATTCCACGTGGGGAAGAAAGGACCAAGAGGACCCCCCCAGTCTACGGGAGCCGACCGAAAGTATTGGGAGCTACCCAGGAGAGAACACCTAGCACCCAGTGACTGACCCTGGGGTGCGGCGTGGGGTCGGGGACGCCAGCAAATTCAACACAGAGTGTGAGAAATCCCTCCTGAAGCACCACAACTGAACCTAGCGCTCTTCACATAGACTGATCCCAGCGGGGTGAGAGCGCGGCCCCCGGCTAGAGCCCTCGACGCACCCGGCATCCCCCAGAGAGCCACCCAGTGGTGGGAACAGACGGAGAAACCCCAGGCAACAGCCGAGCACTGCCCAGGAGCGACCATCCACTACCTAACACACCCAGGGCATGGCACTCGTGCACAGGGAAGAACCGGGGATACCAGCAAGCTCTAAGGGGGAGAGGAAAGGAACACGGGGAACCCCCACAGTTTACAGGAGCCAATCCAGAGCCTGTTCAGTACAAAACAAAGCACAGAGGATTCCTCTAGTGGGGGGAAAAACACCCAGCCAGATCGCAAGATCATCAAGCACAGTGGAATTGCAGAGCGGGGGATCGAGCGGGCGCTGCGAAGAACCAGACATAGCAGCCTGTTCACACACCCTAGAGACAATAGAAGCAAGAGCCCCAGCCTCCCACTGCCGCCTAGAGATTGGCATATCACCGGGTGACAGGGAGACCCCAACGGCCCACCACGAGACAAAGGCAGCAACACATTAATAGCTGCAGAAGATCACAGACACCAAGCCACTCCAAGACATACACAAGAAGGCGAGCCTGTTACACGGATGAACAGGTCATGGGACACCAACGCCCTGCCACTCGATCGCAGACTCCAGCCCCGGAACGTCACTTGCTCCCGCTGGGCCCAGATCAACCCCAAGCGGCCGCAACAGCCACTCCACAGTCGATGTCCGATAAATTAGACAAAGTACTAGCTGCCATTGAACACTCTCGAATCACAATGGAGGATAGGTTCGGGACCCTGTCCTCAGATCTCGGTTTGCTGCGAGATGACCATCAAAAGCTGGCCGACAAAGTGGCGGACGGAGAAAGAGCCCTTGCCACCCTTTAGCCATTAGCTAAATCACAGCAGGACAGCTTACGGAATCTTCAAACCCGCATAACCAGAATGGAGGAGAGAGCGTATGACTTAGAAGGGCGATCTCGCTGCAGTAATATCCGGATGATCAATCTACCGTAAGGGGCAGAAAAGGGGCCAACCCGGTAAAGTATATTGAAGTATGGTTCAAATCATTTACCCCAGACTCCGAACTCACGCCCTTTTTCTCAGTGGAGAGGGCCCACAGAGTTCCTGCCCGGCGACCCCCTCAAGGAACACCCCCACGGGCGCTACTTCTGAAGCTGCTCCACTTTCGAGACAGGGACGCTGTGCTGAAAGCAGCCAGACAACATGGGCAACTTCAAGTGGAAGATAAACAGGTGATGATCATACATGATGGAGACACACGGTTCTTCACAGACCCTAATGCAGTGTTTGACTGGGAGGAACTCTTTGCCCAAGACAGCACACACCGGGAAGCAGCCCACAGCCTGAAGGAATCACGAGACCGGCGCCTATGAGGGAAAAGAGGCCCTTGGCGACAAGTACTGAAAGGTCCGAGCCCTATCACAGGTCCCCCCAACCTTGAGGAAAAAATAGCGGAACGTAGAAGAGCTCTTCAAGCAGCGGCAAACCTGGATCTGGCCACGGCGAACTCGGACAGAGAGGATGGTCCACACCGCTTCTCATCCGAGGACAATTCCAGAGACACAAGCATATCCCGAGCGGACTCGATGACTCCACCCCTAGTAACCCCCCAAACAGCAGACACGCTAATTTGAAAGGAGATGACATTCAGTACCACAATTCCTTCCCTTCGTGACGAAACCCCTACTTAACTCATGCCCAAGACAACATGCTGAAGCCATGCTATCGCCCACCACCACATGCATTTCTTCAAGGGCACACTAGACCCCACCGCCAACACATTTGAGAGTGTAGGCCACAGTAGGCAACAGACATAGAACCCCGAACACATAACCACCCACAATACATTAGAACGTTCGCTACATTCGCAGTTTGGACGTATCGCCTGTTGTGATAGGTCCGCAATGTTGGAACCCGGTTCCTCAACAACGGTTGAACCATCTCCCAGTTACCCATGATTCCCACGAACACACTTCTACCCAGGGCGGGCGCCTTCACTTGAAAGAATCACATGCAGAGGGGCCAGGAGCAGGGCTAGGGCAGAATGCCCCCCACTCACCGCCACCCCCAAGAGCACGCTGAATTATGCCAATGGATGCAGACATTAGTCTTATGTCCCTAAATGTCAGAGGAATGCACACAGCACGGAAGCGATACGCGGTTTACTTTTATGCCAAGCGTCAGAAAGCACAGATAATCCTGTTACAAGAAACACATCTCACAAAGACTGAATTAGACCGGCTGCAGAGACGCTGGCGCGGCACCTTCTGTGCTACCACATACGCCGCGTTTGACCGCGGAACGTTAATTTGGCTCAGACCAGGGGTCCCATTCAAGGAAATTCGCAGGGTGGTAGACCGGGAGAGAGGATATGCACTTCTGGAAGGGTTCCTAGATGGGCAGCCCCTACTATTGGGCAGCATCTACGCCCCAAATGGTGACCAGGAGAAGTTCTGGGACTCATTACCGGCAGTCCTGACGCAATTCACGACATCGCCATGGGCACTGGGAGGCGATTACAACTGTGTGTTGGACTTGTCCTTAGACCGGTCGCACCCCTCAAGCACCGGTTCTTCTGCCCAGGCACAAATGGAGCGGTTCCAGTCGTGGACGGAACACTGGTCCCTAAAAGATGCCTGGAGGAGCCGGAACCCAACCTCCAGACTATACTCCTTTCACTCAATACCTCACAATCTACGGGTGCGTCTCGACCGGGTCCTATGCTCGCTGGAGATACTCCCTATGACCCAACAAGCTGACTACTTAGGAAGAGTAGTTTCTGATCATGATGCGCATCTTTTAACCCTTAGGTGGCGGCCGCCCCTCATGCCGTTACCTGCCTGGAAATTTCAGCGAGAATGCCTGGAAGACCCAGTATTTCGTTGCGATCAAGAAGACAGTATCACAGAATACTTCAGTAACAACATCAACATGGCGTCCACCAGGACGTAGGAATGGTACGCTTTCAACGTGGTCACTCGGGGGGCCTGTATTAGGCAAATAGCGGGAGTCCGCAGGGCACTAGACCGAAGCCTGCAAAAAGTAGAGATTGAGTTGGCGCCCGTGACTAAGGCAGCGGACTCGGTGACTCCAACCCAGGTCGCAGAGGCCAAGATGGCGTACGAGGAGGGCCTAGCAGACCTGCGGAGATATAACTTCAAATTATATGCAGCCAAAAAATATAGAGAGGGGGACAGGTCAAGAGCACTCCTTGCCTCGCTGGCCCGCCAGGCCCAGGACGCACGACCAATTACGGAAATCAATGACCTTGCTGGTGGAGTTGCCACCTCCCAGACAGATATCTTGCGATTCTTCCATGACCACTACGCAAAGATATACCAGAACCCTACACAGAATTGTCAGGGGCTCACTGATCGCTTCCTAGCATCTCTCACCATACCCCAGATCCCGAGCGCAGATAAGGCCCTCCTCAAGACTGCAATCACACCTCTGGATGTGAAACAAGCAATCCAGGCCCTGGCCTGAACGAAGCCCCCGGGATGGACGGCTTACCCCTAGAATAGTATAGCACTTTCGCCACATCATTGGCACCAAAACTATCCGCCATGTATGCAGCAGCCTTGGAAGAGGGGGAGCTGCCTGGTTCGCTACGGGAATCTTTCATAGTCTTGATCCCGAAGCCTGACCGAGACCCAATGCAGATGGCCTCATATAGGCCAATCGCACTGCTATCCGCAAGATCCTGGGCAAGATACTGGCAAACCGGTTAGGCCCAATGCTCCCACCACTCATACATCCAGATCAGAATAGATTTGTGCCAGACAGAAGTAAGTCCCAGAATATTCACAGGCTGTTTCAGGTTCAGGATCAGGCCCGGGGCCGCTACCCCAGGGCGGCTTGCCTGGTCCTGGACCTGAAAAAGGCATTTGGACCCTGACCTGGCTGTACCTCTTCGAAGTGCTGCTGGCGGATGGGGCTGGGGCCCGTCTTCAGGGCACATGTAAAACTATTACACATGAAACCCACGTCCAAGGTGGGCAGACACATCTCCCCGCCCTTTCGGATAGAGAGGGGCACCCGACAGTGGTGTCCTCTCTCCCCCCTCTTGTTCGCCATGGAATTGGAGCCTCTCGCGATCCGGTTGCATTGGGAAGGAGAAGCCTAGGGCATTCCAATTGCGGGCACCACACATATTGTGTCCCTATATGCGGATGATTTGCTACTATACGTGCAAGATATCGCAGCTGATCTCAGCCCCATATGGAACATACTCTCTGACTTTGCGGCTGCAGCAGGACATAGTCAATTGGGCAAAATCCACTATATATCCCCTGAGTCCAGATTCTCCCCCACAAGAGATAAGAGTTGGGAGTTCATGCATTGCCTGGAGCAACAGCGCTCCACAATACCTTGGCGTTAGACTCCATCATACCCCCGCGGACCTATTTGAGGGCAATAATCATAGAGCTCTGACGGGAGCCAAACTCGAGTGAACTTCTGGAAGACTCTGCCACTAGCTCCCATAGGTAGAATAGCCTTGGCCAAAATGATCTTAGTGCCGTAATTCCTCTACTACTTTGCCAATACCCCTGTTATTCCCCCACGCTCCTACTTTCAAGAACTAGACACCCTGTTAAGCTCCCTTATATGGGGCAACGGGCGCCAGGGAGTGGCCCTCACAAAATTGCAACTCCCGGTAGATGGGGGATTGGGAGCGCCATCCTTTGAGGCCTATTTTTTTGCGGCACAACTCCAGTGGCTGTCCCGCTGGATGGCGGGCGTCACCTGGCGGAGAGAGACCGCCTCGGGGGGAGGACCTGTCCTAGTACAGGCCCTGTGCCGCCTGCTCTTATCTGGCACTCACCCAACGTCGACGCATTCCGTGCAGGTGAGGGTGGCACAAACATGTATGTTACGACTTCACCGTATTTCCGGTAGGACTCCCCTATATACCCCCTTATTCCCGCTGGCCGGCCTGCCCAGAAGCAAAGGATTTTACTCCACTCGGACAATGCAAGTTTGGACGAGTCACTCAGTCCTGGAGGTGAGATCACTATTTGCGGAGGGTCAGCTGCTACCATTTGATCAGCTCTCAGACTAGACAGGCCTCCCGCAGTTCTTACTACACAGACAAATAGTCCTCAGCAGCCGCCGCATTTGGTATCTTTCTGAGGGGGAACCAGCAACACACCCAGTACTCCTCACAATTCTTCACCTGGGCCTGGGGCGACACTTAATTACGTGGCTTTACAAAGCAATCCGAGACCTCACAGCTACCACACTTGCCCCGCTGCGACAAAAGAGAGACGTCCCCCACAAAATGCATGCTCATAAACTGCAGAGCAGCCACCAAGCATGCCACAGAACTAGCAGAATCCATCCTCACTCACGACATAGACATAGCATTCATCACCGAAACCTGGCTTAACGATGCCTCCTTACCACTCCTGGACACTCTCGTCCCCCCAGGCTTTATAATCACCAACAAAAATAGAAAAGACCAAAGAGGAGGAGGCATAGCAATCATCCACAGAGACAATATTTCCGTGACGGAAACAGACTCCTTCAGCTACAACACCTTTGAATGCCTAACCGTCAATATCAGCACTAGCAACAACAAAACACTAACCTGCCACCTTATCTACCACCCCCCAGGCAACTCCGCCACTTTCACTGAATTCCTGTCTGACCTGATTGCCCACTGCTCACTACGAGATGTGAATAACTTAATTCTGGGCGACCTCAACCTACACTGGAATGAAGAAAACAACCCGCTAATCCAGAACCTGAATGAGCTGCTACACAACAACAACCTTCCCAACACTGCACTGAGGAAACCCACAAAAATGCCATTATCGCCAAATGCGACACAGTTACGATAAACCACACCCTGCCCGTGGACTGGTCAGACCACCACTTATTCCTCTTCCACCTCACTCAACCAATCACTTTACAACCCCTCACCCAAGAACAGCCCAAATGGACCAGAAACCTCACTCAGATCAACATGACTGACCTGGAGGAAAAGGTCAACTCTCTCCTCACTACCTCTGCAGATGATCTATCCACGACAGAACTCACGACCCACTACAACACAACCTTGACATCCATTCTAGACAAAATAGCCCCCCTGAAACTAAAAAAAACCAGGAACATCCCATCCAGATCCTGGTTCAATACGGACATCAACAACGAAAGGAGACAACTTAGAGCCACAGAAAGACTATGGAGAAGCAACCCCTCCTCAAGCCTACTCGAACAACTCAAAGCAGCTCTAAGAAAATACAAAAAACACATCTGCAGAGAAAAATCCAACTTTTTCTGCTCAGCCATGGACAATGCAAAAAACAGGCCCAATGAACTGTTTAAAAACATCAAGCAACAAACCTCCAAGGCCCCCGTACCCTCTATGCAGGCCTCCAAGGAATTATGCGAAAACTTCGCCATCTTCTTCGAAGAAAAAATCACCAAGATTGAGCTCTCACTAGACATCAGCACCAACCCCGCCTGTAAAAGCCTGCCCCCAGCTACAATAGAAAGCACATGCTTGCACCCCATGAAAACATGGAAGTCCTTCAATCCCATCCCGGAAGCCGAGATCCTCAAGCTAATCTCCACCTCCAAACCCGCCTCCCACGTCCTTGACCCTATTCCCACCCAATTGACCAAAAAACTCAAATTCTCCATAGCCCCTTTCTGGTGCCGAATCATTAACAGCTCCCTGAGAACCGGCATCATACCTGAATGCCTCAAAGTCGGCCAAGTAACGCCACTACTAAAAAAAAACAGGCCTTGACTGCATGGACCTGAATAACTTCAGAGCCGTCTCCAATCTCCTCCTCCTATCAAAAATCCTCGAAAAATGCGTCCTCTCACAATTGACTCAGCACATGGACAACATCAACCTTCTTGATCCCCACCAATCGGGATTCAGAAAAGGCTATAGCACCGAGACTGCGATCCTCAGCATCACAGACGATATCCACAAATCCATCGATACCGATAAATGCTGCCTACTCATTCTCCTCGACCTATCGGCAGCCTTTGACACGGTTGATCACCAACTTCTCATCAAGGCCCTACAAGAAAAGGTAGGTGCCGATGAGGTGGTCCTACGCTGGTTCTCCTCCTTCTTACATAACCGTTCGCAAAGGATAAAAAAATCAAAAACTTTACCTCCGACTTTCACCCTGTCAGCAGGGGTGTACCCCAAGGCTCAGTGCTCTCACCACAACTGTTCAACATATACATGGAACCCCTCACCACCATACTTAAAAATGCTAAAATCCCCTTCCACCTTTATGCCGATGACACTCAGATCTATCTAGAAACCTCCTCCCTAGACGACATCCTCAGACTAAATGACACTCTAAAAGAAATACATCATTGGCTGTCCCAAAATCACCTAAAACTCAATCAAGACAAAACAGAGATCCTCCTCATCTCCAACAAAGAAGAGAACCCTCAAATTGCAGAATGGCTTAAAGCTATGGACGCCCTCAACGGTAATCTCACTCTGGCTAACTCCGTAAAATCACTAGGAATCACTCTAGACCCAAAACTTGACATGACCAACCACATCAAAAACTCCGCAAAGAGTGCCTTCCTCAACATGAAGCTTCTCAACAAAATTAAACCATTCATCCCTACCAAGGACCTCAAACAAGCCACCCAATCACTGGTGCTATCCAGACTCGACTATGGTAATGCAACCTTAACTGGCACCACTAAATCCCACCTAGCTCCCCTCAAAACAACCCTCAATGCAGCAGCCAGAATGGTCACTGGAATCAGGAAATACGATCACATTTCACCAGCACTAAGGGAACTAAAATGGCTCCCAGTTGAACAACGTGCCAATTTCAGAACTGCTTGCCTCACGCACAAAGCCCTACACACAGGAAAACCGGACTATCTGGCCGCCAAACTCAAGAGGGCCGGTCAGACAAGAAACCTCAGGAGCTCCAACACCCTTCTTCTCATCCCTATGAAAACACGCAAACAAAAAACTGTTGCTAAGTCCTTCGCTGGAAACATGCCCAAAATCTGGAACTCCATCCCAGCAGATATCAGAACCATCCCGTCCTTCACAAAATTCAAAAAACACCTAAAAGCCCTCTTCCTCAACCGCTACCTCCCGAATGGATAGCCGCCGCCTTTACGCTAACCCTGACTCCGCTACTCTTTGACTTTGTATCACAAAGATCCATCTCAGCTCACTCCAAGACAATTGTGCATAAAATGAGGTTGCCTCATGACTCACGTACTACCTCAATAATGCATACAACGAGGCTACCTCAGGACTCAAGTACTACCTCAAGAATGCACTGCACTCTTGGACTTCCGAACCTTTATGCATAAGACTGCTCTACTATATAACTCTTGCGAAACACTGTTGTAAAGCGCTCCGATACCCCCGGGTCCGGCCAGCGCTATATAAAAACTCCTTAAATAAAAAAAATAATTAAAAAAATTTAAAAAAAATGGGAGGAGGAGATAGGACGCCCATTACATGACAAGGAGTGGGAGCGCGTCCTGGAATACCCAAAAAAGGTGTCCCGGAATGCCCAGTTTAAAAATATACAGTTCTCCATACTACATCGCGCCTATCTCACTCCGGTGCGGCTCCAACGCTTTTACCCAGGCACATGAATTGTATGCCCAAGATGTCAATCCCCAGATGCGACATTCAAACACATGTTTTGGCTATGCCCCACAATACAGCCCTATTGGAATACAATACACGAGACGCTGCAGGAACTAACAGGTCTTACTGACATTAATACTTGGGAAGCCAGCGGGATAGGGGTCTTCCGCAGATGTAAAACCCTCATAGTTCAAACACGTTTCGCCTCCCTAGCCCTCCTGTTGGCGAAAAGAGAGTGATTACAATGCACTGGAGAACCCTGGAGGGGTCCCCATTGGTGGCCTGGATGGGAACAGTTGGAAAGTGGGGCTCGGCAGAGGAAGACGCAATCAGGCGGGAGGAGGCACAGGAAACATATCTCTACAGAATGGGCTAGAATACAGCACCAATTCTGCCACCATACAGTCAACACTCAACAACCACCACTACTAACATCTGCACCAGAAAGCCCGAGTCTGGATACACAACGCAAGCCCCCCAAACACTCATGCGGACACAGTCACTTCCTGACTACATCAAGCTACATGACCTTTCAGCGCCCCCGAGTGCATAGAGACCTACGTAATGTGCCCAAGCTCAATTGAACCACGCTCTTGGAGAACCCCGTTTTCCCGCCCCCCTCATAATGGTATGTAACTACATATTCGCTCCCTATTTTTTGACGCCCACAGGAGTGGTTCTAGTCCGTCCAGGCCCGTTCACTCCAGGTTCTCATCCCCAGTTAGCCACGCACGCCGGTAGTTCGAGGGACCGGACGCTTTTTCAAAAGAATAGTTCCTTACCAAAAATGCATTACGGTCCACTACGATACTGTACGACTGTAACAGGGTGTTCAGTAGCCAAACCTGTTACCACTTTGTATTTCCTCACCCTTGATAGGTCAATGGAAATGTAATGTACAATTGTATCGCTCAGGCCAACTGTTATATCTGCATCCATATAAAGCAATATGAAAAAGCTAATAAAATGTTTTAAAAAATAAAATAAGGCAGATACTCTGTTCAACCCTCAGGGATACGACATGCTACAAGAGGCCTTCCTGCAACTTCCAAGCTGACTAGTGACATCTGGACCTGGGCTGGACCCTGCTGTTGACCTCTGTCTGACACCCTGTGAGTCTCTAAGTGCCTAAGTTAGAAGTTTACTCTTGAGGTGGGTAAAGGACTAAAGTAAGAAGGTAAAATCGCTGACCAGGATGAACTTGGTTGGTATATCCAACCCACGCTCCATCACAGTCAGCATTAAATTGTGCCTAAGTCCTGTCTACCGTGACCATTGACTATCATTGGCGCTTCGTGATTTTTGGAACTATCCCTACTTAAAACTTTACAAATTCATATTTCTTGTTCCCTTTATTGGATTTTTTTCCTTTTGGTGTAATTTTATTTATTAAAATGTACTCTATTTAATTCAGTTTGGATTTTAATTGCTTTGAGTTTTGACTTTATTACTGTTTTGGTAGCGCATAAACACTTTACACGCCCTAAGTTAAGCTTGGGTGCTGTGCCATAGCTACCAGAGGGGCTGAGCTTAATTTAGTGACTTTGAGGGTTCACCCTGACAGTGGTTGTGATTATTCCTTGAGGTGGGTAGTCACCGTCCCCAAACAATAATCCAGCTCTTCAAAAAAAGAGAAAAGAGAGAATATTCAAACTTTAAAATTACCAGTTTGGTCTTCCAGTTGGGTTGGAGGACTTTTTGGTATAGAGAGAAGCTACTAAAAGTGGGCTACATTTGGTTAAGTCAATCCTACAATATGCATTTAAGATGGGACGATCACATTCAAGGGCAAGTAGGTATGGCAGTAAATTTGGTACCACACATCTCTTCCATTCACCTTGGACCTAATTGAACGTGTGAAGTTTAAGGAATAGCCAAACCAATCCTCCCCTCCTGCAAAAACAATGCTGGCTCTGGGCACGGAACAGGGGTTCAGAAGCAAAAATGTCTGCAGGCACCATTACTCAACTTCATTAGCTCGAGAAATGACAGAAAAAGAAGACAAAGAAGCTACCTGTACCTGGGGCTTTTCACTACAGCCCTAGAATCTGTAGTCTGATGCGCAAACTATTCGTTGTCTCCTCTGCCTCCTGATAGAGACGCTGGCAGACATGAGTGGAAAACTGGAGGGTTTGGCTAGCATGGCTGAGCTTTCTTACTGCGCATACACACCAATGCTACCCAGCAACCAGTGCTTTAAATGGGCCGGTACTCACCGGTACTGAGGACCGGCACTTCCAAATTTTCTAGCCGTCAGTACCGGCACTTTTCTTTAGTCAGGGAGAGTACCGGTACCCTGATTGATGGCACAGCAGGAACATGGTAGCCATGAAGTAGCCTTTTGCAGAGAAGCTGCTAGATTAGCAGCTCCCATTTGAATTTCCTCAGACTGCTGGGGTTGGGGAGGGCTTGCGTCACGCTGTGATTAACAGGACAGGGTCTAGGCAGACCCTGCACTGTTGATTAGGCGTCAACGACCATTCAGTTGAAAGCGCTTTAGCCTCCCCCCACTTGCTGGTCAGTAATCCTGTCCCATTTAGGGTATTGCACTGGCCGTACTAAAGCAAGTGGCAGGGAAACACAATCCTACACCTTTGCCAAAGCCGGTTTTCTTTTTTTGTTTTGCAGCACAGGAGCTGCTTCCCTTTGTGTACCCATCCAACACTAATCGCTGAATTTACATGATAACAACGACATATCAATGGGTAATGGGTTCATGAGTGTGAAGGTACCCTGCCCAAAGAGCAATGAATAGCAGGGACTACTGCAGCACTCCAGGAACTGGATCTGGTTGGGGGAAAAACGAGCTAAACATAGAAGAAAGGAGGAGGGAGGAATGTAAAAAAGTGAGGTGACAGCTGAAGTTAGGATTGCCACTTTTTTTCAGATAAAAATACCAGATATTTGTTCAGTTCTGAAGTGGGTGCTTAGAAATTGTATTTTAACACAAATCTGTGTAAAGTAAAAATCTGCTGTATTTCTTGTAGTAATTGGTTTAACTATTGGTGAACCACATGTGATTTCAATCGAATCACCTCCTTTAATGTTTGGAAGCAGTCTGATCAGGGGAAATTAAATAACCTTTAGCCTGAAATTTAGTTTAAAACGCTGCCTTGCAGAATTTACAGGGCCCCGACGGCGCATACACACACACACACACATACACACACACACACACACACACACACACACACACACACACACACACACACACACACACACACACTCACTCACACTCACACTCACACACACACTCACTCTCACACACTCTTACACACTCTCACACACTCACACACACTCACACACTCTCTCTCTCCCTCTCTCTCTCTCTCACAGCTTGGAAATACTTTTGTACTTTTGAAGTGCTTAAATGATTTATGCTTTTATTTACTGGAAAAAATATAAATCCTGATTTAGCAAGTTTTTTTTTTTTTGCAAGCCTATATTAAAAAATACAGCCCTCAACAGTAAGCTTGCGCTATCAACAAAAATAATTAAATATAGCACAGCAAAATACTGGCCAGGTGGCAAATTTAGGGTATGGGTACATCATGGAGGGGAGAAGAGGAGGCAAGTGGGGGAAAAAACAGTGACAAAATATTAGAGATTTGTGGAGAGAGTAAGAGGGAGGTGGGAGTAAGAAGGGTAGAACCAGGGAGAGAAGGTTAAAGGCTGGGCAGAAATGAGAGGTGAATCGAGAACCGAGAGGAGATGTGGATGTAAAGATACTGAACCAGCAAGAGACAGGAAGAGCCTGGCCATAGGGAAAAGGGCAGAGGCAGTGCTTTAAATGGGCCAGTACTCACAGGTACTGAGTACCGGCACTTCTTATATTTATCACTGTTAGTACCAGCACTTCACTACTGCCTAGGAGAGTACCAGTACTCATGAAAGGTAGGCTCATTGGCTGCTGGTGCTGGTGAGCACTAGGCTGTCCGAGAAAATGCTGTCTCTGACAGCCTAAGGCACTTCTGTAGTCCTGAGCTCAGCCACTGCTGACTATTCAACACAGGCTCTTTTGCATGTGTGGAATGCGTTTGTGTACATGTCTGCTTGTTTCTTTCTGTGTGTGTGCACGCTTGAGAATATATAGCATTGTGCCAAACAACAACAAATAATGGTATGACATTAAGTAGTTGCAAATATTACAAAACAAGGAAAAGTTAACATATTATCCTGTTTGGCTTTCATTTTGTGTAATGATTTAACCTGTTTGTTTACATAAATGCATTTCTGTTGTGTTTTGATATGTGCTGCAAGTGGTATAGAAGTTATTATGTATCATCCTGTCTTGCCCTAAGCTCCGCCGATAGCCCCGCCCACTTGCCACACCTCTAGCTCATTTTAATGAGTACCTGCACTTATTTTTTCCCATTTAAAGCACTGACAGCAACAGTAGTGGTGGAAAGAGAAGAGGGGCTAAAGCCAAGGATACTGACACACTAGGAACAATTCGGTCAATGAGGTTTCAGGACTGAACGAATCCGAACTCCAGTGCAATAGCCACTTGTGGGGGGATGATAAAGTTAAGTGAAAGTGAAGTGAAGAATGACTTCGGAGAAAGCGATAAGGCGAAGGACCTCGGCCTCATTGATTCAGGAAGGAAATGGCTACATTGCATTTTTGTTGCATATCTCTGCTTCCCAGGGAGCCTGCAGCTCGTTTGTCAATGTTTCCCCATGGATGACCGACCGTGTGAGCTGCGCGACCTTGTCCGATAAAACTTCTCCGATAGCTCCACGGTCTCTGAAATGTCACCTCACGTGGCCTGTAGGGGGAAGGGGAGGTTTCTTCTGGGCCTGTCCTGAAAAAAGGCCGAAGGAGCGGTCTTTGAAGCAGCGTGGCTTGAGCACATGGCATGTAACTGGCTCAGCCCCAGCCCTGCAGTACTTTGAGAGTGAAACCTAACTTGTGATTCCTGCCAGTGGAACTTGCCTGGCGCAAAATCTCCCCAAATGCCTTGTCTGGTATGATAGGATGCAGGTTCACCACAGTATTGGTGAGCTCTTTTGAATATAAATTAGGAAGAAATGCAAGTAGGACTCGTGTTCGATCTGCTTAGCAATTTGTGAGAGAAAACCAGTTTTATCAATTTTAAGACCACGCAATGCTATTAATTTCATTGCCAAATATCTGCTTCTCTTAGCCTTCGACACCCTGTCCTGGCACTACATGTTTGAGGTGCTGCAGGCCATGAAGTTTCGTCCGACGTTTATAGCAATGGCCAAATTAACGTGCACCAACCCCGCTGCCAGAGTGAAAACGAATGATTTATATATGATATGTCGCCCTATGTGCCTACCATTACTAATGTATGTACCTACTGTATCCCAAAGCCCAACAAAGAGATTAAAAAAAATCTCTGCTTCCGTTCTCCTCTTCACCACTCTGCACACACAATACTCCATCTGCTCAGTCACTGCTGTCGCTGACCCCTGCCACTTCTGCTCGCCAGACGCCAGTGGTAGCTGGTGATCTTTGAAAGTTGTGGGTTGTAATACTTGCTCCAAAATGCAGAAGGTGAGCCAGCCTTCTGCTAGGATGAAAGGGCCCCGGACTCTTTTGAAAAAAAATGTGGGGTGTAGAACTACTGCCCCAACCTTTAGAACCGGTTTGGGTGGTCTGTATGAAGAATCCTTCCTGGACTAGTCTCCAGTCACAGCCTTCTTTGTATAGTTATGTTTTCCACAGCAGTTAGCATTGGGGCTGACATGAAGCAGAAGCACCCAGCACCGGGGCACAATGAAGTGTGAGATCTCTGCACTTGGCTGTCATCGGCCTTTCTAAAGCAAAAATCTGGGACTGACGCAAGGGCAGGTCTCACCTGTAAATGTCCTCAACTTGAGAAACAGAAACTGCAGTTCCACCATTCACCACTAACATCTACCAAATGGCATTGCTCAGGAAAAACTTGTCAGCAGCCGCATGCTAACAAAGTCTTCATGGAGCTTCTAAAGACAGCCCTCCCACCATCTTCCTTACTTCAGTGCCTGGATCTCTGCCATCAAGCCACAGGAATGCAGGCAATACACTCTTTCTATCTGGGGGAGCTGTCCTCATCCTCCATCTGGTAACATGCTAAACCAGGGGCATCTTGGACTCACAAACACAGAGTCCTACTACCACAAATGTTTGGCAGGCTCACTATACATGCACATACACTCAGGATAACAGCGCAAGGTTCTGGGTTTCACATAACAGCAAAATTTTACACTATAGCAGCCAGTAGACCTCACTCTCACCAAAACAGATCAAAAGGCCTATGATAAAATCACAAAATACCCAGGTTATGGACAGTAGTCCTCTGTTCACTATGAGGGCATTCTTGGTGCACCCGTACACGTCATAGGACAGGCCCTGCCCTCCCAAAGGGAGGGACTGGCCTAGGCCTCTTTGCACACAGCACTAGATTAGTGTGATGCCAGGGTCAAAATAAAAATGTAGATACCAGATTAAAATGTACTTGGGCACTCTGGGCAAGGGAACATATCCATATATCATTCAGGAGACATTCTTATCCAAACAATAGGTTAAAGAAATCTCCAAGGATAAGTTATCACTTGGACCACTGAAATTATGTAACAAAGGAGGACAAAATGGTTGACTAAATTATGCAGCAAGAAATTGCAAATGATGTGGCATAATGTATCACATTCTGTGGCAATGTTATTTCACCAGTTTGTCAGTTTAACATACACTGTCTGGGCATGCGTTTTACCAGTTTAACACCTCATTACAGCAATTAGTAACTGAAAAGTAATCTGTTAACCTTAACAAATGGTCTGTCAAAGACTAATATGCAGCATTCATTGTTTACTAACAAATATGTAAATTATGCAACTGGGGGGATTATGTGGCAAGCACGGTAAATCCATAACTGCAGCCAATGCCACTGCTGGAACATTGCATAATTCCAATGTAATTATTGAGTGGGATGTTGCAAAACATTTCTCCTACAGACTTCCTGTAAATCTTGCAAATATTGTAGTTTACAAAGATTTCTTCATTTGGGTTTTCACATTTAAATCAGACCTTTCATACCCCTTTTCAGTTATTAGGAGACAAAAAATATTACCAGCCTCCATCTACTTTTAAAGTCGGGTGGAAAACAGTTTCACAGTTAACTTACGAGAAAACAGCATTTCCATTTCCAGCCCCAACTAGCATTCATGAGGAAATATTGCCAGTTTACAGGATAAAATCATGCCAGAATGTAAACGTTGGAAGAGATCTAGATGTAGTTCAATAGTCAGGTACTATGCACGACTGTACTTGCATAATAAAGACTTGTAATAAATGTTTTACAGCCTGTGCACTAAGTGCTTTCCAAAGGCTCCTTCAGGGATCAAGTGACTGAACCTAGCAGCTAGTAGAATGTGCAGTACTTGGGGGCTTTTTGAACTGGAAAAGGTCATTGATTTGTCTCAGGCGACAATGGCCCCCATTCCTCAATCTATCACCCCAGATGCAAATGGAAAGCCCTCCCATACCCTGCATGGGGTTGTTTGATCCTGGACATCTTGAAAGTGGGAGCTCCTTCAGACCACAAACAATGTGCAGATTTAATCCTTGGTATCTCAGAGGCGCTTAGGTCCTACCCCATTAGCTGCCTTCGGGGCAATTGAAAGGACAGTGAACTGGATTCTTACCTTTACAGGCAGCCAGCCAATTAGTGCTTTAATAAGTCTGAAAATGTGCAGTGGGGGTGGTCACTAAAATGGGCGTGGCCAAAGAAGCATAACTAGGAATTCTTTCCGGAGGTCTGGTCTATAAGTAAGGGTGCGGCTTAAAACATTAGAACTAGATTCTTATGTTTCACACAGTACACTACCTGACAAGTATATGGGTGCGTGTCTGTTGGTTTTCAGTTGTTTAATTCAGATATATAACACAACAACAAACCTACGCCTAATACAAGCCAGACCTATTAGCTTTACCAGTATTTGTAGGCAGTATCATATAAATGAGTAACAACAATGGTAATGCTGTCAATAATTAGAATTGAAAATGTTTAAATTCTAAATGTATGAGACTGAATGAAACATTAGGGCTGTTGGGGGGTTGTTTCCTGAGTGTCTCATTTGCCTCCCATTTTCCACTCCACACCACTTTCCTTTGTAATCTCCTAATCTGCTGGATTCTTATGTCACTTTTCTCCTCACTTATTTCTGAAATCTTTCATCTGCACAGGGCTTAATTTGAGCTGGTGGTAGCAGGTGGGGCCTACCGGCACTTGTCTCTGGGGACGGGCATTTCTTTTTCCTTGACCCAGGACCAGAGAGGGAAAACTCACAAGGATGAAAGAAGGAGGAAGAGAAAGACGGAAAAACTGTGACAAAGGGGGAAAGTGGGAGTTTGTAAGAGTAAAATGAGGGGCTGAGAGTGTCTGGTGGTGGATTAAATAGGCGTGATGTGGATTCAAGACCCCAGCCTTGGTATTCAGCACGCTGACATTCAATAGCGCGGGCCATGGGCATCTGAGCAAGACTTTGGATGCCAGCACTTATTCATTTACAAATTACCCTGCATCTGCATGACTCACACATGATCTCCTTCCACTTCATCAATGTCTTCATTCTGTCCTTCCGCATATTCTTCCATATGTCACTTCCCCTTCACCATTCTTTCTCTCACTCCACTTGTAAACCACAGCATTTTATTTCCTTTTGTGCTATCCATATTTAAACAGCTGTGTATACTTCACTCACATACTTCCAAATAAAATGGTGATTACAATTGCCACATACATGACCATCAGTCCTGTGTGCTCTGGAGAGAAGCATGGATTGGATTGCATGTAGTCTGAACACCTTCATGATCCATTGTAAGAAACTTGCACTCCCTTCTGCCTGAACTCCAGAGCTTTCAATCGTGCCCCTCATGAACACATCATCCACATCCTGTACTCACCCAGACACAAACAGGTGACTGTTTGCGGTATGCACTATACAAGAGCAAGAGGTTGCATGAAAATTAAGCATTTGCAGAGCCAAAAGATCTCACCTTTGGGCAGCACCATTTGGTGATGATGTACAGCATTGCAAGATGCTGTGAAGCATGATAAAAAAACGATGACGCAGCTACATCATTTTATAGGCACATGCATACCTAATGACAATTTCGCACCTACAATATCATGCGGTGCCATTTCTTCATTTATTGATCTGAAATGGATTAGTAAATTTAAAAAGACAAAAAAGAAGTAGCACAAAACTGCTTTTTTTCTTTTAGGCAGTGGTGCTAACAGCAATTATCTACCTAGTCCTCCCCGTTCAAAAAAATATATTTTTTTAAAAAATGCTTGGAGAAACGAGTAAAAACAGCACCCGAGGGAGAGCTACACAGGTCAGAGGGAGAACCACACCAGCATGAAAGCAATATGAAGCACAGGCGAGGGAGGGAGTTTGAATAGGGGAGAATCACATGAGGGAGAGAGCTGGAAAACACATGCACTCTTATGGAGTGCTTAAGCAAAAAAGAAGAAAATATGTCACTAAGCAGTGGAAGGATAGAAGCCAGCTAATCCGAGAAATGATATGGAGGATATGCTCCAGGGGAGGGACAAACATAAGATGGGCAAGCCGGGATAAAGAAAGCCATCAGTTAAGAAGCAAGCAGTTGAGAGTGAGAATAAAGCCAACCAAATGTAAGCAAAGGCGAGCTGTAAGCCCCTTGTAAGTTCTTGGTAAGCCCACAATAGGTCTGTTGCAACAAGACAGTTTGTGCTGTCTGGTAGGCTTGACTGAAAAACTACAGAAATACATCTGAAAAAAGCACATTCTCTTAGGGAACGCAAGATTAAGTAAAATGTGAAATGTAAACATGGACTGATGTGGATTACCTTAACAGTTTTTTCAATGATTGTTGAGAAATTGATTATTGCTTTTGTATGTAGAGCAGCCAGTAAACACTGATCTTGACTGACAGCTGGTGATGACTGGCCATGACTGGCAGCCAGTGAAGCTGGATCATGTCTGGTGCCAACAGATAAGGCAGGTTACTGCTGTGCTGTCAAACACACAAACGTTAATTGGAGGAACGGGTGGGAATGCTACCATGAGTGACTGCCAGCGGTTAGACAAACTACAAGCATTCCTCCCATCAACTTTTGTGCGTTTGATGTACCGCTCTAAGTGGAAAGGGTATGCCCAGACATGGGTCCTGTGCTCACTATGCCACTGGAGCCAAGCTATACCTGGCTGATGAGCCCAAACTGGTCCTAGGTTTTGTGTGTTCTGGTTCGATGAGGACCTGGCTTTTCGGGTTGGACTATTCCATGAGGAGCAGGGTCAAGACTGATTTGCACATGGCTGGGTCTAAACTGAGGTGGCATGGTGGGCAAAAGAACGATGGGTTGTAATGCTACCTCGAGCGATGGCCAGTTGTTATACAAATTGCAGGCATCCTCCTATCACCATTTGTGTGTATTGCTGTGCTGTGCCTTTGAGTGAAGCAACCATATGCAAGTTACTACTACTACATTCTAAAAGGGATCGCGCAGTAGGAACTGCTATGACACGCAATACACAAAGTACAGAGGGAGCACACACATTTATGTTTGTCTGGAGTGCACCTTCGTTCAAAGGTGATGGGTCATCACCTTCTGCAAACAAGCACGTTCTTTACTAGTCACGAGTAACACTGGTGACAACATATGTGCAACAACATTCTTTCACCTGTAAAGGGAAAAGGTCACATTTTTCTAAAATGGACATTGCCTCATTGGGCGTCATTACTGAAGTGCAGTTCATGTCAATCCCTTGCAAACACTGCTTACCTGTAGTGATGGGAATATCATGCAACTTGGCACATATTCCACTACGACCTTGCGTAGGGAGTAACCTGCACCTCTCTGAAGGCGATCACTGCATCGGGTGGATTTTGTAAGGGTAAAGAGAGTGGGCGGCCAAGCAGTGCAGGCTGGACTCATTCTGCGGTGGGGGCAGGCGCATTTGCATAAGCCTGGTCTTTCGTAGAACGCATTTCAAAGGGACATGTTGCAAAGTTCTAATGTTTAAGTAAAGTCGCCTTTTCCTACTCTCTTTAGGTACGTAGTACTTTCTAAAATCTAGGGCCCTCATTACGTGTACCGAAGTAATGCTGATGGGCAGGTAAAAATATGAGTAATAATGAAGAAATGCTGGTTTCCACTCCTTGCAGCTTGCATGCCAACATTTTGAACCGAGAAAGGGAGATTTTGGAAAAAAAACAGGGGGCTAGATTTCCCCCATTGGTGTACATAGAAGCAAAGGCAATTTCAGGTGGGCGACAACTAAAATCAAGCCATTTTGGCTTAAAAAATTCTAAATCTTCCTCCTGAATCAGGTCTGTTAGCATTTATGCTGCAGGTGTGCATCATCAATTGATCAGAGCTATCATCGGGGTTGGGGGGCATGAGATGTCACTCTGCATCGAACTCCTATAAAAACCTGTCTGTGAATGGATAATGTGTAGATTGTCAATGAATGGATGGGCAAGGGATATCCCACAAGATCACATCAATCACAAACACGTTCTGCATCAGTGGGTAAGAGCTATCACCCGAGGCAAGATCTCACACAGTGTCAACTTCAGATACACCTTGTTCATCGGTGCATAAGAGCTACGTCAAAGGTGAGATACCACTTCTTTCATACTCATATAAACCCATTGTACATTACTGAGTAAGACGAACCATCAGAAAGGTGAGATATCACACTGTATTGACCTCGTACATAGAGTACATCAATGTGTAGGCTCTGTTTCTGGTGTGATATAACGTATGGTGGATCTCATTCACACATTGTGTATGGATAACAGCCATCACTCAAGTGAGGTACCACACTTGATCAACCAAATACACAGATTGTGAATCAATGAATAAGAGTCACTACAGAAGTAAGAAATTACACTTGATCAAACTTATGCACACATTGTACACCAATGGATAAGAGCCATTGCCGAGGTGGGGTATCACACTGTATCAACTCCGTACACACATTGTGCATCTGTGGAAGAGAGCCGACACTGAGGTGGCGTATCGCACAGCATCAAACTTACAAATAAATATATTTGGTACGATGCTAGGTTATGACTTATGTAGATCTCATATAAACACCCAGAAGAGTTATTTATTATTATTATTAAATTTATAAGGCGCACAGCTACCCGGAGGTTTCCCGGCGCCATCAGACACAACGCGAAGAAAAGGAAAACATCTACTGGTTAAATAGCCAAGTTTTTAGGCCTTTTCGAAAGTTGTTGTAGCTGGTTTCGTGCCGGAGAGGCGCGGGGAGCGAATTCCATAGTAAAGGGGCCAGGTAAGAGAAAGAACGGCTACCCATACGCGACCGTTTGATCCTGGGGACTAGAAATTTGGCCTGAGAGGAGGATCGAAGCAGGCGTGTAGGAAGATAAGGATGGGCTAAGGCACTCAAATACTGAGGCGCTGTGCCCAATTTGATCTTATGCATGTAGCATAGGGCCTTAAATTTGGTACGATTCTCTATCTTAAGCCAATGGAGGTCACGGAGAGAACCTGAGATAGAGGCCTTTTTAGGCACATGGCAGAGCAGTCTGGCCGCGGAGTTCTGTACTACCTGCAGTTTTCGAACCACCTCCTTATTGGCTCCTAAGTACAGGACGTTGCCATAGTCCAGCCTGGACGTAATCAAGGCCTGAATCACTGTTCTTTGTGTGGGACTAGGCAACATCCAGAGTATTTTTCTGAGCCATTTTAGGATGGTGAAGCAGGTTGAGGCGACCTTGACTGCTTGCTGCCTCATAGATAGCTGGTCATCTATGACTACGCCTAAATTGCGTGCTGTTAGAAATGTGTGTCCTGCTGGGTGAGATGGTACAAGTAAAACCACAGCAGGGACAAGTAGAATAAAAACTTCCTGGTTTGAGAGAAATTCATTTTTGAGAATTAGGCCGAAGTCCATGTAGCACATTAGAGGAGTAGGTCCTTATATCCTTTGAAAAAGGGGCAGGGGTCGTGGCCCCAGGCCCCGCTCGGGCGCGGACAGGCGCAGACGGGCTTGCCTTTGGCGCACCCGCTGTGCGCGTCCGCTGCGCGAAGTGTGAGGCATTGATTTTTATACTGTTCAGCAGCTGGTCTGCTGACTGCCAATCACTGCCTCCCCCCACCTCCTACCCGGAAATTGATGTATCCGCAGCTCCCTCCACAACAAGCGGGAAATCCCGTGGTGGACCGGGGAGCAGAGCGGAGTAGAATGCGGTCAGAGGCGCGCAGGTAAGAACAGTGACCAACAAAGTTAAAATCTATTTTAAAAGCAGAAATAAAAAGTGCAAAAACAAACAGCAACAGCGAGCCGCTATGTCAAACTTTCAATCGCGCGTCCGCGATTGCCATGGGTACTATAGGAGAAAAGGCAACGGCTTGGTGTGAACAGGAAATGGTTGATCTCAAAACCACTTCTACCATGGGCTAGCTTTTCAGTTGATATCTCACCTACCAAGGGATGTGCTATCTGCTCCTATAAACACGTTGTACATCTATGGCTAAGGGCCATCACGGGGTGAGATACAACACTCAAATGACCTTGTGCACTCATCAGGCATCAGTGGATAACACTAGCCCATGCATCAGATGTTCAGTAGTATCACTGCCTTAGAAACATATGTGTGTTTTGATGGCCATGACCAATCGCCAGGGTGAGCTACTGCTCTGTATTGAATTATTACAACACATTGGGCATTGATGGATGACATGCCCATGCATGAGATATTGCTTCATATCTACCTCATACAAAAACATAGTTCATTGAGGGATATCACCTGCTCATGGGTCAGGTTATCACTACTATTGTACATCAATGCGTAGATCAAGCCCAGGTGTGGGGATATTACCCTCAACCTGTCTTATCTAAGAACATTGTTTAAAAT
The DNA here is from genome assembly GCA_963921515.1 of Calotriton arnoldi. Taxonomy (NCBI): domain Eukaryota; kingdom Metazoa; phylum Chordata; class Amphibia; order Caudata; family Salamandridae; genus Calotriton; species Calotriton arnoldi. Next base: position 3,588,967 of record CAWUFW010000717.1, read on the forward strand.
GGCTCACACGAGTCCACGAGTAATAATTCATGTGTCAACCTCTTACTTACAGACCCAAGATTGGCTTACACCAACCGAGGTGGAATATCACTGCAGGTCTACCTCATACATAGAGTCATCAAACAAAGGTGATAATATTTCTGGAAAATGAATTAACTCCACGACCTGAAATCAACCTCTTCTCACTCTCCTCTCACTTCAGCAAGTCATAGTTTCCAACACCCTAAAACTAACCGATTTTACCTCTTGTTATAAAAGCCATCCCTGGACCAGACAGACTTTCTCAACTGCTGTCCCTTCTCAATCATCTCATACATGGTGAAGCACCGTGGGCAGTCAGTGGCTACCTTGACTTCAAGAATATTTTGGATGAACGCCGATGAAGAAGTATATAATCTGCCTTTGCTTGTACTGCTCCAGATTGCTGATACCGCAGACACAGCCCCCTGAATCGGTTGACTGACTCAGGCATGGTCAGTCGCATTCTGTAGAAGTTTAGGAGACTTCCAAATGGCCCTCAAAGGGTGCAAAGCATTTCTTTATCACAGGCTTTCTTGGGCTTTACAACTCTGTCATATTTCTCAACATATACGGGCCATTGACATTCCTCAATTCCATCTATGATCTAGAACCTATGAGAATGCTTGTAAAGGTGAACCCTCATAACTGCACGCTAGAGTCCCCATAGTTCCTCTGTTTTTGGCTATTAGTTGACTCCTGATCCGAGGGACACCAACTTTAGTGGTCCTCCATATAGCACGAGGTTGCTCCTGTTGGGAGAAGATAGGCAGAAGTGCCCTCGCTGCACCCCTTATGCGGTGGCCGTCTGCTGCGGCACTTTGGGTCGCTTTAGTGAACATCCTTATCTGTTGTACAACAGGGATGTGGGTCGCAGGCCCCTTCAAATAAACCATGAATCCCTTCATAATGTATGCCCCTGCACCCCACTTCCGATGAATGAGAAGATGGTACTGGGAAAGTTAAAAGGGCTGTGTGTAATAGTGGATGTAGGTGGTTTGTTAAACAGCACTGTGAAATCACTACCATAGCTTCCAAGGTTTCGGATTGCTGTGTGTGACATTTTCATAATTTTAGTGAAAATATGAGTAATATTTCAACGACTGTGTGACACTTTCTCGCGAGTAAAGTCAAGCCATGAAGACGAGGGACACATATAAATATCAGAAATGTCACCCATTTGAGCAACGTGACTGCGCCAGCAAAAAGCAAATGTTCATAGCATAGCAAGTCATTGCAAGAGTAGGAGATCATGACTGAAACCATAGCTGCCACGTTTTCGGATTGGCCTCGTATGCTATATACGCGTTTTGCATATGTCAGATTCCGTCCATTTAAGCTGACTGCAAGATTTTGTTTTCTTCAGAAAAATCAGCAGTCAAGCACAGCCACCTAGCCCGAAAAGCCCTCAACTACCTTAAACCCCTCCCCCAAGGCATCATCGTGACTTCTCTAGACCTCCTGGGAATCCACGTTACTTTCCGCCCAGCCTTCTCTCTCCAAAAGATCCGGGAAGGGCCCACGAATGTGCCCAGGAAGGAACTCCTCCCTATTAGGCGCTAAATTCAGCAGCTTTCAGACCTCAGAGCATGTCCCATAATGTCTTGTGTCACTAGAGAAGCCACGCCAAGTCTGAGGCCTCGGAGGACTATTACATCCGCTCCAGGAGTCTGCCTTTGACCTCAAGGTCGCAGGTTCAAATTCTGTCGCTTCCGCCCAGCCTTCCGAGATTGATAAAATAAACCTTAAGGGGAGATGGTGTGCCTTCCAGTTACACGTTTTGTTATTCATACTCAGAAGCGAATTGCAGAACTAGCAGGAAATAGTCCCACAATCTATTACACTAGGGACTAGAAGTTATTGTTACACATTTAATTTACGAGGAAAGCTTAAAACACGTTCAGCTTTATGGCCATAATTCCACACGTGCTCTACAGAAAGAAACTGCAAACTCCAGGTAAGACTGAAGTTAAGATATTAAATATTAAACGAAAGCATTAACATTTTAAATTAAAAAAAAGCTGATTCCAAAGAACCCCGCACAGACTGTGACTTTCCACCCTATGCCCTACGTGTTCCATTTATTTATACGTTTCATGTGGTGCCTCTGCACTGACCAAAGCTTTAGCCTGTTTTACACTTGAGAAGTGGATACTTAAATTCACACCAACAGCAGCAAGGATATGGGAAGGTAAGAATAACTGAAGACAGATAAATGTCTTGTTTATGTACAACTCCAATAGCAGACAAATACAACGAATAAGGAGAAAATACGAACGATTTTAAATGCCACCCGATCGTGAAATGATCTTCGCTCCATTCGAAAGGGAAAAGTTCCAACTTGTGGCACCCTCAACTAAGTTCCCATTCGTGCCTTCCCCTCTTTAAAGACCTCATTCATAAATAACTGGGCCAGCTTCATGTCTCTTCCAGGGAAATAAAACCACAACATCTTACTCAAAAACTGGCAATCAGTCGTCCAGTTTGTACTGAGTAGAACTCAAGATCTTTTGTCTAATGGAGAGCAGAGGCAGGGTGTGTAACAGGCCCGGTTCTAGCGGGTGGGCCAGGCTCACCCAAACATGAGCCTGGCTCACCCAAGCATGATACTTGGCCCCGGCAGTGACGTCACGAAGGCCAGTAGTAAATGGCCACTTTCATTGAAAACGTTCCTCCGAACGTTGTTAGGTCGAGCCTCGAGTAGCGCGCAAGCGCTGCTCTGGCAAGACTTTAAGTAAGGGGGTTTGAAAAGCTGACCAGACGCTCGTGCGTCATGGCCTTTTCCCTGCGGTTACGCGCAAGCAAAAGGCCATGGTGCACGAGCGTGTGGTCACGCCTGATGCTCGCAAGCGCACAAGCGCGCGCGACGTGCACTACAGCGCGTGAATACCCTCCCCTACCCCCTCCTCCCCCTCCTCCCACTCCCTCCTCGTCAGCTTCATTTTCCTTTCACTTTTGCGCCGCGCGGCCGTGTCACTTTCACGGCCGCGCGGCTATCAGCTTCATTTTTTTTTTTTTATTAACTTTCAGCGCGAGGCGCGCGCACCACTCGCGTCGCCCCCTCCTCCCGCGCGTGCCTTCAAATGCTTGTATTTTTCTAGGTGGCTTCTGTGCCGTAGCCTCTGTTAATATTATTTGCTGTTTGTCATTCTTTGCAAGCATTTATTGGTTATAAAATGCCTACTTTTATGAGCATTTTCTCAACATTAGCCAGCTACTGGAGGTTTGCAGACATGTTCTGATGTGTATTTGGTTCTGATGTGTATTCAAAGGTGTTGTACTTCATTTGAACTAAAACGTTTAAAAACGACAGTGCATAATCAAATACTGGGCTGAGCATGGCTTTCGCAACCCTGTTGACCGCATTTTGAGGAATGAATATATAAATTTGGACGTTGTCATTTTTTTTAACCACACGTTTTATTGATTTTTAACAATTCAGTGTACAGCAATCAGCGTATAGCACATTGTGAATTAAGGTTCTACTTTTTATTTCATACATGGTTTGTGTATAATTTAAGACTTGTTCTAGGAGAATGATTCCACCATATACCCCACACTTGCTGATATTTTTGCAGGCATTCCAGTGACTTGTACACAAATTCCTCCACCTTGACACACCAGTCCATTCCCAGAGTCTATTCCACCTGAGAGGGGTCTTCATTCACCTGCCAATATAAAGGTTTTCTAGCCTCATCCCCTAATTCATATATTTTATGTTGCGTTTTTGCATATGCCAGAGACGCTGCGCAGCTTCTTCCTAATTGAGAGCCTTAACCATTCAAGGTGATTCTGTATCGGCTGGTTGGGGTATCTATCTGTTCCATCTCTAGCTGGCCTATGTTGATATTCAGATCGCTAAAATCTCCATCCCTTCACTTTTTGGCCTCTGTCTGGTAGGAGATGGCCTATCTGTGCAGATCTGTTTTAAATGCCTCACAAAATGTGGATGATGACACATTTCTACCCCATGTAATTAGAAGTAATCCACTATCTGTTGTCTGAAGTGTTCTCCAAAGTCAACATCACTGAGCCGTTAGATGCTCAACCTCCATAGCCCATCCTGCCTTCTTCCGATCTGTCTAACAGTAATTAGCAGTGGCGTGTGATCCGTCAAGGTGCATGGTAATATGTGACCCATAACCATACACTTTGTGTCAGCAGCTGGAAGTAGAAGCTAATCGAGCAAGCAAGACCCACAGTTGCTTCCCGGAGCTCTGTGTGACCCTGTGATGACACCAGCCGGAGAGGAAGTTCGAACAATGCTCATCACTGATCCTCTGCTTTAGGTCAGAGATGTACACCAAGTTTGCATGCTAGCAAATTGGCACTGTATGATGTGGGGAAAGAGACCAGGGTTCCCCGCACATGCCACCTCTCAATTTACTGCTGGCCCTGGTTTTTGTTTCCTTCATACTGGCTCACATTGGTTCTCTTGGGTGTCACTGTTCACCTTCTTTTGTGTTGGTGAGGCAACGTAGGGAAGGCTTGGGTTTCTCTACTACACCCTACCTCTAGGGTCGCAGCAGCTCCAGACCAGTTTTTTGAAAAGAAGGTCCACTTCTCTGGGCATTCTTTCCACAGGCATACAAGGAAGGGAGATCTTTGCTTTCTGTGCTCACTGTGGTGTTGCACCAGTCATCAGTGCCCTCCCACATTGGGGGTCTTCTTTGACACTCTGGGTTTTGTGCTGCCCGGGTGCTGGTGGGTTAAAGCAGATCCTTCCGACCATTTTTCTATGTGGTTCCTCACCCCATAGCTGCTCACGTGCTCTGGCCCATCTGCGTGTTGGCTCGCCTGTGTTTGGTCCGCCCCTGCAACTCCGCCACCTCGGGTCGCCCCATTGCTGCTCCGTCCCAAGGAGCCTACCAGTATGAGATGCGGCTGGGCCGCGGTCCCCACTTCATGGGCCTTGCGTCGGCTCCGGAGGCCTGCGCCATGATAGCTCCTCACCCTGGTCTCTACTGGATCCTGTTTATAAATGTAGCTGCAATTGAAGGGGTTGAGTACTCTGTCTTAGGAAGGCGTTATTTCAAGTAATAATAGCCCTCCGGGTTGGTGGGATCACTTAGAATTTCAAGTAACTGATGAACCTTCATAGGACTCGTCCGCCATCTTGCGCGCCCGGCAACAACCTTGCATGTTTTGGACTCCTTGTTTTTTAGTTTAAATCCGAATTCTTTTTTTTTCTTCAAATCTTTATTTAACACTTTGTTGTGCAAAGATGTATATTGTTTGAAACTGCTCACAAGGCTACATTCCATTTTTAGCAAACACTTTGGGGACATTAGGAAATACAACTGAAATCAGAACAATACAGCCTTGAGGGCCAGGAGAATAAGTCAGTAGCATGGTTTATCAAATAAGATTGAAGACAAAAAGTAATTCATTGGAAGTTGATGCTCCTGAGAAGGAACTTGGCTTACACATCCCTGATTTAGGCAACACAAAGTGGCATGTGACCGGTCCTTCATGATTACACCTATTACACTTTAATGTGTGTTCTAAACGAAATGCATGTTCTTTTCAAATGTATTCATTCTGACTTGTATGGTCACTCTTAGCTTTTCCATTACACAGATGGGCTACAACTTAGATGGCCATATAGTCAATTGGGTAGTGGGAGCAGTCATTTCCATTGGTTTGTAGTGGTGAGCCTAGCTGGCAAAGGCTTGTCGGTGAGGAGTCTACCCATTAGGGAGGTAAGTGGATTCTCAGAGTCATCTCCAGTATCTTAAAATAGTAGAACCAGTGGATCAAGATTTAATTTGATTGATGTTACATCCTGTGTTTGTGGCAGTATTTTGTTCATAGAAATTTGTACACTGTTGCCTGGTAACCACATGCACCATAGTGCCCCTTTCCCCTCATCTCTGCCAACATTCTTTTGATGAACCAAAACCTTGCATGAAGACTCTTGGGCGTGAGATAACACTACATCTAAGGTATAAAACTTTTTTTCTTTGTACTGGGAACGTAGCCAGGTGGTAGCTTCCTAGGCCAAATATTTAACCAGGAGTAGTCTGTGATTTTATTTGTCTAAATCAGTTTCCGAGGTCAATTCTATGAGGACTTGGCGGGTGTATTGCAAGCTACCCAGGACTCTATACAATTTGGCCAAACAGCTGTTATCTATGTCCTGGCTATTCTTTATAAATACTGTTTGCACTGGGTGCGTTCTTTTTGCCACACATGTTCGAGGCATGTAATCTGTATCGGTGCATACATTTTGATGTAATTATTAAGAAATTCAGTTGGCTTCTACAAGCCGTAGGCTTCAGCTTCTGTGTTTGTCTTGAGTAACAGAATCACCTTAGATTCCATTATTGTATCAATTACTGTGCCTGAATGTGAAATGTAAAAAAATATTTAAATATCCTCGCTAGGGGTTTCATTGACCGGTCCAAGAACCCCTTACAAAATGTGGCTGGGAAGCCACCTGAGCCTAAAGCATTGTTGTTACTCGGCTTCTTGATAGCCTCCAGTACCATTGCTGAGGATATGGGTTCTTCTTGATTCTTTCAGACAATTCAAGATCTATTCCTGGGTAGTGCATGTCAGATAAGTACTGTGAGTATCGCATACATTCTCTGCCTTATAAAAGACTGAGTAGAAGTAAAAAAAAAACCCTATTATTTCTCATCTCATCCGGGCAGTCACAACCCCTCTGTCCCTGTTATCGCATGCTTTGGGTTGCAAGCTTTGTGTCCTTTAAATTTGTATATCAAGAGCCTATCTGCCTTCCCCCCTCTCTCATAATAGAGCTATTTTTTTCACATAGCATCATCCTGGCAGTTTCTCCCACTAGAGTTTGCGGCCCAACCGTCTGTGACTGCTGGCATACTCTACAGGCGCGAGTTTGTTCGTGTTTGGTCTTGAGCCGTTGTAGATGTTGTTCCAGGTTTAATTTCTTTGATCTGTTTATTTTGACAAAGGTGGTGGTAGGGAGAACCTGTCCCCTAAGAACTGCTTTTGCAGAATCCCAAAATGTAGGCCATGATATTCCATCAGTGACATTCTCCTGGAAACATTGCTTCATGGCCTCCCTAATGGAGCTGCGCAGTTCTGTAATATGTCAGATTGATGAATACGTAAAATGAAGGAAATCAGTATGACAAATAGATTGATGAAACGTCACTTTAGGAAAAAATAAAATAACAAAATTCCCTTGCCACAAAAAGATAATGTTTTTGTGTGAAGAGTAGGTATAGATAAAGAAGAGGACAGCATGCCAAAGAGGTAAGAAGTAAAAATGGATGGGTGTACAGTACAGGGGTTGCATAAAAGGAGAGTAAGTGGTTTGAAAAGGAATAAAGCGGGAGTGGGAGTAGGTAAATTTTGAAAATAAATGGAAATAAGGCAGGAGGGTGTAAGGAGTTTGAAAAATAAGTGAGTAAACTTTCTGAGAGAGTATTCAAAGGGCCATGAAAGGCAAGGAAGAGTGTCTTGGAAAAGGGAACAAGAATTAAGGAGCACCAACACCTAACCAAAAAAAAATTCAAATCAAACATGAAGAAACCATTTTTTTAAAGAATTGCTTTCAGCTGGTTATTTTCCTCAACTATGTGAAAGCCATTCTGAAAAGAAAAAATCATCAACCATGGTTCCACGAAATAGAATGGTGAGAACTGTTTTTTACATGTTGGATTTTCACATAGATCACCTACAACCCCCAAAAACGGGGTCTCTAAATACAATGTGGTGCGTGTGCCACTGGTAGGGTGGTTGTGGCTCAGCTGCCACCAATTCATAGGTATCAGGGCCGGGATGTGGTCTGACAGGTTGGATGCTGATTTTACTTGAATTGACTAGTTGGATTTTCGGTTGGTGTAGACAAGAAAAAAATCTATCCTCGATGAAGACCTGTATGCATTGAAGTAAAATGAATGATATCTTGTATCTGGATGTGAGCCTTTGCACACATCCACCAAGGCTAGGTGTTCTATCCCTTTTAGTTAAATGGGGGGCAGCAAAGAGGCCATGGAGGCCAGTCTATTCATCGAAGTCTCTGCCCACCATGAGATCGCCCCTTGTGAAGGTTACAGTCAAAGGCATTAGGGCATACGGACCACATTACGCCCCAGTTTAGCTTCCTTCCCAGTGGCACCACCCATTTCAGGTGCTAGAAAGTTTTTTGAAGAACCCTTATCCCCGCAAACTTATCACGCGGTTATACACTGAAATGCAGTGTACAGCGCTGGTATGCGTCCCTAAGGCACGTCTGGAATGGGAGATCCAGATGGGTATATCTGTTTTGGAGAAACAATGGGCATTCTGCTTTGCGCCGGCTAGAGAACTGTTCACTAACTATAGGCTGCGTCTGATCCATTTTAAATTTTTACGTGGATTATATGGGACACCAGAATTGTTACACACCGTAGGCCTGATTGAAGATGTGCGATGTCTGAGGTGCCTGGCCCCTAGCGCGACTTTCCTGCTCGTGTCTTGGGATTGCCCCGACATTAGTCACTATTGAGGGGATATCTTTGATGCAATGATAGATCCCTTGACTGCGTTGCTGGGATATGTTGGGAACTTCCCTGCAGACAACAGGAAATTAATTTCAATGCTTTTGCTGCTTGCTAAACGACGCATAGCGATGTGCTGGGGTCGCCATCAGGTTCCTTCGTGGAGGACTGGCTCCGAGACGCAGCGTTTTGCCAAGGTCAGTTGTTAGCCTACTGGGACCTCATGCCTGTCCAAACATGTCCCCGATATATTTGGGACTCGTTACAGACTTACCTGCGGCATAGTGCGAAGGATGAGAGTAGGCCTCCTTCCTCTGCCCCTCTTGCTGCCGAAGAGGTCTGCGGAAAATGGACCAGATTGATGGCAGTTAGGAACGTAATGACTGCGTGGTACAGCATGAGAAGGTCAGACCCCCACCCTCCCCCCCCCTTTTTCCTTACTCCCTCTGATTTTTAGGTCGAGCCTGAGCCAGTGCGCATGCGCTGCGAGGCTTCTTGTAAGCACTCTAAACTTCTTTGTGTGGGTCTGACTTCCCCCACGCATTGGGTTGGTTGTTGCCTGTGTCATTTCGTTATCGTAGCCTGCAAATGGCTAAAGGCGAGCGCATGTCCCACCTCTTTAGCAAAGGTTCACTCCCACAGCGTTTTGCTTGCGGGAGCGAGCAGCGGCGCGTAGGGTGGCAGCTGCATTCCTCGTTTTTCTTCTTCTTTGCAGCGCGCGCACACCTCTCGCGGGCACCCTTACAGCGCGCGCACATCGCACACCACTCGCGGGACGCGGTTCTTTGTACAATTCTTCAGGTATTTTCAGCGCTGTTTCAGTGCTGCCATTTACCCTAATGTAGTTTAAAGTTAGTGTGCATTCGCACACTGTCTCCTGGAGCCCTATGGCCCCACAACAAGCTGCTGTTGTAAGTCTAGTACTTTTGTTTGCAGTTTTATATTTTTTTCTTCCTTGCAGCGCGCACGCGACGACTCGCGGGCACCCTTACAGCGCGCGCGACATCGCACACCACTCGCGGGACGGTGTTCTTTGTACAATTCTTCAGGTATTTTCAGCGCTGTTTCAGTGCTGCCATTTACCCTAATGTAGTTTAAAGTTAGTGTGCATTCGCACACTGTCTCCTGGAGCCGTATGGCCCCACAACAAGCTGCTGTTGTAAGTCTAGTACTTTTGTTTGCAGTTTTATATAGCCGGAACTCGACCCAAAGGTATCGGAGCACTTTCCGTGCGCACCAGTTACGTACAAAAGGGCAGTTAGTTGTAGTACTTCTGAAACTCACACAAGTGCACAGCTACACAAGAGCAGCACTGCTAGATGGAGATGTCGAGGATGTGGCATTTAGGTGTCGCGTCGGCAGAGAGCATGCGCGGGGTGTTGCTCTCAGAGGTTCACCGCCTCCTCCTCGTCCTGTAGCTTTCCTTCGGCAGTGCTGGTGTTCGCCGCTTCCTCGGGCTCCCGCGGGAATGGGTTCTCTTCCCCCCCAGGAGCAACTGGGCCTTTATGCTGCTGCTTCTCCTGCCGCTCTTCCTACAGCACCCCCCGGGGGCATGCGGCCTGAAGGATCAGGGTCACACAGTCACGAACAAGGTAGCTACTACTGACCGGGCGCCCCGGGCAGAGGGGCGCCTCCGCCCTGTTAGTTGCATCGAACTTTCGGATGCATAGTTTGAAAGTTGTACTTTAATTGCGGTATTGTTTATATTACTATTTTTCAGGAAATCAGCTCTATAGCAACTTTACAAAGTCTCTCACGCACAGTTTTCTACTGTTTTGTTTTTAATTACGTAATCGATTCCACCAATGCATGTGTTGGTAGTGGGAGCTTGGCCCATTGTATTTTTAGCTTCATGTGGTTGACTGTATGCCTTGCAGGTCAGAAATCCCCGGGCTACATGTTTTTAGGTTGTTTGCAAACCGCCGTCACGGCCATTGGCGCTCTGTGTGCATAGACCCTCCCAGCTTCCCAAACCCCGTGCAGCGCACAGCTGATCATCATAACACAGTTAAATTATTACATTTTCATTAAAGCAATAGACATTCTTTTTAGGTCGACATTATTCCCACCCTTCCCACACATGACACAACATAGGTGAAGCTGGAAAACATCCAGCAGTGCTTTCTTTTGAGCTTACCTTGCGGTGCTTAAATGATGTATTGTGTAATTTATACAATCTCTTAAAAAATATACCCTACAGCACAACATCACCTCCAGAATCAAACAAGCATCTCCTCAAAACAACGCCAGATAAACAGAACTCAGCACCACCTTACCACCACCACCTCACCATGCCTCACTACCACCTCAACATCACTAAGCACCACCTCGACTTTAGAACAGCCAGGAAAAAGTTGCTAGCATTGCAACGACAAAAAAACTACAAGACATTTTTTATGGTAATTCTTTTTTTAATTGGGTCATTCAGTTGTACATAATGCCTTCTTGGTCATATATAAAGTAACAAAAATACTTATAATACTTTTTTATTATAACTTTTCAACATGCTGCATAGCAGCCACAATGCTCTATACCATAGCTTAAAAACATTGGCAAAGCCGAGAGCACTGGCTGAACACTTATAAGGACCCAAAGGCGAGACCTATTGGCTATGCCAATGCTTGTTTTTCTTCCTGTTCTGGGAGTTGCGTGATTGGGCCTGGGCTCTCTCTCTCTCACAGGCACCCCCAATCACGCATCCCCTTTTAGAAAGGTGGGCTGTGTCCCCGCCTGTAATGTTGTGGGGTGTAACGAGCACTAGGACCGGCCCAGCACGTGCAATGTGGGAAGGGCACAGGGAGGAGGAAGAGGAGGAGTTAGGGAGGACAGTAATGAGCAGGGGTAGTAAGAAGGCAGATGTGTAAGAATAAAGCTCCCATCAAAATACCTGCTGTGTCGGTGTCATCTGTTTCCAGTCTACCGACACTACATCTGGCGACGAAGGTGGTCGTGGACCCTGGCTATGAGTGACTGGTGCCAGGGTGTCCCGCTGAGCCCTCCGCTGCCCTGGAGCTGCTGCGTTGTCCTCCGATCCGGGAGCCCACCCCAGTCCGTGTCTGCCGCTCCTGCCCTGCTGGCCTGGTGAGTGCTCCGCTGCCCCAGAGCTCTTGGGCGACATCGCGACCCGGGAGCCCACCCCGGTCGAGTGTGCCTCCTGTGGTGCTGATAGAAAGACGTGACCCAGGAGCCCACCCCGGTCGCGTGTGCCTCCTGCGGTGCTGCTTGCTAGACGCGACCGGGAGCCCAACCCGGTCGCGCAGGATTTGGGCTGTACAGTGCCCGTGTTGCCGCCCTGTGCCTGCATATGCTTCCTGCGGCCGTGCGTGAGATGTGCGGTGGACCAGGCAGCCGGTCGTCTGCATTCTAGTTAGTCCCCGGTGTCTGCCTGTTCCTGCGTTGCCTGCACTCCAATTCTGGCCTATAATCTCGCAAGGAGCGAGATTTCCCCCGGCGGCCATCTTGAGGTCAGGCGCCTCAACCAATCCACTGCGAGGAGGGTACGGCGGCCATATTGAAGTCAGGCCAGCGCCAAAGAATCATTATAAAGCACCACTGAAGTAACATTTGCATACTTTGCCTGCAAACAAAGCCTGATTTAAAATAGTGGAGTGGGCTACACAGTTTTGCTGCAGACATCTGAAGACCATTCATGTTAATAGTGCCAGATCCACGTTTTCTTAATTGTTGGGACCAATGGATTACTAGGCCTCTTGCTGCTGATTCTACATGTTCCTCCAAATATTGACATTATAAAATTCACTGCATCCGCACCAAGTGACAAGGAGCTGCGCAGTTTTCCAGTGGTCAGACATATCTTTGCTCATCGGTTACATACCTGCGCACTGCCCATCCATACACCATGTTTGGGTCTCCATCGTCGAGACAACGTCATGCCTCCGCTGGCGTCAGCACCAGGCCGGAGCCCCCTACATCAACATCCCAGACAGGAGGCCACAAACTCGCCATGATCGGAGTCCCATTTCTGCGCCCGCCGGAACCCCTAGTTCTCATCTCTGGGGGTGGCATGGGCCTTCGCTGGCAAGAATGGCTTGAAGATTTTGAGGATTTCATGAAAGGTTCACATGTGACTGATGAGGGTCAGCAGGTCATTGCACTACGCAATTTAATTGGGAAAGAGGTTGCTCAGATTATAAAGGAACTTCCGACTGAGAGTGCGTCGTCTTACGCAGATGTGCGTGATGCTCTAAACAGGAAATTTCTTCACAAGAAGAACATCGATTATGAAAGGTACACATTCAATCTGGCATCTCAAGAAAAGGATGAGTCCATGAGTACATTCATCACGCGCCTCAGACGTTTGGCTCGCTACTGTGAGTTTGATTCTTTCACGACGGAAGACGCTCTTCGTCTGCGAGTCATAGAATGATGCCAGTCTGAGTCATTACGAAGACGCCTCTTAAAGAAAAGTTACTCTCTTGATGAGATTGAAGAAATGACGCGAGTCCACGATCAGGCGGAAGAACAAGCAAAGCGAATGAAAGCTGGAAGAGGCGAAAAACGAGAACAGGCATTCCGGCTTCAATCTCGTACCACAGACAGGCCCTCCCCTGCAAAACAACGATCCTCGAGATCCAAAACTCAGGCTCACCGTACAAATCGTCGTCGCAGTCACAGTCGGACTGACAAACGACGGGAGCGCCAACTTAAATGTTATCGCTGTGGATATGATTTCCCTCACACGGACACTTGCCCTGCGCTAGGCCAAAGATGTAGGAAGTGTGGCATGGACAATCATTTTGAGAACGTCTGCAAAGCACCTCGCAAAGACACTCACAGAGATAATTACAGACAATCCAGACAATCCAACACTTGCCATCATGCCAAGGCGGTGTGGGACCGCAGAGATCCGTCCACTGGCTCCTCAAGATCCAGCCTTCATTCTCATGGCACATACAAATCACGACGATCACAATCTCGAGAGTCGAGATCACCGTCACCAGTATCTCAAGACAGTGATGAATATGTATGCATGGTCGCAAATCCTGATAGGCTGAAGAAATATCCGCGACTCCATCTACAAATGGATACACACATGGCCAAATTTGTACTGGACAGTGGGGCATCCCTCAACTACATCTCAGTTGCAGAATACAATAAAATGGATCCACAACCGCACCTGCACAAAGCTGACGTGCGAGGGGAAACAACCTTTAGAACGCATGCATTACATCGCATGCCATTAGATCGCGGTTTTTACAACGAAAGTCGTTACAGCGACTTGCACTGGAGGGCGCTATAGGACAAGGAGTAGTTTAAATTACTATCCAACACCTTCCCTACTGTACGTAGGCTGGAGTTGGAATAGTAAATTAAACTACTCGAAAGTCCAGCGCCTCAACGCAAGTCGTTGTAACGACTTGCGTTGTTAAAACCGCGATCTAATGGCATGCGATGTAATGCATGCGTGGTATCGTCATACATCCCCGTGCGAGTATACACATGGATGTCAAAAGAACCCTTACCATGCCTAGGACAATTCCAGACTAATCTTACATACAAGGATAGGACCATTCCAGCTCGCATTCATGTCATTGATGGTCCTGAAGCAGATTGTCTTCTTAGCCTGCCCACGGCGGAACGACTTCAATTAGTAGAAATATTGTACCGAGTTAATGAAGAACCTGACATAGTTCATAAATTTCCAAAGCTATTCACCGGGCTTGGAAAAATGGCTCATTGTCAAGTTCGTTTGCACATAAATGAACGTGTGACACCCGTAGCGCAACATCACAGGAAAATTCAATTTCATCTTCAACAGTCCGTAGAGGAGGAACTGCAGGATCTTCTCCGGGCTGACATCATTGAGAGAACATCAGGACCCACTCCCTGGGTCTCTCCAGTGGTTGTAGTACCGAGAAAGGGCTCTCCTGGCAAAGTGCGTCTCTGTGTTGATATGAGAGCACCCAATACAGCCATCGAAAGAGAGAGACACCCAGGACCGCATATCAGTGACATGATTGCGTCACTCAATGGGGCGCAAATATTCTCCAAATTAGACCTCAACAAGGGCTATCATCAGCTTGAACTTCACGAAAAATCGAGATATATCACCACATTCTCGACTCACCAAGGACTGTTTAGATACAAAAGGCTCAGTTTTGGGGTCTCGTCTGCTGCGGAGATCTTTTGAAGAGGCAATCAGAAGAGTAATTCATCACATTCCCAACACTCTCAATTACAGTGACGACATTCTCGTGTATGGAGCAACGATACAAGAACATGACAAAGCGCTGGACCGGGTGTGTCACGCTCTCTTGGACGCCAACCTCACATTAAATAAAGACAAATGCGAATTCCACAAATCCACATTGAAGTTCTTTGGACACATTTTCTCAGGCGCAGGCATGAGACCTGATCCTGAAAAGATCGCAGCACTGAATGATACTCCCAGACCTCAAGATGCTGGGGATGTGCGCTCGTTTCTAGGCATGGCAAGCTACTGTGCACGTTATATCAAGGACTACGCCACTATCAGTTACCCTCTGAGAAAGCTGACCAAACAAGGTCACCCATTCCAGTGGACCACGAGATGTGACCAAGCCTTCCACTCGATTAAAGCTTCTGTTGAGTCTGCCAATAACCTTGCTTATTTCAACCCTAGGCGAAAAACTGAAATCACGGTGGATGCGAGTCCCGTGAGACTTGGAGCTATTCTAGCTCAATATGACAGAGAGGGTGATCAACGTTACATTGTGGCATATGCCAGCCGGAGCCTAACTGATACAGAGAGAGCGTACTTTCAACCCGAGAAGGAAAGCTTGGCGGTAGTCTGGGCCTGTGAACATTTTCACATTTTCATCTACGGCAAACACTTTACGCTAATCACAGACCACCAGGCCCTGTTAACCATTTTTGGAAATCCCCGAGCTAAAGTGCCACCCAGGATAGAGTGTTGGGGCATCCGTCTTCAAGAGTATACTTATACCATCGTCCATAAACCTGGAAAAGCTGCAAACCCTGCTGACTACATGTCAAGACATCCTAAGTCAAGGTGCAAATCAAATCCGTCAGTAGCGGAGGAATACATTCACTTTGTAGTGGCTCAAGCCAAACTACCCGCAGTCCCTCTAGAGGCCATCCTTGAAGCCACCAACGAGGATGCCACCTTACAAAATGTCAAACATCGTATTCAGACAAATAGCTGGAGACATCTAGAAGAGCCCGGACAGAGCAGACAAATTGACAGTCATGAACTGTCCTCTTTTAGACATGTGAAGGATGAACTGTCCATTACCTCAGATGGTCTTTTACTACGAGACAAGCGAATCATCATTCCGAAACAGCTGCGCCAAGGAGTTATCAACTTGGCGCATGAAGGGCACAGAGGTATCGTAGCTACGAAGAGAGCGCTGCGTGATCGGGTCTGGTTTCCTACGCTTGATCAAATGGTTGAACTCACACTGAAAGATTGCCCGCA
This sequence comes from Calotriton arnoldi, assembly GCA_963921515.1. Classification (NCBI taxonomy): domain Eukaryota; kingdom Metazoa; phylum Chordata; class Amphibia; order Caudata; family Salamandridae; genus Calotriton; species Calotriton arnoldi. The sequence continues at coordinate 3,604,891 of CAWUFW010000717.1, forward strand.
GTGTCAGCTAGTAAGTCGAGAGGAACCACTTGCGCCCTTACAAATGTCAGAACTGCCGGACGGCATCTGGCAACATGTCGCAGTAGACTTCTTTGGCCCGATGCAATCTGGAAAATACATCTTAGTCATAATGGATGAGTACTCACGGTTCCCGATTGCACACCTCATTTCGTCAACCAAAGCTGCTATCACCATACCTGTGTTGGATGAAGTCTTCGCAGCATGGGGGCATACCGAAGGTGGTGAAAACAGATAATGGCCCGCAATTCAATGGACAAGACTTTGCTGCATTTGCCAGTCATTTAAATTTTAGGCACCGGAAGATCACTCCCCTGTGGCCGCAGGCCAATGGGATGGTAGAAAGATTTATGTCCACTCTAAAAAAATCCATCCAGCAAGCAGAACTTTCAAAGTGTGATGTTCAAGTGGCTTTAAATGAGGTGTTACGAGCATATCGAACCACACCACATACTACCACAGACAGATGTCCCGCAAACTTAATGTTGGGTCGCGCAGTGCGCACAAGAATACCAGCCTGGGAAGACATAGCTAGTGGTACTCATCGAGATTCTGATCACGAAGGATTAGTCGTAAGAGACCGACTGAAAAAGGAGAAGATGAAAGAATATGCGGACAGTCGGAGGAAAGCTGCACAGCCATCCATTCAGGAAGGAGATTGGGTGCTGGTATGGCAAGAACAATCAAGAAAAGCTGACTGTCGATATCATGCTTGCCCACTGCTGGTGACCAAACAAAAAGGAACTATGGTTACAGCTGAATCAGAGGATAAAAGGATCACAAGGAATGTGTCGCATTTTCAGAAATGCACGCCCACTGTTAGAGAAAAGGTGGTTGTGCCTGATAGTGCATTGAAAGAGAATGCACCGGAGATAGGAAGTGAGCATCGGCCTTCCACGTCTTCTGGTGAAGGGGAGATGGCGACTCAAGAGGTGGCTCCCCGACCCCAGCGAATTCATCGAAGACCTGTTCGTCTCATTGAAGAACTGTAACTATGATGTTTTCTTTCTTTTGTTGTTTAGCTTGATATGGACAGACACCTCATGGGTGTTTTCAAATTGTGTAAGAAGGGGGGAGATGTAATGTTGTAGGATGTAACGAGCACTAGGACCGGCCCAGCACGTGCAATGTGGGAAGGGCACAGGGAGGAGGAAGAGGAGGAGTTAGGGAGGACAGTAATGAGCAGGGGTAGTAAGAAGGCAGATATGTAAGAATAAAGCTCCCACCAAAATACCTGCTGTGTCGGTGTCTGTCTGTTTCCAGTCTACCGACACTACACCGCCCACTCGTGCAGGTAAAACAGGGGCATATCAAAGGGGACAAATCCTCTCTTTGGCACCGGGTGACCTTAACCCTTCTGCTGTGTGGATATTTCCTTTTACATTCCACGCTGGAGAAAGACAGTTTGTTTCTCCGGATTCACCTTTCCTGGCCCCTGCAGCTGCTTATCAGATCGGGCAGTGATGAGGAACCCAGCAGAGGAGAGAATGTCTGGCTATTTGCTCTTCTTTTTAAAGTCATCAACAGTTTTTATCATTATCAAGGCCGGCTCGGCCACAGATGTAAGACAACAATAAAAATGTCCAGATAACTGGTGATTAATGATCCTGCCAATCCTTTGTCTGTTGGTAGTTTTGAAATGCAGATAAACTGTATTTTATGTGGATAGCTCAGTGGGTTACTGCCTTTGTCACAGAGATTCTTGTGTTACTTGCAGTTCAGAAGTTACAATCCTATCATAGGACAGTGACCCATGAACTGTCATCAAAGAGCTGCATGCACACCTGAACGATATAGTTAGAACTTAGTTTTTTTCTTTTTTTTTGCGTTGTAATATAGTTAAAACTTCCCAGTCTTTCATGATTCTAATGTGGCTAAAAAGAGTTTGTTTGGGCAGATATATATTTTTATCAGTAAAGCCAACCCCTAACCACTGGGGTATGCTTTAAATCCTGAGTTTGTGCTTCTCCAGACCAAACCCTCTTAAAATATACTGCCCACCAGTATGGATGACACGTGATTCCTACACCTTGTAATCCTCATTGGCTTATGTGACCTTACCTGTAGATTGATTTACATACCTGCATGATTGATTGTCTCTGTATAATGTGTGCATGATGTAAAGTACTGTGACACGCTACACTGATATGAGTAGCGCTATACAACAAATGAAATGCATATGAGAGAGTGGCTATGGAGAGATGAGGGGCGCTGGTGGAGGGTGGGAGTGAGGGTGTCCGAGAAGGAGGTTAATAGGGGGAGGGGTTGCGGAGAGATGAGGGGCACTGGAGGAGGGTGGTAGTGAGGGAATCCGAGGAGGAGGTCAATAGGGGGGAGCTACGGAGAGATGAGGGGCGCTGGTTGAGGGTGGTAGTGAGGGAGTCCGAGAAGGAGGTCAGTAGGAGGGGCTAGGGAGAGATGATGGGCACTGGTGGAGGGTGGCAGTGAGGGAGTCCGAGAAGGAGGTCAATATGGGGGCTACGGAGAGATGAGGGCGCTGGTGGAGGGTGGTAGTGAGGGAGTCCGAGAAGGAGGTCAATAGGGGGCTACGGACAGATGAGGGGCGCTGGTGGAGGGGGCAGTGAGGGAATCTGAGGAGGAGTTCAATAGGCGGAGGGCTACGGAGAGATGAGGGGCACTTAAGGAGGGTGGTAGTGATGGAGTCCGAGAAGGTGGTCAATAGAGGGGGGGGGGGCTATGGAGAGATGAGGGGCGCTGGTGGAGGGTGGCAATGAGGGAATACGAGGAGGAGGTCAATAGAGGGGGAGCTACGGAGAGATGAGGGGCACTGGTGGAGGGTGGCAGTGAGGGAATCCGAGGAGGAGGTCAATGGGGGGGGCGCTACCGAGCGTTGAGGGGCGCTGGTGGAGGGTGGCAGTGAGGGAGTCCGAGGAGGAGGTCAATAGGGGGGGCTACGGAGAGATGAGGGGCACAGATGGAGGGTGGCAGTGAGGGAATCCGGGGAGGAGATCATGAGGGAGAGCCCGAGAAGTGTCACTTGCCTGATACTCCCACCTCAGAAACCTCCTCTTCCCATCAAAGGGACATTACATGGAAAAAAACACTTTTTGAGAGTGATAACATTTAGAAAGAGATTTGGAAAGAAAAGAATGCGTTTTACTGGGCCCTTGTAAGACTAAGGAGAGATAAAGGAGGGCCCTGAAGCAGGCCTGGCTAGACATATAAGGAACAAATCGGGCCAGCAGTGGCCCACCCGAATGCACCATTGGCCCACCCAAAGAAAAATTCCTGGAGCCTGGCCTGGTGTGTAACAACGTTGAGTTGTAAGTAACCGTTCTAGGGCAGAAAGGACATGCACTGCGCTTTCTGTACTCTCTTGAAGTTATTTATCAGGTAGCAGGGTACGGTCAGATATGCTCCATTGTCATAAGCTAGTCTAGAACAGATAACTAACTGCCATAAGCGTGTGGCCTCTACAGGGAAAAGACAGCACTGAGAGCGATTAATTTGAGGGTACACAGGTGAAAGAAGTTTGCTTTAAAGAGCCTAACCCCTTTAGTGTCAAATGACAATTCTTTGTCAATTACAAAACCCAGTTTGTCACCTTTGATACTGGGCTTAAGTAAATACCCAGCTCCTTTAGTTGTAGATCTTGAAACTAGAATTTGTATGGAGCTCCGTGAAGTAAAATTCCCATCCATCTAATTGGGTTAGGACAGGTTTGTCCCATCCAGCAATTATGGTGAAAAGTCAATTGGTGAAGCTCTGGGTGCCTCTGAATATGTCAGCTTCAACTTGAAAATCAGTTTCTTAGCATCAAAGTGGTTATAAAAAGCATGCCAACAGAGTTAATTTGTCTGATTAGAGGCATGAGGCAAGAAATTAAGACAAATGGTAAATATTGTTAGCTCTAGAGCTTTGGATTTCATTGGTGGTGGTGAGAGACACAATGCCAAACTAACGGAGTGGACTGGATTCTGCAAACGTGCTGGCTTTTAGCACCTTGTCCCCAGAGTTGATCTCATTCAGTGTAGAATGGAGAATTGACTGGCATAATGTGTCAAAAGCCGCCAGAAGATCTTTAAGATCAGGGCCCAACACGGTAACATTTCACTCCCCACGCAGACCGTCCAGGTTCGATGTAGTTACTTACTCAGTGCTATGTGCTAGTCTTTAAGCAGACTTGAAACACCTCCAGAAATCAATGTTCCTCAAAAATTGAATCAGTTGACTCATTACGTTGTATTCCAAGAGCTTTGGGAGAGACAGAGCATTTATTGCTTTATGTCGGTCGTCTGTATCTATTTCTGTCTTTTTTCTACAGAGGGATAAAAAGGCTGATTTCACTTTTGCGGACATCACTCCCTCCTTCAGCAATTGCTCATCCTTTCCCAAATTGTATCTGCTGGACATGTTGTAAGAATACATATGAAACGCAGTTTAAACTAGAATTTCTGCTCTTTCTTACCAAGTTAAAAAAAAAATCAATCACTTTGGTGAGAAGGAGGTTGACAATTATTATTTGTAACTTCATTACTGACACACCACCAACTTGTATGTTATTTTTTGGATCCTTCAAGCTTTGTCTCAATTGTATACCCATAGTTATGGTCACTATTTTCTCATTAAAGGAAAATTTGATGCCACTGAAAAGCTCCTATAATTTTCAGAGTTATTGTGGAGTGAAAGAACCCCTTCTTTTTCTTGTTAGACAAGTAGGCCATGTTAAGGTATAGCGTGAGAGCTTTACCTGTTGGCTTGAGCTCTAGTGTATAATAAAACAGAGAGTGGGCTTTGGGTAGCCCCATGAAGCACTGGTTTGTTTAGATCAGCCCCTGTCAGGAATCAGCAAGGTGTCCGGGGTATGATGATGGCTACGAGAACACCTGTAAGCAGCGGCGGCTCCTCCGCAATGGCGGCAGAGTGTCGCCCCCCTGCCCGCAGAAGCAGACAATAAAATGATTACCATTTTATTTTTCGTCCGTCTGAGTCTTGTGGACGGGGCCACAGCACTGCAGCAGGGGGAGTGTTGGACACTGCTGTCAGTGCGCAAGACGGTTAGGCCGCCTGTCTTAGGTCATGTACACTAACTTCTCTCCAACCCAGCTGCCTTGCAGGCTGGACAGAATTTTTAGTATTGCACCACCACACTCTCCACCTCACACAGCACGGACATTAGGCAGCTTGCCCCTGCCATGGGGTATAGGGAAATATTCCAAGCCACCCTTTGGGCATGAAGAGGAACCGTCTCCTCTGCACCCCTGAATCTGAAGTTCAAATACCAGACCATGAGGTCCAATTTCCACTTTAGAAAATATCAGTTCAGGTGATAGTTTTTTTCATTTCATTTCATTTAGTAATTTTTATTCAGTTTAAAAAATCATAAAAGATACAAATTTGTTCATTTCATACATGCATAACAATTAAAATCAGATATCAAGTATCAAATATGCCCGCGTTTCTACAGTGGCAATCAATTTCTCAGAGCTTAACTTAAAATAACAGATACATCAGTTATAAATATAAAATCATAGCGTTCTGATTCTGATGCTGTTGTATAATATTCAATCATAGAAGGAGTATTAGTTCGAGGCATAAGTTAAATAAAGTGCAAGTGCAATAAAGTGCATTATTGAAATGCTGGAAATAACCCAGCGCACATACTTGTACAATATGCAATAGTAAAACTTTTAAGGATAAAATCAGACAACAGATAACTAAAATGTCATGCCTTTTCCCTTGCGTATTAAGTTAACAGCAACTAAATATCTACTCACACTATAAACAATTCTCTGGGATGTATCAGTCTTAAAAATTCTTAGTGCTCCTGAATGTGACCTGATTCCCAAATTTCGACAAGTGAGTTTAATCCATTTTTTCCTTGGTATAACATACGCTGGGCAAAAGAATAATATATGAGAGTCATTTTCTACTGCGTTAAGTGAGCATAGGGGACAATAAGCCTCTTTATCGTCACTGTTGTTACGTGACCATTTAGTTGTATTGCAATTGACCTGTAGGACCTCAAAACGAAACTTCATATACAAGGACATGGCCAGTTGCGGTTGAACTTCATCCAAATATTGTTAAAAAAAGGGAGTGGTTTTATTAATAGGAACTGGGATGTTAACCTACCTATTTCAGAACAGTGATGGATACTGTTTTGCATGTACGCCCAATATGTATTTTTCAAAATCTTTTTGAAAGTGTCGTTAATGTATTTGGAGCGTCCCAAAAGTGGTTTAGACCTAGTTTATAAAATCATGATCGCGCATGTCTGACCCATTGAAGTGTCTCAATTAGCCCCTCTTTATAGTTTTTATGTTCATCTATGGTCCACAAACGGACCCAGAATAACAGAGGTCTCAGTGTGGCTTGTTGGTCTATGCGCTTTATGTTGATGTCCTGAATGATAGGAATCATAGGTGTGCGTACAGGCAGATGCAGTAACATCCTTAAAAATTTGTTTTCCTCCCCTGTAAGCATGTTCCGCTTAGTGGCCCCCCGAGCTCTGCACCATAGAGGGTTGCGGATTGTGCCGTGTACTTATAAACCTCTAGGGCTGGAGACACTGCCTTAGATACACTTTTTTATTTTAACTAAGTGTAGCTTGCATCTAAGGGAGACCTCCAGAATGCAAGGTCATCACAACTTTGAGACTGTCACCTGTAGTGTCTAAGATACTGCCCCATCCCAACAAAGTTCAGAACCTCCTAACCTTAAGCAAAGGGAATCTAGGACTCCCAGTAGACCAGTATCATTTTTCCAACCATGAGAAATACATATTTTAAGTCTGGGATTACCTTAACTGATCTTTTCATCTCAACCGGACCCCTGATGTTTGCTGCAAGTTCCTAGGCGACCCTAAAAGTTCCTCAGGGCACCATACCTTTTTGCCGACATCCACATGAAAATAAGATAGATCAGTTTTATTCAGTTTTCGTATCAAGGGTAAAACCTTGGCGTATGTTATAAAATAAAATGAAAATAAACCAAAATGATGGGGGACATAAAAACACAACACTGAACCATGCAGTCAGAATACTTCTCCCATTAACTTTGTGACTGAAGAACCATATCTATGCCTACAATCATATCTACATGGAACTCACACCCATGTTAAAAAATATACAGCACTGTGGACAATTTTGGAGTTATCCATGTTACTGAACTTTCATTGACTAAGATTGACAAACTGCATCCTATACACATTTCACATTTTAGTGATTTGCAAAAAAATAGCTAAATCAGCAGTTTTGTAAAGGCCGTCAACAGTTACAAAAGTGCCCATGAAATTTGAAGAATGCGACCTCCTCCTTGTATTGGTCCAGTGGCTCGCCACTGGGCCAATAAAAGGAGGATCTCACAGCAGGCAGGCGAGGTGTTGTTTGTTTATTTACTCCTCACCTGCCTGTTGTTTCCCATTCTTCGTTTGGAGAGGCACGTTGCTGACTCCTACCTGCTGCCGCCGGACCAGACGAGAGGAGCTTCCCATTCCTGTAGCTCCGGCCCCAGAGGAGAGAACACTGTCACGGCTGTCTGCACGTTGGGACAGAGACACCGAAGATCAGGTAGGTTATCCCAGTTTCCCGGCCTCCTGCAGCAGTGTGCTTCCATTTCCTCACTCGGGGCACCTTAGGTGCGCCGGGCGAGAAAATGAAAGGGTTCTTGGGCCGGGTGTGAGGGTGGAATGGGGTCGGAGGGATGGGGGGACAAAAAAAGTAATAAACGTGCCCACCACGCAGGGGCGCAGTTTTTCAAATTTAAATTCGGGCTCACAGGGCACGCGGCGAGCCCAGGTGGGCAAGTTTTTTGGGCACGTAGGGGGCCCATGGGGGCAAATATTTTTTCATTCAATTTTGCGCCCCCTGCCCATGGGGCCCACGGCGGGCCCAGACAGACCCTATCCATATCATAGTCAACAATCTTTTGCCAAGTGGAAGTGCCAGGTTCACAAGTATGGTACCTGCATTTTTAGCCTTGGGAAGTGTGAAGTGGCATAGTAGGCAGCCTCCGGATGAGCACAGGTTCACTCTCCAAGTTAAGGGCTCAAGCTGTTCATTTAAGCTCTCTGAATATTGTCTAAGTTCAGAGCAGCTCCATACCATATGATAAAACCATGTGTCTGTAAGCCTATCAATGGCATTGTCTCAGATATCTATTGAAGTTTTTGGGGAGTTAACTAATGGTGAAGTAGGAAATTAACTTGTGTATATTTATAGCAAGCATTTCTTGATACTGTATGTGTATATTGTAATTTTTGTCCCCATTCTGAGTCCATTTCCCATTTTGTTTTCCAGTCATTTATGTTACTGTTGGTCAAGGTTGTTAGGGTTTTGCAGAACCAAATCACAGGTCTTTTCCTGTGCTCTATTGTGTATGTGAACTGTAACAACTCAAGTGTTTGTGGCTCATAGTCTATCCCACCAACCCTCTATAAAGCCCCCTACAATTACAAGAGAGTGCATGGATGGAGGAGGCTTATCTACTTGTCGAAGGCAGGTGACATTTCATATTATAGTTCCTTATTTTTTTCTCCTGGCCAGCTGGGCTATTGAATGACCTTGGCCCACTGGAATGTCTTCCACACATTCTCCAGTCAGCTGAGCATAGTCCATGTATTTCTAAGATCGCTCTTAATGCCGATAAGATAAGCTATATGTTTCTCCTCAAGTCACTGCAGCAGTTTGACGTAGGGTTCATGCACTTTGGCTTGTCCCGATGGAAAGTTGCAAATCAGCTCGGCTACGGTCTGACTAAAATATCCTTTCCTTTTCTGAGGTAGAGGCCTCGACTTAGTACAGAAAATGTAGCAAAGAATGGCTTAAGTGTTTGTCCTCTTCTGGAGGTCAACATGAATCTCGCTGTCATTTGCGTATTGTAGATCAAGCTAAATTCTTCATTTGATGACATATCCTAGAAGGCCAGCAGTTATACTGGAGGGTGGTAGTAGATGGGTTTCATTCAGGGAGTATGGTACCAAAATATTGTAACCAAATATTGTCGTACAGAAATATTGAATCCTAGGTATGGTTTAACAAAATATCATTGCACTGGAGATAATAATAGACAAGCATTGACATAGCCAATAGGTCTCGCCTTTGGGACCTTATAAGTGTTTAGCCAGAGATATTGACTTTGCCTATGTCTTTAAGCTGTGCTGTACAGAAGTCTGCAGCATGCTGAAAAGTTATAATAAAGACGTGTCAGAAGCATTTTTGTTACCTTATATATGACCAAGAAAGCATTATGTACAACTGAACGACCATATTAAAAAAGTATTAACAATAAATAATGTCTTGAGTTTTTTGTCCTTTCAATGCTGGCAACTTCTATCTGCCTGTCCCAATGGTTGCTCGTTATGGTTTTTATTGTTATGGGGGGGGCATCAATAACAGGAGGGTGAAGGTTGGGAAATAGTACCTGTATCAGTCAGTGAGAGAGTCAGTTAGTCAGTCAGTCAGTGAGAGAGAGAGTCAGTCAGTCAGTCAATGAGAGAGAGAGTGAGAGAGTCAGTCAGTCAGTGAGAGAGAGAGTCAGTCAGTCAGTGAGAGAGTCAGTCAGTGAGAGAGTCAGTCAGTCAGTGAGAGAGTCAGTCAGTCAGTCAGTCAGAGAGAGTGAAAGAGTCAGTCAGTCAGAGAGTCAGTCAGTCAGTGAGAGAGAGATTGAGAGAGTCAGTCAGTCAGTGAGAGAGAGAGTCAGTCAGTCAGTCAGTGAGAGAGTCAGTCAGTCAGTGAGAGAGAGAGTGAGAGAGTCAGTCAGTCAGTCAGTGAGAGTGAGAGAGTCAGTCAGTCAGTGAGCGAGAGAGTGAGTCAGTCAGTCAGTCAGTGAGAGAGAGAGTGAGTCAGTCAGTCAGTGTGAGAGAGAGAGACAGTCAGTCAGTGTGAGAGAGAGAGACAGTCAGTCAGTCAGTGAGAGAGAGACAGTCAGTCAGAGTGAGAGAGAGAGACAGTCAGTCAGTCAGAGTGAGAGAGACAGTCAGTCAGAGTGAGAGAGAGAGAGACAGTCAGTCAGAGTGAGGGAGACAGTCAGTCAGTCAGAGTGAGAGACAGTCAGTCAGTCAGAGTGAGAGAGAGACAGTCAGTCAGAGTGAGAGAGAGACAGTCAGTCAGAGTGAGAGAGAGAGACAGTCAGTCAGTCAGTGAGAGAGAGACAGTCAGTCAGTCAGAGAGAGAGAGTCAGTCAGTCAGTGTGAGAGAGAGTCAGTCAGTGTGAGAGAGAGACAGTCAGTCAGAGTGAGAGAGAGACAGTCAGTCAGTCAGAGTGAGAGAGAGAGACAGTCAGTCAGCGTGAGAGAGAGACAGTCAGTCAGTCAGAGTGAGAGAGAGAGACAGTCAGTCAGAGTGAGAGAGAGAGAGAGAGACAGTCAGTCAGAGTAAGAGAGAGAGACAGTCAGTCAGAGTGAGAGAGAGAGACAGTCAGTCAGTCAGAGTGAGAGAGAGAGACAGTCAGTCAGTGTGAGAGAGAGAGACAGTCAGTCAGTCAGTGTGACAGAGAGAGACAGTCAGTCAGAGTGAGAGAGAGACAGTTAGTTAGTCAGTCAGTCAGAGTGAGAGAGAGACAGTCAGTCAGTCAGTCAGTCAGAGTGAGAGAGAGAGTCAGTCAGTCAGAGTGAGAGAGAGAGACAGTCAGTCAGTCAGAGTGAGAGAGAGACAGTCAGTCGGAGTGAGAGAGAGACAGTTAGTTAGTCAGTCAGTCAGAGTGAGAGAGAGACAGTCAGTCAGTCAGTCAGAGTGAGAGAGAGAGTCAGTCAGTCAGAGTGAGAGAGAGAGACAGTCAGTCAGTCAGAGTGAGAGAGAGACAGTCAGTCGGAGTGAGAGAGAGACAGTCAGTCAGTCAGTCAGAGTGAGAGAGAGAGACAGGCAGTCAGTCAGTCAGAGTGAGAGAGAGAGAGACAGTCAGTCAGTCAGAGTGAGAGAGAGAGACAGTCAGTCAGTCAGACAGAGTGAGAGAGAGACAGTCACTCAGTCAGACAGAGTGAAAGAGAGAGACAGTCAGTCAGACAGAGTGAGAGAGAGAGAGAGACAGTCAGTCAGACAGAGTGAAAGAGAGAGACAGTCAGACAGAGAGAGAGAGAGAGACAGTCAGTCAGACAGAGTGAGAGAGAGAGACAGTCAGTCAGTCAGAGTGGGAGAGACAGTCAGTCAGACAGAGTGAGAGAGAGACAGTCAGTCAGTCAGACAGAGTGAAAGAGAGAGACAGTCAGTCAGTCAGACAGACAGAGTGAGAGAGAGACAGTCAGTCAGTCAGACAGACAGAGTGAGAGAGAGAGAGTCATACATTGTCACTTTCAGCAAGCGCGGCCCGTGGTCCCTAAAGTGAAACCGGACCGTGCTACAAAGAACAAACAAAAAAGAGTGGGAGGGGTGCAAACATGGAGGCAGGCTGCTAATTAGTAACCTGATCCACGATGAGGGAGGAATGCAGCTGCCAGCCTGCGCGCCGCTGCTCGCTCCCGAGAGCAAAACGCTGTGGGAGTGAACATTTAAAGAAGAGGTGGGACATGCACCCGCCTTTGGCCATTTGCATGCTTTCATTATTGAAAGACGCACGCAAAGGCCAATCATATGTGTGGGAGGAGTCCGATCCACACGGAGAAGTTTTGAGCCCTCACAAGAAGCCTCCCATAGAGCAGCGCATGCGCGCTGCGCTAGGCTCGACCTAAAAAATTACACCTAATGGAACAATATCCTTGTAAAGGGTATTTAAGACACACTATTTCTGTTCGACTATATTTTTGTTAATGATATTATGACATAGTACTTAAAGCAGAGCAACGGGCTAATGACTTACCACATCTGCTGTAAGAGCAAGTTTTGGGGAGGTTGGCATGTGAGGAAGAAGTGTCAGGTTGGAAATAACCAGCCTTCCCAAAGAGGAGTCACCATTTTTTGTACATGGAGTGGAAATGGAACCACAATTTACTCTTTCTTGTGTAAACCACATACGCATCAACACACAATGTTGACGTATGTTCACACATGATGAAAGCAAGCAAAACAATTTATGGTGACTTGATGGATTTTTAAGTAGGAAATGTTAGTGAGCATCCTCCACCTACAGGGTTACAAACAAAGGCCTTTAACCCTCAACTTCGAAACCACTGCCACCACTTCCAGTTACAACAAAGTCTGGGTTGAAGAGGCAGTAGCAGCTGGATGGGGGAGTACACATAGAGTGACTCTGGCCACTCAAGCATTGCATGGACGGCTAACAGCAACAAAAGGATGGCGCTCTCCTAATGGATATGTGTGACTGTTAAGTTCACCATTGGAAAACAAAGGGATAGCTAGAAAAAAATGGACACAGCAAGAATGCACAGCTTTTTTAAATTGTGCAACAGATTTTCATCCAGGTGCCTTCTAAAATTTACAGTCTTTTGGGGTGGGTGGGAAGAGAGGCAGGATGCCAAGTGTATGGTTCTTTAGGGATGGCTTGTGGGCAGCAGGATCTTTTGGGCGGAGTAGCCCACTGAGCTATCCCAAAAAGAATAATAAAGATTTTTAAAAAGTGACATTTAAATCACTGTATTTGTTGCAAAAATGCAGCAATAATTGCAATTGTGTGCCACAAAATTTCCATTTTCATGCCACAAAATGTTGAAATCAGTACCACAATATCTTGGAGGTTCTGCCCAGGGAACAATTAATTTTAATAAATCTAGGCCCACAGGGGACACATCAGGCCCAGTGGAACAATTTTTTTTATTGAATTTAGTGCACACGGTGGGCCCAGGGGGAAATTTTTTAAATCAAATGTAGGGCCTGCCGAGCACACGTCTTGCAGCGGGCCCATAGGCAGTTAATTTTGATAAACCTAGGGCCCGCTGCCCAGAGCGCGGAAGGTCCAGGGTGGCAATTGTTTCATTAAATTTCGGGCCTGACCACTCATGGGGCACAAAGCAGTCCCAGGGGGCACTTAATTTTAATAAATCTAGGACCTGCTGCCCACCAGGTACGCAGCGGACCCAGGGGGGCAATTTATTTATTCAATTTTGGGCTCGCCGCTCACAAGGCACGCAGCGGGCACAGGGGCTCAAATATTTTTTATTAAATTTCAGGCCCATGCAGCGGGCCCATGGGGGCAATTAATCTTATTAAATTTAGGGCCCAAGGGGCACGTGGCGGGGACATTGGGGAAAATATTATTAATTACATATTGGGCACGCCGCACACCAGGGGTAATTAATTTTATTAAATCTATGACCTGCCGCCTACCGGGCCCTGGGAGCAAAAAACGTTTTATTATTTCAGCCCCAATGGGGCAATAATCATTGCACAGGTCTGCCACCCAAAGGAACACAGCGGCCAATATTTTAATAAAGGGGCATGCTTCCCATGGATCACGCAAAGAGCCTGGGAGCCAATAATTAATGCATAGGCCCGCCACCCACTTACATGTGGCTGGCCTAAGAGAACGATATTTTAATTTAGGAGCCAGCTGTCCAAGTGCCAGTGCAAGGGAGTGGGCTCCAGTTGTTTCAGGATACAGTGAAGGAGGTAAAGGCGGGTTTTTGGCAGTAGGGATAGAGGTATGTAGGGCAGAGGTCAGTTTGTTTGGGTGGGGTGGCAGGGTAGAGGGCAGCTTGAGGGGGCTGTGGTTTTCAAGAGTAGCGTGGTGGGGTAGGTGGCAGTGTTGTGGGGCAGGGTGACATGGAAAAGGGATAGTCTGTTCTAACTGTTTTGTTCTTTTGTAGAGTCTTGGAGGGAAGAATCTGCTGGTTCTAGATCTGTTGTGTTGGCTGCTAGCTACAATATATGCTTGCTGCTGCACGGTTCAGGGCAGTCTTGGGTTCTGTACACTTCGGGAGAGATAGTGCATATGCTAAAGCGCAGAACCTTGAGAGCTGGATCCATATTTTTGAAGTCCTACTTTCATGGATGAGAAGAATGTGGCACCGACACACGGTTTCCATCATGTCGATCCTACTATCCTAGACAATCCTTGCAAATGTGGAGATGGGCCTCTTTTCGCAGGAGTAGTCCAACGTGAACTCATGGTTTTGGGGTGGAGTTCTGTATTTTCTTGTGTTTTCTTTCAACAAATTATTACACTCTTTCGAGTTTTTGAGTAAATAGGATTTATAGTATTTGGCCAAAAGGCATTCCAAATACAATGTTTTTTTGGGTGGGGAGGTGGTTGCTATTTTGAGCCCATGCATTCATGTTTTATCCTTTTTATATCTGGAGTTCTTGTGTCCACTGCATTCCTGTTTAAACTGCACTACTGTTTTTTTTGTTTGTTTTTTTATTTTTTTTCCAATAACTGGAATTGACATGGTTTTATTTTGCTCTTCTAAGTGGATTGTTCTGTTTTAAATCTGCATTGGTGGGTCTTTTCCGAACAGATCCATGTTTTTCATTCCTTGGACCCACCGGTGTAGCATAGCGCGTGGGTTATAGAGTTTATTTTTGTTTTTTGTTGAGGGTGGTTTGGAGCATCTTTTGGTTTTTCCATACACACCTTTATTCTGCCTTTTCTCTAATCTCGTTGGATCACTGTACACCAATGCATCTTTCCCTTAAGCATTGTTGCCTGATTTATTCTTATTTTTCCCCCTAACTGCAAAAGGCTTATGTGCTCCTATATTTAAACTCTGCTTGTATAAATTTGTTTCAAAAGGTTTTAGGTTTCCCTTTCGTTTCAGGTAGCTCATCCTGACGTTTTTGTTATTTCTCAGCATCCATGTAACCTCATTTGAAAAAATTTACTTTTCTATTGTGGTTCCCTTTCAATTGCCTTTGTCATTTTTGAGGTCGAGTCTAGCGGCAGAGCGCATGCACTGCTCGCTCTGCAAGGCATGCTGTATTAGGGTATGCAATAGCAGCCCCACCCACATTTGTCATTCATTGGCTTTGTGTCATTGTCCTTCTTAAATGGTGGCTTCTGATTCGTAAATAGGCTTGTTAGTCCCGCCTTGGTACTGCCTTGTCTGCATTTGTTACCGCCCATAACGACTGGACCTTTTACTTGGCTTGTTGCACGGTCGGCTTTAGTGGGTGAGCACAATTGTTTTTAGGACACTGATGGGGACAATGGCTGCTGCTTTTTGATGCGTGGTATTTACATGCTGAGTGCGGCGCCCGCTTTAGGGACACCGCGCTCAGTTTAAATGTTTTTTTAAAACTTTGATGTTGAGCGCGGTGCCCGCTTCCGGGCGCACCGCGCTCTGTTTCAATTTTTTTTTTTTTTTTCATACTGAGCATGGCACCCGCTTTAGGGACACAGCGCTGTTTCCTTTTTTTTAACTTTAATAATGAGCGCGGCGCCCGCTTCATGGACACCGCGCTCTGCAATACAATAGCTATTGCTTTTGGTATTGTAAATGACAATGCCTTTTAATTTTTTATAAAAAGGCGTTGCCATTTACAATGCCAATAGCTCACAAACTCGCAATTGCAAGACCCATTGCATTGTAAATGCTTGATTTTACTTGCAGGCACTTTAGAGCAGACTTGGTTGCTTTATAAAAAAGATTTTGCCATACATTTTTTATGTTGCCCCAACCTCCCTTCCCCTCTCCCACCATCCTCCACAGACGACTCAAACTTGCTACCCAAATAACAGCAGCAGATCAGGCCAGAGGGTACAGTGCAGCAGCAGCTGGCATCTACGAGGAGGGGTTGGCGTGCTTGCTTAAAATAATGTATTTAAAAAAATAAAACTTACCTGAACTCAGCGACGTACTCGCTCCAGACATCATCTTTCCACAGAGCAACCGGAAGCAGCAACTCCATCTGCCAATCCTAGGGCTTCTCTCACCAGAATGAGAGCAGCCCTAGGATTGGTGGGAGCAGCCTCACTCAGCGCTTAACAGTGCTCCAGAGCCTTTAGCTTTCTCTAACCCAGCTGTCTGAAGTGTGCATAAGTGGCTGGCCTTCGCAAGACAGCCGGCTAAAAAGACATGCACACTTTAAACAGTGCCATACCAGCCCACCCTCCTCCCTGCTGACATGCTTCTGCCACTCAGCAGTGGCCCCACCCCTCTTCCTGGGGTTTTAAAAGTAAACTCGGATTGGCCAATAAATGTTAGAGAGAGAGAGAGAGAGAGAGAGTGTGTGTGTGAGTCTCTCTCTCGATCATCTGTATTTTACTGTATATTACTCAGCCTTTGCGGCACTTCACTTGATCTGGGACTTGGTTGCTTGACCAGCCTACCCCAAAGAATCAAGGCGGCTTTTTTTGGGGGGCGGTGTAGTTTTTGTCTCTGTCCAGGTAGTCAGCATCATCATCTGAAGGGAAAAGACGACTATGCTGATATCATTCAAGTTTAACACACCTTACGAAGAGGCAACGAGAACTGATTAGACCAAGTGCTAAAAACTTGTGAAACAGAACCGGCTGTGCTTATTTTCAATATAAGAACTAATATAGGCAGCAGCCCACCTCCAGGGCTTTTTGGCAGTATGACCTCCTGGCCTTAGCCCCATGCCTCCCTGATCCACAGCAACAATGTTTGACCAACACCTAAACATCAACCCTCAAATTGCACAATCATTAAACCTAAAATGAGCTCACTGAAAAAATATTATCTTAAAACTGTCACAATATGGTCTCAGCAGTCGGGGTGCATGCACGCTCCTGCATCATCCTGATCTTTAAGATCTCAGAAAAAATAGCCAACAAGATACAAACACGATCTATGCTGTTCACATGGTGGCAGTGCGCTGCCTACCTCAAGTGTCAGAAGGCTATGTTGCCATCCTTCACCTTGATCTAGTCGGTCACAAAGTTCCTCCAGTTACTGCCCAGTAAACTGGCCCTCAAGGCCAAACAGCGACCTCATGCTCACGTGACAACCTAATAACTACACCGGCTAATTCAAAGTCCTGAGCTTCATCCAGAAGTCAGCAACCAACCTGGAGAAGCTACATTACAAACCCCTGAAGATAATCTAATAGATCCCAAAGACATTCATCATTCTCCATACTTGCATTTCAGAATTAACCCGCGTTTTAGAGGACTTCTAGCCACTCTGAACCAGGCAACCCAACTCTGTAATGCTCTGTCCACATCTCTAGCACTTCCTCACTCAGGTCAGGTTCCAGCGCCTTGAAACCCTATCGGGTGAGTAGTGCGCTTTACAAAACACTGATTGATTGACATATAGTTACGTATCTCTGATCGCCTGAGGATCGGATCAGCCTTGCAATCCATTGCCCAGACCAACTATAGCCTGAACAAGGGCAGTTTGAATCCTTCTGGTTTCACTGGAGGCAGAGCTCATTGAGTTGAACGTGGCTCCTGCCACCAGGCCTTGATTGGCAGATCATGAGTTCGAATCTCGGCATGGTGGTCTCACACTTCCATCATCCTGAAGAGTGGTAGATTGAGTACCCTTAAAAAGTAGAACCATCTGTTTATTTATAGTGTTACAGTGATCAAGTTCCTTCCTCTGTTCAGACATGCAGTAAATTCCTTTGAACATTGCATATGCTATCTCTCCTACAGTTAACTCTTAGCCAGGCCTCGATCTGGAGTCACAACAGTGTAGTGCTTAATTTGTAACTGAATGAGTGCCGGTGCCCAAATCTCTGCTCAGAAGCCTGGGCCGGTGCAATTAAACGTCAGCTGCAAAATTCCAAAGCTGTGTAGCTTTCATTTCACCTTAGTGCTCATTAATCCACCACCAGACACTCCCTCCCTCTGTATCTCACTCTTGCAGGTTCCTGCTTTCCCCCTTTGTGACAATTTTTTTTCCGTCTTTCTGTTCCTTCTTCTTTCCTATTGGTGTGTTTTTCCTGCTCTTGCTCTTGGGAAATGTTTGATGCGGAACAATAAGTGCCGGTGGCTGCCATCGGCAACCACCGGCTCAAATTAAGCACTGCGATACGTCGTGGTGGCGATTCTTACGGACCTGCTATGGCTCATCGCATGTGTTCCTTTCACTTATCACAAATACGGGGCCACTTAAAGTCTCATCGCATTTGTGTATATGTTTATTGTTTGATTAATTAAAATCAATGCACATTTGTGTTGCAGTACAGGCACAAATGGACAGTTCCACTGTCCATGTGTCCATATTCGCAATGAATGCAACTTTAAGTCTTTGGCCCGAAACATGAAGCATTAGCACATGGGCCATTAAAAATCCCATAATTAAACATCGGCACTGTGCTGCCCCTTGTGGCAAAGCCTGGCATTACAATAATGCCCTCATTAATTTGGTGCTGAACGGATAGTGGAGAATGGGAGCCCAGCCTGCCCCCCACCTGTGTTTTACGCCACCCACAATGTTGTCCAGATACAAAACACACTAAGGCCCCTCATGCAGTGCACGGCTGGGCCTGAAAGTCTGCTCGAGGTATAAAACTTCACAGTCTGCACTGACTTTTGTCTTATTATTTTTGAGTTTTATGTAGGGCGAACTAGACCGGAGGTATCAGAGCGCTTTACATGAGTACCAGTTGCGTTACAGACGGACACATTTATTTTGTTTGGCACGGGGAGATCAAACGACTTGCCCAGCATCACAGGATGCTGAGCGTCCCTGCGGAGACTCGAACCTGGTTCCCCAGTTTAGAGATCGACCGCTCTATCCGTTGGGCCACATGCTTCGGTGTTCGGTATGAAATACACAATTAGCATGAACTCTTCAGGAAAATAAATTATTATCTTCACATTTCTGTAAAGAAAAGCTAAAACAGCACGAAAAGTCATGGAAATCTGCAGAAACGGTGATTCAAATCTATTTTAAAGTTGCTATGTTTCGGCATACAAAAAAATACAAACACTGCAGGAAAATTCTAAAATGTCCAAAATCTGCGGTAAAATAAAAATGTTAAAAAGCTGTGCTTAGTTTTCAAAATTTCTCATATTTGGTAATAATCTGTGTTTTCAGCAGCAAAAAAAATGGTGCTGCACATTTGTATTCTCCCTAGTTACAGCATTGGCTGCCCAGTCCAGCCAATAGCTCTGCATTTGTGTATGCGTGAGGGGTGTGCTAGTCAGAGACCGGCAGAGCAGAGGTGTCTGGAAGGTTGGTGGAAATGAGTGCAGCTATTAGGTAGGCAGGGCCAGTGTTGTGTAGAGCTTTATAGGTGTGGGTGAGGAGTTTAAAGTGTACATGTGAATGGAATTTATACATCCTGTGATTCAAACTTTCATATATTATATAGTTACAAATAACAAATTGTGTGTGCTGATCATTTTCAAATGATGATGACATGGAGTGGTACTCCTGTGATGAAGATTAGAGGGATGTTCTTCTAGATCTTGTGCACCACATGATTGTGACCAAACTTCACTCTATGTGACAGGTGCGATTTCCTTTGCCTCAGCCTTATTATTTCTAAATCACTCAGGAATTTAAAGTGTGTGTGCTTGTGTATCGAGAACCAGTGGGGTTCCAAAAGGAGTGTGTCATGTGTGCTTGGCATGGGAGGTTGAGGACTAGTCTGGCTTCTGCGTTTTTGGACGGTCTGCAGTGTTCTTGTGAGCTGGTTGGTAATCCTTGCGTACAGAGCATTTCCATAGTCTAGTCTGCTGGTGATGGGGGATTGGGTGATCATTTTACTGGTGTTATCTGGCAGCCAATTAAACATTTTCTTCAGTATTCTTAGTGTGCTGAAGCAGGCCGAGACCACTGCATTGACTGAGGCAGTCATGTCTAGCTTGTTGTCTATGATGATTCCAAGGTTTCTTACTTGTGAGCAGGGCATGGGGTGGGTCGAAGGTCTTTGGGCCACTAGGTTGAGTCCCATGGCAAGGCATTCTTCCTGAAGACTGCCACCTTTGTCTTGTCCGAGTTCAATTGAGGAAACCGGATTTGATCTAGGTGACTACTTCTGTCACACATGTCGTGAATGTGCTCCTTGTGTTGGGTGTTTTGTCCAAGAGGGACAGTATCAGTTGCGTGTCGTCAGTGTAAGTGAGGATGTTTATATTATCAGCTTGTATGACGTTGGCCAGCGGGATCATGTAGATGTTGAAGAGCGTTAGGCTGAGTGAGGATCCCTGCAGGACTCTGCAAATAAGATCTTGTGCTTCAGAGGCACAGCGGGCATGTTGACGGTTTGGGTTCTTCCTGTGAGGAAGGAGCAGATCCATTCGAGGGCAAGTCCCTGGATGCCTGCTTCATGAAGTCATTGGATTATAATGGGGTAAGAGACAGTGTCGAAGGCTGCTGATAGGTCTCGAAGGATGAGGGCTGTCAAGGATCATTCAGATGCCATCAGTTGCTGCTTTAATGGCAATTTCAATGCTGTGGTTGGGTCTGAATCCTGATTGTGTGGTGTTGAGAAGCTGGTGTTTGGCGAGGTGCTTGTTGATGGCTTTTTCTAGGACTTTGACTGGGTAGGGAAGGAGGGATATCGGTCTTCAATTGGCTAGTTTATTCGGGTCAGTCTAGGATTTCTTTAGGAGGGCGTTGACGGCTATTTGTTTCCGTGGTTCCGGGAAGGTGGCTGTGCTGATGGAAGTGGTGAGGATCGGGGTTAGGTCCTCGCTGATGGGGATTGCTCCTTTGTCGCAGGCATGGTGGGAGCAGGGGTCCGCCAGGGCCTCAGAGTGAATGTTATAGAAAATCTAGACGTACTTACCTGTCAATATTTTATTTTTAATATTTTGACTTCGACATTGTGTGTCATCAATATTCTGGTGTCGATATTCAGGGTGCTCATCCTTTTGGGCAAATAACTTTCCCTTTGGGAATATTGCTGGATAGGCAGGTGCCGCTTGTGTGCATGTGCATATGTTACTTTTATGTTACATTTTGTAGTGCTTAGCTTCATTTTAATACTTTGTCCACTTGCTTTACTTTAAATACATTGTCAAATAATTATACAATTTTATACTAATTAAGCATTATAGGCTGCTACGGCGGGCAATATTGGCTGTTAAAAGCCCCAAACTCAAGTTAGAGGACTGAGCCACAGGCAAGGATCTATAACAAAGATGAGGGCCTTTAACAGCTGTTTTAGCCTGAGGCAGACGGGCTATAAAGCTGTTAGAACACTCCAGCCACTGAAGGTAGAATGTTGTAAATTTAACAAAGGAAGAAACAGATCAACAAACATTGGGATATTGAAGCAGAAGGTCTGTTCCAGCCATTATTGGCCCTGGGCCACTCCATTGTCTTCAATGCACCTCTCAACATTCCAAGGCTCAAATTTAATTTTGTTATCAAACATCCTTAAGTGCAGCAAGCAATGTCAGGATACAGCAACACTGTGGTCATTAAGTATGACACAAAAACACTTCCCACAAAGGCCTCACTTCAACTCAACAGTTCTGCAACTAAGTACCCCTCAGGGTGTAGCCTGGTACCTAATGCGCTGCGGCACATTGTCTGGGATCTGAAGCAAATGCAAATACAATACCGTGCTAAAGTAGGTAGTTTGCTAAACAATCAAATTCGAAAAGACACATCAGTTCAGATGTAGTAAGTTTTTGCCTGGGTACTCATGCGATACACAGCGACATGCACAATAGCATTGATTGACTTTTAGGCATCAATAATTTTTTGCCTGAAATTCTCCACAAGTGCAGTACTAAATGACATTCATCACATAGAAAGAAACCCTTGACAATGTATGCAGAGTAGTCATTACCGAACAGTAGGCTCAAACAATAAGCAAACATTGTGGTGGGTGGCACTGCATGATTTTTCAATGTGTAACAATCATGAAAATAACTAAAATTTCTTGAAGCACCCTTGGATGGGGCCCGCATAAAGATACTTGTACTCAAGGCTTTGCCTAGAGTACAAAAGTAATGTAAGATTCCACTCAGTATTTTTTGCAGTGTGCTGCAATGTTAATCGCTTTTTGCATTGCATGAGCATGGCATTTTCTGCATTAACGAAGTCGTCAACGCCACGCAACGCATGATAAATGTTATGCTCTAAGTGGCATATTTATCAAGTCGCATAGTGCAGCAAGTCACCTTGCTGCGCTGCGTGACAGGGAAAGGGCAGGAATGGGCCATATTTAACATAAAACAACGCATTCCTGCCTTTTCCCAGCATTGGCGCACAATGTGCATGCTAGCGCAAACGCAGCCAGCATTGTTTTTGTGCAGGAAGAGACACCTTACTGCACAAAAATAATCCCCTGAGGCATTTTTCTCTTTCTATGTGTGCTGTAGAATGAGGAAGAAGAGGAAAAAACGAGGCGAAATAAAGATATTTCTCCTCGTTGCGCCTCCCCTGGGGATGCATAGCAGTTTTGGTGCGTTCCCAGGTCTACCCCTGATGATAAATAAGTGAATGTGTCAAAATTCATTGGTTTTGCATGTGAACACCCACGCACCATCCATGGAACGCCTCCCTGGATGGTGCGCTGCTTTACTCTAGTTTATCAAGCCATTCAGGGCCACGCAACAGGGCCCTGCGTGGCTTGATATATCGCATCATAAGGGTTGCGTAAATTTTGCAACCTGTTGCGTGATGCAAAAGCGACACAGCCCTTTGATAATCATGGCCCTAAATTTGTCACTTCTCACAAAGCAACACATTGAGTTTACACAAAACATTCTAACTGTGAATCCTGGTAAATTTTCCCCTCAGATTTTGAATAGCACAGAAATTGTCTGCATTTTTTTAAAACATATCCCCAGATCCCTACAAAAGTTATATGAGTTCCTCACAGTTTTAACCGTAACATGCATGCCAATAGACCCGATTCAGGCCGCCTGAAATTTCCTCTGCGTCAGTACTGATCAATGGGGAAAATCCATTCTCCCGATTTATTTTTCAAAATTTCCCACTTACGTATTCAAAAACGTTGACACGTATGCTTGTAATATTTGTTTCTCAACACTACCTTCGAATGGTTCGAAACTGAGATTACTTGGAGTGCTCAAGAACCAAAGACTCCCCCTACTGGTGAAGTGCGGTATTTGTGAAAGAAGGAATGCCTTTTGCAAAACCTAAGATAGCAGCTTCTTGGAATTAAGAACAAGCCTATGATGAGATCTCTCAGCTGTCGCACGGGAAACAGAATCTTATCCCCCATTATTATTCAGTTTTCACTTCTGGGACACTCCTCAAAGCCTTCTTCAAAGTAAATAGAAACTTGCATTGATGCTTTTATTTGACATTATTTGGCATCCTAAAGCACCGCAGAGCTCCAGAAAGAAGGTATAGAGGTAAATTAAATAGGGGACTAACTAGACTACGTTTTCAGCTCTCTATTGGGCGGTGAACTAGTATTTTACCTATTTGTGTTGGCACTGGCCTAACGAGTCAAACTATACTCATGGGCAAGATTAATTTTCTCTGGAGATTACGTTTCATTTAAGTTCAGTTTATCAAAATTCGCCCAAAAAATTAGATTTAAAATACTGAGGTTTCCTAGGTTGAATGTGAAATAACGCTGAAAAAATCTTCTGTTGTTATGTTATGTATTGTAATTGTATTGTATTGTAATTGCATTTATATAGCGCTTTCTACCCCTGACGAGGCGTTGAAGCGCTTTTTCGGCGAGTAGCACGCTACTCCGGAACCCATAAAGGATTAGAGTTGAATTAATATAGTGAAATATGAAAGTAATTTGAGTGGTGGATAAGTTAGTCAGTTATTTGGATTCAGAAGGATAGCGGAGGGGTAGAAGAGGTAAAAAAGGTTTGCATTTATATAGCGCTTGTTACCCCAGATGGGGGTTTGAAGCGCTTTTTTCGGCGAGTAGCACACTACTCCGGAACCCATAAAGGATTAGTGGTGAATTAGTATAGTGAAATATGAAAGTAAATTGAGTGGTGGATATTTATCAGTTATTTGGATTGAGAAGGATAGCGGAGGGATAGAAGGGGGAGAAAGGTTTGCATTTATATAGTGCTTTTTACCCCTGATGGGGTGTTGAAGCCCTTTTTTGGTGAGTAGCACGCTACTCCGGAACCCATTAAATGATTAGTGTTGAATTAGTATAGTGAAATATGAAAGTAAATTTGAGTGGTGGATATGTTAGTCAGTTTTTAGGATTGAGAAGGGTAGCAGAGGGATAGAAGAGGGACAAAGGTTTGCATATACATATAGCACTTGTTACCCCTGATGGGGTGTTGAAGTGCTTTTTCAGCGAGTAGCATGCTACTCCGGAACCCATAGAGGATTAGTGATGAATTAGTATAGTGAAATATGAAAGTAATTTGAGTGGTGGATATGTTAGTCAGTTATTTGGATTGAG
Source organism: Calotriton arnoldi (assembly GCA_963921515.1). Lineage (NCBI taxonomy): Eukaryota > Metazoa > Chordata > Amphibia > Caudata > Salamandridae > Calotriton > Calotriton arnoldi. The sequence continues at coordinate 3,628,992 of CAWUFW010000717.1, forward strand.
AAGGATAGCGGAGGGATAGAAGAGGAAAGAGGATATATCTAACATGTATGTCCTCTCACCTTTGAATACCTCTTCTGTTCTGTGAGTACGCTCCCCGGCATGTGAGTATGTGAAACCTTCTGGCAGAACATCTCCTGTGAGTACCCCTTGCCAGTACATCTGCTGCACTTTGAGTACCCCCTTCTCCTGTGATAAGCTGCCTTGTTGGGTACCTTCCTGTCAGAATAGCCACCCTCATGTGAGTTCCTCTCCGCTCCTTTGATTAAGGCATCTCTCTGGTGAGTACTTCACCAATACCCCCACTGCTGGATGATTAGGTCTTACCTTGCACGGGGCAGGTGAGTTCTACCCTGTCATGAACAGCTTCTCCAGCAGGACATCAACTCTTTCAAGGAAAGAAGGGGGCTCTAATACTTCCACTTATGTTATTGTGAATTTCTAAAGCGCACCTTCACCTACAGGTATCTTGGCGCTGAGGTTTGATTCTGGAGTCACCGGTTAAGAAGTCCATGTCTAAATGTGAGCTTGGATAAAAAGCCAGGTCTTCAGCTTTTTCCTAAATCACAGATGGTCTGTTTCTAATCTCAGAGATGTAGGCAGAGAGTTCCAGAATTGGGGTCCCTGTACTGAAAAGCGTGACCTTAACAGGCCACAGATTTGGGTCAAAAGTGATTTTCCAGTATTTGAGATACAGGAAGTTGCTGGTGTATTGAGCAAGCATGAGCTGGTTGAAGATTTCTATTGATGAGGTGGTTTCTTTTACACATCTGCTACATTGTACAATGAAACAAATAAGTCCCCCACAGTTCTATATTTTCAGTGCTGTACTTGTTTTAGAGAACTAATGACTGAAAGGCTCAGGAGAATCATGTTAAATGAGTGGCAATCCGCTCACTGCAAACTTAACACAATTTGTATCCTTCCAACCGTCTGTATATTAGGTTCTCAGCAGTATAATATGGGGAATAACACACAGAACTTGTGTTTAGATTTGTTTTGCATTTAAAGCTGCGGAGTCAATACCAGTATAATATTTCTGATACTGACCAAAGCTCTTCTGTACAGAAAAGTGGTATTACCATGTCTGTAATATTTTAAATAACAGAATGGAGTTAAATGGACGGTGATCAAACCACTGAAAATTCAACATAATTTTTACCTTCCCCTTCTCTAATGGAGAGCCTATACTGCAATAAATTGAGAATTAGATGCAGAAATAGTGTTCCTGTGTGTTTTATGCATTTCAAGTTGTAGAGCCAGGATCAACTTTTTGTTGGTAGTAACAATTGTAGCTTTTATATGCAGTAAAGTGGTATTACTGCACTTACAATATTGTAATACGAGGTTGTCTTCAATTGCAGAATCATGTTAAAAAGGGAGCAATACACTTACCTCAAAGTTAAAACAACTACTTGGCCTGTTGCACATATTTTTAATTCTATGTCTCTTAGGAACCCCTATATCATGCATTTGCTTAGTTGCTCACTGAGGCCTTAGGCATACGAGTTGTTACTCACTTGTAATATCTTATGTATTATTTTCATTATTGTGCACTAGTATCACATTCATTGTGTGTGTTTTGATTGTATGCTTCTACCTCATACATTCATGTATTCATTTGAATAGCTGGTCCTTAGGAAGGTTTACTTTTCCTCAAAATAAAGGATTTAGATGGCATAATTGAGCTGTTCACATCCCTCTCTGTGAACCACTATGGGCTCCGATATTCCAAGAAACTCACTAGTCTTCCTGGGGGATCCAAAGATATTAGATTCAAGGGTGGTCTGAGCAGCGGGAACCCGTAGTTTTACAGGTGGTGGTAATACCTTGACACAAGTGTGACTACAGGATGGCACCAGGCGCCAGATATGCATAATGCTAAAATAACCCATAATCAGGGTAGAATCCACAGTTGAATCATAACTTCAGGTGAGAGCTATAGACCTCTAACACACACAGTGAATGAATATGTAGTCGTTTCTAGCAGGGATACGACTTTAGCCCTGAAGAAGGCCCCAGATCCATTTTGGACTCGTTGTGAGAGCCAAAACATGTTGAATCAAGGTTAATTGAGTAATAGCTCTCAAATTATAACCTTGTTACACTTATGTTTGTAACCATACCCCCAGTACCCTACTAATAAAAGACTTTCTTTGGGATATACTGTGAGGTATTTTTAACTCACTACCCACCACTCTTTTCTGGATCCCTACTTTATTTAGCTTCATTTTATGTAAGAACTCCCAGAGACCTTCTGGTTGAGTCAACCCTGGTGGCATCATCCTACCAGGGTGTGGATAGTCACCGATGATGAAGCATGTCACAATAAGTGAGTTAGGCGCCTCCTCTAATATCTTTGGTGCCCCAGGAAGACTAGTGAGCTTCAACCAATACTCTTGTTCTCCTCTTTTCTCTTTTCTTCATGGCCCTGTTGACCTTTTTGTGAGTAATTATCGTTTTTGGGAGAACGCAAGTGGACAAATAATTGCTCGCTTTCCCATGCGTGAGACAAACTCCGGTATTCCAAGACAGCAGTGAGCAGAGAGGTTTCTCACAGAGCTGGCCAATGTCATCATTTCACAAACAGTCCTTCTACAAAGATATCATCTTCCCTTGCCTCATAGACTCACCAACAGACTGGAAAATCACATGAAGTTCAGGCAGGCCTCTCTGTTGCCTTTTTAGAAATACTGACCCCTCACGACAGAGTACCTTTGATGCTTAATGATTAGGCATGTATCGACCCTTCAAAATGGACTGCATATTATGTTGTCTACTTTTATAATATTTACATTCTGTGCTTTCATGGTAGCTGTGATGTTATTGATTTCTGCAATTATACTCTTGCATTTCATCTTCACTACATTAGCTTAAAATGAAGTCTTTCAAAATATCAGTGTGGATTTCCTGTGAGTGTGCACTTGTGGTGAAAGGTTGCCAGATCCTACAACAACAATAAGTCAAAAAGGTTGCCAGGGCCTACAACAACAATAAGTCAAAATGCCTGACAGACTCGGCAGGTTGTTACATGCCCAGTACCCATTATCTCCAGGTAAGTTCAGGGAGATGTGTGGGTCTTAACTTCTCCATTTCTTCCACTCAAGCTGGTAAGTTGTACTAAACCTGTGCTTGCCTGTGAATGAAGGTCAAGAAGGATTTATCACATTGTGTACACAACATTTTTGCAAAAACATAACACCCCTTCCTCCCTTCTCTAAATGAGGGTTTGTGCTGCATTAAGTGGAGAAAAATGTGCAGAAACAGTGTCCGTAAGGGTTTTTTGCATTTAGATTTGTGAAGTCAGTAATAGTTTTTTGCTCTTTTTTAAGTTTTATATAGTGCAAACTTGACCCGAAGGTTTCAGAGCGCTTTACATGAGCACCAGTTATGTTACAGATGGACACATTCATTTTTGTTAGGCATGGGGAGATTACGTTTTTTGCCGAGAATCAGAGAATGTTGAGCGTCCCTGCTGAGACTTGAACCCAGTTCCCCCAGCTTCAAGGTCAACCACTCTAGCCCTTAGGCCATATCCTCTCATGCCAATGACCACAGCTTTCCTGCGCATTAAAGTGATATTACTACATTTGTAGCATGGAAATAAGACAATGTTTAAAATAGCAGAATTTTGCTAAATGAGTGGCCATCATCTTACCACAAATTTACTTTTACACTTCTGACCTTCTCTCAATGTGGCCCGAAATGCCATTAATTTACCAATCTTAAGCTGTATTAATGTCTTGTCCTACATTTGTGAACATTTTGGACCAGATTATGTAGATTAATCGAAGGTTGGTGGGGGCGACGGAAGAAAGTATTAGGAAGCAAAGAATATTTCTTTTCCTTATTTTCTCTTTTTCCCTAATAATTTTTATCAGTTACGCCCCTTTTCTCCTCCATTTTATATTCCCTCTTCTTGGGGTGCTCATGAGTTCTGTTTTGGTCACTGGGCTGTAGAGTTCTACTTAACCAAATCTGTTGTGGTTAATTTGCTGCTTGTTGTCTTCTAGTTCACTGCTGAATGAACATAACGTTACATAACAGAACATTTGTGCTGCACTGTTCATTTGCTTTTGTTACCACCAACGTGTTGCAAAGTGTCGTATTCCTTACATTCTCTTAAACAACCTCAGAACCAATGCTTAATTTGAGCCGGTGGTTTCCGGTGCTCGTCACCGGCATGCAATTGTCAACACCTTTGCTTGTGACAGTCTGTCACAATGGTGCTGTCTGGCTAATTTAGAAATGACCACAACAACAGTTAATTATGAGTTCAATGTAAGTTAAAAATTACTCTATCAGGTTCTCCTTGAATGCTTACTTAAGTCACTACTGGGTAAACACTAGTGTGGCGACTGCAGACAGAATCTATTAACTGTGCATCTTTAACAGGTGATCTTTCACTTATATAAAGACAAAGAAAAAAATGTCATACGAAAGGCACCGGATGCTGCTCCAAGGCACCACTCGTTTGGTAGGATGAGCTGGCACTTTTCTCAAAAACAGTAACTATTTTTATATAGCACTTCTGCTGTTCTAGGTGGTGTAAAGAACAGATTTTGAGATTACCCTTTTTATGGTACTCAATTTACTGACCTCAGAAGGATGGAAGTCTAACGCCCTGATTAAGTGTTGTGTGGTATAGGGTGAGATATTACCACATCCTGTACACACAATTACCTCAGGGTGAGGTATTTACCGGGTGATGTAAGTACCTCCTATTTTGAGTTTTGAAATTGGAAATGAGGAATAACATGTGTTCTGCACATTGAATTCTGCATGTTTTCCATTTTTCTGGGCCTTTTCCTTGGTACGTTTCAGCAGGTTCGGCCTGTTGAAATGTGCTAGGAGAAAACTAAAGGGTGTGATAATTATCATACAACTCGGAATTCTGATAGTTATGCAAACTTCTGGCAGCACATGGAACAGAATTTATCGACAGATTGTGATGAGGGCCTAAATTGGCCTTGCTAGGATACAAACATTTAAACGGACAACCATTAGTTATAAGTTATAACTCACTGAGAGATCCGACGGGCTTATTAAAGCCTGCACTGCATGATTGTCAGAACAGAGTGGGGTATTTTCCATGCGTATTTACCACAACATTATTTATGATGTGGTAAATACCTCCTATTCCAAGTTTTCAACATGGAAATTAGGCACAACCTGCACAAATGTTATTAGCACACCACATTATGCATGTTTTACATTTTTCTGGCCCTTCTACCCTCTCCAGCCCTTACCCAGATACATTTTTGCAGGTTTGGCCTCCTGTAATCTATCATGAAAAACCTGCAAGGGTTTGGTAATTATTGCACAGCTCATTACTCCAATTCCTTAGTGAGTCTTGGAATTACTATTTCTAGCTGTGGGGAGTTGGCACAAGGAATGATGCTTAATTCCCTATCTTCAATAGCCTGTCTGCAAAAACGAAAAAAAGCTGTAGACTCGAGAATATTTCTGCATAACTAAAATACCAAGAAGATGAAAGCTGGGGCTGATCTTGAAAAATTGTCAGCCTTACTGTTAGACCTGGCATCCTTGGTGTGGTTTCCCCTAACATTTTGCCTTCTGACCTCCTGTTTTTGCTGACTTCGTCTTGGCTGGCCTTAGGACTTTGCGCACTTTACCTCTGCTAACCAGTGCTAAAGTGCTTGTGCTCTTTGTCTAAAACATGGTAACGTTGGCTTATACTCAACTGCCATATTCAATTTATTTGTAAGTCGCTAGTAAAGTGGCACTACATGTACCCAGAGCCTGTAAATTAAATGCTACCAGTGAGCCTGTGGCACTGATTGTGCCACCCACTTATGTAGCCCTTTAAACATGTCTCAGGTCTACCGTTGCAGAGCCTGTTTGTGTAGTTTTAACCTGCCATTTCAACCTGGCAAAATAAACCTTTTTCCAGGCCCAAACCTTCTTTTTTAATACATTCAAGTCACCCCTAGGGAAGGCTCTGAACAGTCCAAGGGCAGGTTGCTGTGCATTTGAAAAGTTGGACATGTTTTAAATGTCCTGGTAGTGAAAAACTCGTAAATTTGTTTTTCACTACTGCAAGACGTATCTCTCCAATAGGATAATATTGGAGCTAAATTTATTACATTTTTATAAGTATAATTTCCAAATGGGAAAAGATAACCAGTCATGTTTGTTGTCTCTGGAAACACAATTTAAAATCCTAACTTTTGGAGAAGTCGGATTTTAAATTGCAATTTTGAAAATGCCACTTTTAGAAAGTTGGCATTTTCTTGTCTTAGCCATTTGGAGCCTGCAGCCTGTCTCCGATCACATGACTGTGTGTAGTTGGCAGTTGGGCTTTGTGTATTCCTCCTAGACAGCCACACACAATGGGAGCCTAGGTGTGACTGGATGGGCCATCACTGGCAGGATAGGAAGGAGGAGCTGGGCTCTCAGCCTTACTTACACCTGAATAGGCTGTATCCTGTCTTCACACAAAGGGCTGCATACCCCCTGTAGTTAGTCAGGCGCCAGGGCCAGAAAGGAAGGACATCTGTGCACTTAAATGTCATGCCTCTAGAAGCTTCTCCCCAACTTCAAAGGCAAAAATGTATATAAAAGAAGGACCTCAGAGCCCAACTCTTCGGTACACTTCTGGCCCTGTGGATACTCTGCCAGGAAGAAGGACTACTGTGCTGCTGAAGGACTGCCACTCTGCTGGACTGCACTGTGCTGGACTCCTGCTTTGCTGTGCTGTGCTGACCTGCTGCCCTCTTGCCTGGATGTGAAGGACTGGACCTTCATCTCTTGAACCCAGAACCCAGAGTGACTTCAATCAATCAATCAATCAATCAATCAATCAATCATGTTACTTATAAAGCGCACTACATACCCGCGAGGGTCTCAAGGCGCTGGGGGAAGAGGGGGGTGGTGCTGCTACTGATCGAAGAGCCAGGTCTTGAGGAGTCTTCTGAAGGCCAGTAGGTCTTGGGTCTGTCGGAGGTTGGTGGGGAGGGTGTTCCAGGTCTTGGCGGCGAGGTGGGAGAAGGATCTGCCGCCGGCGGTCGTTTTCCGGATGCGGGGGACTGTGGCGAGGGCGAGGCTGGTCGAGCGGAGCTGGCGGGTGGGGGTGTAGAAGCTGAGTCGTCTGTTGAGGTAGGCTGGTCCGGAGTTGTGGAGTGCTTTGTGTGTGTGGGTGAGGAGCTTGAAGGTTATCCTCTTGTTGACAGGGAGCCAGCGCAGGTCTCTCAGGTGGGGTGTGATGTGGCTGCGTCGGGGGATGTCGAAGATAAGACGTGCAGAGGCGTTCTGGATGCGTTGCAGCCGTCTCAGGAGCTTAGCCGTCGTTCCTGCGTAGAGGGCGTTTCCGTAGTCCAGCCTGCTGGTGACGAGGGCCTGGGTGACTGTTTTTCTTGTTTCGGTGGGGATCCACTTGAAGATCCTGCGGAGCATTCGGAGGATGTTGAAGCAGGATGAGGAAACGGCGTTGACCTGCTTAGTCATGGAGAGGGTGGGGTCGAGGATGCGTACGTGGTCGGTGGGTGGCGGGGCTGTTCCCAGTGATGTTGGCCACCAGGAGTCGTCCCAGGCTGAAGGGTTGGAACCAAGGATGAGGACCTCCGTCTTGTCCGAGTTCAGCTTCAGGCGGCTGGTCCTCATCCATTCGGCGACGGCCTTCATTCCTTCGTGGAGGTGGGCTTTGGCGGTGTGAGGGTCTTTGGTGAGGGAGAGGATCAGCTGGGTGTCGTCGGCGTAGGAGATGATGTTGAGGTTGTGCTGTCGGGCGACGTGGGCGAGGGGTGCCATGTAGATGTTGAACAGCGTTGGGCTGAGGGAGGAGCCTTGGGGTATGCCGCAGATGATCTTGGTGGCCTTGGATCGGAAGGGGGCGAGGCGGACGCTTTGTGTTCTGCCGGAAAGGAAGGATGTGGTCCAGTCCAGGGCCTTCTCTTGGATCCCGGCGTCGTGAAGGCGTGTTCGTAGTGTGTGATGGCAGACCGTGTCGAAGGCGGCTGATAGGTCCAGGAGGATGAGGGCTGCTGTTTCTCCGTTGTCTAGCAGGGTCCTGATGTCATCGGTGGCGGCGATGAGGGCGGTTTCGGTGCTGTGGTTGCTGCGGAAGCCGGACTGGGAAGGGTCCAGGATGTTGTTCTCCTCGAGGTAGCGGGTCAGTTGTTTGTTGACGATTTTCTCGGTGACCTTCGCGGGGAACGGGAGCAGAGAGATGGGTCGGAAGTTCTTGAGGTCCTTGGGGTCTGCCTTGGGTTTCTTGAGTAAGGCGGTGATCTCGGCGTGCTTCCAGCTTTCCGGGAAGGTTGCTGTCTCGAAGGAGATGTTGATTATTTTCCGGAGATGGGGCGCGATGGCTGTACTGGCTTTGTTGAAGATGTGGTGAGGGCACGGGTCTAGCGGTGAACCGGAGTGGATGGTGTTCATGATCTCGCTGGTGTCCTCGTTGTTGATGTTGGTCCAGGAGAGCAGGCGGTTGGTGGTTGTGGGGGCAGTGGTCTCGGTGGTTGCCGGGGCGGTCGTGGTGTTGAAGCTGTCGTGGATGTCGGCGATTTTGCGGTGGAAGAAGGTGGCCAGTGAGTCGCACAGGTCTCGCGACGGCTGGATGGCGTTGGTGTTGGAGCTGGGGTTGGAGAGTTCCTTCACGATGTTGAAGAGCTCTTTGCTGTTGTGTGCGTTGTTGTCTAGGCGGTCTTTGAGTGAGGCCCCTTTGGCGGATCTGATGAGGTGATGGTGACTGCGGGTGGCACTCTTGTGGGCGGCGTAGCTGTCCGCTGTCCGTTCGTGGAGCCAGATCTTCTCCAGTTTTCGGCATGTTCGTTTGGAGGCCTGGAGGTCTTCGGTGAACCAGGTGGCTTTCTTGCTGGTGTGGCTGTTGGGCGGATTCTTGAGCGGGGCGAGGGTGTTGGCGCAGTCGTCGATCCACTGTCTGAGGTTGCGGGCGGCGGTGTCGGGGTCGGAGGGTTCGGCGGGTGGGCTCAGGGCGAGGGTTGTGGTTAGCTGGTCTTCTGTGACTCTGCTCCAGCAGCGGCGAGGCATTTGTTCGGTGCGGTGGTGCGTGGTGGGCTTCCTGTAGGTGAAGTGGATGCAGTGGTGGTCAGTCCAGTGGGGTTCGGAGGTGTGGATGAAGGAGACGTGTGGGCTTGCGGAAAAGATGGAGTCGAGCGTGTGGCCGGCGGCGTGGGTGGGTCTAGTCACGAGCTGTCTGAGTCCGAGGGTGGCGAGGTTGTCGATCAGGGTGGTGGAGTTGGTGTCCTTGTTGTTCTCGAGGTGGAAGTTCAGGTCCCCGAGGAGGATGTAGTCCGTGGAGGCGATGGCGTGTGTGCTGACGAAGTCAGCGATGGAATCGCTGAACTGTGGTCGGGGTCCGGGGGTCTGTAGATGAGGGTTCCTCTGAGGGTGGTGTTGGGATCGGTGTGGATCTGGAAGTGCATGTGTTCGGCGGTGCTGAGGGTGTCGTCTGTGTTGGTTGAGACTCTGAGGGTGTTCCTGTGGACGATGGCGATGCCTCCTCCGACTCCGTTGGTGCGGTCCCTGCGGGTGATCTTGTATCCGTCCGGGATGGCAATGGCGATGTCGGGGGCTGAAGCGGGATTCAGCCAGGTCTCCATCAGGAAAGCGACGTCTGGGGAGGTTGAGTCGAGAAGGTCCCAGAGTTCGATGGCGTGTTTGCGGGCGGAGCGGGTGTTGAGGAGGACTAGTTGGCTGGCCTCCTGATCTGAAGCCTCTGGTACATAGCAGGCTTCCAACAACCTTGCATCTGCACCTATACTCTGCCATCTGTGAGTCTACCCTGCCAAGTGGTGCCACATCAGTCCTGGACCCTTGGAAGTGGGCTTAAGGTGCTTTACTAGACTCTTTGGATCCAGCAGAACAGACGCATCTCCTCTGCTGTGCGTTGCAACCCCGAGCAGAACCGACGCATCTCTGCTGCTGCGTGGATTGGACCCATTGCAAAGCTCTGCATCTCTGCCACGACCCGCAACACGTTCAGAATTGCCACTGCTCAAAGCATCTGCCGTGCAGGCCCTCGCATCCTTCATCGACGGCAGCCTCGACGTCACAATGAACTATGCATCGCAGGCTTACAGCTCGTCGGAACCGATGCATGTTCCCGACTGCACGCCGCTCCCTCAACACTGGACTTTGCATCGTAAGCCCCATCAACGGGATCCAGACGACGATGCAGACCGCGTGGCGCATCTTTGACGTGGATCCTCGCAACACTCCGCAAACTAGAATTTAAAGCAGGAGCGTCGCCCCACTGCTTTCTCGCAGTGCGAGAAGCCAAAACATAAAATGGTAATAACTTTTAGTTATTACAATTTTATGTTTGCTTTGCGGGCGGGCGGTGGGTCTGCTGTGCTCCCTGAGCAGGGCAGGGAGGAGTGGTTTGCCCACTCCTGAGTGCGCACAGACTGTTTGGTTGGCCCTCTCGGGCTACCCAAACCAGTCATGCGCACTTTGCCCTTCTCCAAGCAGGCTGCATTGCAGTCTGCATGGAGAACATGCACACCCCTCTAGCCCCTGGCGGAGCGCTGTGTCACGGCGCTCCAGACCAATCACAACGCTACATGCAGCATTGTGATTGGCTTTGGGGAGGGAGCCTGGCTGCCTGCTTCCTGTTCCTGTTGGAGGCAGAAGAGCAGGAGTAGTGAAGACGCAAGAGAAGGCGGAAAGGTAGTTTTTATTTTTTATTTTTACATTATGACCCCCCCGCGTGACCCCCTCCCCCGCGCATACCCTCCCCCACCCGCGAGCCATGCCGGCCACTGCTGATTTAAGGTGCTTTGTTCAGTGGGCCTATCTGGGTCCCTGTAGCTGGTCCATGCTCCACTGCAGTCGGCCTGAACTTGTGACTTTGTCCCAGCTCAACCTGATGTCCACAGTTGGCGTTTTGTGCTTCCTGCCGCTATTTTTACCTAAAACTTTAAAAGTCAATATCTCTGGTTCTACTCATTGGATTTTTGTCGTTTTACTCATGTTTTATTTAGTAAATTAAGCTCTATTCTTCTAACCTGGCGTGGGACTTTTTTGTTTGGCGTTTTCACTGTTTTACTGTTTGAAGTGTTACACAGATACTCTACACATTGGCTCTAAATTAAGCCTGACTGCTCTGTGCCAAGCTACCAGAGGATTAAACACAGATAAATTTTGCATTTGCTTGTGCCTCACCCTGACTAGGAATGTGGTTGCTGCTTGACCAGTGCTCACACCTCAGTCAACCAGTAACCCAATTTGTAACATTTACTATTTTAGATATGGAGGTTGGCTACAACCTGATATGGTGCAAGTTCCATGACTTTAAGCTAAATACTGAACATTTGTGTTGCTGTTAGATGTATACCCTTTGTATTGTATTTGTATAGCATTTACTACTGCTGACAGGTCGTCTAACACTTCACGTAGGGCAGCACGCTGCTCCAGAACCCAAGGTGTGTGGCTAATCCAGTGGTTATTGGTTAATGCTGGTTATTGTCGTGGTTCTCGGTTACTGTTAATCATTGGGACTAGTCTTTTACTTTCAAGGGACCCATTCCATGCAGTACTCTAGTTTGTTCATGGAGGATTCAATGAATAGGCGTTAGCTGCGCTCATTGGTGGGGGGAAGGGGGTGAGTTCATGCAGATGGACAGTGGGATTACTAGAGGAGCCAGATGAGATTAGGGTGTGTGAGGTTGCAGGGGCATGCATGCCAACATTTTAGAAACCTAAGTGGGACATTTTGAAAAAAACGGTGGATGTATTTTCCCCGTTGAAGCAGAGACACTTTCAGGCGGGAGACAGCTAAACAAAGCTCTTTTTATCCCGCCTGACTCGTGTCTATTAGCATTTCATGCAGGAATAAAGCTTTCAAATATGAAGAGACTGTGATATCTGAAATGATGAAAAGTTTGCAGAACACCTATACTAGAGGTTAAGGCACACGTGCATGTGACAGGGGCGTAACAAAGGCCACCGCAGCCCCCGCGTTGCGGGGGGGCCCCCGCGCTCCAAGGGCCCCCTCTCTCAGCAAGCCTCTTCATCATGAATTAAATCGTGCGCACGCTCGGCCTCTTATTAAGAGGCCGGGCGTGCGCACCATTTAATTCATGAAGAGCCTCTGAGGCCCGGCCGGGGCCCAGGCGTGCGTGCGCACCATTTCATTTATTAATAAATTAAATGGTGCGCAGGCAATTAATTAAATGGTGGGTGGGTACGCGCGGCGCGCAGTTGTCACTCTCCGCGTCTGCGCAGTCTTCAGGGTGGGGCTGGTGACCTGCCAATGCCATTGAATTGGTCATGCGCATTGCGCAGCGCGCGCAATTAAAAGTGCGCGTGAGACTTGTGAGGTGAGGCATCCCAGGAACCAGCCACGCCAGAGACTGAGAAAGACCGTCCCTCACCGGCCATAATTTAAATTATTACTAACCCCTGGCTAGCCTTGCCCTGCCTTCTGCTGCCCGCTCGCCTCGCGCCTGCCTCTGAAGCTGCAGGCCAGGCCAACCCTCAGGTCAGGTGAGTTTGTCCGAGGCAGAGTGGTCCGTGGTGGGTGGTGGCTAGGACGGAGTCTCAGTGGGTGGCAGGGTGGTAATCGGATGAGATAATTTGGAATCAGGGATGGGCAGCTCTCAGAGTCCTCTAGCATGGCACCCTCTTTTTCCTTGTCAGATTTTTATAGGGCGAACTCGACCTGAATGTATTAGGGCGCTTTACACGAGCGCCAATTACGTTACATGAGGACACATTCATTTTTGGTATGCACGGGTCACCTCACACCAGAATCACAGGATGCTGAGCCTTCTAGGCATAGCGCACCTTTCTAGAGTTGCTTTCGTTTCCTCGTTGCACTGCTTAACCCCCACTTTTTTATTTTAACATGTATTCCATTTTTGAAAATCCCCGGTACTGCATGACTTCTGTCGGAGCCCGCTTTCGCTCCCCGACGTTCACTCCTCCTTTGGCAATTGCATTTTTCTGATTACAGCACGGCTCCCGCCTCCCACACTGCAGATTTCTCGGGTACATCCCCCTCCCCGGATTACACAGGCCCCCCAACACCCACTCAATGACTGCACTGCCTCTCTCCCTCATTTAGCCTTCGCTGCACGTGGTGGTCTCTGAAGATCAACTCCATGGGGCGGGGGCGGTCCGGATGCGAGCGATTATAAGGCTTTAGGGCAATGACGTATTGTGACGTGAAGTTTGAGGCTGGGAGGGGTTGTTTTGGGGATTGCGGTAGTGTAGACCAAGGAAGAAAGGAGGCTGTAGCAGATAAAAGATAAATACACGAGCATGCATGATGCAAGTAAATTCCAGGAGAGCTGCGGCGAAGTGGGAGGACGTGGGAGACGAGGAAGTAGGAAGTGAGGGGGGAGAGGAGGCAGATGGCAAGATGAGGTACAACATGGGGGGGGGGATGGAAGAGTACAGGCACAGCTGGAGACGAGAATCGCCCCATGAGGGCGAGATGGTGCACAAAACGAGACTGCAGTAGTCCTGGGATTTGATTTGACAGCCCGGTGGGTTCTGGGAGCTGTAGTGATTGTTTCTTTAATGGCACCAAATGGACTACAGCGCATCATGACAATCATTATAAACAGGATAAGGTCGGGACTTAAAAGGTTAATGACCTGGCGACGCAGATGAGGGTGGCACCCGCAAGGTGGGAGGGCTGCACAAGGAGGCGAGGGGCTGCGGTTCGCTTTAGGGTCTTGTTAGGGGTAGTAAGCGCTGTGCATGCATACAACCATGAGGGAAGCGGGTAGAAGGTTATGGTGAGAGAAGAAATAAGTGGGGGTTTGACAGTCGTGCTATGGGCGAGCTGACAGTGGGGGACTGGAAGGTTGATGGGTGGGAGAGAGACGGTCAGACTTCAGAAGTGGAAAGTGAGGGGTCGAACTAGTAGGTCGGACGAGAGGGTGATTAAAAGAGGGGGGGGTGGGGGTGCAGACGGAGATGGTGAGACCAAATGGGACTGAGAAGCGAAGATTGTGATTCGGGACAGATGGGAGAGGGGCAAGATAATGGGAGGTGCACAGACGCGCTTGATGGGGTGGGTGGCAGATCAGACCCAGAGGTAGAAAGTGATGTAGTGTAGAACGTGCAGAGAAGGCAAAGTGGGAGGACAGGAGGGGAGGCGAGAAGGGGGGGTGGGAAGCGGTGCGGCGAGGCGAGGCGGGGACAGGTAGAAAGTGAATCAGGGAGAGGTTGAGTAAAGTGGATGGAGACGGAACAATCGGGCAGAGAGCCAGGGAGAGGGCGGAGGAGGAAAAAAAGAAAACACCCGCTTGGATATCAGTAAAAAGGAGGGCATCATGGTGGGGCCCGGCCGGGAATAAAAGTAAAACATAGTGGGAGTAACACAGGCCCCCGTGTTGCAGGGGGGGGAGGGGGTGTGCAGGGACCCCTCTCTCAGTGAGCCAGCAGGCAGCAGCACGCCTCTTCATTAATTAAATGGGGCGCACGCCCGGGCCCTGGCCCTGGCCGGGCCTCAGAGAGGCTCTTCATTATAAATGAGATAACATCTCCTCACTGTTTTCCTTTTCTTTCCTCATTAGGTCTTCCTATTATACCCCAACCTTACTGTCGCTCATCACCATCTTCTTTCTCCCCACTACCTGCACTGCTCACTTGTGTCATTGCTGTTACCTTCTCACCCCTTTCCTCCTTTTCATCTTCTAGGCTCTCCATCATTTCAGCCCATTCACAGCCCCTCTTCAAGATCCCTTTATCTGGTTCTTCCTTTCTCCTCCAAGTTCTCATTCTTTCTCTCCCTAGTGATTCCCCTTCATCTCTTAAAAATCGTTTTTTGTATGTAGTGTTTACGACCGCAGATGTGTCTTTTCATATCACCACAGGTCTATCCCCTTGACCTTGCACTCTGTCAAAAGAACATGCCTGTGGGACACCTTTGAAGTTACTAGAAACCCAAGGAGGGAATCCAAGTTATCCGACCGGGTGACAAGTCTTAACAGCTGAGGTGTTTAACCCTCGCTTCTGCCCCTCTCCTCCGATCTATCCAACTCTTAGACACTTAACTTCTTGCCCACAAGAAATGTCAACCTGAAACTGTGAAAGAGGAGAGGATGTTTTAAAGAGAGGGGTGCTGATTAACTTGGCCAGCAGATCATATTCTGCGGCTTGTTTTGAAGGGGCTACATGTCCCAGTCGGGCTTCAGTGCTTGCTGAGCCTGAATTACCAACTTGCCTCATGTCATCAGAAGTACGGTAATACAGTCCTGGATTTTTCGACAACAGTGCTTTGCATGTTGGGACTGAAAAGCCAATCTATGTAATGTGTCTTTGTCTATATCCACACTCTACAGTAGGCTATGCTTATTTTAAACTTGCGTAGAAAGGGATAAACACATAACATACCCTGTCCACACCCAATAGCAAAACTATGTATTTTATTGTTTAATAATACCTTAAAGGAGAAAACCTAGCTAGGAATTAGAAAAAACGAATATTTCTCTATGCCCACTTCCTGGAATCTTATTTAAATTTCTTTCAAGACTTGAGGAGATAAGTGTTGGTAGTGCAAGAAAAGAAGGCGTGACAGCAATTGCTACCACTCTTGTTGCTTGCAATCCCAGTTGACTGCTTTGCAGCCCCATTGGTTGACCCAATCTGACTCCTAACGTTTTAAAGCTTGTCTGTACTTTGACAAATTGTAGTGGCTGTTTATTTGTAGCTGTTTATGATGTATATCACTGCAGCGAGGGGCAAAGTTTGGCATTTAGAAAAATCTGAGTTTAGCCCAGGACCTGAGGATTCAGTTTCAAGAAGGATGTGGGTTAAGGGATTGAAGAGAGCAACCCTTCTATTGTTAGGACAGTTCCTGCCACAGAAAGGGAGACTGCAGTGTGACATTATTAGACTGTGGACATGGGTTTGTGTGTGTGAGGACTCTGAACTCAATGGTTTATACCAGCTGCTAGGTGGCTTGAGGTTAGAATGATGATCCCACAAGCCGTCCAGCTTCCTGTTCTGAGCTGGTATCATTTATGAAAACACATGGCATAGGTGTTAGTCGATGGCTGCATTTAGGGGAGATAGGTATAAGCTTCTCTAGATGAGACAGAACAGTCCCATGTGGTCAGAAATTGTAAATAGGGCCACCAATCACTTACCTTCCACAGAATTCAGGGTTGTTAACAAAACGAGAATATACAACCTCATGAAAACTCTGACCTCTATGACAAACCAACGACTTTTTTCAAAGTTTCACCATTCCAGGCTGCACACAAATCTCACCTCTTTTGAATATTTTTTTGCAAAAGGAGGGCTATGCTGATGGCACCACAATACCCCACTGCATGCCACTGGCTGAAGAAGACTTTAGTATGACATAATGGTAACACCCAGTAACAGATCATGACCCACATAGATGGCAGAAAATCTCCTCTCTGTGAGTTCAGATTTACTTTTTTAAAAGGTGGTGATAGTGAGGTGAAGTGTTTTATTTATTTATTTTATCAATAGAAAGAACCAGACCCATTGGGCAGCAAAGTGTTTACAGGAGGTGTTGGGGTTTCATAACGGGGACGTGTTTTCATTAAAGCTTTTCCTAATTATAGCAGACCATGGAAAGATCAGAAACAGCGTTGGTGGTTTTGGCCAGATGTACAACTGTAATTCAGGGATGTACCACAGTGGGGCTTCAGAGTGCAAATGCTAGTCAGCTGTGCAGTGGACTTGAATATTAGCAAGGCCACTGGCAATATGGCTTCTGCAGTTGCAACGTTTTCTGCATAATTATGCCGCATTTGCCACAGAATCCGTCACCGGCTGCATAAATTGCAAATTTTAACAAAAAATGTTTCTAGCTCAAACAGATCAAGTCTCTAAACACTCAAAAAATGTGTTGCTGTGCAGTAGAAGGCCCTTCACAAAAGTTGGCAGGTCACGTTTCAGTTGCTTATTTATGTGTTTGGGTGCAAAACTTGTATTAATGGGATGAAACATTTGCCGAAACATTTATAACGTGAGTAAAAATAAAAAAATAATGAGGCAATGCTATCCCAACATTGTGCCGCATTATACAGCATACTTTGCCTTTTCTTGCAGCATAATATTGTCAACCCTGCCACATAATTTGATCTATCCCTGCTACATAATTCCAGTGGCCTTGAATATTAGCAACTGAAAGTATGAGCGAACAGAGCATAGAAGGGATTGCGATCAATGAACCTCTCCACTATAACATACAGACCCCGGTTTCTTCTCATTAGCTTTGGAAGTGGGTGGTTTATATAAACAATAGCTGTGTTTCATTTAGCTTAAAATTTACAGGTAGTATTTCTAAAGTTTCATGATATCATTAATTGTGGCTGTGAAGGGAAGCAGTAGCGTAACAAAGGCCCCAGCAGCCCCCATGGTGTGGGGGCCGCCGAGCTCCAGGGGTTCTCCTCAGCACATTGCCGTGGCCTGAGAGCTCCTGAGTGTGGTTGGAGGGGCCCCCTCCATGTACCTTGCAGGGGGGCCCCCTCAAGTTTCGTTACGCCACTGGCATGTGAGCTCGAGTCTGCTGGTCTCTGAGGCAGGAGGCATGCAGAGTTGCACGTGTGCTAGCGGCACTCTTCAGCTCTCGGCGCTACCTGTCAGCGGGACCTGGGGGTTTCCTGCCGGTAGGGTCTTCACTGGTCGTGCAGCCGGGGTCAGTCGGTGTACACAAGCGGATGCCCGTTTCCCCGCTCCCTCGAGTGAGTCAGCCATTCTTTGTTTGTGTGTGAGTGTTAGCCACGAGATCCTCTGGCTGACGCCATCACACGCCCCTGCTCGCCCCTCCCCCCCGGTGGCCCATAAAAGGAGCCGGGCTGCAGGGGCGGCAAAGGGACAGAGACCCGGCGAGCAGCGCCTGCAACCACAGATCCCAGCTCAGAGCGGACGCAGCACCTGAGTGGCACCGAACCGAGAAAGGACAGAGAGCACCTGAGACTGGCACTGGGCCCTGAGAGTGGACAGAGCACCTGAGGGTGGCATAATACCCTGAGAGTGGCACCGACACCCTGAGAGCAGCACAAGGCCCCTGAGAGTGGCACAGGTCTCCTGTCTGCGGCACAGACTCCGCAGGAGACTCCTACATACCCCGAGAGGCCAAAGGAGGTCAGAGAAAGTCCAGGGTCTCGGAAGCATCAGAGAGACCCTAGCAGACCGGCGGAGGAGAGCTCTAAGAGGCGGCGACCGGTGCTTGGCACACACAGGTGGGTGAGACACTGTCTGCATGCCTGCCCACCGCTGTGCCAGCTCTGCCCTCACCGGGCACACGCTGTACTTACCACTGGCAGGCACGTACGCTTAAAAACCATGTACTTCAGCCAAGTTTTGTGGTCGCTGCAGGAAGGGGCACAGACAGAGTCTTTGGGATGGCATAGCTGGACAGTTCGCAGAAATTGAGTGTTGTAATGGCACAACTGCAGATGGGCAGATAGAGACTTTAGACAGGCACAGATGGAACATTTGCATCCCAGCGCTAACTCGCTGTGTGATCCTGTGCAGTTCATTGTCTCTACCATGGTCTCCGTGTGCTGCTGAGGGTCTGAAATACGTTGACCTACATACTTGCGTCCGAAGGTTTCCACAAAAAATTCATGTTGTAGAACCGATCCCTTGTTGCCTTCCAGTGCGATGTGACGTGTTTGAGCTGCGTGTGACGAAGCAATGGGTGAATGCTGCCTTGAGCCCTCCCTGTATAAGAGAGATCGTAGTGCAGCCGCTCCTTTAATTGCGCCCCCCCCCCTCCCTGACCCCGCCCCCCATTCACACCCCATCCTACATGGGCATTTCTGCACGGCCCTGCTTATCCTTCACTGTGGGGCAATTCCTGTTAATAGAAGCCCCTCCGCCCCCGTCAGCAGATCCCGTCGCCAAGCTTTACATGGTGCCCTGCCCCTCCCTGCCAGAACAAGTGACCCTACAGACATCCACCCCTCACCCTGTCAGGAGGGGCATCGGCGCCGAAGACTACCCTTTAAAGTAGTGACATACAGAAATGTTATTCACTCCTGCACCGCGCCCTGCCCACGCCTGGCTGCACCACAGCTGCGTGTACCGGTGCACACCTGCAGGTTGCACAACCGAATAGATGCACAGCACACCGATCTGCCTGTTTCATGCGGGAAGCCTGCACTTCATCTTTCCCCTTCATCACACGTGTCTGCACTCATCCTATGCATCCCTGATTCACAACTGCTGCCTGTTAGTACCTGCCTGCGCCATAAATGCAAATAGGACACTTGCTTTCTAATTATTTTAGCCGATGACTGATTGCACAGAAGCAATTAGGATATCTGCCCCCATCCATGACTTTCTGGACCATGACAGCTTGTTTAAAATCTGCCTGCACCCACCGCATGGCTATGCCGCAAACTCTTGCATCATTACTGCCTGTTGAAAACCAAGACTGCCTGTGCCGGCACCCACTGCATGCCACACCGCAGCTGCCTGCACCATTAGCCGCTTGCGCCACATCTTCTCACAGATCTACTCAACGCCCGCTTGTATGCACATATCAATTGCAACTGGACCGTGCCTGTACCAGAACCCCTCTGCCTGTCCTGTCCTACTCACCCTTGCAGAATGCACCACGCCTGCCTGCTCGGGAAGCGTCCCCTGACTGCGCCTTGATATGCCTGCATGCCTCCGCAGTGCCTGCCCGGGGCTGTAGTGTGCAGCAGGTGCGCACGTGAGCTGATGCAATGTTTCATCACCCAGGCCCTGCCCTCCCGCCATTAGAGATGGCGGGCATCCCGCGCCTTGTCTCGGGGCAGGCGGGACTAGCTTAATCGCACACTCACTCACTGGGCCAGGCCTTGATCACGGTAATGCGAGCTGTGTCACGTCTGACATGGGGATATGTATGGTCTCCTGGAAGGGGGGGTCCACCGAGCCAGGAGCACTAAAAACTGCAAACGTATCAAACTACCTTCCCCTGGCAGGGGCACCTGGTGTATAAATACCCTGCAGGAGCCAGCGATCCGCAGACTGTCCCTGTCTGCTCCGACCCAGATTTATAGCCTCGGCTCTAAATACACAACCAACCCCCCCCCCACCCCCACCACCCAAAAAAGCACCGGCCCAGCCCCCCTAGAGCGCTGAGTCTGAGCGCGGACTCCTCCCGGTGAGGGCGCAAACCGAGAAGTGAAGTTGTTAGTTGGGCGCTCTTCTGGATCTCGGGGTAGCCCCCTCTACCCCCTACTTCCCATGTCGGTGCCGCTATTCACAACACTAGTCTAGAAGTGCCCCCTCTCTCTAATTCTATTGTACCCCAAAGAACACCCCAAATAAGATGGGCTTAGCTATGTGGCACGCGCCAACCTCACTAGCCATTCAGAGACGAGCCTGTCAAGTGACTGACTGTGACCTTGTTCAAAGCTGAGTCGCACTCGCCCGACTCTGCCTCAACACTGCCGACGTTTTGGAGATGAGACGTCTTTGTAATAGTTTGAGGGCTGTGGCTGTCGATCCCAAGAGAGGGGATGGGGAGAGATGTCACGTCTCGTCTCATCGATTAATATACATGTCCAGTGCTTCATCGAATGTCGGCACAGAGCTTCGATCCATCGAAGCCAAGCGCTACCTGGCATGACTAGACACAGCAGCGGCCACATACCCAGCTCAGGGGCCTGGCAGGGTTGATAGGCAGAGCTGGGCGGGCCCGAGGCCCGAGTCTGATAAGGCTCCTTCTGGGCTCTGGATTCGGGCGGGATTTCTTCACTGAACTGGTCCTGCTGCTCTGTAGGCCTATTTTTCTATGCCCGCCCTCTCGGATGCGAGAGAGTTTCATGAAACGTCAGACGGTGACAAGGACGGAGAATAATGGCCCTTCTTTTCCCTCATAGGTCAGTGAGAGAACATGGCTCCGCTCTGCCTGCTCCTAGTCCTTGTATGTGGAACGGTGGCATCATCTATCAGCGACACCGAGTGGGACGGAGGCAATAACCGGTAAGTTTGGGACAGCTGACATTCGGTGGTTGATGGGACGCGGGGGTGGTGGAGTTTCGAGGGTGGCAGCTGTCAAGGTGTAGTAGCGGCGTCTAGTGGCTAGTTACAGTATTGCATTGTCTGAGCCATGGCGGGTGCAGCTAAACGTTGGTGCAGCACAGACGCCCAGCTGTAAGCCTACTGTATTATCTGAGGGTCTGGTGGCAGAGAAGGGTGCAGCAGCGACATCCAGTGGTGTGTTAGAGTATGGCAATGCCCCGGGTAGGGTAGGGTTATTCACATAACATTGACTGGAGACTGAGGTATTTATTTATTTATTTATTTATTTATTTATTTATTTATGCGTTTTTATATAGCGCGGACTTTACCCGAGGGTGTCAGAGCGCTTCACAACAGGAGCAGCAACATTACATAAGGAGGAGGATACAAATGAGCATAATACAAAGGCAAGCGTTACATTCCATGAGGAAAAAGTGACAATTGTGCAAAAACAACCAAACCAAATACAAAAAGAGGAATAAGTTCCAAGAGGAAAAAGTGACAGGTGTGCATGAAACATGGGGTACAAAATACAAATAGAGGTATAATACTGCAATAAGTGGCAGTCACTAATGACACACTGGGAAGGCACTTCTATAGGCTTGGACTACAGAATTTCCTATAGTGGAAGAACTTCCTTGAGGTAGTAGAGAGGGCGTGAATTCAGCAGGGGGTACATGGGGTACAGAATATATGATACATGGGGTGCACAATACCACTAAAGGCATAATACTGTAATAAGTGGCAGTAACTCAAAACTCACTGGGAAGGCACTTCTATAGGTTTGGAATACAGAATTTCCTATAGTGGAAGAGCTTCCTTGAGGTAGTAGAGAGGGCGTGACTTCACAGGGGACTTGTAATGAGGGGAGGTACAGGGGTCCAGTGTGAGTACACGAGGGCAATAGCCAGTGCCGCATTGCCAAGATGTATATACGAGGTCAATTAACAAACAATGTCTCTAAATTTATACATTTACATGGTCGTTAGTTGTTCTGAAAATCTGGCTCAATACTGACCCTCAGTGGCCATTCAGAGCATGCCATTAGCTGAGATCCGTGAGGTGTCATATGCCGGGGCAGCAGTGACCCTCCCCCCTCCTAGTGGCCATCGGAGCATGGCATTGGCCACCGTGAGGAGACGTATGCCGGGGCAGCAGTGAAGTCGAGCGGCTGGCAGAGTGTGGCATAAATCGAGCTCTGTGGGACGGTTTGCGGGTCTGCCTCGGCCACAGGGGTAGCTGTTGCGTCACTGCACCCTTCTTAATCACAGTATAAAACGTACTTCGCCTCCAGTAAAACAGCATTAGAAGTATTTGGCCCTCACTTCTTATACACTTAGGCTATTCTGTAAACATTCGAGTGCAGTTTTCTGTCTGGTACTGACGTTCATTTCCCTTCTGTGTTCTCTGTAGACCTCCCAGACGCCATCCACCCCCAGTGGCGTCCTTCCTGGAGAGGCTGAAGGCTCTACGGACACGGAGGTCAGAGGGAGAGCCCGCGCACCTGGCCGCAGCCCTTCAGCCCCAGGGAAGCGCTCTGTACGTGCGGCCCGACGAGGCAGGCGGTGTCTTCAGCTCTCACCACGGGTAAGAATCTCTCACTCGCTGTTTGTCCCCCTTCTCTCTCTCCTGCTTTCACCCCATCTGCTTTCTGTTCATTCTCCCCCTCATTTTCTTTTGATGGCCCCCGGGGGAACTGAGGGTCGCAGAGTAGTCTTCCCCCGGGGAGCTTAGTGGGTGAAAAACAGGGAGCGGATAAGGATAGGTTTAGGTATGGTAAGGCCTGTCATGCCTCTTCCTGACTCCAGGCACCAACGGGAATCCTCACTAGGGGGTTTTCGGTGAGGACCACCCACCCGCCCTGCATGTTATAGGGTTTCATTGGTGCTCATTCGCTACAGCGGTTTTGCCAGAATAGGACAGGTTGCAGGGTGTAGGCGTATCTTGGGGTGGAGAGTCACATGCAGGCGTATCCGCCCCCTCTGGGGGGCGAAGCGAGCATAGGTGACAAAAGATGGTGTGCAGGATTTCGTCGAGCAGGAAAACAGTTTCATTAGAGGGTGTTTGGTAGGGTAAAGGGAGGCTCCGTGAGTGCAAGAGGGAAGAATGAAGCGAGGCATGAGGGCCTTGGGATGAAAGTTGGCGTGAAGTTTGAATGGTTACGGGAGGAATGGGAGTGTCAGTTTGATGAAGTTTGATGTTATTTGGTAATGTTAACGAAGCTAATGTAAGTTTGCAACCTTGTCTTAATAAATGGCCTTTTACGGTAAATCCGTGGTCATGGAGTGTTCTTCTATCACACAATGCTCCTTCTCCCTCTCGCTCTTTCTTTCTCTCGGGCAGGCGTGAGTACATTGGCTCTATTCAGGTGTACAAACTTGGTGCTGCTGCATGACTTGCCTTTTATTCCCACTGCGTGTATTGAATCTTGTGAAATGTTTTCCTCTCACAGGGCCGTGCCTCACCGGAGAGAAAAGCGCCATGTCCCGCCGGCCATTGCCATGCGAGGCTGCCACCTGGGCACCTGCCAAACCCAGAACCTTGCCAGCATGCTTTACCGCCTGGGCTACAACTACGGCAAGGACGACTCCAACAAAAACACGCGGGACCCACAAGGCTATGGACGGCGCCGGCGCTCCCTGCCCGCCCGCCATGCAGCCCTCAGGACTGCCTGGGCCCAGCACCTGCTGGACACCTAAACCGGACTTCTGACTCCTGCGACCTTACCCAGCACTGCAGCTCTGACATTCATCAAGCACTAGGCACCAGGCAGCACCGCTAGGGAAGGCCAAACCCTTTAAAGAGCGGACTCTTAAAGCCTGGTACACTACCTCAGATGTGGTCTTTGGTGGTGAGGCCTCCTCAATGAAACTCAGGGGCCACACGCCACAGGGCGCCAAGCCCGGGTTACTGTGCGACATCTTGAGCTTGGACGTAAAACTGTTGGGCAGTAGAAACAATAACTGTGCTGAAATCAGAAAGTGAAACTAAATAGTATAGCAATGACCTTCCTGAGGGTGCAACCAACCATTGGTGGTGTCTTCAAGAGGAAGTCGCCAATGTTGTCATAGAGAACTCCAGCACTTATCTTCTTTCAGGAAGTGGTGATGAACAGGCAATGCAATGGCTTCTGGGACACTGACATCAACAGAGGGAGTTGACGTTTTCAGGTCTCTAGAAGGAGTAATGGTGTCAACATGTTTTATTGTACTGTGTTATCTCTGCTGTTACCTGGGGAGTAGTACACTGGGAGCAAGGAATCCATTGTTCAGCCAGTGAAATCAAATCTCTGTCCCTCCTTGAGCCTTCAATAATGAAAGACTATGGAGAGAAAACATGAATGCCGAACAGCGCCAGGCCACTGAGCAGCACAGGTTGCTCAACAGCAGGCAGACCAAAAAGACTGAATTGTTTTGCACTTGTTTTGTCAGAAGCACTTCCTGGAAGGATTGAAGGGGCACGTGTCTCATCACTAAAGGGCCTTATGACCTTGAAGCTTGTGACCCCTAAAATGCTCATTATCTCCCGCCTAAGCACACCTTTGCATTGGGAGACCCAGTGTCTCGCTTTGCGGGGATTGCTTCCTTTCTAGCTTTCTGCAACACTTTCCAAGAGAGTTAAACCAGGACATCTACTGGGCTGGTGTGGTTGTTCCTGGACCAGTCGCATGCCTTATGCTATATCAGTGATTGGGTAGTCACAGACCTTCTTCCTTTCCCCAAAAAACAAAATGGCCGCCCAATCCTGAAAGCTTTAAAGCCCCAGAGAGTCTTTTGGACAAGCTCGAACTGAATCTATCCCTGGCCTTTGGACATCCTGAGCACTTTGAAAGTGGAAACAGTGGCTGCTCTGTGACATTCCTATACCCCACTGAACCCTGAAATAACCCTAGCAATGAACACTGCAACAGCTTCAGTACACTCGGCTTAACAACCCACCATCTATCCATTCCAAAGGGCAGTGAATAGAGAACCCCTAAGATCCACCACATTAAAGTTATCCTTCTATCTTCCCCTCTCTTATCTAGCCCTTGAGGCTGTAAGCCCCAAAATACCACAGTTCTCGTATAAAATTGGACTATTACCTACTCTCTCCCCACTTTAGTCACTTTTCTAAACTGGCCACCCTTCAAAAACAGGCCAAGGACGTTCTTCCTATAAGAGGACTCCTTCCAACACCCAGCCGAAGTTCAAGGCCAGTGTAACTCCCAAACTTTACAGGGGAGTCTCCAAAACCCAAGGGTCCATCTATTCCCCTCCTACCAGAAACCCAGCTCTGTGAATCCCTGAACCTACGAACCACTGAGTGATTTCCCCCTTATCAATAACCCATAGGCCCACGCCATGATAAGATAACGTTTGTATATATAGGGTATATGAAGACTATTAATGTATATATATAGTGTACTATTAATATATATAAATGCATATCTATGTAATATACATATCTATTTATCATTATTATTGTTCTATACACACTTGAGCACTGAAATATATATTGTGTAATGTTTAAGTTGTCAGTCTGACGACGTTGAATGGTTTATGTGAATCAGGGATTATTTAGGATGTATTGCGTGGAATACGCCAGGGACCGAACGCGGTGTGGAATAACCACACTATCTTTTCATGAAAGCAATTAAACATTTCTTCAACTCTGTCGGCATATGTTGGTATTCTTGTCTTAGAATTTGGGGTCTTCAAAAACACATTCTTCATAAAAACGCACATGTACAAGAATCAGACCAAATCATAAAATTGTAGATCTTTTGACTTTAAATGTCCATTTTTAGGCAGTGGTGATACACGGAATGGAGAAACAGACAGTGTACAGAGGTTTTAAATATTTATTAGATTTTACGTTTTAAATATTAGGTTGTGTGTGTATTCTTCCACTCATCGTGAGCAAGGAAACCGTAACTCCCCCAATGTACTGGACATGACCTCAAAATGAGTTGGAAGGGTGCTGAGGTCAGAGCTCACATCAAGGGCAACTCACACGGAGCAGGGTCAGTCCTTGAGATGAACACCACCACCCCAAAAATATGAATGACCTTCAGTTGCTAAAGGCCATGCCCGGTATAGTGGAGGAGCATGGCTGGCCCTTCACACCCACCCTGAGCGCTCCAGCCCCCTTTGGGTTCAATGTCTGTCAGGTTCTTGCTGAGGTGACCTGCTGAAATCCCCACTGTCTTCGAGCCCCTACGTGAATGAGCAACGTGAACTCGATGTAGCAACCTGGGGATGGACGGGGAGGAGAGTGAGAGAGAAATACTGGGCTGGAGTTCACGCTTGCACTGGTTCTGGGCAGGCCGGGACCGGTGCAGGAGGCTTCACTGGTGAGAATAGAGTAAGACCAGCTGAAGGAAGTGGGAAGCCACAAGTGAGAATTGGGTATGAACAGTGGGAATATGGATCCTGTTTTCCAGAGTTTCCAACCTCACCTTGTCCTACACCCTATTCCCATATCTATATCGAGGCCGAATCCTGACCTGTAGCCAACCCTTGGAATCAGCTACCCTACGCCCAGCAGGCCAGGCCCACTCTGCTCTGGGTGCACAGCCTGCTTCTTGGGAGGCCCCAACTATCGATCCTGATCCCCAAAGCAGCTTTATTGATGTTATTTGGGGTGTTGTCTGTGACATCATATGTAAGATCATGAGCAGTGCACGAGGGGGCTTAGGGTTGCGATTCTCACAATAACCAGTAAATAACAGCTTTTTAGGTTTTGTACTTTACCATAACATCCCTTAAACTAAATTACTTTTTTATAACACATTATTTCTCTTTTGAATAAATAACCCTCATTTCCCTTTAACAATGCTTTCATCAGGGACTTTTTTAGGTTTTGTCATTCTACTCTGGCAAGGGTCGTGCACAGCAGCGGGTTGACTTTGGCCTTGCCCTGCACCCTTTTCCAGTGGCCCAGAACATCCTGCTCACAGCTGCATGCAGTGCGCTCTGGATGGAGCACGTGACCTTTGGCCATGACGCGCACCCAGAATCTACAGCCCCTCTCTTCACCCAATCCTCATGCGTCCCAGAATACACTGTGTATATTGTTTAGGCAGAGCTTGAGTCAGGGGGGAACACGGGTGGACGGCGTCCACCCACTCTTTATACAGGGTGGGCGCCGTCCACCCTGCCAAGAAGTTGAGCCCCACTCTAAAATATGCTGAACTCGTCCCGGTGTAAGTTTGAGACACCGGGATTCATTCAGCAGCGCCTGCTCGTTATCTGCTTTCCTTCCAAGCAGCAACGTGCAGACGGGGAGGGGGATTTTCTTATTTGAGACTCCAGCTGGGCCATAACAAAGGCCGAATTTAAAGGCCCATGTGGCCTTCTTTGTCCGAGTATCCAGGCTGGGGGCTGCCTGTAGCCTCACACCTAGATGTAAATGCAGAGGAAGGGAAGCAAAAGCAGCAGCTTGTTAACACTTCAAAGGCGCATAAGAGGCACGATTTTGACTTTGTTCGGACACCCATATATAATAGATATTCATGCACTGTAAAAATGTCAGATGCGTTACTCTGTCCCAGTGCAAATAACAATTTAAATACCAGTATTTTTTATTTGTTTTACAGCGCTATTCATCCCAATGTAGGGTGCCAGATCACTTTACAGCAAACATACATATTATATTGTCAATAAATCACACAAGTTTGTAAATCATTGTATAGGATGTGATACATAAGACAGTGAGGGTTACTGGGTGTAGGAGTCACATATCAGTCACCTAAGCAGTAACCTACTTACCTATCTACATAAAATAAAATCTGCCATCTGCATGTTACATTGTGCTTTGCTGGAGGCGCATTAACCCTGTAACTACTTTAACCCCTTCGCTGCTAGGCCTTTTCCCCCCCTGTGCTAAGCCTTTTTTTGGCTATTTGGGGTAGTTCGCGCTTAGGCCCCTGTAACTTTTTGACCACATAAGGTATCCACGCCAAATTTGCGTCCTTTTCTTCCAACATCATGGGGATTCTAAAGGTACCCAGGGTTTGTGGATTCCCTGGAGGGGACCCAGAAATTAGCCAAAATACAGCTAAATTTTGGGTTTTGGGGGAAAATGGGAAAAAGTGCTGCAAATGAAAGCGTCTGGGTTTTTCCCTGCAAATGGTATCAAAAAAGGGTTTGTGGGGCTGAAATCACCATTTCCCAGCTTTTAGGGAATGACAGACTTTTGTCAGAAAACCAAATTTTTTTTACACAGTTTTGGCATTTTTCTGGGACATAGCCTATTTTTGCTATTTTTGTGCTTTCAACCTCCTTCCAGTTAATGGTAGAAATGGGTATGAAAGCAATAATGGATCCTGGAAAGCTATACATTTTAGTAAAGTAGACAAAATTCTGAATTCAGCAAGGGGTCATTTGTGTAGATCCTTCAAGGTTTCTTTATAGAAACTAACAGTTAAATATAGGAAAAATTGAAAATGTGTTGAAAAAAACAGCCTTTTGTGTTAACGTTTTCACCTGTAACTTCTTCTAATTATCACAGCTCTTTGAAAGCAATATACCGTTACAACGGCGGGACCTTACTGGTTGTGGGGATATATAGGACTTGTAGGTTCACCAAGAACCCGACGAACCCAGAGCCAAAAACTGAGCAGCGACTTGCAATGGTTTTTTATTATGTACCGGGTATATAGCAATTATTCTGGGAAAATGTATACATGGAAAAATCGGTATGAAAGATACCTATGTATTTCGGAAATGGGAACAAAATATAGAGTTTAGAAACAATAGATATTTGCACATTTCCAAAATTGGGAATACTCCTACTAGCATGAGAATTATCGGTCATTTTTCAAAATGACTTCTTTTTTACATATTGTCTTTCATTTGGAAGGCAGAAATGCATTGAAAGTCAATAGGTAATAACAGTTGCTTTACAAAACTGAATTACCCTAAGTCTCCCGATAAAAATGGTACCTCACTTGTGTGGGTAGGCATAGTGCCCACGACACGAAACGGCTCAAAACGCAACGTGAACACACCACATTTTCACAATGAAAAATTACCCTTTTTTTGCAAAGTGCCTAGCTGTAGTTTTTCTACCCTACCTCTGTCGGCACCTAGGGAAACCTAGCAAACCTATTGATTTTTGAAA
This sequence comes from Calotriton arnoldi, assembly GCA_963921515.1. Taxonomy (NCBI): domain Eukaryota; kingdom Metazoa; phylum Chordata; class Amphibia; order Caudata; family Salamandridae; genus Calotriton; species Calotriton arnoldi. The sequence continues at coordinate 3,658,035 of CAWUFW010000717.1, forward strand.
ACTGGGCACCCAGGGGAATCCAGGATGGGGAGACTTGACTGGCTCTCACCAGGTTCTGTTACCCAGAATCCCTTGCAAACCTAAAACAATGTAAAAAAAACCACATTTTCCTCACATTTCTGAGGTGGAAAGTTCTGGAATCTGCGTGGATCCACAAATTTCCACCCACCCCGCGTTCCCCAAAGTCTTCCGAGAAAAATGGTACCTCACTTGTGTGGGTAGGCCTAGTGCCCGCGACAGGAAACAGCGCAAAACGCAACGTGGACACACCACATTTTCACAGTGAAAAATGACCCTTTTTTTGCAAAGTACCTAGCTGTAGTTTTTGAACCCTAGCTCTGCCGGCACCTAGGGAAATGTGGTAATGTGAGCCTTGGCTCAGAATGTCCAGATCTTAGAATGTGTGATGAGGTCATGAGAGCACTGCATTCTGATTGTAAGCAGTTGCTCCAGAGCCCCTTCATGGTGAGACATATCTCCTTGAATAAACCTGCAACCATATCCTCTGACGTCTTGGAGTCCTCCTTATCAAACTGGCGACGACCTGGTGATTTCCTAAATGTGCCTGCGCAACCTGGATAAAGACTGGACAAAGAAGGGGCCAGAGAGCAAACTGTTGTCTGCTCCACTTTCTTCAAAACACTTATCGTCAATGTTCACTAGTAGGTGAACCATCAAGGTGAGAGATCTGTCCTTCTCTCTATCTGCTCATTTTTTTTTGTATGTGGTTTCCTCCACATTATTTTTCTCAAACGCTGCCTTGCGCACCAACTGCCAAGACGCACTGCATCGCGCTCTGTGTCTCGAGCGCTTCTACCGCCTTCATCTCTCATACTTGAGTGTATGTAGTCAGTGGATCGATCTGAACTGAGCCTGTATCCACAATTTATTTGCCACCGTCTTTAAACTGTCACCAAGACAAGCCTCCATATGTGCTACGCTCATACTCACGAGCTACAGACTCTGCCGGCATTTCGTGAGGAGCGCGCGCCACATCACATCGCTCTGCTCACCATAAACAGAGAGCGCAACTATACTCTTCAATCTTCATATCGCTCCATCATCCGACATTCATTCTTTCATTCCAGCATTATTATTATTTTTTCCCTACCTTCTGCCGTTCTTCACGTTTTCCAGCCAGCCTGCCTGCATTTCGTCACTACCATCGAGTGCAAAGAGCACTCCATCATCCGACATTCATTCTTTCACTTCAGCATTATTATTTTTTTTTCCCTACCTTCTGCCGTTCTTCACGTTTTCCAGCCAGCCTGCCTGCATTTCGTCACTACCATCGAGTGCAAAGAGCATCGAGTGCGCCTTTGTACATTCGGTCATTCTTATTCCTTCACTGCCATCTAGTGGTTTATTCTGGTATTTCTCCTCCAATAACTTGCATCAACAACAAGCACACGTTTATTGGGATAAAGCAACAATTGTTTTTGTTTTTTTCTCTCAATCTTCAACATTGGCATCTACTCATTTTTACTGGCACAATTGTTTTTTTTGTGTTTTGTGCTGTGCTCAAAAACTATAACAAGCATCTTTCTAAGCAAGCAGCAACAGTGATTATTTCTACCAGCAAAACTCCTACGTTGAGCAATTTGAATTACTCTATGTATACTCTATGTCTCACTTTCCAGTGCAGGTCCACTTTTCAGTGATTTGCACACTTGATCTACACAAGTCTTCACGTCTCATTTTAGTGCAGATTTGTATTTCAGTGATTTGCACACTTGAATTGGATACAAAGATTTTATGTTTCACACTTTTGTGCGCAGATCCATGCTTCAGTGATTTGCACACTTTATCAGTGCAAATTCTTCTACGTTTTGTGAAAATATATATATATATATATTTTTTTTTCTTCTTTCTCTTTTTATTTTTTTTCTTCTGGCTCTTCAGTGATTTGCTCACTCCTTCACAAAAACCATGCAGAGCATTTCACCTCCGGCACCCTTTCTGCAAGAACCAGGTGAACCCATACTGGAATGGAAATTATGGATTCGCTCATTTAACGCATATTTAATAGCTATTGATGCTACAAAATTTAAACCGGATAGGAAAAAGGGTTGCTGTACTACCACTTAGGAGTGGAAGGGCAAAACATCTTTGATCACTTACCGGATTATACCGATATAGATGAAACTGATCTTGATGAATATCAACTTGCTACTGCTCAATTAGATAAATACTTTACCAAGTCCAAAAATCTTGTTGTTCACAGATTCAAATTTTTCACACGAGTACAAAAACCGACTGAAAGTATTGACTCTTATGTTACCGCTTTAAAAGTACTAGCAGCAACCTGTGAGTTTGAAGATTTCACATCTCAATTAATAAGAGATCAACTTGTAGTTAGATGTAATTCCAAAAAATACAAGAACGTCTCCTCACTTGTAAAAATCCATCTTTAGATAAAGCTGTTGATATAGCGAAAAGTATTGAGGGTTCTTGCCAAGATGTGAAGTTTCTGGAAGAATCTCTTAACAAAAATTCCATTTCTGGTGCTGTCATCAACAAATCTATCCCTAGTTTTGACAAAAATAACTTCAAAAACAACAAAATTGCTTCCAAACCCACATTTCAAACTCCGCATCCCTTTTCCCAAAGTCGCAAGATTATCTGTTTTAAATGTGGTTCACCCAACCATGTTGCCACTTTCAAACATTGTCCTGCTCTGGGTCAACAATGTAAGAAATGTGGAAAAATTGGCCATTTTTCAAATGTTTGCAGAGGTGGTAAACCTTTCAATGGGGGAAGATTTAATAATTCCAATCCTGTTCGTTGTTTAATAAATGATGGCCATAATTCTGATGACAGCAACAGCGATGTTGTGATTAAAGAGTTATCATTAGGTGTCAGATGCATCAAACAAGAGAAAGTTTCCCCATTGCTGATCCAGAAATTGAAGTTTGGATTGACAATATTTCCATCCTGCTCTTAGTAGATACTGGAGCTCGCATCACTATTATAGATCAAATCAAGTACACACAATTTTGGAGTTCTCAACATCTATTACCTCCAGATGTCATGACTGTGGCTTTTGAGGGCAGTAAAGTGGATTTGATGGGTTATTTTTGGTCTTCTATTAAAATACTTGATTCTTCTATCAATGGTAAAGTCTATGTAGCACGCAAAGGGATTAATGTCCTAGGTCTTATTCACCAAGCAGAGTTCAATTTAATTATCAGACCTGGTTCAATTAATCCTGTCACCATTGAGAAACATGATATTAATTCTGTTACCAATGTCAACATTGATTGGGAAAATAAGTTTCCCAAAGTTTTTCAGAACAGTTTAGGAAAAATTTCAAATTTTGTATACTCTATAAAAGTCAAACAAGACATTGCACCTGTTAAGCACAAATTACGAAATATACCTTTTAGTGTCAGGAAGGAATTATCGGATATGTTGTCTGACATGTGTACACAAGGTATTATTGAAAAAGTAGAGGGCACGTTATGGCTTTCTCCAATAGTTTTGGCAAAGAAAAAGACAGGTGAACTAAGAATGTGTGTTGACTTAAGAAGTGTCAATGAGGCCATCTGGGTAGACAATTTTCCCTTGCCCAGGATTGAAGATTTAATCACTAAAATAGGTCAATCCAACTGGTTTACCAAATTAGATCTCAGATCAGCTTATCATCAGGTGGAATTGGACAAAGCTTCTCGTCATCTTACTGCTTTCATTACACCTGATGGTACTTTCCAATTTTGCAGAATGCCGTTCGGCATAGCTTCTGCGGCAGCTGTATTTCAACGTTTGATGTCTGAAATGTTTATTGGTATTTCGCAAGTAGCTGTTTTCCAAGACGACATTTTACTATTCACTAAGAGTGAGTCTGAACATGACCTCTTAATATCAAAAGTCCTAAACATACTTCAATCCAGAGGAGCTACGTTAAGAAAGGACAAGTGTATTTTTAAAGCCAAAGAAATTGAGTATTTGGGACATGTATTTTCTGCCCAAGGAGTCAAGCCTAAGCCTTGTCTTGTCAAAAGTATCACAGATGCACCAGCTCCTAAAAGTAAAGAACAGTTACTTTCGTTTCTAGGCATGTGTGAGTTTTACAGTAAATTTCTAAAGAACTTTGCTAACCTAACGGAATGTTTTAGGCCCTTATTAAAGAAAAATGCAGAATTTTTATGGTCAGACACTTGTGAACAATTCTTTAAAGAAATTAAAGAAAGAATTGTGAATGTACCTGCTTTACAGCCTTTTCTTGAAGGCAGAACCACTATTGTAACGGTTGATGCCTGTGATTATGGTCTTGGGGCTGTCCTCACCCAAATGGATAATGGGCGTGAATTTACCATAGGGTTTGCGTCCAGAACTCTCAGACCTGTTGAGCGCAAGTATTCAGTCATCGAAAAGGAGCTTTTAGCTTGTGTTTGGAGTGTAGAAAAGTTCAAAGCCTATGTTTGGGGTAGACCTTTTATAATTAAAACTGATCATTGTCCTTTGGTAAATATTCTATCTGGCAAGAACATCAAGCGCACCACTGCTCGCATTTCAAGGTTGCAAGCTAAACTTTTAGAATTCACCTTTTCTATCCAATACATTCCCGGTGGGAAGAATTCACGTGCTGACTGTCTCTCTAGACTTCCGATTGATGAGCCTGAAAATCAGGAATGGGAAACAGAAATAGAGGAGTGCTTTATTGCATATATAGGAGATGCTACCTTTTGTGAAAAGGATTGGATTTCGGCTATCCAATCAGATCCTATTCTTAATCAAGTTATCACATTTGTAAAATCTGGTTGGCCTAAAGAATCTGTGTTACAACATGATCTTCAAACATTTTGGAAGGTTTTGGATGAATTGTCTCTTGAAGGTGACATCTTAGTCCGTGGAGATAAATTAGTAGCTCCCCTTTGTTTTCGTCAGCGCTTAATCAGTTTAGCACATGGTGGTCACTTGGGTTCCACTTTGACCAAGAGGAAAATTAGAGAAAGATTTTGGTGGCCTCGCATGGACTCTGAGGTCGAAGAATTTGTGTCTAATTGTACCAAGTGCAAACTTAGTGACAAAGTTTTAATAACTGAGCCTCAAGTTCAATCTGTCAATCTCTGCCCCAAAAAACCTTGGCAACGCATTGGGGTAGATTTTCTAGGTCCCTACCAGATTCTTCCCAATTACATGAGATATTTTATTGTGATGGTGGATCATCTTTCTAGATGGGTTGAAGTTGAGGCAATCTCTGAACCCACTACTAAAAACAATTGAATGTTTTCAAAGAGTGTTTTCAAGAGAAGGTCTCCCAGGTGAGATCCTCACTGATAATGGGGTTCAGTTCACGTCCTCTGAGATGTCTTCATTTTTAGAAGATTGTGCAATAAAACACTTGAGAACGCCTCTTTATCACCCCCAAACTAATGGTAAAGTAGAACGCTTTAACAAAGTACTTGTAGAATGCATCCAATCGTCCATCAAAAGCAAATCTTGTGTTGCTAAGTCTATACATGAGTTAGTTTGGTCGCATCGCACCACTCCACATTCAGTGACTGGGAAATCTCCTTTCGAATTGATGAGAGGTAGAGAACCCTCCACTGAGCTTTGCCCTTTTGGACCACAAGAATTTCTGAAAAGATGGAAACGTGGTTGACTGGTGGAAATCAGCTGAACGTAATTCCAATTCTGCAAATTTGAAGAGATTTACTAAAAGTATTCCCAGTTCCAAAAGGGTAACCAGATTGAAAATAGGTGACTGGGTACGTGTGAAGAATCCAATTCTTGTTAGCAAAGGCCTGTCCAAATTCAAAAATCCAGTTCAAGTCTGTGAACTAGGGAAGAATTCTGTTAAACTTTCTGATGGAAATTGGTGGGGTATGTCTCGTGTGGCACCTGTTCCTCATGATGGTTTGTCTAGCAACTTTGGTAAATACTTATCACAACGTTCCTCTTTGCCTTTCAAAGAGCTTTCAAGAAATAATGTGACCATCAGGAAGAGTTCTCGCATTCCTGTACGACCTAAAATATTGAATGACTTTGTTTAACTTTATTCTTCTTTTTCTTCTCTCCACATTTTTTTTCCCTTTCTCTTTTCTTCCTTCTTCTTTCTCTCTCTTTTCTCTCTTGTTTTTTTTTCTCTTCTTTTCTTTCTTATCTTTGCTTTCGCTCACTTTTGTTTTTTTGGTAAGGGGTATGGGTACTATGTTTAAAGTTTTATGTTTAAAATGATTATGCTGTTTTATACTTTGTATAAATTTGTTGTTTCATACTTTGTTTTGTAAAAAGGAGATGTGTGGTAATGTGAGCCTTGGCTCAGAATGTCCAGATCTTAGAATGTGTGATGAGGTCATGAGAGCACTGCATTCTGATTGTAAGCAGTTGCTCCAGAGCCCCTTCATGGTGAGACATATCTCCTTGAATAAACCTGCAACCATATCCTCTGACGTCTTGGAGTCCTCCTTATCAAAGGAAACCTACCAAACCCACACATTTCTGAAAAGTAGACACCCGGGGGATTCCAGTGAGGTATGGCTTGCGTGGATCCCCTAACGTTTTCTTACCCAGAATTCCCTGCAAACCTGAAATTTTGTTGAAAAAATCACTTTTTTCACACATTTGTGTGTGGGAAAGTTGTGGCATCACCGTGCTGACACAAATTTCCTACCACCCAGTGTTCTCCAGGTCTCCCGATAAAAATGGTGCCTCACTCTGGTGGGATGCCCAAGTACCGCGACAGGCAAGGGCCCAAACGTATTGAGGCGACATCAAAATTGCCTATCACAAAACGACCTGGCTTTGCAAGGGGGTCCCATGACTTTTGGCCGGGTCTCGGCGGCCACCTAGGAAACCTACCAAACCCACACATTTCTGAAAACTAGACACCCGGGGATTCCAGGGAGGTATGGCTTGCGTGGATCCCCCAACGTTTTCTTACCCAGAATCCCCTGCAAACCTGAAATTGTGCTGAAAAATCACTCTTTCACACATTTGTGTGTGGAAAGTTGTGGCATCACCGGGCTGACACAAATTTCCTATGACCCAGCGTTCACCCAGGCCTCCCGATAAAAATGGTGCCTCACTCGGGTGGGAGGCCCAAGTACCCACGACAGGCAAGGGCCCAAAACATATTGAGGCGACATCAAAATTGCCTATCACAAAACGACCTGGTTTTGCAAGGGGGGTCCCATGACGTTTTGGCCTGGGGCTCGGCAGCCACCTAGGAAAACCTACCAAACCCACACATTTCTGAAAACTAGACACCCGGGGATGCCAGGAGGTATGGCTTGCATGGATCCCCCAACGTTTTCTTACCAGAATCCCCTGCAAACCTGAACTTTTGCTGAAAAAATCACTTTTTCACACATTTTGTGTGGGAAAGTTGTGGCATCACCGGGCTGACACAAATTTCCTACCACCCAGCGTTCCCCCGGGTCTCTTGATAAAAATGGTGCCTCACTCGTGTGGGAGGCCCAAGTACCCGCAACAGGCAAGGGCCCAAAACGTATTGAGGCAACATCAAAATTGCCTATCACAAAATGTTTTGGGCCCTTGCCTGTCGCGGGTAGTTGGGCCTCCCACACGAGTGAGGCACCATTTTTATCGGGAGACCTGGGGAAACACTGGGTGGTAGGAAATTTGAGTCAGCCCAGTGATGCCACAACTTTCCCACACAAAAATGTGTGAAAAAAGTGATTTTTTTCAGCTAAAATTGAGGTTTGCAGGGGATTCTGGGTAAGGAAACGTTGGGGGATCCACGCAAGCCATACCTCCCTGGAATACCCCTGGTGTCTAGTTTTCAGAAATGTGTGGGTTTGGTAGGTTTCCCTAGGTGGCCGCCGAGACCCGGGCCAAAAAGTCATGGGACCCCCCTTGCAAAGCCAGGTCGTTTTGTGATAGGCAATTTTGATGTCGCCTCAATACGTTTTGGGCCCTTGCCTGTCGCGGGTACTTGGGCATCCCACCAGAGTGAGGCACCATTTTTATCGGGAGACCTGGGGGAACACTGGGTGGTAGGAAATTTGTGTCAGCCCGGTGATGCCACAACTTTCCCACACAAAAATGTGTGAAAAAAGTGATTTTTTTCAACTAAAATTGAGGTTTGCAGGGGATTCTGGGTAATGAAACGTTGTGGAATCCACGCAAACCATACCTCCCTGGAATCCCCCGGGTGTCCAGTTTTCAGAAATGTGTGGGTTTGGTAGGTTTCTAGATGGCCGCCGAGCACGGGCCAAAAACCCAGGTGACCCCCTGCAAAACCAGGTTGTTTGGTGATAGGCAATTTTGATGTCGCCTCAATACGTTTTGGGCCCCTGCCTGTCGCGGGTACTTGGGCCTCCCACACGAGTGAGGCACCATTTTTATCGGGAGACCCGGGGGAACGCTGGGTGGTAGGAAATTTGTGTCAGCCCGGTGATGCCACAACTTTCCCACACAAAAATGTGTGAAAAAAGTGATTTTTTCAGCTAAAATTGAGGTTTGCAGGGGATTCTGGTAAGGAAACGTTGGGGGATCCACGCAAGCCATACCTCCCTGGAATCCCCCGGGTGTCTAATTTTCAGAAATGTGTGGGTTTGGTAGGTTTCCTAGATGGCCGCCGAGCACGGGGCCAAAAACCCAGGTGACCCCCTTGCAAAACCAGGTTGTTTGGTGAAAGGCAATTTTGATGTCGCCTCAATACGTTTTGGGCCCTTGCCTGTCGCGGGTACTTGGGCCTCCCACACGAGTGAGGCACCATTTTTATCGGGAAACCCGGGGGAACGCTGGGTGGTAGGAAATTTGTGTCAGCCCGGTGATGCCACAACTTTCCCACACAAAAATGTGTGGAAAAAGTGATTTTTTTCAGCTAAATTTGAGGTATGCAGGGGATTCTGGGTAAGGAAACGTTGGGGGATCCACGCAAGCCATATCTCCCTGGAATCCCCCGGGTGTCTACTTTTCAGAAATGTGTGGGTTTGGTAGCTTTCCCTAGATGGCCGCCGAGCACGGGGCCAAAAACCCAGGTGACCCCCCCTTGGAAAATCAGGTTGTTTTGTGATAGGCAAATTTTGATGTCGCCTCAGAAGGTTTTGGGCCCTTGCCTGTCACGGGTCCTTGACCCACCCACGCGAGTGAGGTACCATTTCTATTGGGATACTTGGAGAAAGGCGATGGGGTAGGAAATTTGTTGTTTCTTTCTGCAGCGTGAAAATTTTGGCACAATATTGCAAGGAAAATGTGACAGACATTTTGAGGTTTGCAGAACATTGTGGGTAAGATAACTTGTTGGGATCCACAAGAGAGACATCACCATGTACTCCCATGGGTGTTTAGTTTATGACAAAATCTACAGTTGGTAGGTTATTCTTAGATGAAATGTACACCTTGGCAGAGAGAAAAAAAAGACAAAGATTACTGCACAGCCATCTATTCCTCAAGTACGCACACATACTGGTTGGATTTGGCACGGGGCGATTGATGGTTCAGTATATATAATTTTATTAACAAGAGATTTCACAAAAATGAAATGCACTGTCAATAATCGAAGGACAAAAAACTGAACCAGTGACTCGCAGCTCGTGAGCTGTAAAGCCATGTCAAGGCACCAACCGCTTTACAGGCCATTCACACACCTTTCATACATGATACACACAAGACCATTCACACCACCAGGCACAAAACCAACACATTACAAAATTCACAAAAAGGGACAAGGTATACCCTGCTTGACAAAAGCAGAAAAGACACATTTTTCTGCACAACCACCTATTCCTCAAACACACATACATACTGGTTGGATTTGGCACGAGGGTGAGTGATGGTTCAGTATATACCGTTGTATTAACCAGAGATTTCACAAAAATGAAATACACTGTTAATAATTGAAAGGACGAGAAACTGAACCATTGACTCACAGCTCGTGAGTTGTAAAGCCACGACAAGGCACCAACCTCTTTACAGGCCATTCATACACCTTTCATACGTGTGACACATACAAAACCATTCACACCGCCAGCCGCGGGCCCAGCACTTTACAACACTCACACCAGCAGACAGCGCCATTCAAGGGCCCATCACTTTCACATGCCCACATTCCTCACACAGCAACCACACCAGCTCACGGATTGCGTGGAGTGGCGTTTGGCTAGCAGTGTATGTAGTGACCAGCAGCTAGTCACTACTCACACACCGCCAGCCAAGCGCCAGTCCACGTACACTGCCAGACGAGCGCCAGTCCACGCACACCGCCAGCCAAGCGCCAGTCCACGCACACCGCCAGCCAAGCGCCAGTCCAAACACACCGCCAGCCAAGCACCAGTCCAAACACACCGCCAGCCAAGCGCCAGTCCACGCACACCGCCAGCCAAGCGCCAGTCCACGCACACCGCCAGCCAAGCGCCAGTCCACGCACACAGCCAGTAAAGCACCAGTCCATGCACACCGCCAGCCAAGCGCCAGTCCACGCACACCACCAGCCAAGCGCCAGTCCACGCACACCACCAGCCAAGCGCCACTCCACGCACACCGCCATCACATTTAGGATTTTTTTATACAAATAAGAAAACACAAACAAATTGCAAATAGATACAAATCTACTAACACAAAATCTGAAACTAAATACACTACACAAATGCCAACCTTGAAACTGAACAAAAAATATTAAACAATAGAGGCCAGGCAGTTCACTTTACCACTCATGGATGCTCCCAAAAATTATTTTGCGTGTGGTACATTCTAAAACAAGCAGGCACACACAGCCCAGGGTTAGAAGGACACTGGGGCAGTACATACGAGTCTCCTTCCGCATACCTCTTCGCCAACAGACTCTACATCTCCTACTGGGAAAGTCTTTTGAGGGTGTGGGAGGAATGTGATCAGGAAAGTGGCGATCTTTCAATCTAGCAACATCCTCCACAACTCCAACTCTAGGAACACTTGCCTGTTCCACTAAAACAAGGCTGCCTATTACAGACTCCTGAAACTTAGCAAAAGTCATCTTTGACTCAGGACAAGAATCCTGGAATACAACAAAAGCATTAAAGGTTGCCAAGTGGAAAAGATGGATAGTCAACTTCTTATACCAAATGAAAGCCTTACGAAGAGCAGCGTAAGGTTCCAACCTCTGATCTACTCTGTCAACACCACCCATGTGCCTATTATAGTCTAAAATGCACACAGGTTTGCACACTTCAGCAACCTGACCCCAAACAGTCACAGGTGAAGTGCTTTCATCATGGATGGTAGTCAGCATGTAGACATCTCTCCTGTCTGAAAACTTCACAGCTAGAAGCTCCTCGCAACGCAACGCACGGCACTGTCCCCGCACAAGCTTTTGACAAACAAGTTCTTTTGGGAAACCTTTACGGTTAGAGCGGATTGTGCCACAAGCAACAGTGTCCACTTTGGCCAATTCCCTGAACAACCGCACACCAGTGTAGAAGTTATCTACATATAAATGGTGGCCTTTGTTAAAAAGTCCTCTACCAAGTTCCCACACAATTTTCTCAGTCACTCCAAAAGTGGACGGACAACCAGGGGGGTTAATCCTGGATTCCTTACCGGTGTACACCCTGAAATTAGAGACACATCCAGTCCGACTGTCACACAGCATATACAGCTTAATTCCATAGCGTGACCTCTTACTAGGAATGTATTGCCTAAAAACCAAGCGGCCCTTCAACAACACCAAAGACTCATCCACTGCTATTTCTTTCCCTGGAGCATAGATCTCAGAAAATCGATCAACAAAGTGATCAATGACAGGCCGAATCTTAAAAAGACGGTCACAATCAGGGTGATCTCGTGCCAACGCTAAACCATTATCGACAAAATGCATCATCCGAAGCAGAAGCAAATACCTATCACGACTCATGACTGCCGGAAATATAGCTGTTGCCATCAAGGGGCTAGTAGACCAATATGAAGACATTGATGGCTTCCTTAGCAAGCCCATCAAAAAAGTTAAACCGAAGAACTTCTTCATCTCTTCCAGATTTGTGGGAGTCCACCGGGTAGCTCTAGAGTGGGGCTTAAGGCTGGCACTGTTGTCCCTCAAAAACTGTTCGGCATACAAATTAGTCTGCTCAACAATCTCTGCCAAAAATACATCGTCCATAAACAACTGAAAAAAATTTATCGGCATAAAGTTTTCAGTATTCACTCTACACCCTGGAACACCAGTAAAGTCTGGCAATGCCGGCTGCACCATGCCTGGGGCAACCCAGACGTCAGCACTTTCAACGGGAAGCCTTGCAGCCCCAGGCTGCAGCCCAGATGCCTCTTGCCGCTCTACACCAACGGGAAGCCTTGCAGCCCCAGGCTGCAGCCCAGATGCCTCTTGCCGCACTATCGGCACATCAATGTCCTCCTCTAACACAGGCACTTCATCCGCACTAAGAGTAGCTTCAACATCCGATGATGCCATGTGGAGAGAAAACTCACTGCCTGAATCTTCCCCTGCCTCCTCTGCCTCAGATGCAGAGTCAGTCTCTGACCATGGTCAGAGGAAGAATCAAAAAGCATACCAACAACCTGCTGAGCAGTAATCCTACGGCTAGCCATTATCCTTACTAAGAAAGGAGACTGCACAAACAAGTCAACAACAACCAACACTGTGCAAGATAAGTAAGTAAAAAAATGTGTGCCTTTATCACAAAGATCTATATACTCAAAAACTATACGATTCACTTACAAGAGACAGCTACACTCACCAGCATCTACTCTGCAGAGACACAGCAAAAACCAACGATATCCCACTAGAGAGAAAAAAACAAAACCAATTACTCACAAGACAACAAAATACACATTGGGCCTGATTCACAGAACTAACTTACATCAAAATCCTAAACTTACAACAATTTTGGTATTCACAGAATGAACTTACACATTTGGGTATTCACAGAATGAACTTACACATTTGGGTATTCACAGAATGAACTTACAACAATTTTGGTATTCACAGAATGAACTTACACATTTGGGTATTCACAGAATGAACTTACAACAATTTTGGTATTCACAGAATTAACTTACTCATTTTGGTATTCACAGAAGGCACTTACTCATCAATGAGTAAGTGCCTTCTGTGAATACCAAAATGAGTAAGTTTATTCTGTGAATACCAAAATGAGTAAGTTCATTCTGTGAATACCAAAATGGTAGTAAGTTTAGGATTTTGTCGTAAGTTAGTTCTGTGAATCGGGCCCATTGAGCACAAATGCAAAAAGTTTTTGACACTCAAGAAACAGAAGCCAAACATACTGCTATTATTACACCATTTGCAAAAACACATTCATGCAGAGAAATGAAACTCATTTACATTGTACAAAAAAGTCTCTTACCAAACACATGCAACTACACAAACAGCAGAACCACCAATATCGAAACCGCAACCTGGAACAGTCTAAAGAGCAAAAGCCTTGAACTAGAACAAAAAGGGAGAAATAAAGCATTACAATTGCAATTCACAAAAATAAAACAATTAACATTATAACACGCTATGTCACTACCCAAATGGTCAATCGGCCAGATAGGCCTTCATATAGGGCTGAGAAAAATGGGGGGTGATCTTGCCCAAGGGATCGGGTGAGGTTGTCTGCCAGGCCAATCTGTCCCCCAGGTGGGGCAGAAAACAGCAGACAGAAATGTGCCCCCCTTGCAAAAGTAATAAATCCCTAGTGCCTAGTAGGGTTTTCTGCCTCCCCCCTACCGCCTAGGGCAGAAAGGCCAAAAAAGGGGCAGATCTGTCCCCAGGAAGCAACTATGTCACTTCCATTACACACAAAACAAAATCCCTGGTGCCTAGTGGGGTTTTCTCCCCCGGGTGCAGAAACGGCAAAAAATGGGAATACACATATAAAAAATCTGCCCCCTGGAAGCGACCCTTGGCCAAGGGGTTGCTTCCATTTTAATTTAAAAGAAGTCCCTGGTGTCTAGTGGGGTTTTCTGCCCCCACCCCCTCCCAGGGCAGAAAGGCAAAAGAAAACAGGCCAATCTGCCCCCGGGGGGGGGGGGGGGGCAGAATACGCATACAAAAACAATATGCCCCCTAAAAGCGACCCTTGCCCAAGGGGTCACTTCCATTTCATTTTTAAAATGAGTCCCTGGGGTCTAGTGGGATTTTCTGCCCCCCCCCCCCGGGGGCAGAAAGGCCCAATAAAAACGCCGATCTGCCCCCAGGGGGAGGGCAGAATGCACATTAAAATTAAATTGCCCCCTGGAAGCGACACTTGCCCAAGGGGTCGCTTCCATTTTTATTTAAAATAATTCCCTGGTGTCTAGTGGGGGTTTCTGCCCCCCCTGGGCAGAAAGGCCGAAAAAACGGGCCGATCTGCCCCCAGCGGGGGGCAGAATTCCCATTACAAAAAAAAATGGCCCCCTGGAAGTGACCCTTGCCCAAGAGGTCACTTCCATTACAATTTAAAATATTTCCCTGGTGTCTAGTGGGGGTTTGGGGCAATCTGCCCCCATCTGCCCCCAGGGGGGGCAGAATTCCCAAACTAAACAAATTGGCCCCCTGGAAGCGACCCTTGCCCAAGGGGTTGCTTCCATTTAAATTTAAAAATAATCCCTGGGTCTATTGGGCTTTTCTGCCCCCTGGACTCCAGAAACGGCCAAAAAACGGCCGATAGAAAAGTCTTTAAAATAATTTGCCCCCATAGGAAGCGACCCTTGCCCAAGGGGTCGCTTCCTTTTAACAAAAAAGGACATCCCTGGTGTCTAGTGGGGCATTCCTGCTGCACGATTGCGACGCTGTGCGCGATCGTGAAGCAGGAATGCCCTGCATTGAGACATCAGGGGAGAGGAAATACTCTTTCCTCTCCCCCGATGCCTCAATGCGTCTCCAAATCCCCCGCCCCACCGGAGGACCCAAACACTCACCCTCTCCTCCGGACGCCTGGAAGCAAATGGCTTCCAGGCGTCCCAGCGCTCCTGGAGACGTCGGCGCGCGCTGTGCGCGCTGACGTCTCAGGATTGCCGAGGGGGGGTTCGGGGGTGGCAGCGGAAGCTCTTTCCCTGCCATCCCCCTTGGTGCCAACATGTTGGGCTGCCCACGGGGGGAGCGCCAGCGCTTCCCCCATGGGTGGGTGCCATGACGGAGCGGTTCCGTCATGAGCACAGCCCAACCGATGCTCATGATGGAACCGCTCCGTCATGAGCATCGAAGGGGTTAAGTCAAAACTAGGACTAGACAAAAACAGATCTTTCCATCAAATGTGTTAACCACCAGGCAGCTAAAGCAATCACATCTACATGGAAATGTGTTGCACTTGGAATATTACTCCTGGTGGGGTAGGCTGGCAGCAGAGTTCGTTTGTCAATCCTTGGGCCTTGGGTAAAGGAACCTGTCACGCGCTGTGATGTCACTTCCTGTGATACTACCTAACTTGGAGAGTCCCCCCACTTCTTTTTTTAGGACTTCTGCCCTGTCTTTAGGCATGCGCAGCAAGTCTGATAAAAAGGCGTGGCCTTTGGCCACACTGTGCCCCAGCTCTGTGCTCCCCGAAACCTCTTGCTTGGCATTCAACCATGCAAAGCCGACTCAGGAGCAGGGCCTGGCCGATTACTACACTTTACACCCTTTCTCCATGACCCCAGAGCCTTTAGTCACAAACGTTTTTTTCACAAAAGTAAGACATTTCCTATTCTTCCCCCTATGTGTGAGCTGTGCCCTCTCCCCCCTTGCTCCAACTTGCCCTCTTATGATTTTCTTTCCATGACGCCAACAAACACTTAAGGTAGCCTTAGGAAAGCATTCAATCCATGATAGCCAATCAGATTGCAGCATTTTTCAAACCATTCGAGGATTACAAGTATGATGAAGAAAACGGCTAAGTCTGCCAATCAGATTTGTTTTTTCCGAATTCAAAATGATTCATGAACCAGAGTTCTTGAACCCAACTCTCTACATATGCATAAAATTAATCCTTTGAAGTACACCCAGCACCTTTTTGTAATGCAACCTCTGTAAATAAAAATAAACTGAATGTATTCACACTAAACAAGCACTGGCAAAGGCTGTATTTATAGGTTTAAAGGGCTAATGTCAGTGGCGGCTAGCACGGATCGGGGGTGCGGAGGGGTAAAGAAAAAGAAAATTACACTGACCTCCTCACCGCGTCCCTCCGCCCTGGCCGGAACAGGTAGCACCCAGGCTCCCCATAGCCAATCACAACACTGCAAAGCAGTGTTGTGATTGGTATGAGCACTGTGGTTTACGCTCAGATGGGGACTGGGAGCCTGGGCATGTTCTCCACCCAGGCTGTAATGCAGCCTGGGTGGAGAACATGCAAAGTGTGCATGACTGTTTGGCCGGCCTGAGACGGCTGACCAAACATTCATGTGCACTTACAGAGTGACCACCACTCCTCCCCCTGCTCTATGAGCAAAGCAGGCCCACCCCGCCCTGCAAAGCTGCCTCAGCAGGAAAAAATAAAATGATAATAACATCGTGTTTTTATCATTTTATTTTTCCTTTATTTACACTGCTGAAAAGCAGTGGGGCGACGTTTCTCTGCATTAGCGGAACAACCACCACTGGCTAATGTATGCAAACAGAGAGCTGGTATTTTTAAGCCAGGCACTTGTAATTAAAGAAGTTGAACTATATTGACAGCTCCCTTGCCTTTATTACAGCCTAGTTTTTTTCTGTGTGTTTAAAAAAGGCTGGATGCCAAACAAGTCTTCATTATAGCCCTTCTTTTGTTTTGATGTCATAGAAATAAAGAACACCTGGAAATAATGAAAGCTCTCTTGCCATGCATTTTCAATCAATCAATCAGCATTTGTAGAGCGTGGCACTGTCACCCCTGGGGGTATCTGGGCGCTGGGATGCAAGGTCTTCATCAAATAACCAGGCCTTGAGCAAATGGTGGGAAGAAGGACGAAACAAGCAGAAAAAGGCAAAACAGAGGGCAGAAAATGAGCAACCAGAAAAGGCAAAACAGGGGACAGGAAAACAAGGATAAAAAGCCAAACAGAGGGCAGAAAAGCGAGTAGAAAAGGCAAAATGGAGGGCTGAAAAATTAACAGAAAAGGCAAAACAGAGGACATAAAAGACAAACCAGGGCAGAAAAACAAGCAGAAAAGGCAAAACAGCAAGAAACAAGCAGAGGAGACACAAACAGAGGACAGCAGGTAGACTGGTAGCAGAGGGTAGCAGACTGCAAGCAAGCTGGACAGGAGAACTGTTGTCGGAGGAGCTGGCACGAGGACCTTCATTTTATAGAAATAAAAGCTGACTTATGTTGAGGGCAGCAATGATGAGAAGCTGCGTTAGCTTCAATGAACATACCCAGGGAATGTGGGAATGGTGGAAAGGAGCAACGAGTGGAAGGGACGGGTGGGAGGAACGTGGAGAAACATACAGGGGAGAGAAAGGTGGGGGTTGGGAGTGAACAAAGAGATTGAGGGACAGCCATGAGGAGCAGACACAAAAGCAAAAAGTGGAAGGAGTAGGAACAGGCAACAAGGAGCTGATACAAGGGGAGGGTGGTAGTTGTAAAATAGACCCTCATGCTTTGCAATGAAAGGATTCCATTGGAGGAGGAAGAATCTTTCAACTAACCAATAGCATGAGGTGAGAGAGACATACACCTCTGTTCAAAGCAATAGCCCACTCTATTTTCTAAAGAATTGGTAATAATAGATTCACCCAAACCAGAACAAGCACTGGCAAAGGCAGTTTTTCTGGGTTTGATGGCTAATATATGCAAACACAGAGTTCGCATATTTATGCAAGACACATGTGAATAAGGAAAGTTGAAATATATTGAAATCTCCTTTGCCTTTATTGCAGCCTATATGTGTAAAAAAAAGGCTGAATGTCAAACAAATCTACATTATAGGCCTCATTTCAATGTTATGGCTTAGAAATAAACAAAAGAACACCTGGAAATAATGAAAGCTCTCTTGCCACGCCTTCTTTATTTTTCATAGAAATGAAAGCTGGTCTGTGTTGAAGGCAGCAATGATGAGAAGCTGTAGATAGGCTCAGTGATCATACCGGGGTAATGTAGGAGTGTTGGAATTGAGCAATGAGAGGAAAGGATGGGTAGGAGGAATGTGGACACAAGGGACAGAAGGGGGGATGTTTGTGAGTGAGTTAGGAGATTGATGGACAGTCACGAGGATTGAGAAGCACTCACACGGGGAAAGTGGAAGGAGGAGAAACAAGCAACAAGGAGCAGACACAAGGAGAGGGTGACATTTGTAAAACAGTCCCTCATGCTTTGCAATGCAAAGATTCCATTGCAGGTGGAAGAATCTTCCAACTAGCCAATAGCATGAGGTGATACAGTAATACCCTTCTGGGCAAAGCAAAGCCCACTCTGTATTTTAAAAAACTGATAGATTGTATAGATTGTATTGTATTGTACTGCATGATTTATATAGTGCTTACTAACCCCATGTGGGGAGCTAAAGCACTTGCCCACATGCGTAGCACACAACACTGTGTAGCATTTGTGGTTGGAAGGATGTTGTCTTTGTTTTGATTCTATGTGGGAAGTGTTTCCACGTCATGTGTGATGACCACCGAGGTGTGGTTATTGTGTTATGGGACGCAGATCATAGCAGTGTGTTGGATGATGAAGCATGTGAGAGACACACAATTGTTTTGGTTTACAGTATGCTGGTAGCTTTGGAGGGCCCTGCCGGTCCCTTTATGGTATCTCATATGATATAGTCTACTTAGCTGGCTACAGCACTGGGTTGTCCAATCTGAGATGTGCATAGTTGTGGTCCTGAGCTGGCATGGTTTGAAGGAGAAAGAAGTGGAGAGTTCTTTTGGGATGGACATTTTTATTATCATCCCGTATCTGAGTGCCTTTGTTAGATGTAAAGAAGCTGTCAGATTGTATAGATATTTTGGACCTGCAGTGGTGGACTATATTAAAGTCCTACGAATTATCCAGCAACTTGGAACAGATCTCTTCAGTTATTACATGTCTGTTTATTTGTTGATGTTTGTTTTTTTGGCTGTACAGTTCCAGTGGTGGACAACCCTGATAGCAGAAATGTCTTATTTGAATTCAAGAGGCGTAAATTATAATTTGTTGCTGACTGCTGCGCATTATGGTATTGTTTTTATTGTGGGCCATAACTGTTATTTATGAAAGTACATAATAAATATAATGGCACAGTAAACCATAGGTCAGCGCTTCTTAGCTTCCGTGCATATTGAAAGCAGTTTGCTGTTTGAGTTGTTTGCACTTCGTGGGTTGTAAGCTGTGGATTGCGCTTGAGGGTGCAACTGTTTTCTGGGCTCTGCTGTTGGATGTGGATGGTGCACTTATCTAGGAAACAGCCATATTTTAACTGTTTTTGGAAGTGTATATGCTCCTGGGTGCTTCTAATGCTGGTTGGTAGCGAGTTCCCAAGCTATATTGTACTGAGAAAACAGTGTCTTATACAGATTTCTTACAGGAAGGTGGTATGACAACAAGTGGTGCAAGCCTGGAGTACAGTGTTCTGTTTGCTTTGTATTGCTTGAATTTAACTTGTAGGTATAGTGGTCCTTTTCCTTGGGAGACTCTGTGGACAATGCAGAGTGCCTTGGACATTGCCCTCTTGGCTATAGGTAGCCAGTGGAGCGTTTGCAGGACTGGAGTCAGGCATTCTCTTGGGTGAAGGTGGAGAAAATGCCTTGCGGCAGCATTTTGGATAAGTTGTATTTTGTATATGATGAATGTGGTTGCACAAAAGTATAGGCTGTTGGCATAGTCAAGCTTGGAGATTACGAGTGTGAAGATGGCTTGAGTTTATGCTGCCGTGCAAAGTATGGGAAGATGTTTTCATCATGCAGAAGGACCTCTTTGTGACATTGTTAGCATGTAGTATCAAGGATAGGTCTGAATCTATAGCTACTCCTAGGCTTCTAACTTCTCTTGATATTAAAGGAGGGGCTTGAAGTTCCTTAGGCCATATGGCGGTAAACTGGTACTTTTGCCATTGTCCACAGGTCATAATCTCTGTCTTTGTGGTACTGAGTTTTAGATTATTATTTATCATCCATGTGTTTATTACACAGAGACAGTAATTGAGATGTGAATTACATAGGATTCTATGCTTTTTCCAGAACTTAAAAGCATCACACCCAACACCTTATCCACACAGTGAGATGCACTGCATCCTTCTGTCGGGTTTCTCCAATAAGATTAATCATAATTCATTACATTAAGTGAAAGATATTTCAGTCCCTTACAGTAATCCCTTATAATAAAAAATCTATACATGTGAGTATGTATCCACATCTGATCATTCTTCCCTGATTCAAACTTTCACATCCCCATATAATTTATAAATATTTTTAAAGGTAACAGCAACGCAGCCTACCTTCCATCGCTGAGCAAAGGAAGAGTGGGATTTGCATTTCCCTGCCAGCCCAATACATAATATAACAGTCTACTGTAAGCCAACCATACTAATCATAACATTCGAAGGGCCTTATTTACAAGAAAGTGCTACAGCGCGGCAACGCAAGCCCGTTTGGCTGTGCCATGCTGCAGCACTTTCAAAGCACAGGGATGCATCATATTTCCAACAATATGACGCATTCCTCTCCATTCCCCAGCGCTGGTGCAAAATCAGCTGCCATGCACCACGCAGGCACCCTTGCGCCATGGTGCAAGGGAGTCTGCGTTGCGGGGAAATTGTTTCTGTGCAGGAAGGGGTACCTGCACAAAAACCATAACAAAAAAAATAAAAAGAGGTGATTTCCTCTTCCTATGTGTGCTGCAGAATGCAGCACCCCTAGAAAGAAGAAAAAACAAGGAGACATGTAAGCATTTCTCCTCGTTGCGCCATGCTACGCCACCCCTAGGGTGGCGTGGCATTCTGACACATTTCCAGGTTTACAAATTTTCGTAAATCTGGAAATGCAGCAGAATACATGGGTGTTGTGTGGGAACACCCACAGCAACACCCATGTCATGGCACTTTCACGCAAAGTGTTGGGTGAGAAGGGGCCATATATTCACAAGGACAGGAAAAGCCAAGCAGGGTGGCTTTACGTGTCCTTGTAAATATGGGGCAGGAGGTTGCACCAGCAGTGCGTCACAAAAAGTGAGGCACCGGTGACACAAGGGGCTTGAAAATAAGCCCCAAATGACTAATCCATTTTTCGGTTCCAGTTCTGCAACCATTTTAGGAGGAATGCCTCTAAAGTAGCAAATCCAACGTAGAAACAAATATGCCAATGTCAGGAGAATGATTTCGAAAGGTTTATTATCCAGAAGAAGAAACTTCATCCACAGTAGTCATGTAGCTCCTGGTAACTGCCATGCACAGTCTCCTCTCAAGCATAAACATTCTACAAAGATCACAGAAACAGAATCTACCATAAACCTAATAGGAGGAAATATAAAAATGGAATAAACAAGGAAAACACTCGACATAACCTTAATAACACAATACCACACACCCTTCCCCCTCAAACAGAACAGAATAGGAAATAGATACCCAAAGGTCATCATTTAGACAAATTACCCAACAACTACAATCCAGTAGAAATTCCAAATGCGCCCATCATCCATTTTGGATGCGCTCCGAAACACTTTAGTTACTGTGTAAGACTTGCTAAAGCATGAGATGCCCTGACTCCGTCCAGGCAACTTGATCTTTACTAAATCACCGACACAATCTGTCTTTGGTTTAACAGTTTTGCAAGGATAAAATGTTTCTTTTCTTTTAGAATGCATCAGTCTCTCTCTCTCCTTTAACTCCTCATTAGAACTGTAGGAGCACCCCACATTTGCACTGTAATTTTGCACCCAAGGAGGACTCATGGCAGTGTTGGGATTACGTTTTCTGAACAGTACAAAAGCGCTAACCCCTGGTGTGGAGTGAGCAGTAAATCTATACTCTTCCACCCTTCTCTTCACAGCTTGAACCCACCTGTTTTCATTACCTTTGCAATTTGAATGGTTTAGGGATGATAGAAAGTGGTCTTTTTGTGTGTTATTCCCCTGTCAATTAGGAAACTTTCTATCTCCCTAGAGATTAATTGTAATCCATTATCTGTAAGTATACATTTGGGATTACCCTCTCTGGCAAAAACCTCAGACATAAATTTTGTCATCGCAGCAGTGCAAATTTCGCTAGTGACTCTAACTTCTGACCACCTAGACAACATGTCCATAAACGCCAATAAATACTTACTTGATATATATCCCATCCATGTCGCCAAAAGAAAGTAGCAGAGCCAACGCAGAAACAAATATGCCTATGTCAGGAGAATGATTTTAAAAGGTTTATTTATCCAGAAGAAGAAATTCCAGCCACAGTAGACAGGTGGCACCTAGTAACTGACATTCACAGTCTCGTCTCAAATATAAACATTCTACAAAGAACACTTAAATCGAATCTACCATAAACCTAATAGGGAGAAATATAAAATGGGAATAAACAAGGAAACCACTCTACATAACTTTAGTAACACCATACCACAGCCTCTATTCAGCAGGACTACATAAACCCCAATGTTCAGTTCTCCGACAACTTTTTGATCCATGCGGACACCACTCCCGTATGACTTAACAATGAAGTTCTTATGTTCTTACCCTCCTCACACTTGGGCAGCTTTTAGGCACACATGGGTAGCCCTTCAAGGTTGCGGATTCAATGTAAGGACCTGAGGCTCAGATTATGCTTCTCTTTCTTTATGCCAAAACCACAGCAGCCAATGAAATCATTTATAAACAAAACTACAAATCCCATGAGCATTAAGCATGCTCCCTACCCCCACTTCCTTTCCAGTACAGCAATCGTAGCTCCTCCATGTCCACAAAACTTAGAAACACCTTTTTGCTGCCTCTTTCTTTGCAGTTCGGCAGTCAAGATAAGTGTCTCTATTATGCCTTGTAATATGGTATTTGTGTCACTGTGTTACTTGGTTTACTAAATGTTGTTTCTTTATGATTTACCATTGTAATGCTCTTGTAATGCTATTGTTGTCTGAAGTGTTTCTGATCTTATCACTGCTTTCTGGGTGCTCAACACCTTGATCTTTCACTCAGGCCACACGTGTCCCCACTCTCCCAGCCTCTCTGCCCCTCCTCTCATGTAGAACTCTTGCCGCAGGATTGTTTTGGATGGTCGTCTCTTTGGCTGATCCCTTCTTTGAGCACGAGGCATGCGTGCGCATGTAGTCCAATTGGGTGCCACAAGCAGTCATCTTTCCCTGTCTTGTCCCTGCTCCTCCCTCGTGGTTCCACGGTGGTTGAGGGTGGCTGCAATCACCTTTCTCCGGGCAGCAACAATAGGAAGCCCGTCTTGCCCAGAACATCTGGGCATTTCTTTTAACTGGCAAGATTTGCTTATTTGAAGTAGAGCCTGTGGCTTTGCCACTTATATACACCCCGCCCTGGCTGGGGATTGCAAGAATTCTGGTGCAGGGTATGGCTGAAAGACGCTTCCCACACATCTGGGCTGTTTGGGGTGGTCTAACCCTTCCTGATCCCTGCGGTGTATAGGGCCTTGATATTTAACCATGTCTAACAGTGAGCCCTTTGATTTTGCAGACTATGGGCCATTTCAACATGAGGGTGAATACTATTTTGATGATGGTCTTCTGGCGGCTATAAATTTGTAAGTTCAGAAATCCGTGAATAAGGCCATGGCCTTGGCGCTACAGCCTATTACTGACCAATTGGAACACTTGCCCAAAAAGAAGAAGAAATCAGCCTTGGGCCCCTCCACCTCTACTCAGAGGAGTTCATTTACTCCTAGGGACAAATCTTTGAATTCCCAGAAATGGCATCATGCAGATGTCCTGGTTCCACCCTCCCAGGACTGGCTGGGTGATCATCGATATAGTGTCTGTGACCATTTCCAGAGTCCTCCCCTAAACCCTCACCAGGGCAATTGGGACAAGGATTCGTCCTCCTCTCACTCTGATCTCGCCCTGAGCCTCACAGGAAGAAGAAAAGGAAATTGTGTGACCTCACCAAAGTGCAACCATGGCCATGTGGTTCTAATCCCTTTCGGTTTGCCCCTAAGAACATTGTCCACCGTAGGTCCTCTGATTGGACTTCTGCCCCGGCTGTGGTGGAGTATATGCATCACCGTCTCAGAAAGACTTTTGATAAAGAGGTCCGTAAAAGACTATGTGTTGAGTGTTCCAGATACGACCTCCCGGGCAAGATGGTCTGTACCCCCGATATAGACCCCAACATGAAGCAGCATTGAAGAAATATGCCAGGGACCCAAAAAAGGTAATTTATAGGGCATGGAAAGTGTGGCAGGATAAATATTTGGACCTCTCTGGTCCCACGGCAAAGATTTTGGAGATGCTCTCGAGGCGCAAGAGTGCCGTGATAGATCTGGAGATCCTGGCATGCGGCTCGCAAAGAGCGGTTTGCCTCCTGGGAACTGCCAACTGTGCCATCCCCTCGGAGCCCAGAAATCCCTGCTTATGCGCATTGATCCCAAGTTAGTAGACTTGGCCACTGCTGATGCTGGCCCCACCACTGATGGCCTCCTCTCTGGAAAGAAGTTTGTCAAGATAATTGGCAAGTTCGTTAACACCTTCATAGACATTGACAAAGCTCAGGTATCTCCTAGGAACTTTTTCCAAACAAACCCTTTTGCCAGGGCCAAGCAAAGCAGGGGCTACTTGCCAGGCCAAGGATTTGTCCAAGACTTAATTTGAGGATTTGGGTACAACAGGAGAGGAAGCAGGTAAGATGGTGCCAGGTGAGAAGGCTTCTTTCCATATCAGTTGCACTTCACCAGTGGAAGATAGAGCAGGGGCTCTTTTGGGGGTCCTTCTAGGCCTCCACATCTTTAAGTTTCACCAGTAAGCAGTATTCCTTTATCTCAAGTGCATCTGGGGGCAAAAATCAAATATTTGTTCACAATTGGCAACAGATGGCACACGACCCGTGGGTTCTGGAGACAGTTATGGGTTTCCATTTAGAGCTGGTAGATTCTCCATCCAAGCTGACTACCCCTCAATCTTTCCTTTTTCCCAACAAGAAATTACCTTTATATATTCAGAGATTCACGATCTTCTTCGCAAAGATGTGATTTGCTATTCTTTCCCTCATCTCAGGGGTTTTTGCAGTACAGTTTTCCTTGTCCAGAAGAAAGGGGGAGGTCACAGCCTGGTTTTAAATTTAAAGCTTCAGGAGTTTATTCACGGGGTGGTCTACAGGCATTTTGAAATGGAAGAGATACACTTGCTAAGAGATCTGTTGATGGAGAGTGACAGGATGGCCCGTCTGGACCTGAAGAACTCCTATCTTACAGCATTGATCTTTCTACACTCTCACAGAAGGTTCTTGCAATTTCAATGGCAGGATCAATGGTACAAATCCACAGCTCTCCCTTTCTTTATCTCGTCAGCCCCCTGGTGCTTTACCAAGCTGATGCAGCCTGTGGTGGAGAGACTCAGAGAAAAGGCCATGAGATTAATTAGTTATCCGAAAAACATAATTCTCATGGCTCAATCCCAAGTTCTTCTTCTGCACCACTTGTCTTTTACAGTTCATCCCCTTCAGGATCTGGGCTTTGTCATCCACCAATCCAAGTCTGTTCTGATACCAACCCAGAAAATAGAGTTCCTGGGATTCTAGGTCGACTCGGTCAATGCGCTTCTTCAACTTCTTTCCCAGAAATTGAAAGACATCAAGAAGATCTTGAGAGCTACGTTGAGGACAGAGTTGATATCTTTGCGGACGATTGCGAGGATCATCGGGCTTCTGGCATCCTCCATTTTGGCCATATTTCCAGACCCTCTTTAACACAGGACTTTTCAATGTCTGAAGATCAGGCATCTCCGCAGCGGCCTCTTGAACAACACTTAGATCCCCCTCTCTGAAGACACCAGGAAAGAATTGAACTGGTGCCTGATGCACATGGATGCGTGGAATGGTAAGGCTATCTTTGGCGTACTACGAGGCATGGTGATCGAATCCGACACCAGCAGAAGGGTTTGGGGTGCCTGATGCGGAGATATCGCCACTGGAGGTCATTTGGTTCCTCACGAATTGGATCTTCATCCACATTTTCTGGAGCTTTTGGCAGGTTCTTTTGCTATTCAAATGCTTTCTCCTCAGAAGAACAATTGTTGTATCCTGCTGTGAATGGATAGCATCTCGGTGGTCAGTTATATCAACAAACTGGAAGGCACCAAGTCCAGGTTGGTAGCAGAGATCGCCAAAGATTTTTGGCATTTCTACCTGAAACATCGCATTTTGGTGATTGCACGGTATCTCCCAGGGCAGAAGTACGTCATTGCAAACTGGAATTCCAGGTTCTTCACTATGCAAGCAACTGGAAGCTGCACTCTCTCATGTTTTAGCGGAAACAGACTCTTCTCAGGCCTTGTGTGATTGACCTGTTTGCGTCCCAACTCAATCACCAACTTCCGGCTTTCTTCAGTTGGAGGCCAGATCCCTTTGCACGAGCAACAGACGCGTTTCTACAGGACTGGCCAAAGGCGCTGTTGTACGCCTTTTCCCCCTTCGCCCTGATCAAAAGAGTGGCGGCTCAAGTGAGGTGACAGGGGGCGTCAGTAGTCTTGGTGACCTCGATTTGGGGGTCACAACCATGGTTCCTGGTTCTTCTTAAAATGGCAATTGATCTCCCAATTGCTCTTCTGTTGTTCCCAGAAATCCTGTAGGATCCCCTAGGGGACCTGCATCCTCTGATATTGCAACACTGTTTACCTCTCATGGAGTGGAAGGCTCCAGGTGAAGTTGTTTTGTGCCAGGAATTTCTGGACAGACTTTTACATACCTCCAACGAGCATGGACCCCCTCCACTCACAAGCAGTATAAGGCCGCTTGGAGGTTCTGGAAGGGTTAGTGTGTGCAACGGGATTTGGATACCATAGCAGCAGGTTTGATGTACATCTTGAATTTGCTAGCTGAGCGAGCTGGAAGAGGCTTGTTGTTAGAGGTCAATAACACTTTCTGATCAGCTGTTTCAGCTGGTCAATTCCATATTGATGGTAAACCAGTTGAGGCTCACCCATCCGTTTGCAAGTTGCTCAAATGTATTAGAGTGTCCAATCTTCCAAAGCCTCGTTATGAGCAGTTATGCGACGTCAATTTGGTTCTGAGGTTGTTTCACAGATGGCCGGACAATAAATCCTTGTAAGCTTGCTATGTTGTCTGGTTTCCTGTCGGAGTGTTTCGGACGTTCATGTATTGGATTTAGCATGTTGAGTATTCACTCCAGAGGGAGCTTCTTTGCTATCTCTAGACATACACCAACGTTTTCGAAGTTCATTGATTATCCAGCTTTTCCTCATGATGAGAAGTTTTGTGTTGTACAATGTTTAAGAACTTATGAGAACTGTACTAGATTATTGCACTCTGATCATAATGGTCAACTTTTAACTGCTGTGGAAAAACCTTTTAGGCCTGTGGCAGCTGCGACTCCAGCCCGGTGAGTCCGATGAGTTATGGCCGAGGCAGGTATAGATATTAGCACGTTTGGGGCACATTCTGTTCGTGAAGCTATGGCCTCCAAGGCTCTTTCTTTGGGTTCTCGTCTCGAGGACATCTTGAGAGCGGCTAAGTTGTCCTTGGTCTCCACATTTAAGCAGGTCTATTATAAACCTGTTGTTCATATGTTGAATGTGGTTGTTAATCAGCTTTAAACTAGCATAATTGGAACCTCAGGTCCTGTCATAGGATAAAAAATATTCTAGCTTTCGCAACAAGAATTTTTTGATTCTATTAAGGACACAGAGGCAAGTATTATCCCACCCTGTGGTTATGGTGTAGATACTATTGCATATTATTGATAGATTGATTTATATGTATTGTTGGTATTTCTGTATTGTTTCAATTTACCCACCCTGATTATGAGCAGAGTATTGGCTATGGTGCAATTTTCCTCTTGTTGCAGGTTTGGAGCAAAAGCAGTGAATCCTGTTGGTGTCCTGCCGCTTGATATGCGGAGTGCAGCGGGAGTGAATCCTGTTGCTGTCCTGTAGACTGAAATCCGGACAGTTCGTGGTTCTGTTGCTGATTTTGGCATTGTTGTTTGTCTTCATCTTCACTGATGATTGGACTAGCCTGGCAAAGAAAGAGGCAGCAACAAGGTATTTCTCTGTTTTGTGGACATGGAGAAGCTATGATTGGTGGACTGGAAAGGAAGTGGGGGTATGGGGTGTGTTTAATACTAATGGGATTCATACTTCTGTTTATAAAAGTTTTGATTGCCTGTCGTGGTTTTGGCAGTAAAGAAAGAGAGCATCCCCCTTGCCCCCATGTCCTTAACAGAATTGAAAATTCTTGTTGCGAAAGCTAGAAATGTTTTCATTCGATGATGCTTGCTCTGTCGTAGGTGGAGCACATTGTGTACTCAGTAAACAACCAATGGGCTAGAGTTTCCCTAATTTTCCTTCAGCGTATGAGAATGTATAACAACTACCCAGTAAGGACATAAGCTTTTTAAAAAGTTGGAATTGGATAATGCCAGAAGAATGGGGACTGGAATCTTCAGAAAAGTGCCTGACCCTGTCTGTATTTATGACCCGGTCTATTTTTTATGTGGCAGGATACTTAGAAGACTTTAGACAGTTCTGAGTGACCTCCCTTCTCCCCCTGATTGGAGAAAAATGTCTTAGTGAGCCACGACTTAGGTTCGACTCTCAGTAAGGGGTTTCTTAATGAAAAAATATACCTGCCCTGTGAAGAAAAGAAAGCTAAATTGAGCCTCTGCTTAAAAGCAATGCAATTCAGTATGCGATTTTGTACACCAGGTGCAATTACACCAGCAGACATTTCAATACTCGGGCATAACTAAGAATTCTGGGCAGTTTTCCCGAAGCCTTTGACTGGCACAGTTTGCAGACCTCCTGCAGGAAAATTCTCACATGTGGTACATTTGCTCCGGTGCGAGTGCAAATGTAAGGCTTAGTTTGAGAATCAGGTGCTCTATGCCTCAGTTGTATATGAGAGGCAAACACACCAAAGCATAACGGAAAGCAGCTCAGTGAATCACACCAATAAATACATCCATGAAAAATATACCATAAAAATAATAAACACTAATCATTCACAAGGCAAAGGCATTCATGAGTATGTGAAGTGGTACGTATGTAGTAGCAGTAGCGCTGCAAGGATGCCATGGGCCCTGGTGCAAACAAGGATAATTTGCCCTTTGACTGCTGTTGGGATAGTGAAATACAACAATTTACAGGGTTCAATGGGCCCTTCAGGGCTGTGAGCCCCGGTGCCACCACACCAGCTGCACCAAAGGTACCCACGCCCCTGTGTAGTAGCACTTCACAAACTTTTTAGTATCTTTTTGATCCAGCCCTAAAACTTCTTAAATGTTAATAATCTTGGAATACTCCCATAGATTAATACAAACAGAGAGGACAGTGCCCTCTTTGCACTTTTACTAATAGGGAGTTGGGCATTCTGGAGCCACGTCACAGAGGAGTACACTTATCAGTACAATAGAGCAGTAGTACTCCAGTAATACCATGTACTCATAAATACATTTACAAATCAGAACCACAAAGTCATAACTCAGATAGTTAGCTAAAAATAACTAGTGAGAATAGCCTTTAAGCTGGCACCCAACAAAACCTACCATGTCAAAAACACTGACAAAAAAAAATCCAAATAGGAAAAAAGAAACTTGGCAATGGATGCAGCCAGCATAGACAGTGCTTAATTTGTAAAAAATGAAGTGCCAGGGCTCTTCTCGGAAGTCCACTGCAGCCAGCACCACCCATACCCTGCCAGCACTGCCAATGGCATTACTAGCAAAACACCTAACAATCGCACTCCTACAAGTGTGACAATTCAGACTATTTCAGGCCACACAAAGCTATAATAATGGCATGAGAGGCTGGTATTATTCATTTTCAATGTATATTGACTTAATAAACACTGCAGTTGTGCTGATCTCAAATGAAACAGAAAACGTCACCATGTGGTGGACTGTCATTAGAGCCGGTGCTTACAATTAAGTGCCGGTGCCGAGCACCAGAAACCACAAGCACAAATTAAGCACAGAGCATAGAACAGAAGCATTCGGACACTGCAAAAGCGTCTACCAACCTAAGAGATCGTGAAAGGAAGTAGCAAAGCGGGCTTAAGGGGAAAGCCACAGCCAGACCCAGTAAGGATTTTCAGGATATTTTCTACATTTAATAAATGTAAATAGAGCTAATTTACATTGTTGGTGGATATCCTAAAAATCTGGACTGAATCCAGTCCTCCTGGCTCTACACTGGCCTTTCCTTAGATTGCGTACAGGAATAAAGATCAGGGTGGACCTCATATTTCTGTGGTCCAACTCACCAGCCCTTAGTTGAATAGATGAGAAAAAGGGCTCAATTCACAAGATGTGTGCACCCAAGTAAAGTAAACATTAATTGCACAAATAAAGGTATTTACAATGACACATCCTGTTCCTGAGTCATAGAATCATACACAATAGCCGGGTCTATTGACTCAGTGGACTTGCGTCCACTACAGGGGGCTGTGTTTGACCTCATGGTCACAGGTTCAAATCCTTGGGGGTCCACTCAGCCTTTCATCCATCTGAGGTCGATAAAATGAGTACCATTGTGTTGGGTAACAATAAACATCTGTTATTCCGCAGCAAGATGACTACGGGTGAACGTGCAGTTTACAAATACACGTTATGTTATGATAGATTTTCCTTACAAGCAACTCTGCTCCTGGAAGTGAGTTTGTGTGTGTTTTCACCCAATAAGTTGGTGCACCAACTTCTTGCAGGTCATGGTCTACCCACACACTGCTCATAAATGTTCTACAGTTAAAGACAGCAGCAAATGCATATTCAGGAAGGGGACGGTAAGGGGACATTTCCAAAATTGATAGACGTGTAGAAACTGGGGTTTCTGGATAGGAAACGTATTTACTTTGTGTAGAAACAAAATCAAAACGTTTAGAAGTGCGAACACGTCCATTGTTGTGTCCTTGAGTCCTCTTCATAACTACGACTGGCGTAGACTTCACAGAATAATCCTAAAATACTTTCTAAATTCCGCAATCTATTCTTATCATGCTCAAGAGCGTAAATGACTGGTTTTTACTGGAGATATTTGTGAACTGGGTCCAAAGTTCTTTTCCATATAAGGGATAAAGTGCACAAGACGCTCTCCCTTAGCATGAACCAGTGAGGCCTTTGCTCATGGATGAAGCTCTTCACTTCCTTCACCTGGCCTTTGTGCATGCTGATTGCCGGGCTCCGGCTCCTCGACACAGTCCGTCACAGTCCTTAACAATCAGGCAATTCCAAATCCCAAAATAGGATACTGCATTGTAAAATGTTATTCCTTTAGGTGTTGCCAAAGGCTGACAGACACTGCCACCTAGTGTACATAATGTATAATAATGAGAAAATGTCTTTCAATGTAAGTAAAAATGTAAGTCCGTTTTTATATAGCGCAGCTACTCACCCTTACGGGTCTCAAGGCGCTGGGGGCCGGAGTGGAAATTAAGTGAGCTATTGCCCAGAGTCACATGGTGCTGAGCTGAGCTGCCGCCGGAGCCGGGGATCGAACCATGAACCCTGTGCTCCGGAGTCAGCTGCCCTGGCCGCTGCACCACACCTCTGCAATGTGCGCAACTGCTTTTCTTATTTCCGCACAAGGAAATAATATGTTGTTTTCCCCCATGGAGAAACCGTTTTCACCACAGCCCTGCAAATTTGGGGGTGGTCCATTCCTATTGGTACCCGGGAAAGACATTTACTCCTTCTGTTGACTCGGTGAATCGCTGATCATTTACATTGCGGGTACTGCTCAGGGCCGGCTTTAACGCTGGTGGCGCCCTGTGCGGCAATGTTTGTTGGCGCCCCCCACAGGCGCCCCCCACAGACTCCCTCACTACTACCCTTTAACAGTGCCCCCTCAAGTCTCCATAACCACTCTCTCGCAGATGTATTTAATTAGTTATATAGCACCACCTATAACCAGTGTAGGGTGTCAGAGCACTTTACATCACACATACATTACACAGAGACAATCAATCATACGTGTGTAAATCAGTGTATAGGAAATGTTACATAAACCAGAAGACTACAAGGTGAGTCACATGTCATCCATACTGGTAGACAGTATAGTTTAAGAGTGCTTGGTCTGGAGAAGCATAGACTCAGAATTTAAAACATAACTCCATGGTTGTGGGTTACATTTAATTATAAAGATTTGTTTTTACCGAAAGGAACCATTTTTGAAACATTACAATAAAGAAAGATGGAGGAAAACATCATAATGCTCTAATCTATACCTTGCAGTTTGCAAGCAGCTCTTTGATGGCAGTTATTAGCTCACTGTTCCATGTTAGGATTTTAACATCTACACTGCCAGTAACAAAAGGATCTCTCTGACAAAAGCATTGACCTATTTAAACTATATGCACTTTGTGATCTGCATGGTACACATTCTTTGCAGCAGGCACATTAACCCTCTGTGCTACCATAAAATGAGTTAAAACGTCCAGTAGACAAAACTCCTCCTCTCTCCAGGAAGAACATTAATCACCGGAGTTATCTTGACATTTTTATTGTTGTATGAAAATTGCCGGAGGCCAACAATGGAGTAGCAGGTGCTTTTAAAACCATAAAATACTTCCAAACAGGCGTCCCCTGGAAGAGTCAGCACCCAGTGCGGTGGCACCGGTCGCACCGCCCTAGAGCCGGCCCTGCTGGTCTAAAACGTTTGTGAATTCATAGCTGCTAAGGTTTAAGACTGCTTATGCGTCACATTTTCATAATTTCATTGTAATTATATGTGACATTCAACGACTATGAGTGACACTTTCTCGTGAGCAAAAATCAAGTAACGAAGACAAGGGAAACATATAAATATCAGAAATTACACCCATGTCAGCAACTAGAAACTCTAAGAGATCTTAAAACTGCTGCAAAGCACCAGAAACATAGCTGCCAAGTTTGCAGACTGCTTAGTTGTGACATTTTGGTGGTTTTAGTGTGCATATGAACAGGGCCACAGGAATTATACGATTTTGCGGCTGCAGTGATTTTCGCATAATTGTAGATTTGCCACATAATCCATAGTCTGCTGCAAAATTTGCAGATTTTAACAAAAAAAATGTTGTTTCTAGCTTAAGCGGTTCAAAAGTTACTAAAAACACAGCGGCACCTGTTGCCGTGCAGTGGAACGCCTTTTACAAAGGTTGAATGGTCAACTTTATGTAGCTTATTGCTATATTTTGGTGTTGAACTGATACTAATGCGGCACAACTAATTCCCAGACACTGTTAACAAGCTTAAAAACAAGCATTGGAAATGCAATAGGTCTCGCATTTGCTTGAGTTAGAGCTATTGGTGTTGTAAATGACAATGTATTTTACCTATGTGTTATGAAGTGTATGTATGTGGTGTCTATTGGAATTATGTGGTTTGGATTGGAATTGTGTGGCATGGAAAAGTGTGGTGTGGAGTGTATTTGTGTAGTGTAATTATGTGGTATGGTGTGCAGTGGAATTATGTGGATAGTAATTATGTGGCATTGAGTGTATTGGAATTATATTGAGTGGTAATGTGTGGAATGGAGTGTAATCATGTGGAATGGTATTTTATGTTTTGGAGTGGTATGTAGTGAAGTTTAATTACGTGGTGTGCTGTTGAATTTTGTGGCATGATGTGGAAATCTGTGGCAAGGAGTGGATGTATGGGTGTGTTGTGTAATTATGTTGCTGAGTTGAATTATGCGTTTTGGTGTTGAATTATGTGTGTAGATTGGAAATGTGTGGAGTTGATATGTGTGGCGTGGAACTGTGTGGATAGCTTTGCCTTTTTGTGATGAAATAAACAAATCGGTAGGAGCTAAGCTCCAGATCTGGGTTTGTGAGTGTTTATAAAAAAAGAAAATGTGCAATAATTGATTTTTTGGGGGTATAACGAGTGTTTAGGTAATTATACATAATACATATAGTACAAAATTACTGCGAAAATTGTGATAACGAAATCGGCAAGATTGAAAATCCGGCCTTGTAAATTCACCTAATTTATTTTTAAACGCATCATAGAGGTGGGGAGGGTAGAAAGGCGAGACGGAGCAAAATGGAGCGTGAAGGAGGAAAGAGAAGCACAGTAGAGGGACAGCTTGAAAATATGTGCACTCTCGTGAAGTGCTTAAGACAAGAAAAAAGCAGTCCCCTAAAATAAAGCAATGGATTGACAAGTAAATTAGGAGTGCTCCAGGGGAGGAAGAGACACAAAATGGAGAATGCAAGCCATGAAATAACAAGCACTGGCATAGACAATAGGTCTCGCTTTTGGGCCCTTATAAGTGTTTAGGCAGAGCTATTGACTTTGCCAATGTGTTTAAGCTGTACTGTAGAGAAGTGTGGCTGCTGTGCAGTATGCTGAAAAGTTGTAATAAAAAAGTGCCAGAAGCATTTTTGTTACCTTATATATGATCAAGAAGGCATTATGTCCAACAGAACGACCATATTAAAAAATGTATGTACAATAAAAAATGTCCCCATTTTTCTTTTGTTCTTGCAATGCTGGCAACTTGTTTTTGCCTATTCCAATGGTTGTTTGTTAAAGTTTTTTTTTTGAGGGGGCATAAACAATTGGAGGTTGAAGGTTGTGAACTAGTACCTGTATTATAACACTATCAGCGGCCAGACGTTAGGGGAGAATCAACAGATGGCAGATTCCGAGAGCAGGCTGAGGTGGTGTTGAGTGATGTTGAGGTGGTAGTGGTGGTGGTGGTGACTGGTGCTGAGACGATGCTGAGGTGATGCTGAATGATACTTAGGTTTTGCTGAGTGATGATGATGTGGTGGTGTACTATTGGAAAGGCGATGTTGAGTGATACTGATGTGGTGTTGAGTGATGTTGTGGTGGTGCTGAGTGATGCTGTGGTGGTGCTGAGTGATGCTGTGGTGGTGCTAAGTGATGCTGTGGAGGTGCTGATTGATGCTGTGGTGGTGCTGAGTGATGCTGTGTTGGTGTTGAGTGATGCTGTGTTGGTGTTGAGTGATGCTGTGGTGGTGCTGACTGATGCTGTGGTGGCGCTGAGTGATATTGTTGTGGCCCTGAGTAATAGAGGGGTAGAAGAGGGGTAGAGGGGTAGAAGAGGGGTAGAAGGGTAGTAGAGGGGTAGTAGAGGGGTAGTAGAGGTGTAGAGGGGTAGTAGAGGGGTAGAGGGGTAGAAGAGGGGTAGAGGGGTAGAAGAGGGGTAGAAGGGTAGCAGTATACAAATCTTGGTTAAATGCCCGTCGTCCCTGCCATCAGCTCCCCAAACTCATTAGAATCAAAGTCGAGTGACTTACGGGGATATTGCTCGTAAAGTAAAGTCTCGCCATTATTCCCGAGTGGTAGGCCTCGCCAAGGCGCGCCCCTCCACCCCCTTGCACTCCCGCCGCATTCATCACTCCACCCCCTCCGCTTATGGAAGGGGGTCCCAGGCGGATGGGGCGTGGGGAGGACTTTAGGCAAAGAGTACAGTCGACTCTACAGAGAGCAATATGTACCGCTTTGGTTTACGCGCGGCAATGATAATTTATAATAACTATATTTAATTCTGTGCAGTTACAAGCGACAGGATGGCCGTGCGCATTTATCTGTTGCTAAAATGATTTTTCTGCACATTTGTCTGCTGCGTCAACCATTGGAGTGCACATGTATCTCCTGTATTAACGATGCGGCTGCGCATTCATCTGCAACAATTATTTTGCTGTTCACGTATTCTGTAAAACAGATGGTTGTTTGTCTGTTTATTTATCTGCTGTGCCAATAGTGATTTAATTGCACATTTATCTTCTATTAGAGTAATTGAGCTATTCATGTATCTGTGAAAGTAATCTTTTATGTGCACATTTATAGGTCGCAGTACTCTGTATTCGCAGTATTTTTATTTGCGGCTCACTGTCTCAACAGTGCAACTCTGCATATTTGAATTGAAACAGAACATACCAGCATGTGCACGTGGATGGCGCAACACATGAACAAAAGAATGTCGTATGGATGTACACAAGATGCTAAATGCGACAGAAGTGTCACTGAGTCGCGCTTTCACCAAGAGTCCGAGTAGTGAGCGGGGCTGGAGAACAGTGCGTTTGAGAGCGTGTTTACCTCAAAGTCCGTGACCTGGAGCTGCCTCGGGCTGTGTTTAGTAGTAATGAAAGGCCTTGTGGGTGTTGTTGTTGTAAGGGGAGATGTCTGGTGCTCAGGAGGGGGTAACACCAAGGTGAGGAATTCAGACGACACTGCGTTTTGGATGAAGAACCCTTAGCCTGCTGATAACACAGAGGCTGCTTAGGGAGGGAGCCCAGCAGATGGACTAGCATGCAGTGGAGGCGGCATTTATGGCCTTGTTGGGCACGAGTGAGGGTTGGTTATGCAGGCCCTCAGCACTAGTGCGTTTACCCAGGCATTGGCTGGTGGGGGACGAGATTTGGTCGAATCCTAGGACGTTGGAATGGCAGCAATGAGGTGGAAATGTGGTTGAGTAGCCCCGTAGATAATATTTATTTGGGCTCAGTCAGCATTCAATAGCACGCGGCCACTAAGTAACATTAATTTTTGCATGCAAGTGGGAGGAGGTGCTCGTGCTGGGGAAAGAGATGAGGCAGCGTCATCACTCAGCAAAGAGCTGATTCGAGAACCCAAAAGAGGAGATCGCTCATGCCTGCGGACTCCCCTACCGTAAAGGGCTGTAAGGAAATCCGTGCACCCCTGAGGTTTTGGTAATCATGCGCCTGGATAGCTGGTGTTTTTGACCTCTGGCCGTATTGGGTCTACCATACAAGCCCTAAATTCATGCTCAATCGCGGCATCCGCGCTTTACTTTACCATGGTTAAAGGTAAAGCGCAGGTGCCGCAATTGCTGCAAAAGTAAAGAAATAGAAAAAAACATCTATTTCTTTACTTTTGCAGCAATCGCGGCACCGGCGCTTTACTTTAACATGGTTAAAGGTAAAGCGCCGGTGCGCGATTATAGCAAAAGTAAAGAAATAGATGTTTTTTCTATTTCTTTAGTTTTGCAGCAATCGTAGCACCAGCGCTTTACCTTTAACCATGTTAAAAGTAAAGTGCGGGTGCCGCGATTGAGCAAAAGTAAAGAAATAGAAAAAAACATCTATTTCTTTACTTTTGCTACAACCGGGGCACCCGCGCTTTACTTTTAACATGGTTAAAGGTAAAGCGCCGGTGCCGCAATTATAGCAAAAGTAAAGATGACACGTGACACGGCCGCGCGGCCCGTGAAAGTGAAAGTTATCGCGATCAACGGAGGAAAGACAGATGGCGGCTGCGCGCGTGCACGCGCACGCAAGCTTTAGGCCACCAAAAGCCTGTGGCAGCACTTTGAAAACCCACCTACTAAATGTCTCGCAGCGCATGCGCTGGCTCAGGCGAAACCTAAAAAGCATGAAAATGAGAGTGAGGGTAAATCCAACCAATAATAAGCATTGGCAGTGGCGGTTTCGGGTGCTGGGCGGAGGGGCTGCACCCTTCTAGTTGCTGGCATTATGGATGGTAATTGCAAGAAGCAATAACCATCCATTTTCTATTATTAAAATAGGCATATATTGCCTTGGCTTGCCTTGTCCGTTCGCTGAAATGAACGTCAGGCAGCGAGGCAGATTTAATCAGGCACATGCACTTTTGCGCATGTGCCAGTTTATATGCTGGCTGGGCAGGTGGTGTATTTCACACAGTTTACGGGCTGACACGCTGGGTCTGAAAAACTTGGGGTCCCCAGGGACCACCCAGTTATGACGCAATGCAGCATCGTATTTTTAAAGCAGCCCCGGGCGTGTACAGAATCAGCCCTGTACTCCTGGGGCTGCTTGTCAATTACGAAGCTGCCTCCCACCAACCCAACCCTTTCCTAAATCGTCACAGCGTGACAAGTTGGGAAAGGGAGGGGTTTCACTACAGCCATAGTTCCCTCTGAGCTGCGCATGAGCTGATGGCACAATGTGTTTTCCCTCCATGCGCTGTGGCTGAAGCAGCGCGCACTCCATCTTATTCTCTGGCTGCCATACAATACTCGCTAAAGGCTTTAAAATGACTCCCCCTTCTGTCAGGTTAGGAGTTGGAGGAAAGCAAGCAGCATAGTCTACTTGAGGTAACGTT
Source organism: Calotriton arnoldi (assembly GCA_963921515.1). NCBI lineage: Eukaryota > Metazoa > Chordata > Amphibia > Caudata > Salamandridae > Calotriton > Calotriton arnoldi. The sequence continues at coordinate 3,696,024 of CAWUFW010000717.1, forward strand.
TTTACAGATAGGGTCAATGTAAGTTTGTTTGCTGTTTTATAGAGGATGAACTCGATCCGAAGGGATTGGATGATGGATCATTTTACATTCAATTCAGGTACGGGCTGAATAAGTGATTTTGCTAATAATCACAGGATGTTGAGCCTATTCCGCAACTGGAACCTCGTTCAGCTCTTATCACCACATCCGATTCCTTTCTCCTGCTGGGGAATTGAGCTGATCTTTATCTGTAACACTCACCAATCAGCAATTTGTGTGTGGTGTGTCCTTTTGGCCTGGAGGTGTCTGCAGCCCAGTGACTGCATATAGAAGAAGGGCTATAAATGCACAGATCAAATTGAGGAAGTTAGGCAATTTGTTTGCCCTTATATGCTACCACAGGGAATAAGTGGCTTCTTCCTTTGGCAAATGGATTGAGTAAAAGTGAAATTGAGAGGCTAGTGGTAATGTGTAAAACAAATGTGGTGTGTGTCATCTCTCATTATTTACTAGCTACTTGGATGATAAGGAAAACGCACACTAAATAATAGGTTCTGTCACTCTCCATGGTTAATTACATTTGATCATTTTTATTTTGTAACTTCTTGATGTGACAGTAAAATGAGATATTCATAAGTACTGTTTTTATGAAAGTGTGTTATTATTATTTGTATTATTGATTTTATGGGTTATAACCACAATAAAACAAATTTGACTGACTGACAGATAATTTGCGGGCGGGTGGCAATAAGGCTGCCAAAAAAGGCCTCTAAGGAGAGAACTATCAACGTGGCTAAGGAGGCCTTTTCCTCTTTTGCATTTCAACAGTTATCAGGCCTTGGCAAGGTGCATGTTACTGGTCCAGTGAGCAAGAGATTTCCTCTCTGTGTGTTCGATGATAAGGAACAACTAGAGCATAGAGTCCTCAGTGCTTGAGAAGAAATGTGTTTTGCACATCTTCCCTTTATATAAAAGCACTTTAGAAGTAGCAAACCCTTCTCTGTATATTCAATATCATACAAATCTCTCACTATTGCAGTTTCAGAAATTGGGTTAATTGAGAGTAGCCTCTGTTTGTAAAAGGATTTCAGTGCTGACAAGCTGCAGCACAAATAATGCAAATAATGGGCAGTAAAACACAGCTTTTGGATTTATTTTTTATTTTGAGAGACCAGTAAATTGAATGGGAACACCTGCATTGGAGTGGCCCCTAAATCAGCAGGGAAGTGCAAGCACCCCTAAGCCTTAATGTCAGAGGCATGACTGACCTGGCGTTCAGAAACACTATGAGAGGATGTGTTAGGCCAGAGCTGCAGATTTTGGAACTCGGGAACCAGGTTGGAGTCTCTGCATCAGCTCAATATCCTGTGATTTCTGGGGAAATCACTTAATCTCGCCGTACCTAAAAAACTGATTTGTGCTAAGTGACTGGTTAGGCACAATCCTGTCAAACTCTCATCTTCCATTGTTTGAACAATACTGCTTTGAAGCATCTATCCAACCCTTTGCCTTTTATGACGAAGCGGAATTGTGGGGAGACAGAAGTAACAGGATGAACTTGAAGCAGCAGCCTGTAATTCACTCACTTCCTGCAGTTGCTGCCTTGCTCCGAATATCCCAACTGCAGCAGATAGTAGAAAAAAGATGGTGAAATTTCCATTTCTACACATTTAAAAAAAAATCTGTGATTACTTGAATCTCTCAAAGTGTAGGATTAGGTTCAAAACACAGACACAGCCTTATAAACAAATAATTTTTATTTCAATAAGTTCAGTTCACAGCAGGAGCAATGCAGGCAAATCATATCTGAAGCAGGTGCAGGTAATGCTTGCAAACCGGCAATACATTGCCAGGTATTTTTGTGCCTTCAATCATTCATTGTGTTAATAACCAACAGGCATGATCGTTATGACCAAACTTAGGCTTCACAAATTAGGCAATTAAGCCCCCCGCTTTTCTGCATGAAAAGAGTGATTGATCGAAGAGGTGCTAAGGAAATTCTCCAGGAGTAGTTTTGCACCATTTTGACAAAAAATAGCGCTGAAAATGGCACCATAATGCACCACTTTTAAAAAAAAATGGGGGGGGAGAACCCCCCATTACTATCAGGCTCGCTCACTACGCTCGCAAAAATTCATTTATTTCGCTTGCGTCTCACCACTTTCAAATTTCACCAGACGCCACTGAGCAGTGGGTGGCTGCAAGCCCCTTTGTGCTCTTGGTAAAGCCACAATATGACAATCAGACAGCTGTATGAAGATGTATGTGTGAGTAATTATTTTTAAAACTGCAAACCTGCGTTTTATGAATGAAAAGACTTTAGACTTGTAAAAACTTTGGGCCTCATTTATTAGGCCTCTTGCGCAGCCAGAACGTCACTTTTTGTGACGTTCTGTGTCGCAGGAGCCTGTTCCATATTTATGAGGCAGCACTAAGCCACTTTTTTGGCTTAATGCTGCCTCATAAACATGGTTCCCTTTAACGCAGTGTTATGCTTTAAAAGGGGCGTTCCATCTCCCTCCAGGTGTCCTCTCCGAAGAGGCTCGGAATTCGCTTGAAGCTCTTTTGACCCTGGAGGAACTGACCACTGCTACTGTCGATTTACACTCTGGAAAAGCGCCAGGCCCTAATGGTTTCCCCTGCAAATTTTATAAAGCTTATATGGGCCTATTGGGCCCACAATGCCTTACGGCTATACAAGAGGCCGCCCAGACCACATTCATGCCCCCAGATTGGAGGCATGCAGAAATTGTCGTATTCCAAAATCGGGGACGTCCGCCGGAACGCCATGCTTCCTATTGACCAATCTCCATATTAAATATAGAAGCAAAGCTCTTAGCCAAAGTGCTCGCCACCAGACTACTGGCCCATCTCCCCGACCTGTTCCACCCAGATCAGGCCAGATTCATGCCTCGATGCGCCACGCGCCATAACATTAGTCGGGTTCATAACGCAATAGCCACCGTGGACTGTCTTGGTCGCCCTACAGCTCTCCTTCTAGCCGACATCGGCCGGGCCTTTGATTCGGTCAGCTGGACATACTTATTTATCCTTCTGAAGCGTCTCAACTTTGGCCCTTAATTTATGTCATATATTCGCATGTTATATCATGAGCTAACTGCCTCCGTACGTATAGCCGGCAGGGTGTCCTCATCGTTCCCAATAAGTCGAGGTACCAGACAAGGGTGCACATTGTCTTCATTATTGTTTGCCTTAGCCATTGAGCCGCTGACAGCGTGGGTACGTATGGCCGACCAGATTAGGGGCTTCGAATGGCTGCTGGGGTCTCCGACAGAATCGCATCATACGCAGATGACGTCCTCTTTTTCCTTACCGACCCTCGGCGATCGGGCCCTCGCATTCTCCAAATTATGCGAATTTTTGGTGAGACCTCACGGCTCTTTATGAATGTTAATAAGTCTACATTATGGCCTTTGCGCGGGTCTGCAGCCGATTACACATGAGCTTCAGATCTTTCCCAGACCCAGGATGGCATGGCATAATTGGGGGTGTTCATAACCGATTGACAAGAGATATCTAGAACACGCAACGTTGATACAGCCCTCGATAGGGTCAAGGTGGAGCTAAAGTCGTTTGCCCTTATCCTTGTAGGGCCGCTCGGCAATCTTCAAAATGATATCCCTTCCTCGGCTCCTGTATCAACTACACAACCACCCCTATCCCATCCCACAGACATGGTTTAGGCAACTGAACGCAATGCTTAATGGATTCCTGTGGGATGGAGGAGCAATCAGAAAAGCGCTTCGCACATGCTTCCTTTCTACTTACTGCGGAGGCATTGCGGCCGCCGACATTCAGTCATACAATGCTGCTTCTCACCTACAGGTTCTTAATGACTGGTGGTATTGTCCCAGAGACGAGCCGGCCTACGCGATGGAACGATGGCTACTGGGCGATCCGTCCCTTTATACATACTTGTACGGCCAGACCAGCTCCCATGCTCTTCCCCCGGCTACCAAGGTGGTATTGGCACTATGGCGTCAATCTCTTCACCGTATAGGTTAGCTGAACCGTCTGACAGGTGAGGCCCCGTAATGGTGTAATCATCTTCTTCCACAGCTGCAACAGTTACAAGGATTCCAGGGCTGGGACCGAATCGGTATCTCCACACTAGCAGACATCTCCAGGGTCTCTCTCTCAAATCCTTTCCAGACCTTCAAGAAGAATATTCCATTCCACGCACGGAATTTTACAAATATCTGCAGTTTCGTCACGTAATTACTCCCTATCTCAGGGATCTTGCCGCTCTCCCTGAATTTAGTCCACTGGGAGGGAAGCTCCTTACGGGTGACCTGATTGATCAAATAATATCTAAAATATATCAAACACTTGTCACTCCTAATGCATCAACACTGGAATCCCTTAGGGAAGCTTGGCAGACAGATCTGGCCCAATTGACAATGATGATTGGAGGGAGGCGTTGGAGTCCCCTCGAGGGGCTGCTATCTACACGCAACTCCGATTAATACAGTTGAAATATTTACACAGAACATATTTCACAAGGCTGGTCTTATTGCCTCCCCAGCATGTCTCTGCTGCGGAGTGGAGGAGGCCACCCTTCTGCACACAGTATGGACATGCCCATTTCTTGACAGGTTTTGAAAAGGTGTAAATGGTTGTCTGGCTGATGTGCTGGGTTGGGTCATACCAAGTACACCACGGCTTGCGTTACTACACATTACAGAAGACATAGGGGTAATAGATATAAATGACATTTATTGTTCCTAGGTTTGACTGTAGCTAAACGTGACATAGCCAGCTCCTGGAAGGCATCATCTCCACCCCTATTGGTGGTATGGAAGCGAGGATTAGATATATGCATGGGGTTGGAGGAGCCAGTCTTTAAAGCTTGTGGTTGCCCTCACAAACACACACGCATATGGCAGCGCTGGGCAGATTACAGAGGAATTATTCTGACACCACCACCGCAGCACCCATGGTTGGATATAGAGGTTCTGCCCCACAACTAAAATAGTTTTGCATACATTGTCCCAAATAGATGATGGGATTGTATCACCCGAAATAGCAGATGGAGACCTGGACTTTCATATAGACAATATTCCTACTCTTTCTATCGCAGCCGGTCCTTTTTTGTTCTGTGTTATATCTTCATTTGTTTCTCTTCTTCAGTGGTTTCACAAAAATGTATAATATTGCCATGTATGCCAATACTGTATTTCACTTTAATTGCATACGATATTGCTGTTTGAATATATGGTGGGCAAGAAAAACATCAATAAAGTTTGATCTTAAAAAAAAAAAGGGCGTTTCATGGGTGTTGCTGGGGGTGTTCCCAGCAACATCAATGGCTTTTTGACACTGCCCCAGCTTTACGAGAAATCGTAAATCTGAGGCAGTGCCAAAAATGTACGCCTCCCCAGGGGAGGCTTAAGGAAGGCACAACGAGGAGAAATATCTTTTTTTCTCCTCGTTTTTCCTTTTTCTATGTGTGCTGCGTTCTGCAGCACACATAGAAAAAGGAAAAGGCCTCTTGTGATTGTTTTTGTGCAGGAAGGTTTCCCTTTCTGCACAATAACAATCATCCCCTCAATGCAGGCACTCTTGCACCATGGTGCAAAGGTGCCTGCATTGGCGCACAGCAGCCCATTGTGCGCCGGTGCAGGGGAAAAGGACAGGAATGTGCCGTATCTCATAGATACGGTGCATTCCTGCCCTTTTCTTTTGCCGTAGCTGCCCTACAACAAAAACACAAAGGGGCATATCAGCAAGGGCCGGCGATAATTATCGCTAAGCGCACTTAGCGCTAGGATAATTATCGCCGGCTATCGCTGCTTTCTATCGCGGAGATAGCGTGCTATCAGCAACGCTTATCTCCAAAGCGATAGACATGCAAGCGATAGCTGGAAAACAGTGTGATTATCGCTGGGAAACCAGCGATAATCGCACTGTGACAGCGATACCTTGCTGATAGGGCAGGGTGGTCTTAGCCATGTAATCCACCTCCCATTGGATTACATGGCTAAGTCAGAATTAAAGCATGCGTAAGGAAAGTAGCGATAACCGTGGTTATCGCTGCTTTCTATCGCTATGCTTGTTAGCGATTCCCTTGATAATAGGAGAAATGTCGCTTAGCGACATTTCTCCCGTTATTCTGGGGAACGCCCACTTTGCATCTCATTAGAGATGCAAAGCTGGAGCGATAAGGAAAGGGCGAAGAAGCATGGATTCACGCGTTAGCGTGTCCCTGCTAATAGGGCGTTAAAATTATCGCCGCTTTTCGTCCGAAAACGGACGCTAAAGCGGCGATAATTTTATCGCCAGCCCTTGTAGATATGCCCCAAAATTAGGCCTTTTGAGTGTAAGTTGAACGTACAATCACAAATGGTTTTGTGATTCTGTTCCTGGGTGCACTTTCTTGTCTCTATTTTCTTTATCCTTAAACGTGTGCATAATATAAACAGAAAGATGCTGAAAAATGTGTAAAGCTTCACACTTGATAGCCTAGACTGCATACTACTAGGTAACAGTATTGGCCAACAGAATTTAATTAGTTTGTACAAAAATACCACAGACTCACTTCAGCGATCCCTTGTGACTTAAACCTATGCAAGGAGGAAACGGAACGTACTTGCATAATGTTTCAATATTGGTCTCTATGGAAACAAACCCGTTCCTTTTATTTTGGGTATTTCCTTTAGTCACATTTTAATGAGAATGTATTTTTAGCTGTAACTTATTTGAGGGCCTGTCCAAAACATGTAACTGAAATAAGCATATGGCTTCGTGCAGCGCTCTCTTGCAGTACATGTGGGAGCCACTTGACTGCAAACACCATGCTGCTTTTCTGGGAATTTGCATTTTTATGAATACCTTTCTTCCTGCAAAGAGATTGTTTTATACTTAAAAGGCATTGCAGTAGATGTAATTTGCATATCTTTAAAGCTATCCCTTCTCCTGTATTTTGTTCTCTCCGGTGTAGATAAAGCACCCTTTACTTTGTTCATAGTAAATATACCAAAAAAACGAGAAGTGGCCAAGTAAATAGGGTTAAAGACGTCCTTACTTGAGAGGTTATTTGAAGCATTATGAGGCAAGTACCGAACCTTGATTGAAGCTCTCGAAAGTGAACTGAAGTCCTTGTAGCACCCAGAGAGATTTACAACAAGAAAAAGAACAGGAGCGGTATCTTCTGCCTGTAGCACAGGAAGAGAGGGAAGTATGAGAATATATACCCTTACAACGCATGCGAATACATCGCATGCCATTACAAAACGGTCGTTACAACGACCGCGTTGTTAGAACGCATACCATTACATCGCAAGTCATTACTACGACTTGCTGTGGGGGGCATACTGGACTTAGGAATAGTACTATTTACTATTCCTACTCCAGTTTGTGCAACAGCAGGGAAGGTTTTGGACTCTAAATCCAACACCAGTGCTACCCCTACAGCAAGTTGTAGTAATGACTTGCGATGTAATGGTATGCGTGGTAACAACGCGGTCGTTGTAACAACCGCGTTGTAATGGTACCGCGTTGTGGAGACAGCGTTGTAAATGTTGTTTCCCGAAGTATGATAGAGGAGGTGAGAAGAGGAGGCTGAGGGGTGGGTGGAGAGGAAGGGGGTGGTGAAGGAGGGAGGAGAGCTGGGATGAAGGCGGATTCAGCCCTGCAGCTGTCTCCGTTTACATGCTCGCGCCGGGAAGATTCTGCGCTCAGCATGTGGCGTGAGCCCCCTCACCCTCAGAGCACTCAGTGTCCAGGAAGAGGCTGCGCAGAACATTCAGTCAGAGGGCGCAAAGGGGAGGCAGACACTCCTTCCAAAACATAGCATCAGGGTCAGAAAGAAAATAGTGCGTAGTTTCTGTTGTTTGGCCAGCTGCTGGCTTTTAAGTTTATAGCTGAACATATATCACTATTTAAACGGCGGCAGATAAAATAGCCGCAGTGAATTGTGCTGAATTTTAATATTAAGGCGAGTATCAAAAACGGTCACGCAGAGGGCGTGCCCTTCCTTCTTACCTCTGATGAACGCTGCCTAAGGGCCCTCCAAAAGTGTCGGTCACTTGAATTTACTGTTACTAAATCCTGATAAATACAGAGCAAAGGAAAAAACACATTCACCGGCAGGCGATGGCATGATTGGCGACACACAATATTAAAGTAGTAAAACATAAAACTGGGTGCAGTGCTAAAAAATGAAGGCGGGGCCTGAGCATTTACAGTTTACATGTGCAGGAGGGAAGGATAATAACGGACAGCACAGAGAGGTTACAAAGAAGGGGTTGCCCATGTAGATATGGGGACAGGAGGGTGTTTGTGGAGTGAGTGCTGATAAGGAGCTGGGCTTGTAGTGCAGGGAAGAGTAGCAGGAGAAAAAGAGTTCTCCCGAACAACAGATAAGCCCATAAAGCGTAAAGAAACTGTACATGGCCGGTGCTCTTCAGCCCGCAAGGGAAGTGACCTATCGGCTGCACGATCGAATTAGGAGGCAGCAAAGAAGAGCAGCACTGGAGTCTACCAATGGGAAGCAGGAGGCGGGAAAAATGACATTTTTTTGATAACTGCAGGTCTTGCAGACAGCGCATTTGGGCTGAAGCTCGACCTAATGACAAAATAAATAAACATTACTAAGATCTGTGAAAGGGCTTCTGGTCTTCGGAGTTTCTGATCGCTCCTGTTCTCTCTTCACACTGCTTTCACCTGCAGTCTTTCACAGTTAGCCACTTGTTGCCTGTTTTTTCTCCGCATCTTTTTGAAATCCTTAATCTGTATATCTTGCATCATCTCTTTCCTTATCCACACTTGTTTTTCACTGCGTCCTGCATGCAGTATTTGTATGGCCCAATCACTACATACGCACCCACTCTCTCTTTCCTCACCTTTAAAAACAACATTTTCTTTTTATGCAATCCATATTTCAACATCTGCATATTACTCCTTCACACACTTTAATATAAAATAGAAATCACAATTGGCATATATGTGAACATCTCTCTGCAGAGAGGCCAAGGGTTGGATAGTCTGAACACATTTTCTTGACCCTCTGACAAGCACGGTGGGAATCTCTCTATGCCTTCAGCCTCAGCCACACAGCGCTCTATCATGTCTTATAATAAGCACTCGCCCATAAGCTTTAACTAACTCACACACCTATAACCAACCAACACAGTACACTGTAGAAAAACCTATCTGTTTCATAAAAATATTACAGAAACATCATCATATGGAAAATGCAAATACTTTTAGGGAATGTAACTTAAAGTCAAAATTAACTATCGACCAGATCTTCAGATTGCAATTGATCCATTGGAAAACTGTGATCTTGGAGGGTGGCAGTCTTTACCTAATCTTTGTGGATCTTAAATCCGCATTCGATATGGTGCAGCGTGATCAGCTATGGGGCCTACTCCGTGACATGCGAGTTCCAGCTTACCTATGCCACCAGCTGAAGCGCTTGCATCAGGATACGTATGCGAGAATAAGATACGGAAAAAAAGGTGAATTGACAGCTCCCTTCCCTGTAGAGAAAGGGGTGAGACAGGGATGCGTCTTAGCCCCGAACCTGTTCTCCCTCTTTTTAAACGGTTTAATCAAAACTCTACTGGCAGTAAAAGATATAGATTCACCGAGGTTAGCGAACCGCAAAATTCCAGCTTTAATGTTTGCGGACGATACGCTGCTACTCTCCAAGTCTCCCATGGGCATGCAGCGGGTATTGGAGGAGTTTTGTGCACTTTGCAGGAAGAGGGATTTGGAGATAAACCTTCAAAAAACAAAATACATGGTTTTCCATGCCAATACTATCAATTGCCCACACCCCCAAATGGAAGGCAGGGCCTTAGAGAGGATGTCCACCTTCGATTACTTGGGCCTTACACTTAATGATAAGATGGACTGGGGGACCCAAGTAAAGAAAGCCAATTTAAAACTGACACAGTCCATAGGGGGTGTCTTAAAAGTATACAAAAACTGCACCCAGAAAGTGGTAGGCCCCCCAGCAGAAATATATAAAATACAGGCAAGGGGAGCGTCACTATATGGAGCAGAACTCTGGGGTCACTGTTCATCTAATACACTATCTATAACAGAGAACACCTTCCTTAGGCAGTTGCTGGGCCTCCCCAAGAGTACCCCCTTAATACCATTAAGGATGGACCTGGGTATTGGCCCTATTGCTGACATAATTGCCTCTCGACCACTCCTATTCTGGCGCCGTCTCTGGAGCACCCCTGAGCTAGCCAATTATAGGGAGGAATTAAAGGATGTTATGACCATCTTGGGAGCAGGGAACATACCATGGTTGTCTTACATTAGGAATACATGCCAAGCATTGGGGAGGGCAAACATGTGGTCAACACCAGAAGAGACCTGTCCCTCCATCCCCAAAAAGTCCCTATTCCTTGCCTATAGAGAACACAAATTTGCCCAACTATGCCAGAGCTTCAACTCAAGCAGTCTGACATCCAGGTTTCTGGATGTCAAACAGCAATATAAGATAGAGCTGGCTCTGGATAGCATTCAACCTTTCTTGGCGAAGAAATTGTTCCTTCAATTTAGACATGGGGTGCTCCCGCTCCGAGCACACGCAAATAAATGGAAGGGAGCTATAAAACTAGATTGCCCAGGGTGTGACTTGGTCGAAGAAACAGAACTTCATGTCCTTCTTTTTTGTCCCGCCTATAGAAGGCCAAGGTCCAAGTGGGTGCTCCAGCTTTGTAGAAATGTGGGGATTAGGCACCACAACGAGGCCTTCAGGCTACTAAAATATGAGACACACCCACTATTTGTATTTGCCGTTTCTAGGTTTTTATTTACAATGTGGTGCATACGTAGGGGCATTATAAAGAAAAAGAGCTTGGAAATTACCTAACTGTGCTCACCCACTAATTATGCTGCTAAGCTATGTTTGCACAATTCCCCAGCTAGAAAAACTGCTTTGAAACCTTTACTTCTTGAGCTGCTCTATCTTTTTATTCTTTTTTTAAATGTATATATTGTAATTGTCTTTTAAATGTTTTATAATCTTGTACATAGATTACCAGGCAAAGACAGATATCTAAGGTTGTTAATAATGAGATCAGATGTGGCTGAGTAAGAAAATACTGTAAAATTTGTACTTACACTACCTCCCTTGGTTTTATGGATATTTTGTATTATTTTGAGCATTTGTTTTTTGTACTATATGCTTCTATATTATATGTAATTGTACAATTATATGTGCTTTTATGGCTGTATAGCCGAAATAAAGTTTTTTTGACTGACTGACTAAAGTCAAAATTGTTTTAATGGTTTGGATTTCCTAAAAATGTGTCACACTAGGGTACCATACTGCCATGAATATAGGACAAAAAAAGTGCAAATGGATGCATGTTTATTTCTCTGTCACACCAACCCCAATGCTGTGTGGTGAGAGTGGCAAGGGCTGCCTGAAACATGGGAGTGGCTCCATTACCTCGAGTCAGCCAAAGTCTCTTGCCTTTGCACACAGTAACGGGTTTGCACGGCAGCTTCAGCGCAGGGTGGCAGATCCCGGAAGAGGCGATCTGTCTGAGATATGTCTCGGAGATAGTGCTGTGTATGGGAAACAGCGTTTATAACGCTGTCAACACCACGCGGGTAGGTTACAGCGCGGACGTTACATCGTCCGTGTTGTTACCACGCATGGCATTACATCGCAAGTTGTTTCTACGACTTGCGCTAGATGGCGCGCAACACCAAGGAATGTGTTGGATTTTAAATCCAACACATTCCCTACTGTTGCGCTAACTGGAGTAGGAATAGTAATTTATACTATTCCTAAGTCCAGCGCGCCATCTAGTGCAAGTCGTAGAAGCGACTTGCGATGTAAAGCCATGCGTGGTAACAACGCGGACGATGTAACATCCGCGTTGTAACCTACTGCGTGGTAATGTATGTCGTAGTAACGTCATACATTCCTGTGTATATCTCTGCCACACACATACACAACAGCCTACAGGATAGCGCAGATGATGTGAGCACGAGAAGCATAAACAAAAACTTTACGGATTAAAAAAATATCTAACAAATGCTAATTATGGAGTGCGACATAAAGTAAAACGCGGCATTATTGCTGAATTGGTTTAACTGGAGGCAGGATGCTGCTGGTGGGTTCAGTTTCGTTCAGGAGCTGGTTGGAAACATGATGGTCACAGGCTTTGACCTGCTCTCCAGAATCCAGAGCGTGCGAAGGCCCAGCCCCACCCTCATGTCACTGACCAGGTTGGATAAATTAACTGCAGTGGCGCCGGATCCATCAGGTGGGACTGGGTGGGCTCGGCGCTTAATAGTTTATGATTTAGGAAGACCCCTCTGAGGCTCTGGCACAATAAAGCCTTCTGCAGCCGGATAAATGAAACAGTGGTACACGTGCATATCTGAGGGGCAGGGCGCCACAAACAATTTGTTTTTACCGCACATCGCCAAAACAGTTTCTTATTAAAGTCTTGGACTTCGCTGGGGTCACTGTGACAACGTGTGAGTGCCTCATCTATATTAAGCTGTAAATAGGGCAGGAATTTCCCACACAGGCTGCTTTTATTTAGCCAGGGAGCACCTCTCATAATCCCCCAGTGTGTCGGGGAGCTATGTAAATGAGTGACTAATGCATTTTAGTGCGGTGATGCGGCCACCAGCACCAAAATGCTTTAGTCTTACGCCTGATGCATGGTACTTGGCAGGGCTGAATAACCCGTAGACACTCTTGTGTTTATTGCTGTTCCAAAACTTTGCTGGGTATTTACTCCCTTTCCCTGATGACGGATTTACTCAGCCAAAATATCACATATGAATAAATATATTTATGACCGCGAATGTCCAGTCATTTGCATGCGTAAGCTGCAGCTGCAAGTGCAAATCGCTTTGTGAATTGGGCCCATGGTCTTTGAGGTTGACAGTCCGAGGACTGACTCCTGGTACCCCACCTCTGTCTCTCTGGACTCCTTGCCTCAGACTCCCTGCACCCCGAGCTACATGGTGGAATGTAATGTCCTCGGGGCTGTCCAATCTCGGAGTCTCTTTGCATCCTTATGTTGCTCAGTATTCAAATATTGGGTACTTTACTAAAAGGTAAATCAAACATGAGACACATTAACTCTTTGTATTGTGTATGTGCAAAGTTTAGGACTTAGCAAATTAGCATTATTGACTTGAAAGGATAACTAACAAGTGTCCAAGATCTGCATGTTATTTTAGCATACCAGTTGACATTAGTCACACACAAAAAGAACAGACGCTTTTCCTTGAGTGCAAGAGGGTGGCTCCTGCCCCGCTGCTTCTATGAAGCCTCAGTTGGCCTCTAGCTATTGCTAAGTGTCCTTTTGTTGTTTTGTGGCGGCTGTCGTTTATCAACTTCCATAAGGGCTTTTATTTCAACTGTTAATCCATCTTCTATGAATCTTCTCTCCCATGCTCTTCCTGCCACCAGCCCACCGGCTACAACCCATAATTGTTGTTTAAAGGCATCCCATACTACTGCTGGGAGACATCTAGTTTTTATTGAACATGGAGTCTGCTTCTAACTTCTAAGACAATTCTTTCCTAAGGTTCTTAGCAGCCCCCAGTCTACCCGCCACCATCTATTTCCTCTGGGTGTCCGCTGCCCCACTTGTCAATTCCACACATGCATGATCTGACATGAAGGTAGCAGTGATTGCGATGGAGTCCAGGAGCGAGAGGGAAATGAACATCAGGTCAATGCAAGAACAGGAGCGGCGCACGTGTGAGTAGGAGCAGTAGTCCTTTACCCTTCATTTGTCAGGAAGCCCTAGGTGGTAGACATTCTTAACTCTAAGGCGCTGTGGATTTCATTGGCGATGGTGGTGAGAGATACGATGCACAACTAACAAAGTGTAGGATTCTGCAAAAATGCCGACTTTTAGGGCCTTGTCCCCAGTGGTGATCTCATTCAGTGTAGAATGGGGAATTGAGTTGCATAATGTGTCAAAAGCCGCCAACAGATCTTACAAGATCAGGGCCCAACATGGTAACATTTCACTCCCCATGCAGAACGTCCAGATTAGAGGCGGTTACTTACTAAGTTCTATGTGCTAGTGTATAAGCAGACTTGAACCACACCCAGAAATCAATTTTCCTCAAAAATGGAATCAGGTGACTCGCTACGTTTTGTCACAAGAGGCAGCACCTTTATTACTTGTCTGTATTTAGGTAGGTCGTCTGTTTCTGAACCTGTCTTTTCTACAACAGGATAAAGAGACTGATTTCACTTTTGCGGACATCACTCCCTCCTTCAGCAATTGCTCATCACTTCCCAAATTGTATCTGCTTGACATGTTCTAAGAATGAACCCTTGGTTTGAAAAGCAGGGAGGAATACAAAGTGTGGAGTAGATTTTCTGCTGTTTATTACCAACTTCAAAATGTTTTCAATCACTTTGGTGAAAAGGAGGTTGACAATTAATATTTGTAACTTCACTACTGACACACCACCGGCTTGTATCTTATTTTTGGATCCTTCACGCTTTGTCTCAATGGTACTCCCACATTTATGGTCACTATTTCCTCATTAAAGGAAAATACGATGCCATTGTAAAGCTCCTATAATTTCAGAATTATTTTGAACTGAAAGAGACCCTTCCTGTTCTTGTTAGACAAGCAGGCCATGTTAAGGTATAGCGTGAGAGCCTTAGCTGTCGGCTTGAGCTCTAGCTTATAATAAACAGAGTGGGCTTTAGGTCAGCCCCATCAAGCGCTGGTTTGGTTAGATCAGTCCTGTCAGGAATCAGCAAGGTATTCGGGGTATGAGGTGGCTACAAGGGCACCTGTGAGGTGTATTCCTTTAAGGTCTGTGGCAGCTGGGGCACCGTGAGAAGCAAGCAAGCCTCGGACAAGGGTGGGACTTCTGGGTCATGACCAGTAAGAGCTATAACTGTAGCTTTGCTTCTGTAGTTTTACCGCCAAGAGACCTTTCGGTGAATGTGCGCTTTAAAAAACTAGGAAACATAACATAACATGACAGGCAGAGGCAGTATTTAAACATCATGAAGGCCTTAGGAAAGCTCTCTGGCAACGTTTGCATTGTATTGGTTCTCCGCTTGTTGCTAGTTTGTTCACAGTTTCCCATCCCCCACCTTTGTAGTTTTTTCCCTCTATGGTTCCTCAGAGCTCTGAACTCTTTGCCTGTTGTCAGGGGTGCATTCGGTCAATGGTGGGGGGGGGCTGGCCATCAACATCACCTGACTTTAGTCCCTCTGCTGTGCTTCCCTATGACATCCTTCCTTCAGGACTGTCCCATGCTACTGCATAGTTATAATTTAAGATATGTGTTCTTTACTTTGCAAAGCAAGCATGCGTCTTTATTTATATGTGTGTTGGAAAACCTATCGAATATTTGTATCAGTACCTAATCAATAGTTTCATTAGCTAAAATGATGTCTAAATTCACAATAAGGAAAAGGATCAAAAACACAGGTCTCCATGATCAAGGAATCATGTCTAGAATCTGGTAGGGACACTCGCATATCTTGATAGGTGTACAGAGCACTGCAATTTTTTTCACGCCAAAGTTTCAATCACTAAATGTATTTGATTCAAAGTAGCGTTTTAATAGAAGAATAGTTGTATGCCATGTATTACATAACACAGAATCGTACAAACATATGTCAACATTCGTACGAATAGTTTATTCACATTCAAAATTGAGTCTATTGTTACACTTTAATTTCAGTGTATCTCTTATCATTGGGAAATACGACTCCCAATATGTGGAGCAAGCAGTGAGTATGGTGCACAACTTGATTTTCTTGTCAAGGATGGTTGATATTTTCACATTGTGTCACATGGGAAGAGAGAGAGCCTTTGTAACAAACAGTGAGTGTGGGTCACAATTAGATTTTCTTGTGAAGTATCTTTAATATTATGACATATATATTATGAAGCCCACTGCTCTTTGTCAATGCTATTAAACTGTACCGAATACGTTCAGGTGGTGCCTAGATTGGAATGTAGTGAGGTTGGGAATTCAGGTGAGGAGGCTGGTCTGTTTGGTGTAGATCGATATGTGATGCATTTTATTTGTTGATAAACTCAACTGAGTAGCAGGCGGCTACTTTTGATAACTTATTCACTTTCCATATACTGGGGCCATATTGATCACAAAGAACTGTGATTGAACGAAAAAGAGTTATACTCAAAAACCAATCAAATCTCCATATTGAGAATGACTGTGGAGACCGCCACTCCAACCATGCCCACGCGTATCAAGATATACTGGTGGTAGAGCACCACGCGCTTACCAATTGTGGAAACGATATGTCAAATAACGGAACTATTTCTATTACTTAAGGGAACAATTGTCTGGATGTGCAACTTTTGTGTCATAAGCTACCACTGTAATAGTTGACATATTCAAAGCATTAGCAGCCCTTTGTCAATCGAAGTTGCCTATCATGTGATGCCTGTATTTGAGTGCACAGTACATGCTCCAAGTCTACTGAATAATGGCCTCTTTATGGTAAACCCCTACTTCCAGCTCCACTGAACGTTATGTTGACTTGCTCTCTGGGTAACGTTTTGTCTTCGTCGTATTGCTGTGTCTCCCCCTTTCCTCTTCCCTGCTCAGACGAGCCCTGATCCATATCCTTAGCTTAGGACATACCGACTCCGCTTCCACTTGGCTTCAGTTCACTGTAGCTCCCCTTTCCAAAGCCAGTGAGTATACATGCTCATGATGTGTTTATTGTGAATAATATGTGCTCTTCATTAATACTAAAATGCTGCATGCACTTTTCCTGATTCATGGGTTGTTCTGTTACTGGAGAGTCTCCGTGCATGCTTGTGTTACAACCATAGACATAACATCAGAGAGAGTTGTGCTAAAGAAAATCTAGGCGTCCTGTGTCTCTCTTTCACACTGACTCCCCCCAGGCCCCTGTCAGCCCATCTCCCCAGTGGTTGTCTCTGTTCGTACATCCTCTTTGGTACAGACAGACACCACACTCTGGGAAGTGACGCGGATTGTCATCAGAACTTGTTGGAAAACATTCGCAAAACCTAACAGCCCTCTTCAGTCATTGCGTTGAGACAGTGTCAATCACATCTTGAAAAAGCCCAGAGGAGTATTTCTGTCTCATCACCATGCATTGGAAATATGTTTGTAAGTGCCATATATTTGTTCTGTGTTATCATTTTCAAGAAAGCCATTTTTTGAACACTACAGAACTCTACATACAAAATATGAAAACAAATCATTTGATTTGTTTCCTTAATTAACATATGGCTCTTATCATGGTGTATTTATTACACACTTATGTACATCATACTTGTATTAAGCGTCTTGTTTTGCTTGTGTTGCCCTAAACATGCCCCTCCCAAATACCGAATCAGTGTTTGGCCATAAACACCAATTGTGATTTGGTAACATGTGACTGAATTCCAATTTGTGTTTTGTACATACCTAAATGCCTTTTTAGGTCTCGCAGACCTGCGTTGCAGCGCGCATGCGCTGCTCGCTCTGCGAGGCTTTTTGTAATCGAGTAGATTTCAGAAGGGGACTTGAAGCCCCGCCCATCATTCCTATTGGCTGGCGTCATCGTTTATGCTAAATGGTGGCCTCCGATTGAAAATGAGGCTTCTTTGTTACGCCCTGTCTCCTTCTCGGACGGCCCATCCGGACTCAATCTTTTACTTGCGGCGTGACACGGTCTCCTTCATAAGTCGGTAGGCACTACATTTTTATCATTCGGCTAAACAAGCAGCTGCCTCGGTATCATGTCTGTGTTCCTAAACGACTCTCATATATTTTTTTTAAATCATTTGCAGTTTTCTTTGCACGCAGAAATTTTTACACGCACTGCGCGGCTGAAAGGAGGAGCAAAGGCCGCTAGGTGTTAAGGAGGGAGGCGCTCACTGTTGGCCATCTGGATTTAAAACGTGCAGAAACGACCTGGACTTCAAAAATATAAGAGAAAACTGTAAACCGATCCTCGATTTTCTCCCTCCATGTGTGAGACTTCTGAAACGCCAGTGGGGTTGGGTAAGAGTCAATCGCATGTTGGGATTTGAATGCTGGCCGTTGTCCGCGTTTTTCCTTCTATGCCAGGCCGCTATCATGTCTGTGTTCCTAAACGACTCTCATATATTTTTTTAAATCATTTGCAGTTTTCTTTTTATCAGTAGGGTAGCCAGTGTAACATGGCTTGATCGCGCACTGGCTCCCAGCCATGCCCTTTCGCACTGACCTTGGCTCCAAATAGCACCCAGGAATTTTTACACTCACTGCGCGGCTGAAAGGAGGAGCAAAGGGCGCTGGGTGTTAAGGAGGGAGGGGGTCATTGTTGGCCATCTGGATTTAAAACGTGCAGATACGACCTGGACTCCAAAAATATACGAGAAAAATGTAAACCGATCCTCCATTTTCTCCCTCCATGTGGGAGACTTCTGAAACGTCAGTGGGGTTGGGTCAGAGTCAGTCGCATGTTGGGATTTGAATGCTGGCCGTTGTCCGCGTTTTTCCTTCTATGCCAGGCTGTTATCATGTCTGTGTTCCTAAACGACTCTCATATATTTTTTTAAATCATTTGGAGTTTTCTTTGCACGCAGGAATTTTTACACGCACTGCGCGGCTGAAAGGAGGAGCAAAGGGCACTGCTCTACAGCCACAGAACCAGGTCAGCAGAGCTGCTCTAGAGCCAGAGAGCCAGGTCAGCAGAGCTGCTCTAGAGCCAGAGAACCAGGTCAGCAGAGCTGCTGTAGAGCCAGAGAACCAGGTCAGCAGAGCCGTTGTAGAGCCAGAGAACCAGGTCAGCAGAGCCGCTCTAGAGCCAGAGAACTAGGTCAGCAGAGCCGCTCTAGAACCACAGAACCAGGTCAGCAGAGCTGCTCTAGAGCAAGAGAACCAGGTCAGCAGAGCTGCTCTAGAGCCAGAGAACCAGGTCAGCAGAGCTGCTGTAGAGCCAGAGAACCAGGTCAGCAGAGCAGAGCCGCTCTAGAGCCAGAGAACCAGGTCAGCAGAGCTGCTCTAGAGCCAGAGAACCAGGTCAGCAGAGCTGCTCTAGAGCCGGAAAACCAGGTCAGCAGAGCTGCTCTAGAGCCAGAGAACCAGGTCAGCAGAGCTGCTGTAGAGCCAGAGAACCAGGTCAGCAGAGCCGCTCTAGAGCCAGAGAACCAGGTCAGCAGAGCCGCTCTAGAGCCAGAGAACCAGGTCAGCAGAGCTGCTCTAGAGCCAGAGAACCAGGTCAGCAGAGCTGCTGTAGAGCCAGAGAACCAGGTCAGCAGAGCCGCTCTAGAGCCAGAGAACCAGGTCAGCAGAGCTGCTCTAGAGCTAGAGAACCAGGTCAGCAGAGCTGCTGTAGAACCAGAGAACCAAGTCAGCAGAGCTGCTGTAGAGCCAGAGAACCAGGTCAGCAGAGCTGCTGTAGAGCCAGAGAACCAGGTCAGCAAGCTGATGTAGAGCCTGAGAACCAGGTCAGCAGAGCTGCTGTAGAGCCAGAGAACCAGGTCAGCAGAGCTGCTGTAGAGCCAGAGAACCAGGTCAGCAGAGCCGCTGTAGAGCCAGAGAACCCGGTCAGCAGAGCCGCTCTAGAGCCTGAGAACCAGGTCAGCAGAGCTGCTGTCGAGCCAGAGAACCAGGTCAGCAGAGCTGCTGCAGAGCCAGAGAATCAGGTCAGCAGAGCTGCTGTAGAGCCAGAGAACCAGGTTAGCAAGCTGCTGTAGAGCCTGAGAACCAGGTCAGCAGAGCTGCTGTAGAGCCAGAGAACCAGGTCAGCAGAGCCACTGGGGAGCCAGAGAACCAGGTCAGCAGAGCTGCTGTAGAGCCAGGAAACCAGGTCAGCATAGCCGCTCTAGAGCCTGAGAACCAGGTCAGCAGAGCTGCTGTTGAGCCAGAGAACCAGGTCAGCAGAGCTGCTGTAGAGCCAGAGAACCAGGTCAGCAAGCTGCTGTAGAGCCTGAGAACCAGATCAGCAGAGCTGCTGTAGAGCCAGAGAACCAGGTCAGCAGAGCCTCTGTAGAGCCGGAGAACCAGGTCAGCAGAGCTGCTGTAGAGCCAGAAAACC
The DNA here is from genome assembly GCA_963921515.1 of Calotriton arnoldi. Classification (NCBI taxonomy): domain Eukaryota; kingdom Metazoa; phylum Chordata; class Amphibia; order Caudata; family Salamandridae; genus Calotriton; species Calotriton arnoldi. The sequence continues at coordinate 3,716,017 of CAWUFW010000717.1, forward strand.
AGGTCAGCATACCCGCTCTAGACCAGGTCAGCAGAGCTGCTGTAAAGCCAGAGAACCAGGTAAGCAGAGCTGCTGTAGAGCCTGAGAACCAGGTCAGCAGAGCTGCTGTAGAGCCAGAGAACCAGGTCAGCAGAGCTGCTGTAGAGCCAGAGAACCAGGTCAGCAGAGCTGCTATAGAGCCATAGAACCAGGTCAGCAGAGCTGCTGTAGAGCCAAAGAACAAGGGCAGAAGAGCTGTTGTAGATCCTGAGACCCAGGTCAGAACAGGTGCTGCAGGGACTGGAGAGGTTCAAACGTAATCGGACACAGAAGAGGTGCAATGATGCAGCGTAATATGGCACGTTCTGTCGCAATATTTAGCTATTTTGTCATTTTACAACACAGTCGTACTGTCTGGGCAAACGTTTCTCCTCATTAGCAGCACACTAACACCCGAATACAGCCGTCAGCAAGGAAATGGTGACAGTTAATCTTTGCAAAAGGTCTGTCCCCCCGGGGGACCACGGCTGATGCTTTTTAAAGCCTCTTTTGATCCATCTGAGCTAGAATCAATGTTTGCATCTGATACAGAAGATCTGAATCATGCAGCAAGTGTGGAAAATATGTAAATACTCCGAGAACGCGGCGGCCACAATATTGCGTTATTCCAGTGGTTCTGCCTATGAGCAAAGACTTGTAGTGTAATGACCTTGATTTACTGACTGTGTTGTAAATCCATGGAACTGTCCCCCAGAAGAATATTTGGGCAAAAAATAACCTCGAAGTACTGATTCTGTGGTACTGATAAAGTAAGGGTAAAAGTGGAGGTCATGCAAGGTCACTGAAGTCAGGAAGGAATGGGCAGTTCTGGACAGCATTGTCATTCTCCAGGTAGGAATTCCCATGCAGGGCAGCGCCAAGTAGCCTGGATGAAACAAGCATTTGCAATTGAATAGGTCTCTCATTTACGCAAGTTGAAGCTATTGGCATTGTAAATGACAATGTCTTTTATTTATGTTTTAAAAACCAAAACATAAATAAAAGACATTGGGCCATATGTAGGTAATTTCTATTTACCGATTCCTAAATACCGAATTTTACCGATTCGGTATTTAAGAATCGGTAAATAGAATGTAGGTAAACATTCGGTAAATTTTACCGATTCGGTAATATTCGTTATTACCGATTCGGTATTTACCGAATCGGTAATAAGGAATACCTTCCCATTCATTCCTATGGGCCTGAGGCCCATAGGAATGAATGGAAGCCATTCACTATTACCGATTCGGTAAATACCGAATCGGTAATAGGGGAGCATATTCAAGGGTGGCAGGGTGTCAAATTGACACCCTGTTGCACCCTGAATCGTGCATGTGTGCACATGTGGCGCACATACATGCCCTAAGGGCATGTATGTCTGCCACATGGCACTTTTAAAAAAGCACAAAATTGCTTTTTAAAAGGTATTCGGTATTTACCACCAACTTGTAGTTGGTGGTAAATAACGAATCCTTAAACCAAAAATGCACTCACTTGAGTGCTCCCTACATAGGATTTAAGGAATCGGTAATTTACCGATTCCTTAAAATAACGAATCGGTAAATTACCGACTCCTTAAATCCGGCCTCCTACATCGCAAAGGGCTAAATACCGGTCGGTAACGGGAAATTTACCGATTTTCAGCCGTTACCGACCGGTATTAGCCCACCTACATATGGCCCATTGTCATTTACAATGCCATTAGCTCAAACTTGCGTAAATGCGAGACCTATTGCATTGCAAATGCTTGTTGAGGTTGCAAATGGTCTGATTCTAAGAATCGAGCCGTTTGAGAATGCAAAAACACTTGGTACATCTGACCCATAGTTCTGTATTCAGGCTCTCAGTCGTTTGCTGGAGTATTTCTGGCAGTGTGTATTTTTCTCCGTGGCATCCTGGCTTCTCCATCCTTTCAGCAGCAGCAGCAGTAGTATTTCTGCTCTGCATTATATTCATCACCACAGCATTAGATCACAACTGGAAGTAACACACAAGTTAAGTATGGTGTTAATACATTGGAACCTTGCTAAGGTTAAGGAAAGCATATACTCAATACAGTAAGCTTGAGTTAGTCGTAGTGAGAAGCCAATGATGCTATATATGAATCCATAGGTCTGAGCTGATAAGTATAAAGTTCTGACAAAGGCTGGACCTATTTATTGTGCAAAGCAGTTGGTAAAGCCAATAGACATTCAAGAATGGATTGGTATAATTATGCTCTGTTAAAACCCGTAGAAAGGTGTGTGTTACATTGTATCTCACAGATTACTGTAATCAGCTGGGGTTTTGGTATTGGTTACCTCCTCTGACAACCTCTGGAGGTAGATTTGCAATGTGACAATTCTCTTGGGATGCGTTGTATATTTTTTTGCCAGTGCAATTTTGTACATGTTTGTGATGTTATGCATAGTATTTAGCCGTGTGTGTCTTGAAGTAAGTTTTAGATCTGGCCTGACCACTTTAGCTGCCTGTCAGGCTCTTGTAATAAAAAAGTCATAAAACCACATGCAAACATACACATACATATAGGGGCTTTCGGTCAAACCTCTTCGACCATTGGTCTGTTCGAGTGTTATTTGAAGCCTAGTTTGAAGCCTGGTGGGGTTACTTCCTTGCTCCTATGAAGGAACCTTACCAATTTTTAGTACTGCAACACCGCACCCGCCACCTCGCACAGCATGGAGAGTAGGCTGCTCGCCCCTGCCACGGGGTATATATAGGGAAGTATTCCAAGCTACCCTTTGGACATGGGGAGGAATCATCTCCTCTGCTCCCCTGAATCCAAAGTTCAAATACCAGACCATGAGGTCCAATTTACACATTAGAAAATATTGGTTCAGGTACTAACTTTTTTATTTTAGCTAAGTATAGCTTGCATCCAAGGGATACCTCCAGAATGCAAGGTCATCACAACTATGAGACTGTCGCCTGCAGTGTCTAGGATACTGCCCCCTCCCAACGAAGTTCAGGAACCTCCTAACCTTAAGCAAATGTAATCCAGGACTTCCAGTAGGCCAGTGCCATTTTCCAACCATGAGAAATAAATCTTTTAAGTCTGGGATAACCTTAACCCAAGCCATGGGCCAGTATGGTCTTTTCATCTCAACCAGATCCCCTGATGTCTGCTGCAAATTCCTAGGTGGCCCTAACAGTCTCTTAGGGCACCGTCATTTTTTGCCAGCATCCACATGAAAATAAGATAGATCAGTTTTATTCAGTTTTCGTTTCGAGGATAAAACCTTGGCTGAGGCCATAAAATAAAATCAAAAAGATAATAAACCAGAATGATGGGGGACATAAAAACACCACCAGACGGTGCAGTCAGAATTCTTCTCCCCATAACTTTGTGACTGAGAACCATATCTATGCCTACAACCATATCTACATGGAACTCACACCATGTTAAAAATGTACAGCACTGTGGACAGTTTTGGAGTTATCCATGTTACCGAACTTTAATTCACTGACGTTGACAAACTACATTCTATACACACCACAAAAATCGAATTGGGTAGTGATGGGGATTCGATCGCACCTCTTTCGTTGTGTGCATCTATGTAAATATTGTCCAACAAACTTATTTCATATTGAGGGTGCTGCTTGGTATATACGCATCGTACTACCCAAATGCAATTACACACTTCAGCCTGGGCTTCCGTGTTTATCATGAGAGACAAATACCATTGCACTCCTGCCAACAATCTATAAACAGTTATTTTCGAATTTTACTACAGTCATTTAGTACAAAAAAAATATTCAATAACATGAAGTCAAATGTTTTCCACTGATGTTTGTATTTTCAGTTAGTACAAAAAATAGCCAGTCCGGAAAGTACAGCCGACACGTGTTACGTCACGCCAGTGACTTTTTCAAGGCTAGGCAGAGGTATTGAGGCCGCTGATCCTAAAAGGCGATCCGGTAAAGTAGTCGAGATAAAGCAGTGGCTGAAGCAACGTTGGATACCGAAAAGACCTTTTGAATATGAAAGATGTGGAACTTCAATGGTGAGTCAACAAACTGAGAGAAAGGGTTATTTTGATGGGGAACACTCCCAGTCCCCTTGAGATAAATCAGTAATCAAATGAGGGAGTTTACCCCAAAACTCCCTCATTTGATTACTGGAACTTCAATGGTGGTCACCATGAGGTCCATGAATGATAAAGGACATCTGTATTGTCCCAATGTGGTGGAGTACTATGTAGTCAATAAAATACCAGACGTTAAATGTGTCCTCCTGCCGTCCATCCGGGGGTCGTCATGCGCACTGGTACGAGCCTTGATAAGCCCCTTGTTAGAGTTTCCCTGTACCGTCTCGCAGTGAACGGCGTCCCAAAGTGAAGTCCTATATACACCCTCCAGGATTTCACAATTTAGCGATTTGAAAAAAAAATGGCTAAATCAGCAGTTTTGGAAAAAGCAGCACTTTTTACAAAAGTGCCCGCGAAATTTGAAGAATGCAACCTCCTCCTTGTATTGGTCCAGTGGCTCGTCACTGGGCCAATAAAAGGAGGATCTCACAGCAGGCAGGCGCAGTGTCTGTTTATTTACACCTCACCTGCCTGTTGTTTCTCATTCTTCATTTGGAGAGCCCCGTTGCTGACTCCCATCTGCTGCTGCCGGACAAGACAAGAAGTGCTTCCCATTCCTGCAGTCCCGGCCCCAGAGGAGAGAAGACTGGCATGGCTGGCACGGCTGTCTGCACGTTGGAGACAGGGATACCGAAGATCATGTAGGTTATCCTGCAGCAGAGTGCTTCCATTTCCTCAATCAGTGAGGAAATGGAAGGGTTCTTGGGCCAAGTGTGAGGGTGGAATGGGTTCGGAGAGCCGGGGGGGGGGGGTGCAAAAAAAGGAAAAAACAGACCCGCTGCCCATGGAGCACGTGCCTGTCCCATGGGGGCAGTTTTTTAAAATTACATTTCGGGCTCACAGGACATGCACCGTGCCCAGGGGGAGCACATTTGTTTGATTACATTTTGGGCCCGCTGACAACAGGGCACATAGCCGGCCCAATGGGCAATTTTTTATAATTTAGTTTCAGCCCGCCGCCCATGGGGCACACAGCGGGCAGTCGCGGCTCCTCGAAGGGAGTGCTGCAGGGCGGTGGGGCGGGGCGGGGGAGGGGCAGGGTGGGGGGGTAGTAAACTCCGGCATACGATCGAACGGAGATAAGTACATAAATAAATTTAAAAAACGAATTACATTGCGCGCTGCAACGCCAAATGGCGATGCAGCGCGCGCAACGTAATTAGTTTTATTTATGTACTTAACTCCGTTCGGCCGTATGCCGGAGTTTACTACCCCCCACCCTGCCCCTCCCCTGCCCCGCCACACCGCCCCGCAGCACTCCCTCGAGGAGCCGCGACTGACAGCAGGCCCAGGCAGGCCCTCCAGCTTTTTGTGATTTTGCATTTTGCTAAATAAATGCAAAATTAGCTGTGAAGCCTGATCACTGCAGTTTCCCTGGCATTTGCGCAAGGACAGGAAAGATGCCTTGAAGTCTGTTGAAACAGTGACAAAGGTCAAGGAAATGCTCTATAAAACTGTCAGCACATTGTCTGTTTAGTCTTAACTTATGATTCTTGAAAAAAATAAAGGCGTGAAAGAGAAAATGAAATTTCACTTGTTAGATAAATGACTAGGTTGACAACTGCAATGGTTTCTATTTTTAGTCAATTTCTTGTATCTTCCTCTATGTAAATATTTTAATGCATATGCTTCATCCAGTACATACCAAAAATAAAATGTTGCAAAAAAGTAGATATCTTTTTATAAACTCCACTTTATTGCCTATTTGTTTTTATTACAGTGCCTTATAACACATTTCAATTAATTTAAGTCATACAATGAAAATTGTTTAGCATATTGTTTTTACTGTTTATCATAAACCTTTATTTGTTTACAACAACTTTCTCATACTTGCTGTGTAATTTCTATACTGTCTGCGCCAAATTTACGGAGAATTCCTGCAACACAGCACAGCTATAAACATTACTGTGCTGCATTGCGTGAAAGGGAGAGACCGGAATAGCACCATATCTAATAAGATGTAGCACTATTTTTCTCCCTCCCTGCACTAGTGCACTGTAGGCTGCCTTGAGCTAATTCACACTTCCTTGCACTATAGTGCATGAGTGTATGTGACGTCAAGCATAAGTTTTATATTAGACTGGGAGCCTTCCAGTACAAAATACTGTGCTTTAACACATTATAGCACTTTTATAACTTTGCATGTGCGCTGTACAGTACAGAATACGTGCAAATTTAGAAAGGGTTTAAAAAGAAACCTTTTCTCTAACACCTACCTCGAGGAGGTGTACATTTTAGTTACAAATCAGTTGTTAGTAGCTAGGGGTTTTCGTCAAAAAACCCGTTGGTGCTTGCAAGGGCATGCCATGTACCACCCATTATATGCCCCATTAATATAAAGTAGTGCTAAGTAGGGTAAAGCACTTTGTGGTATTTGAAGCTACTTTCCAGAGCAAAGCATGTTTTGTGCTGGAAAGTAATTTCCAAAATCAACACTTTGTGCCAGGATTACGTCACAAAAGGGACACAAAGCTTTGTAAAGTGTTGATAAATTTGTCCCTCTGCATTTATTGTTTCTATCTTACCTTTGTCTTTCTTTAAGTTGAGTAAACAGAGTGCTCCCTTTCTCTGGTAGGAATGAGGTTGGATCTCACAGCCATTCAGCTGTTGCAACTTTTCAGCTTAATGAAATGTTGGGTCATTCTGCAATAGTGTTGTGTGACTTCTATAGTGTATGTGGCAATGGGCATGTACACTTTATATTTTAAAATTTACTGTCTTCTGTCATTTGTGAATAGTCATGTCGGAGAGTGCTCCAGTGGAAGCTCGATGCGTACCCGATGTGCAAAATAGTGGGTCCCAGGCTTCAGTCTTTTACTTTCACTATTCATGCCTGTTCAATATGGAGGGTAATTGTGAGTATTGCAGCCAGAGAAATCTTAGCCAGCATCCACTTGTGCTGATTAAGTGTCCTGCTATAAGATGAATGCCAATAGTACTTCATACCACTGAGGTGCAATTGTTTTTTAAGGCTCAAGGTTCTTCCCTAGGCAATATCATGCTTTCAGCTTACGCCTATTTGTGTACCCAATGCCTTCATTGGTTCAGAGGTGGGACTGTGGGAGATTTCTAGACCATAGTCAACAATCTGTTTCCAAGTGGAAGTGCCAGGTTTAGAAGTATGGTACCTGCATTTTTAGCCTTGGGGTGGGTGAAGCGGCATAGTAGGCAGCCCCCGTATGTGCACAGGTTCACTGTCCATGTTAAGGCCTCAAGCTGTTCATTTAAGCTCTCTGAATATTGTCTAAGTTCAGAGCCGCTCCATACCATATGATAAAACCCTGTGTCTGTAAACCTGTCAATGGGATTGGCGCAGATATCTAATGGCATTTTTGGGGAGTTAAGTAAGTGTGAAGTAGGAAATTAACATGTATATTTAAAGAAAGCATTTCTTTATACTGTATGTGTATATTCTAATATTTGGCCCCATTCTGAGCCGTCAAGGTCCCTATTCAAGTCCATTTCCCATTTTGCTTTCTGGTCATTTAGGTTACTTAGGGTGATGTTTGTTAGGGTTTTGCAGAACCAAATCACAGCTCTTTTCCTGTGCTCAATTGTGTATGTGAATTTTAACAACTCAAGTGTTTGTGGCTCAGTGTCTATCCCACCAACCCTTTATAAAGCCCCCTACAATTACAAGACAGTGCATGGATGGAGGAGGCTGGTCTACTGTTGAAGGGAGGTGACATTTCATATTATAGTTATTTTTTTTCTTCTCCTGGCCAGCTGGGCTACTGAATGACCTTGGCCCACTGCAATGTCTTCCTTACATTCTCCAGTCAGCTGATCATAGTCCATGTATTTCTAAGATTGAGTTGGCTTCTCTTGACAGGCACAGTCTAGCTCTTAATGCAGATAAGATAAGCTATATTTTTCTCTTCAAATCACTGCAGCAGTTTCACGTAGGGCTCATGCACTTTGGCCAGTCCAGTGAAATTAGTAACTCAGCTTGGTTACGGTCTGACTGAAATATTGTTTCCTTTTATGAGGTAGAGGCCTCCACTTAGAACCAAATAATAGCTTACGTGTTTGTCCTCCTCAGGAGGCCAACATGCATCTCGTTGTCATTTGTGGATTGTAGATGAAGCAAAATTCTCCGTTTGATGAAATATGCTAGAAGACCAGCACTTTTACTTGAAGATGGCGGTGGGTGGGTTTCACTCAAGGAGTATGGTACCAGAATATTGTACCAAATATTGTCGGACAGAAATATTGAATTCTAAGTATGGTTTACCAAAATATCGTTGCACTGGAGTTAAGACACAATATTTCTGTCCGATGATAGTTCTGTTAATGATATTATGACATACTACTTAGAGCATAGCAACAGGCTAGTGACCTACCACATCTGCTGTTAGAGCAAGTTTTGGGGAAGCTGGCCTGAGAGGGAGAAGTGTCAGGTTGGAAATACCCGGCCATCCCAAAGGGGAGTCACCATCTTATGCACATGGAGTTGAAATGGAACCACAATTTACTCTTTCTTGTGTAAACCACATACATCAGCGCACAACTTTCACATACGCCCACACATGATGAAAGCAAACAAAACCAATTTATGGGGACTTCATGGATCTTTAAGTAGGGAATGTCAGTGAGCATCATCCACCTACAGTGATAGAAACAAAGGCCGTTGACCCTCAACTACGAAACCACTGCCACCACTTCCAGTTACAACATAGGGGTCGATTCCGATCTCGGTCGGAAGGCCTCCGAATCGGATTCGGCCTTACCGGATCCGAGTCGGAGGCTTTGTTTCCGACCGAGTCGTACAGAGGTCCGGACGCCCAAGTACGATGCGAATGAACGCGAAATCGCCGACCGACTCGTTTCCGGGTCCGAACCGCTCCGTACGACTCGGTCGCAGACGAACCGTACCGCGCAATGGAGTCGATTTCCGACCGAGCCAGTACAATGCACGATTTGGACAGCCGGATCGAGTCGGAGTCTCCAGGACGAAAAAGCTCCAGGAAGCGGACTTCGGGGGTCCGTGCCGGATCCCCTTCACTTGTAGCCTAACGAGTCGAACACATGGGGGGACCCAAGGGTCCCCCCTTCACATGCATGTACGGTGCGGATGGCACCAACGCGTACCCACTGCAGGGGGCGCCCTTTTGCGAGACGTACCTATTCAGCTGATGCGAGGCCATGCACGCGTCGTACGACCGGCTCCCATTGACTTCAATGGGAATCCGACCGAGCCGAGTCCGTCAGCATGCAGCAGCATCGTACTCGCTCGGTCGGACTCCAGGGGTACGGCGCGGTCGGAAAACACTCCGGTTCCGGCTCGGTCGGAGGGTTTTCCGACCCAGATCGGAATCGACCCCATAGTCTGGGATAAAAAAGGCAGTAGCACCTGGATGGGGAGTACACATAGAGGGACTCTGGCCACCCAAGCATTGCATGGACGGCTAACAGCAACAAAAGGATGGCACTCTCCGAATGGATATGCGTGATTGTTAAGTTCTCTATTGGAAAACAAAGGGATAGCTAGAAACAAATGGAAACAACAGGAACTCACAGCTTTTTAAAACTGTGCCATAGAATTTCATCCAAGCGCCTTTATTTTGTAAATGAACATTCTTTTGGGGTAGGTGGACAGAGAGGCAGGATGCCAAGTATATGGGTCTTCAGGGATGGCTTGTGGGCAGCAGGATACATGGAATGGTCTTTTGGGCAGAGTACCCAGTGAGCTATCCCAAGAAGAATAATGAAGATTAAAAAAGGTACATTTTAATCACTGTATTTGCTGCAAAAATGGCACAGTAAGTGCAATTGTCTACTGCAAAATTTCCATTTTTTTGCTACAAGATTTTGAAATCAATACCAGAATATCCTGGGGGAGGGGGGGTCTGCACAGAGGGCAATTAATTTTAATAAATCTAGGGCCCACAAGGCATGTGTCGGGCCCAGAGTGCAATTTTTAAATTAAATGTATGGCCAGCTGCCCACAGGGCATGCAGCGGGCCCATGGGGCAGTTTTTCCAATTACATTTCGGGCCCGCCGCTCACGGGGCACACGGTGGGCCCAGGAGGCAAATAATTTTTATAAATCTAGGACCCGCTGCCCATGGGCCATCTGGCAGGCCCAGGGGGGCAATTTTTTAATTACATTTCAGGCCTGCCACCTACAGGGCACACAGCAGTCCCAGCGAGCACTTAATTTTAATATATCTAGGGCCCGCCACCCACGGGGCACACAGCGGGCTCAGGGGGCTATTTTTGTATTACATTTTGGGCGTGCTGCCTACAAGACACGCAGCGGGCCCGGGGGCGCAAATATTTTTTCATTACATTTTGAGCCCGCCGCCCATGGGCACATGGCAATTAATCGTATCAAATGTCGGGCCCATGGGGCCTGCCCCCCACGGGGGACAATTAATTTTATTAAATCTAAGACCTGCCACCTACGGGCCCTGGGGGAATATCTTTTTTATTAAATTTCAGGCCCTAGGGGGCAATAATCATTGCATTGGCCCTCCAGCCCCAAGCACGCAGCGAGCAATATTTTAAAAAAGGGGCATGCCACCCCCGGGGCACGCTGTGGGCTTTGGGAGCCAATAATTAATGCATAGGCACGCCGCCCACGAGCATGCCGCTGGCTCAGAGGGGCGATACTTTAATTTAGAAGCCACCGCCCAAGTGCCAGTGCAAGGGAGTGGGGTCCAGTTGTTTAAGGATACAATGGTGAAGGTAAAGGCTGGTGTTTGGCAGTAGTGATGGTGGTAGGGCAGTGGTCAGTTTGTTGGGGTGGGGTGGCAGGGTAGAGGGCAACGTTTTGGCATATTTGGGTTTTGTTTCGGGGGAGGTGGAAGTGTGTGGGGGGGCTGTGGTTTTTCAGAGTAGCGTGGTGGGGTAGGTGGCAGTGTTGTGGGGCAGGGTGACATGGAAAAGGGCTAGTCTGTTCCTTCTAACTCGGTTTTGTTCTTTTATTGAGTCTCGGAGGGAAGAATCTGCTGGTTCTAGAGCTGTTGGGTTGTCTGGTAACTACAATATATCCTTGCTGCTGCACGGTTCAGGTCAGTCTTGGGTTCTGTACACTTACGGAGAGATAGTGCATATGCTAAAGCGCAGAACCTTGATCCATATTTTTGAAGTCCTACTTTTCATGGATGGTAGGAATGTGGGTGCGGGCACACAGTTTCCATCATGTCGATCCTATCTATCTTAGACAATCCTTGCAAATGTGGAGATGGGCCTCTTTTCACAGGAGTAGTCCAACATCAACTCATGGTTTTGGGGTGGAGTTTTGCATTTTCTTGTGTTGTTTTTCCACAAATGATTACACTCGTTGGGGTTTTTGAGTAAATATGATTTATAGCATTTGGCCAAAAGGCATTCCAGATACCATTTTTTTGGGTGGGGGGTGTGATTTTGAACCCATGCATTCATGTTTCATCATTTTTACATCTTGAGTTCTTATATGTCCATTGCATTCATGTTTAAACTGCATTATTATAATTTTTTTTAATCCAATAACTGGAATTGACATGGTTTTTTTTTTTTTTTTTTCTTTTAAGTGGATTGTTCTGTTTTAAATCTGCATTGGTGGATCTGTTCTGAACTGTTCCATGTTTTTCATTCCATGGAGCCACCAGCAATGTATAGCACCTGGGTTTCAGTGTTTATTTTAGTTTTTTGTTGAGGGATGTTTGGAGCATCTTTTGGATTTTCTATACACACTTTTACTCTGCCTTTTCCCTAATCGCATTGGATCACTGTACAGCAATGCATCTTCCCCATAAGCTTTGTTGTCTGATATTATTCCTTTTTTTCCCTCCTGACTGCAAAAGCCTTAGTATGCCTATATTTAAACTCTGCTTGTATAAATTTGTTTCAAATGTTTTAGATTTCCCTTTCTTTTCAGGTGGCTCATCCGCCTTTTTTTTGTCATTTCTCAGCATCCATGCAACTTCATTTAAAAAAATGTAAAGTTTTCTATTGTGTTTACCTTTCAGTTGCCTTTGTCATTTCTCTTTTAGTTGCAGACACTTTAGAGCAGACTTGGTCACTTTTTAAAAATAAATATTGCCATATATTTTTTATGTTGCCCCAACCTCCCTTTCCCTCCCCGCCGTCCTCCAGGGACAACTTAAACTTGCTACCCAAATAGCAGCAGCAGCAGATCGGGCCAGAGAGTACAGTGACGTGATGTATGCTGACGGTAGAGTGCTGTTTTACTCTGTGTACAATGTGACGGTGGACCATGTCCGAAAGTACACAGTGGATATGCATGTGCGATCCCAAAAACACTTGAAGCACTGCGCTTATGCTTCAGACCCTCATTTGTCACCGAAACGTGCCCGTCAGATGACTATGAACTTGCTTTTCACAAAATTTACAGCTGCCAGTGCCTTAAACCAGGAAACAATAAGTGAGTGGGTCAATGTCTGCACAGCACTGAACATTCCACTGAGCAAAACTGACCACCCTGTGTTGCGCAAGTTTCTCCATCAGCTAGTACGGAATGTTGGAGCGATACCTGGAAGTCATCAACTTCAAAAACATTATCTCCCAGAGCGATATGTAGGAGCTAAGGATGATCTGAAAAACAATTGTGAGATCAGTGTTATATTTGATGAAAGACCTCATGTCGAAGGACGATGTGTGTTGAATGTTTTATTTGCAGTGATCTCTTCACAGAGTGTCCGTCAAATCCAAACCCACCTCGCAGATTCAGTGTTCCTCTCACAGTGCTACCACGGAACTGTAGCGCAAGCAGTTGTAAGGGTGCTCACAGATTACAACATCATTTTCAAAACATTATTTCTTTTAAAACAGACAATGCGGCATACACGCTCAAGGCATACAACACTGTGTTGAGAAATCTACATTCAAACTCAGTACATATCACCTGCTTGGCACACATCATGAACCTTGTTGGGGAGTCGTTTCGGAGGCCTATTGTGGAGCTAAATTCTTGCCTGCTGTACTTCTCACTAATCTTCTACATGGCTAGAAGCAGAAAGCGAAGGTACTTAGAACACCTTGCTGAGAAATATGGGATGAAATCACAGATGTCACCTGACCCTTGCAATGCCTGCTGGAATTCTTGGTTTGCTGCTGTCCAGTACCACTGCAAGCACTTTGATGCCTATGCTGGGTGTGTTGAGTCTGAGATGCAACTCAGCAAGTCTCCCCCAGATTCCTTTGAAAATCTACAGAGGATTCTGAACCATGACAACAAAAACTGTATTAAATTTAAATTGGACTTTGTGGCAGAAAAATGTCAAAACATTTTAAGTCTGATGGACATATTCCAGAGTCAGACACCAGTGACAATGAAGGTGCATGATTATCTGGAGGGCCTCCACATGATCCTCACAAACAATTCAGTCCTCACTCTAGAGTCACTGCGACCATTCCTAGAGGCTACTGCAGGGGCTAAATTGACTCTAGCTCAGAAAACAGCTCATCTTAATGAAGTGTTTAAAAATGCCCTTGAAAAGGTGGGCAAGTATATGGGGGAGGCCCAACCAGGCACTGAATTCTTAAAACAAGTGCGCCTTTTCAATCCTGCATGACTCTGAATCCTACCCAAGGACAAGAGTGTTTATTTGGCCATTCCTGGTTTGAGCGAAGTTCCTGATCAGGAGCTTTGCCTCTACTTTTAACATTTAGGCCCAGAAGCAGTTTCAGGGGTGATTGACACTGACCTCTTTTGGCGTGGGTGGGCTGACCGCATTCCAGTCCTTTCACAGCTGGCTGCTGTATACAAAGACTGTGTGACCAAATCTGTAGATGCTGAAAAAAGCAACAGCATTTACAAAATTATTTTGTCAGCCAGACGTTGGTCCCTCTCAGAACAATCCATCCGTGCATTATTATTTTTACATTATAATCAGCAGCAGGATATTGGGCTCGATTTGGACTGCTCAGAAGAATTTCCAATACATGGCAAAGATTAAAACATAAAGAAACAAGCACACAGTTTCTGTGGGCCTTATTCATTAATCAGGTTTATGTCATATATGTAGACCTTGACCAAAAGCAAATTGTCTCAATTGTAAATTAACCAAATACAAACAGGCCTTCTCATTCGAAAGAATTACATTAGTATTCTTCACAAAGTAAATACAAATCCATAAGCGATGAGGGCACAGTGCTCAAGGTGAAAGTAATGTGAACATAAATACTACATGATATATAAAGTATATAGACTTGGCAGCATAAATACTGCACACGATATCTTGATGTAAACTTTCATGTTCTAATATACCTTACAAAAATAAGATCCCTGGGTTTGTTGCTGAAAGAAGAGCAAAATAAAGTGCCACAAATATTTGTTTCTCAACACCACCTCCGAATGGTTCGAAACTGAGGTTACGACTAGGATAGCTCAAGATCCAAAGGCTCCCCCTATTGGTGAAGTGCGGTATTTGTCAAAGAAGGAATGCCTCTTGCAAAACCTAAAAAAGCAGCTACTTGGAATTAAGAATCCAATGATGAAATCTCTCAGCGTTCGCACGGGAAATCTAATCGTATCCCCCCATTATTATTCAGTTTTCACTTCTGGTACACTGCTCAAAGCCTTCTTCAAAGTAAAGAGAAACTTGCATTGATGCTTTTATTTGACATTATTTGGTGTCATAAAGCACTGCATAGCTCCAGAAAGAAGGTATAGAGGTAAATTAAATAGGGGCCTAACTAGACTACGTTTTCAGCTCTTTATTGGGTGGTGGACTAGTATACTACCTATTTGTGTTGGCACTGGCCTAACGAGTCAAACTATATTCATTGGCAAGATTAATTTTCTCTGGAGATTAAGTTTCATTTAGGTTCAGTTTATCAAAATTCCCCAAGAAAAAAAGATTTAAAATGCTGCGGTTTAGAGTGTGGAATAACGCTGAAAAAATCTTCTGTGTCTTTTTAACAGGCCACAGATTTGGGTCAAGAGTGATTTTACAGTATTTGAGATACAGGAAGTTGCTGGTGTAATGAGCAAGCATGAGCTGGTGGAAGATTTCCATTGATGAGGTGGTTTCTTTAAGACATCTGGTACATTGTACAATGAAACAAATAAGTCCCCCATAGTTCTATATTTTCAGTGCTGTACTTGTTTTAGAAAACTAATGACTGAAAGGCTCATTAGCAGGACAACTGTAATTATGCGGTAGAGAAGGCCCAAATTATGTGGCAGGCTTGACTAAATTATGCAGCAGCAAGAGAGAAATTGTGCTGCTTAATACTGCACTTTTTGTGATATTACTTCATTATTTTGTCAGTTTTACATGTTAACACTGTCTACGCAAAGGTTTCACCTCATTAGTACCAGTTTAACACCCAAATACAGCAATAAGCAACAGAAAGGTGACCGGTCAACCTTTACTCTTGCACTGCACAGCAACAAATGTTGCTGTGTTTTTAGTAACTTTTGATCCATTTGAACTAGAAACAATTTTTTTGTTAAAATCTGAAGATTATATTGGATATGATAAATGATGCGGCAAATCCATAATTATGCGGAAAAATGCATAATTCCAGTTGCCCTGCTCATTACAAGTCCCATGTAGCTCCTTTAGAAAGCCTCAGAAAATGTTGTGGTAAAAGCATTTATTGATAATTAGGGGGTCTATTACAATGGTGGTCGGATGTCCACTGCCGGGCCGGCGGTGGCGCCGCCGGACCGGCGGTGGACATCCGCCCGCGATCGCAACCAAGAAAACCGCCGGTCAAATTAGGATGGCGATGGTGACGGCGGCGGTGGGAAATTCCGACCGCCGCTTTACCGCCGGTTGCCATCCGCACTCCTGCCTGGCGGACGGAGCAGGACTGGGATAATGGTGGCGGTGCAGAGCAGGCTCCGCCGGCAGGATTATGATGCCGGCGGTAGCCAGCCGTTCCTCAGCGGTCAAACCGCCATGGAAAGGCATGCAGAGATTGTGTTCCGGGGGCCCGTGGCGGGCCCCCAATGTGTTGGGGGGGTGCACTGGGGGGGTACCCATGGTCCCCCCCTACATTTCCCTGTACCAGGTGGCAGGCCCTGTGCAGAGCCTGCCACGCAGTGCAGGGAAATGCAGGACATGCTCCTTTCGGCATCGCGGCGGTGCTGCGGGCAGCAGCAACCGCCGCAATGTTAAGGCCCGCGATCAGACTGCCGCGGTCGGATTTCGAGCGCGGGTCATCGTAATTCGACCGGTGATGATGTCGCGGTCCATGCGGGCGGTCTTTTCCCACTACCATGGCGGTCGGGGAGGTTTTCCGACCGCCATCGTAATAGGCCCCTAAGTTTCTCCACTTGTTAATTGTGGTATTACACAAATGCTGTTGTAAACGGGGATTAACACATCAAAACTATGTTCCGGTACATTTTTCTCATTTAACATTGCAGTGTCAGTACTAAGTTGACGGTAATGACCACAACTTTCTGTGCAGTAAAGTGATATTCCCACATTTGTAATGTGGCAATACCACATTACTTTAAATAGGAGGTAATCCACTCACTGCAAATTTAACACAATTTGTATCCTTCTAACCTTCTGTAAATTAGGTTCTCAGCAGGTTTAAAAGTGGATTATCATATAGAACTTGTGTTTACATTTGTTTTGCATTTAAAGCTGCTGAGTCAATACCAGTATAATAGTTATGATAATGAACAAAGCTCTTCTGTACTGAAAAGTGGTATTACCATGTCTATAATATTTTAAATAACTGAATGGAGTTAAATGGATGAGGGCCTATACTGCAATAGATGGAGAATTATATGCAGAAATAGTGTTCCTGTGTGTTTTATGCATTTCAAGTTGTAGAGTCAGGATCAGCTTTTTGTTGGTTGTAGCAATTGTAGTTTTTCTATGCAGTAAAGTGGCATTACTGCACTTACAATATGGTAATACAAGGTTGTCCTCAATTGCATAATCATGTTGAAAAGGTGGCAATCCACTTACCACAAAGTTAAAACAACTACTTGGCCTGTTGCATGTATTT
Source organism: Calotriton arnoldi (assembly GCA_963921515.1). NCBI lineage: Eukaryota > Metazoa > Chordata > Amphibia > Caudata > Salamandridae > Calotriton > Calotriton arnoldi. The sequence continues at coordinate 3,733,047 of CAWUFW010000717.1, forward strand.
TGCATTCTATGGGGTCGATTCCGATCCCGGTCGGAGGCGCACCTAATACCATTCGGCCGGGAAAAAAGGCAGGCGAATGCC